>CM038344.1:27612500-28812500 GCA_021464625.1 Proterorhinus semilunaris | reverse complement strand
CCATGTGCAAAATGTCGTATGTTGTGACGTCGTTAGAAACACTATATGGAACCCTTCTTGTAAGGTCAAAACCTTCAGGGCAGATCATGTTGGGTCACGTTTCAGGGTAAAAGTTTACCAAAACATCCTTAGAAGTGCACGGCCGCTATCAAACCCTTATGGAAAGTTATGATAATGTGGGGATAGGGCTTTGTAGCACAATTTACATCATTTTACATTATTTATTTATTTGTCAGGGACAGACATACAAAACAAGTTTGTAGCTGATACATACAAGTGTTTTGAGCAAGTAAACAACAGCAGCATATCATTGTGCACCACATCACAATAGATTACCGCCGCTATCTGCAGTGATTTAAATATACTTGGAAAAGTCCTAGTTTAGCCCTGGTTTGGAAATGCTTTAGACTTGCGTTTTGTCTGAAGTCATTATTCGTTGTGCATTCAGTGTGCAGGACTCTGAACTGAACATTTCCGAACAAGCCCCTGTAGGATTTACAGAATCAAATTGTGTTGCACTGACCCGATCTACCTATTCCAAGTCTTTGAAACAACTGTTCAGTCTAAATAAACACATCTGTCCTCACCTCTGCACCTTTAGCGTCTGATCAATCTGAACCTAACCTCTAATGAATGCCTCTGTCTCTTAGTCATGTTCCAACAACAGGACGCCATGTCCCATTTAATAGCACCTTTACACACAATCAGATCTCACTCCCATTGTTTTATCCCAAGTCTCTCATAGAGCTAAGTGCAAGGTGTCGCCCCACTGACCAACCTGACCATCTAATTTGCCCCTAGGACCACTCCCACATTCCTTTGTAGACCTGATGTAGCGTATATGCTCACATTTTAGTCAACGTTTTCTCACCAAAGTCTCCCAAACGATCACGGTATTTGCCGTAGAGAGAGGGACAGACGCGGCTTTGAAGGAACGAGGGCCACAATTATTCGCAGTAAACAAACATGTTTTCACAAAGGGTAGTAAGACAGTGAGAGGCTCCCAGGGTGTAGGTTTAGCAATGGGTTCAGGGGGAGTTTGCCAATTTCACACTTTGAGGGAAAGTGCTGATTTTAAATAATCCTACATTTGCGTAGTAAATCTAATCTGTGCTGGGGTTAGGGTTGAGACCGACTCGTTTTATAGAAATGTGGAGGATTACACTGTAGCTCGTCAGGTGCATAAATATGTGTGTGTGTGTCTGTCTTCAATCATCTTCAAATATGTGCACATCAAAGGCCAGCTCAAACATCACACAGGTTTCAACTCCTTCTCTTCACAGGACGGCGTACTACACGACGTACAGACAGGTCTACACACAAGACTACCAGACTGTCTACAAATGCTGCGTGGGATGGTCCCAGCTAAATGGAGAGGCAGGGTGCCTGTACCGTAAGTATCTTTTTAACCCAGCTCCTACCAGCACTGTGGACATAATACCAAGGTGGGGTCAGAACAGACTCTGCAGAGAAGAAGCTGTAGTAAAAAAAACAATAACTAGATACTGCGATTTTGTCATCATTAGTGTTGTTTTACCTGCTATTTGAAGTTGTGTTAATTATTAAATGCATATGATTTGCATAATTAGCTAATCAGAATGTTTGCCTCAATAAAAATAGAGTAAAATTCTCAATATTATAAACAACACGTTTTCACTCTTCATTATGTGTTGGTTTAGTTTGAAATTCTTTACTTTTACTGATGTTTATGGTTAAAAGTGGGCGTTATTCAAATAATAGAAAAATCTTGATAAATCAACTATATACATGGAAAGTTGAACTTTAACTAGATTTTTCTTCTTTACTTCAAAATTGACTGCGAATATAGAGAGCAGAATCAGCGTAAAACAGATTTATGGGCTGTTGCCCTGGAGCACATTCACAGGCCTAAAAGGTGTGTTTAGATGCACCTGTTTTTGTCCTGGGACTGACTGTCTGTCTGGTTCTTGAGCTCGAATCTGACCGGTGCAGGACCAGAGCAGGACCTGAGTCACTTCAGACATGGCCTTGGTTGAGTCCAGACTCTCAGAATAAAACATGTCAAAATCTCATTGAAAATTGTATTTACAACATAGTGGTAAAGCTCAGAGTATTGTGGATAATCTACTTATTCTCAATATGGATTTACATGTTTATAATACTGCTCATTAAATACAATCTGCAAACAATCACGCTATTGCCTAGAATGTTACACCCCTAATCCTGGACCCAAAAAATGTGGATAAGTCGCCCGCTGCGCTCTCCTGGCTGGCACCGACCCCTGAATGAGAGGGTTTTGATTCAAAGGTCAGAGGCCGTAGGTCATGCCCTCAGCAGATGTTATTAGTCAGTGCCGTGTCTGCATTTGTTTATCAGCTCCCCGAGATTCGGACGTGAACAAAGAGGAAGAAAATGCGCTGGTTGATGAAGTGTGTTGGCGTTTTCAAACTGACTGGAGCCGAGTCAAGTTGTGTTTTAAAAGACACTTAAGATCTGAGGAGGCTTCAAGTGTCGGCTGTGGAGTTGTCAGTTGGGATTTTGTCAATAAGTGATCATTAGGTAGTTTTAGAAAATGGAAAAATTACAATTTCATATTTTCTATAGCAGTGTTTCAAGTAATGCGGGACAACGGATTCAAATCAGCTGATGGTTACAATCACGTGTTTTACCTGTGTTCTCATGCATTGCCCGACCAAACACTACTACCAATCACTACTAATGATATTGTTTTCATGTATATAGATGGATGGTTAACCGTGTTGGACCTGCAGATGATGGTGTGGTGCCTGGGCTTAGATTCACACCACTGAGACCAGAATGTGTTTGATGGGATTTCACACAGACTGAGCCAGATCACACAGTGTGCATACCAACACACAGCCAAAGAATGACTTACTCTGGAAAGACTGTCTTCTGCCCGAAACAGAGCACTGTATGCGTTTCTTTTGACCCCTCCATTAACATCTCAGCTCCCACCTGAACCAAGCACATTTTCCACAGTTTGGCTTTACCACAAATTGAACCCTCTGTCAAAATAGCGATGAAACCGAGGATGTAAACGCAACAAAAGGGCGACAAAAACACGATAAAAGAGCGATGAAAACGTGACGAAAACATGACCAAAAAAGCACTCAAAAAAGCTTTGAAAAAGTGGCAGAAATGTGACAATGAAAACGCAACAAAAAAGCCACAGAAGAGCGACAAAAATGTGACAAAAAAAGCTATGGAAAAAAAAACATGTCAAAGTGACGACAAGGCGGCAACAACCCGTGAAAAAAGATCCGTTTACATGAGTGTCGTAGGTCTTGTTGTTGCAGAGGTGTTGCTCTGACCTACAGGCTGCGAGGTGGGGGTTAAGAGGCTAACATTATGTGTAGATGATGTTAAATATTGTATTGAGTCAAAAGGATTCGGGAAACATCATAACTACGCTGCCGCTCCGCAAAACATAGTCATACATTGCTTTTGTTTTTTTTAATGCCTTTTTGAAGTATTCCTGTTACAGTCTCTGGACCTATATAGTGGGGGCCTGAGGTGGGCATAGCTTGATCTAATTCAGCTTTTAGAAAAGATCATCCATATAGAGACAAAAACTGAAAACAGTGTTATTGTTTTAACCTCATAACCCCCACATGAACTGAGCACATTTTTGGCATTGCTCACAACCTAAAAGCAGAAAAAGTGGCAAAAGAGTGGCAAAAACGTGCCGGAAAAGCAACGAAAAAGACAACAACAAAAACATGACAACAAGCGATTAAAATTAAAATCAACAAAAGGTGACATAAATGGGATGTACTTAATTATGGTGTGCTTTGTTGTCTCCGTGTGGAAAGTTACTCTTTGCATTTCATCCATCCTTCAACGTTACTGGGGCAACCTTGTCAGCAGTGTGGGCAACGGGCAACCTCAGTGTAGTGCCCAAATACCCATTTCCATCTTGTGCTTATAGGTTTGATCAGGTCTACCTGGAGGCAGAGGGTTCACCTACTATTGTGTATGTTTAGGGTCATTTTTTAAATATATTTTTCCTCAAATACCGTACTTTCCACCTGTCATTTTATCTTGTCTTGTTTTCTCTTTTCATTTCTTCTACGCTTTTAGCTAAATCTGGCCTGTCTCAAACACTCTTGCACAAATGCCGCTGAGTGCCATTCCCCGGCCGCTGCCCAGTGCTTCCCCTCTCATCCCCAGACTGCGCTCATCTCTTTGCCTCCTTTCATCTGCGTAACCCTAGACGCCGCTGCACTTTGTGACGGGACAAACGAATCACCCTTTTCTCTTCATCCCATTCAGCTCGGGATAAAAGAACAGCTCACAGTCCGATCCCGCCTCTTAACTGTGAGCCATCTTCACTGTACCTCCGTCAGCACAATGCAATCTACAGCCCTGTTTTCAGCGAGATTTACAACGGGCAAATTCTGCTTTTTTTTCTCTCTCTCTCTGCGTAGCTGGTACAAATCCGCCAAGAACTGAGAAAGCCTGGAATGCTTTGTGATAGTGATTAAGCGTCTAGTAGTGTTTTGTCCCTTATTGTATTTGGTGTGTCTGTGTGTGGATCCCATTTAAAGTGTAGAGTAGTTATAATTGGGCGAATGACAGGCAGTTGTTTTGGTAGCAGTGTGGTGGAAGGAAAGGGCTTTAGCAAACCAGCGTTGAGTTGCATATGGAAGAATAAAACCATGAGCAAATCTCGCAAAAATAACAAAACAAAGGACGACATAGATGAAGATATTTGAATTGAATTTCTTCCTTTCCGTTGAAGCAGCTCCAAACTGTACATCACAAATTGTTGCTGTTTGATTGATACTGTTTTTCCTTTTGGATGAAATGAAGTTGATATGACAATACATTAATCTTGACCATCGTAGATCAAGTATTTCATTATACGCATGAAACAACTGCAGTGTCCTAGATTTTGTTTAGTCTGTGGAGGTATTTAGAGACGGCGCGGTGAAACAGCTGTCTGCATAATTGTCTTAAACGGAAAGTATGCAATTTGTTCTTGTATTTAAAATTGTTCAAAGGAAGGGAATCTTATTTTATGTAGCGCTTTTTTCACATTACCCAAAGCGCTCCTCTACAAGGACGACTGATATGAGTTTGTGATAGAAATCCACTTTTCAAAAATGGTCACACTTTATTTCAAGGGAATTGACATCTCATAGCAGACATATTGCCCAGGCAGATGTTTGAATTTAGAAAATATTTATCGTCAAAACTGAGGGAAGAATTAGGAGCAAAAGAGTGGGGTCACTTAAAATATCCTTATTTTTGTTTTTTAGGATAATGAGGATAACGTTAAATTCATTGCAGCAGCTCAGGGCTGACACCTGAACACTATTTCATTGTACACTTGTACAATGACAATAAAGCTCTTACTTACTTACTTACTTTAATCAGAAATACTGTCTGGACATTGTTAATGTTGTGAATGCCTATTATTGCTGCAAACGGGTGATTTTTAATGAAATACCTACATAGGTACGGAGCCATTTCTAGCAACCATCGCTCCAGTGTTCTAATGGTACATTGTGTTAGCTAATCGTGTTAGAGGGTAATGGATGATTAGAAAACCCTATTATGCTAGCACTGCTGAAAACTGTTGTGCTGATTAGAGAAGCTATAGAACTGACGTGGGTGACCCCAAACTTTGGAACGGTAGTGTGTATAAATGAATACATCATTATAAACAAAGGGCTACCGACCACTGTGAAATTTAGAGACGGCACAATAGTACAACTGTGAGGGCCAGACATTTGTGCTCTGTGCCACTGTGGTGTGTGCATTTGGACTTGTCTTAATGACGCGACTCTAAATGACCAGTCCTTGACAATAAAGTGTTGGCGACTTCCTCCACTTCAACCTGTGGACCTCCTCTTTGCAACTGTCCCGCCAAGCAACCCAGGATGAGGGAGGCACTAAACAATAAAGCTTTGTGACAACAGTTTCCTTAGTGTGTCCTCGTGGTTAGGACCTCTAAAGGAGACTAATGCTTCATGCAGTTTGGGATGGGCTGAGTAAAGGAAATGATCAACTGTCTGTCCATGGGTGGTCTGTGAGAGCCAATGGCTGCCTTGAAGTCCGGGCTTATGGAGACAAGCAGGAGCACAATACAAAACAAAGTAGATGAAGGAATGAAGTCAGGCTGACCAGGAATGGAAGTCATAGAGACGATTCATATACAAGTACAGAAATGAGAAATACTATCAACTATCAGCTAACTCTGACCACCTGTTTGACTCCTTTTATCGAGTTCATTAAAATGGCCTCCAATTTCTAAGCTGATCAATGTATGAGATCTATTTTTTTTCATACAATAGACCCAATGTTAAGAAATCGTCCAAACAATAAATCCGAGCATTCTGTGGTAACCTAACATGAACTATTTCCCCCTAAAATCTCCAGGACACATTCCTCTGACAAGGGGGCTGATTGGTTCCTCGGCGCTTGTGCCTGTAATGAGGCAGCAGCAGCTGAACTATGGCCTTTCTGTGTTAATTTGCCGACGAGCACTCTCCACTTAAGCTCCACGCTGAGGTCAAACAGATCAGGCCTAAACAAACACACCACTGCGGCGAGCGGCTCAGAACAGTACAGTTACTACTGACTCTGCACAATAAGGAAAGCACAAGTTATCGGGGGCTTATTAACCAATTATTGCTTGACCCACCAGATCGACATAATTGTACGTTATATTTTATGAACACGTTTTTCTCCCCATTAATAATCATAAATCAGAATATAACATTGCCAACAAAGACAATGATATGAATTCACCCTCATTTCTCTCCTTTTAAAACGATTTAGGCCATGATTGTAGGGAATCAGCTATAGCGCATATAGGAGACACATTTTCTGGGCCGGGGCATGTGTTGTCACAGAATTACCATCTTCCAGTGTGATTCAAGAATGAATTAAAAACGTAACTGCCCATTTTGTACAGCACGGTGTAAATGTACCCTCAAAAGTTGCGTTTCGCTGTACGGGCTCTCAGACCCCGCATTCGCTGCCATGTTTCTCCTAATCCTCTCAAAAGTGTGTCTTTGTGATGACCGCAGTGATAAGAGTCAGATTGCGCCGCGCTGCGTGCCACATTAAGCAATTATTTGGTAAAGATTAAGCTGCACGAGGGGTTTCGGGACGGGGGCGTACCAGCAATGTGCTGGTTCGAAGCCAAAAAAGCCTGAGAAAGAGGAATGTACAAGCCGCCGCCGTCACTGGGACATTTGAACTTTTGCTGCTGCTAATTTGAGCTCACAAGGAAATGTTATTGTCTGGGAACAGGTTTCTTGATGTAAAATAACATTCAAAACACTATATTCGCTGCAGCTTTCCTTACTACCAGGGATGTCCATCATATGTCAGAGTAAGAGCCAAATTCAATGCCTGTAAGTGAACAGCGAGGAGGTTGAGTCATGTAGCGGAAATAGCAGGAAGGGAGAAAGAGTGAATGACAGGCAAAGGTTGGAAGATAGGAACAACATTAAAAATAGTCTTTTCATTTTTTCATTTTCTTTACTACTTTAACCTCTTAACCCCTTCCTGAACCAAACACATTTTCTTTAGTTTGGCTTTAGCTTCTCGGTAAAAATTGTGAAAATAGCGATGAAAAATGTGATGAAAAAGTGACAAAAAATCCACAAAAGAAAAAGAGATGGAAAAAGTAACAAAGTGATGAAAATGTGGCAAAAATGTGCCGAAAAATCCAAGAAAAAAACGATGGAAAAAAATGTTTAAAAAAGTGGCGACAACGCAGCAACAAACACGAGGGAAAAGCTCAAGTTAGTTGTGCAGGTCTTAGCTTTCAAATGAGACGTTGCGCTGGCCTATTGGCTGAAACCTTTCAGATTTGGGTACTGCTGAACTGTAGAAAATGCACTTGGTTAAGGCGTGGGTGAACAGGTTCAACAAACCGCTACAGCAGTTGTCTATTTGACAGTCTCGCCATCATCTTTGTAGTATTATTATGTTTGTGTGACAATGCTAATCCCCCTGTCTGACTGTCTCTCAGATTTGGCTGTAAAACCCCGTCCCCTGTGTCTTTCATTGGCCCAGTCCTGAGCAGGTGTCTGGCCGGGACGACAGGAGGACCTTCGGGCTGTCAGTCCGCCGCTGAGAGATCTGTGCTAAATTACTGCGGCTCTTCTGTAATTATGAAGACGGCTCGCGTCCTTCTCTGTTGTGTCTAAATCTTAATCTGGCCTCGAGCAAATTTTCTGCCAGTTCAATTCTTTGTGCAGCTAATGTTTTCTGCTATTTCCCGTTGGTATTTTTCCTTCACCGCTGCAAATAAACTCCACTTATCAAGGATTACCAAACGAAAACAGAATCAGAATCATGTCGACAGAATCACGAAGGACCGTGCAGTCAACACAACTCTCAGAACAAGATTTAAACTTTTTGGTGTTTAATCTCTTGACTCCCACCTGAACCCGAGCACATTTTCTCCTGTTTGGTTTTTAAGATGTTTTCCTATCTGTTTTTACTGACTTTGTGTCTGTGAAAGCACTATACAGATCCAGTTTACTTACTTACTTTACCCAAACCTAAAAGCTTCTTGAAAAAAAGAGCAACAAAAGGGTAACAGAAAAGTGACAAAAAAGTAACGAAAATGTGATAGAAAAGTGACAAAAAAAAAACGCAATGAAAAGAAATGTCATGAGAGGCTGCGACAATCCGTCAGTCCGTCAGTTTTGTAGGTCTTAGCTTTCAAATGAGGTGTTACACTGGCCTGGAGGCTGTAAACCTTTAGATGTGGGTCAAGCTGAACTGGAGAAAATGCAGTCAGTTAAAGGCGGGGGTTAACAGTACTGCAGTGAAAAGTATTTTTTGTTTCTTTTTTTAGTATCAATTAATGAATACAGTAGCCTAATACAATGTTTTCCATATATTTGATCTGTTTAGACAAAACGCTGAGCTGCAGTACCGTTATTGAACTGGGTTTTGATCCTATTCTTGGAATGACCCTGTAAACTCCTGGTGTGACAGTATTTCGTCAGTACCATCAGGGCTCTCATGTTAGCAACTCCAAACTGCAATGACAGGCGTCGGTCCGTGAACCTGTCATCACTGACCCGCCAAACGACAGGCCTGCTCTAAACAGCTGTGGCACATTCACACGGCTGTAACATGCCGCATTCAAGTGATCCTTGGACAGTCCTGAGAAATCTTAAAACTCGGGTACTCAGCTTCTCGGGCGGTGATATTTACTGCGCTTAGAGCCTTCTGGACAGATTTACCACACATGTCCATTACAAGCATGTCTTACATAATTGAGGCGTCTGGACAAAGTTAAGAGTATAATAAGATTTATACGCTCTTTAATGGGATTCGGTGCTCTCTGTTCGGGCGCTATGAGTTTCTGTCCTGCAGTTTGTTATGATTTATGGGAACAGGGCCATCGGCAGCAGAGGAATGAGACTCCCCAATGTTCCCATCACGGTCCATGACTCGAGGCTATATTCAAAAATGGTTTGGTTCAGGTGCACATTTTTTGTTTGTGGATTCATCACTATTATGGCTGTTTTTTAAGCCCTGTTTTGACGTCGTACAAAGTGTGTCCGCAGAGGGGAAATTTTACTCGACTGTTAACAAGCCGATGATAGGTCTTTAATAGCAACGGGTCGCATCATTTCAACCCGCAGATGTTGGCAGCTTACGTCACACCCAGGTGTTTCTGCCTCACTCACCTTATCTCCTCTCCCCTCTCTTTCCCTCTCGTGCTCCCTGATGGCGGGCTGTGGATGGACGGAGCAGCTGTGTGTAGCTACGGCGTGTGCTTTAACGGAGGACACTGTCGGGAGGGGTCCACCCAGCTCTGTGACTGCCCCGCGGGGTTCAACGGGCCCAGCTGCCAGTACGGTGAGTGGTCGTGCCAAAATGCGGTTCCCGTCTTTGCACGTTCACCGTCCTGTACGCACACGTTTTTATGATTTTGACGAGAAAAGGACTAATATGAGTGAGGTGCACTTTAGTGACGGTGCATCTGGTTAGAGTTGCCACCAACATGATGACAGGAAAGCCTGATAGATGCTGTAAGGAAATTATCTCCCGCTTGGATGTAGACCAGGCTTTTACCCAAAGGACATTGGGTTCACTTCACTTGTTGGGCCTAGTGAAAAGAGGGAGTGCTTAGAAATGAGCTAAAACCTTTTTTTTCCCTGGTTCAACTTGTTTTTTACCAAGTCTCCAAGTAGCTAAAAGTTTAGCCAATACATGAAAGTTTGGTGTCAGTGTAGTTTTGTCTGAGGTTATTTTCTCAGATGTCAGACTTAAATGTGTCCATCCCCTTTCATGGCCTAGACTTCGATGGTGGTAAAAGTGGTATGACGGTTTAACGGCTCTGATTCAGGGTTGTCTCTGAAACAACAGGATGACTGAGGGAGAGGCTTGAGGTTTGCACATATTAGAGGTCAATCGATATGGGTTTTGCTAGGGCCGATGCCAATGCCGATTTTTGACTGATATGTTTGGCCGATTTTTCCTAATGTCTGGTCTCTAATCCTGTAAAAACAAAAATACTTGGCCGCCCCAGCAGTGGCCGATTTTATTGTATTACTTTAGTTGATTCAATCATAGTTCTTGTCCCAGTTTTGATGATGATGATGATTAGTAGTAGTAGTAGTAGTAGTAGTAGTAGTAGTAGTAGTAGTAGTAGTAGTAGTAGTAGTAGTAGTAGTAGTAGTAGTAGTAGTAGTAGTAGTAGTAGTAGTAGTAGTAGTAGTAGTTTATTTGAGCAGTTAACATTTTGTGTATATTTTTTTTCTCAAACTTTCACAATTATACACTTACACTAACTCCAAGTTATTTTGCATTAGCATTCGGTTAGCATTCAGCATAGTTACAGTTAGCATACTGCTGCGAGCCACGGCATTTTGTGCGGCAATCAAAAATACTATTGTGGAGGTTTAAACGAACTCAGCAAATGCTTCATGTTCTGTGCTTCAAAATGACATGCAGCATGTCCATATTCACTGAGATTTAATAAAACCTGTATCTAACATACTTGTAGCTAACCAATGTTCATTGCGATGTTTCTCCGTTCCCCTGAGGCCTTGGAAGTTGTGGGAGGACTCACTATAGAGCCATGACTTTGCTCTTTCCAATGCAATGGGGAAGTCTCTAAACTTTCAGTCACAGAGATATCGGCTTTTATCGGTGCTAGATCGGCCGATAGTCGATATTGTAAAATCCCCAAATATCAGCCCGATATTTTGGCCGACCGATATATCGGGCTGATATTTGTGGATTTTACACCTCTAGCACACATTAATGATCTGCATTACTATCAGAGCCAACATGCCCAGCAAAGTACTTGCAAAACATCCTTGTGGTTTTGATAAGTGACTGCCAAGTACGTTTTCTGTGGCACAATCAAAATGACTAAATCCATTGACTTTTTGAATGGGGCAAACTTCCACCCTTGTGGTCTCTGTATTTTATCATGGGCCCATTGTGAGATTTGAACTGTTGAAATAAAACAGCGGACGACCCTGTTGTCTTTCTGATAACTCGACCACACGACAGGAAATTCCTTTTGTGTCAACTTTCAACTACTACTGTCCATCTCCCCCTCAATCTTAGCCCCTTTCTGACTCCTGTTGCGTAATTTAAACTGACTTCAAACAGAACTAAACACAGATCGTCTTTTATGAACTTGTGTATTTTCTCATGCAGAAGCTGTAGGTTTATGACAAGTGGTACATACATTGACTTCCTGTTTGCCTTATTATAGCCCTTGTGATGCGGCTTTGGGAAATCCTACCCCTGACACACAGCTCTTTGTGGCTATAAGCTGACCTGACTTCCTTCTGATTACTCCGCGCTTCAATGCAGGGACTAATCACTGGGACAGACTGCATATACAGGCTCAGGGGTGTGCTTCGAGATGGAGGCTATAGTGCTGAAGCTAATGCTGCTCTAAAAGTGCATGATGACCATAATGAGTCTAAAGCCAAAGATGAGGATAATCACCAGAGGAAAAGCTGTCACGTCATGGTTGTTGTGGAATAGTTACAAGAAGTGGCAGGAAAGAGAAGTTTGAGCAGCAAAGCAGTGTTTGTTTAGCCTTGTGCATGCGCTTGTTGTTTTGCATGCTTTGGAATACTATAGATCAGATTTTCCACGTTTATACATCAAATACCACAACACAAAATGTTGGACCTTCCAAACACCACTGGGGTCACATCAAAATCAAATCAGGGCTAAACTAGGTCACTAAATCTAGAAATTGTAGACATGGGCTCTATGCACGCAAGTGACACGTGACTTCCGAGTGGATTCTCCAGACGCCGCTGTTCATCCTCTCTCGCTATTTTCCCAATGAGGATTAGCGATGTCTTGCACAAATCACCGAATAGTTCAAGAAAACATCACATCACAGAGCTAATGGCCAGTATCAAAAAACAACAGCACAAAAATAACTACTAAAACGTATTTATTTTTAAGACTGGTTAATTAATTTTTTGAGCAGCTTATTAAAAATCTTGGCGCTATTTTAATTTGTGTTTAATGCTAGCCGTTAGCGTCAAGACATAAACACCTACCGTGATGAACAGGAACTTTCCTCCAGTGAATTTTCAGTGATGTTTTTAACATTATCTGGTGTGCGTTAGCAACTCACTGCCTGCCATAATCGTGAGCTATTTATTTATTTGGACAAGACCCCGCTACTAACTCATAGGGAAATAACGGGACAGGAAGTGCAGTGCCTCCTGAGGATCCACTCGGAAGTCACGTGACGCTCGCGTGCATATAGCATTATGGCAATTGTGTTTTTACTAAATGAAGTGAGAAAAAAAAGCAAGAATACTACTCTGTCTGCAATGGTAAATAAATCAACATTAAGCTAACATGCATCTAATTTCTCAAAAAACCTGCTGTGAAACTAACCTAATTGAATTAGCTTATACTACTTCTTCTCATTCATCGGATAAGCCCAGATCTAGCTGACCACCCTCCACTCACTGCCCCGCATTGTTAGTGGGATACTGCATAATGCATATAAGAACCACGGCCCCCCGACCCTGTCTTTATTGAAGGCTATCAATCCGTAAAGAGACTTGACGGTTTTATTGCTGTGTGATTGACACTGAATGAGCTGCAGAGAGCAAGTATGGGGCACTAGTGTCAGTGTGTGAAAAAAGCATTACCACAGTCCCAGCTGTCCACAATGCCTTCAAAAACAGCTGGTACAAAGCTTCTCCATTGGCCCCGATGTCAGCGACAGAGATGTTGATCGGCTAAACAAATGGGTTTTGCAACTAAACATATTAAGGCCAACCAAGAAAAGCTAATTGCTTGTTTCTTCAGTGTTACACTTCCAATTCCCAAATTAATTGGCAGCACAAAATGAAATTGGCAGATTTGTTTCACTACGAAGGATACCAATCTTACTTTTTCTACAAGTTAAAAAAAAAAACGAATTACTTATAGTTTACTTTATTATTGCCTGTTTATTATTGCCTGCTCTGCCTGAATACTCTCATGTAAAGCGCTTTGTGACCATGTCTGTGAAAGACGCTTTATAAATAAAGATCTTTTTCTTCTTCTTCGTCTTCTTCTGAACACTTTTTTGCTATAATCCCATCATCACATACTTTTGCCCTGGATAAATAACCTTTAGTTTTCAGACTATAGACCTCCTCTCCTCCTGTCTGTCACAGCTTGTTCACTCTGACGTGGTTACCCAAAAATGCTTAAAACACAGCTGAGCCCTTGAGAGTGGCGGGGCGAGGAGACCGCAGAGCATTTGAGTGTGATGGTGCCGCACAGTGCAGTGGTATGGCCTTGATGTGGTCCGGACATGTTTGGATGTGGAACCTGTGTTTACGTCTTTAAAAATAAGAAATTAATCCCACGTCACTCACAATAGTTTGAATCTCTCATCTGCATTCGCTCCGAGGAGGCAACAAATGACTGTTTCAAGAGGTCACGTGAGACTGCACCGAAACAGAAAGGTGTAATTTTGGCAAATATTTAAAGGTGTAACATTGCAGAGGTGAAGAACTGGTCAAAATTCAGAGGTTGCTTGTTTTGTGATAATAGTTCATAATATCTCCTCATAGAGTAGTTAAGGGCTCATGACCACAGGTGGGAGTAGGTTAACATGGACTATATCATTGTTCCAAAAGTTTAAACTTTTTTTAGGGGAAAGCTGCACATCACAAAGTAGCTCGAACTTAATTTTAGATCAGGCCTATGATTTGGTCCGGTATGGGATTATACTGTATGCCCTTTCTCTTCTAGTAATGGCATCTATTTTCCTCCATTTGCAGATGCTTTCTGAAGTGCAGGATCATGTTGAGGCTGGGTTTCGGGTCATTGCTCTTGTTTTAACATCAGACAAACTGAGCATTGACTCCTGCTCATTATGATCATTATATTGTAATGTACGCTTCAAAGCACGAGTTTAGCATTCTTTCTGAGAGACAGACTGAACCTCACTGCCTTTCTGGACAGTAAATCTCACTCAAACGACCCCTTCAGTCGTCTAGAATCGCAGAGAATGGAGTAAATTTAGAGGAAAGTATGGATGTTTTCATTATGTCTTCATGTGATTAATATTAGTAGCCTTGTGGTTCTCATTAAGTACCTTGACTTACTTGCCGTATTGCAACAATTACTTGGTCAAGAAATGTCGGGAATAAGTCTTAAAATCTTTGTCAGAGTGGATCTCTTACTCAGTGAACCGGGTCAGAGATGCTAACTCCATCCACAGTTGAAAATTCACGCTATTACAGGTGAAGGGGGAAAACTCTAGTCTAATCAGACCATTTAGCTGTTAAAATTAGTAGAGAACTGTTAGTCCTAATTGAAGTACTCCTTGCATACTGAACACAAGCAAGTCCCTTTGACTGTTTTGTCCAGTATGACCTCAGACCTGCTTTGGTATTTTCCACACTCCACTAACATATAAGTTTAATTTATGTGCGCTCTTGGTGCCCATACATTATCCTTTGACATCTTTTGTTAAGTGTGTGAGATTTATTAGCGTCACGCGACTGCAGCACGTTAAGGCCAAAAGTGACTGAAATGTGGGCGGTGATGCCACACAGATGTTGTTGAGCTTTTATTATACCAGTATAGTGTGAACCTAAAAATGGGATAGATTTAGTTATTCACCATGTAATGATATACATGCTTTATCCCCTTACACTTGTATTATTGGACAAAATACGGACATTGACTGAGAATTATACATAGCAACATTGACTTTTGCCATGAACAGGACTGCACCATTGTGTGTTGCTGGGGAACCAGCTGCTGCTTGTTTTTCTGATCCATGGGAAATGATAGATACAGTAGAGGCAACAGTGGATCATGTGAAAATCGAGAAGGTTTGAGTCAGATCAGTGCTTGTGTCTTTGGGACAGACACATCACCCATCTCGCCCGTGTCAAAGTGCCTGAGAGAGAGCTGTTATATCGATGGAAAAGTTGACCAATAGCACAGATTGGCCAACGCGGTCATAGCTTACAAGCACTGAATGAGGAAAATGAATGAATAATGACTTGAGTGTAGTACGTATCGCACACATAGGAAAGTGGGACATGCAGCACCCTCAAACGTGGGATAATAGTCATTCTAATTATACCACTGTAAACATTTATGTAAGCTCGACAGACAGTGACAGGTGACCCAGCCACAGTACACCTGGTACATCATATGAAGAGTTTATAGTTGAAAGAGCTTTGACTTCAGACATGGCAAAATAGTTTCCCTGACTTACCTACACATGCATCACAGATTATTGGATGGTCCATAAGATCTCATGTCAGGACTCTGACTCTCTATTGTACTACTTTTTATGAGAGAGAAAGATGAGCTCATGATTTTGTTTACCAGCCATTTCTTTGCTATATCATGCATTTTCGATCTAAAGTTTCTGTGCTGGGCACTTAATTATCTATATGTGAAGGTATAAATATATAAATATAATTACATGGCTGTTGTAGATGTGACAAACTCCCATCTGTATCAGATAAACCACAACCATTAGTGGTTTTCCAACGCAGGCTCCTCAAAGGAAAGGTATATCAAATTTAGTTTAGTTTAGTTTATTTGTTTATTTGAGCAATACACATTGTGCTCAAAAGGAGTGGGCTGAAGCAAAAAGCTTATGAGCCCCCACCCCCAAGTGCAATAAATAAAAAAAGAACATTTCAAAACATTTCAAGCAGCTACATTCGTACAGACCAACTTACAACAAACAACAAAAATATATTAACTGTTTATATAATTAATTGGAACAACGCACAGCTACAACAACAATCTAGTTTCATATACGATGTCTAATACAAAGCAAGTCAAAAAAATGTGTTACTTAATATATTGCTTGCATATTTTTACCCGTGATTACAGAGTTACTTTTATGGTATAAAGGTAAATTCTAAGATATTATAATCTGAGATCTTGATACTTTCCGGTTGTCATTACCATTCTCAGTATAATTTTAATTTGGGTTTAATTATCATCATCATTATTATATAATTTATTTAATTGATTTATATGTGAAGTATGATGAAAGCCCTGCACAGTGTGGTGCATTAAAAAGCCAGAGAGTGAGCCAGTTGAAGAGGGCAGTAACTCCCCTTCAACAAACCCCCACACAGCTGCCCTAACAGCTGATTTTGTAGAATATGTTCCTATGCTGAGTGGTGCATTAAAAGACAAGGTTTAGAGCCCGTTGGGAGGGTCCCTCTCAACAGATCCATAACCTGCCAACCCTAATTCTCCGTTTGTGAATTTGAGCAATAGAATGACAACCGTTCCAAGCAGCAACACTCTTCCTTGAATATAGAGGAAAAATACACATAATTGATCTTACTGCTCCCCTTAGTGGCAACGCATTTCTTCTTGTCTGTATATTTCAAAAGTCTTTTGTTTGTATTTATATTTGAACAGGTTGATGTTTGGACATCGTTTCAATTCCATCTCCAGTTTATTCCACAATTGTACACCATTAACTATTGGACTAAAACTTTTCAAAGTTGTGCTATGTTTCTGAATCCTAAAGTTTAATTCATCACGTAATTCATAACGACCAGTACGTTCTTGGAACCTTCTTTGTATTTGGTTTGGTAACAATTTATACCTTGCTTTGAATAACATTTGTACAGTTTGGAACTCAACAATGTCACAAAACTTCATGATCTTTGATTTTAGAAATAATGAGTTTGTGTGGTCCAAAAACCCAACTTTATGAATTACTCGGATAGCTCTTTTTTGCAACAATATTATTGGTTTAACTGTGTTTTTATAAGTACTACCCCAAACCACAGTACAATAATATAAGTAGGGCAAAATCAGAGAACAGTATAAGGTATGTAGAGCTTTGATGTTTAAAATGTGCTTTGCTTTTGCAATTACTGAAATGCTTCTAGAAATTTTCGTAGATATATATTTAATGTGAGATTTCCAAGTAATTCTGTCATCAATAATCACACCAAGGAATTTGATTTCATGCACTTGCTCGATAACAACACCCTCTATCTGAATTGCTTCCTGAGCATTGGAATTACAGTTGCCAAATATCATCATTTTGCTTTTACTCAGGTTTAGAGATAATTTATTTTGTTTGAACCACTTGTTGACACTTTTGAGTTCCAAGTTAACAATCCGACACAGCTGTTGCAAGTCGTCTCCTGATGCAAAAATATTTGTATCGTCAGCAAACAAGATAAATTTAAGTACTTCAGATGAGTTACAAATGTCATTAATATACATATTAAACAATTTTGGGCCCAGAATAGAACCTTGAGGTAAACCACAGACAATTTGTCGACAACTCGACTGATAATCACCGATTTTCACACATTGTTTTCTATTTTTTAAGTAACTGGTGACCCACTGTAGAGCTACCCCCCTAATCCCATAAAGTTCTAGTTTATTAATTAATATATCATAGTTTATTGTATCAAACGCTTTACTCAGGTCAATAAATAATCCGATTGCATATTTCTTGTTATCTACAGCATTAGTTATTTCTTCAGTTATATCAAAGAGCGCGTGTGAGGTTGAGTGATTGTTCCTAAAACCAAACTGATTGTCCGAGAGTAAATTACACTTTTCGATAAAGCTGTCGAGTCTAGAGTTAAAAACCTTTTCTAAGATTTTAGAGAATTGCGGTAAAAGGGAAACAGGCCTGTAGTTTGTAAAGAGATGTTTATCTCCTGCTTTGAACAGAGGAATCACTTTTGCTACTTTCATACTATCAGGAAAAGTTCCAGTTTGCAACGATAAGTTACAAATGTAAGTTAACGGCTTAGAGATACTTTCAATAACAGTTTTTAAAGTTTTCATGTCCATGTCATGGTAATCGGTCGAAGTTTTATTTTTACACCCTTTAACAATGTCCAGTATCTCCTTTTCCTCCACAGGTTTGAGGAACAGGGACATAGGATTTGCTTCTATCAGATCACAATTATAATTCTCAACGTTTGTAATTTTTGCAGCAAGGTTCGGTCCAACATCTACAAAGAATTTATTAAATGTTTCGACGACTTCATTCATATTATTTAACGTGTTATCCTCATCTTTGAAATATTTTGGATAATTAATCGTTCTTGGTTTATTTCTAATTATACTATTTAAGATGTTCCATAAACCTTTAATATTATTCTTATTACTATCCAACAACTTATTATAATAATCCTGTTTACATTTTCTAATGATACCTGTCAATTTATTTTTATATTTCTTATATTTATCCTCAGCTTCTTTTGTTTGGTTATTTATAAAGTTTTTGTAAAGATTATTTTTTTTCTTGCAAGCATTTAGTAAACCTTTAGACATCCATGGTGTTTCTTTACACTTACTGTTTTTACAGTATTTCTTCATTGGGCAGTTTTTGTCGTATACCTTTTGAAATACTTGCGTAAACTCATCATAAGCCATATTCGTGTCATTCTCTCTGTACACAATACTCCAGTCTTGAGCTAAAAGCTCCTTTTTAAATGCATCAATAGTTTTCTCTGTTTTTACCCTTCTAAACCAATACTTGTTTTCCTCTTCATCTTTTAAATATCCATTTTTATACATAACGAAAACTGGAAGGTGATCACTAATATCATTTATAATTAACCCGCTGACTGTGTCACTTTCTATTTCATTTGAGAAAATGTTATCAATCAAGGTGGCACTATGGGTTGTAATTCTACTAGGTTT
Source organism: Proterorhinus semilunaris (assembly GCA_021464625.1). Classification (NCBI taxonomy): domain Eukaryota; kingdom Metazoa; phylum Chordata; class Actinopteri; order Gobiiformes; family Gobiidae; genus Proterorhinus; species Proterorhinus semilunaris. Next base: position 28,793,354 of record CM038344.1, on the reverse strand, counting down.
GGTTATTAGAGGAAACAGACCTATACTGAATAAAGTATTTATAAATTCGTCCGTCTTTTTATGTTTATATGGGTTTAACAAATCGATGTTGAGGTCTCCCCCCACAAACATGACTTTATGATTTAATCCTGAAAAGTGCTCCTCCATCCACTTAGAAAAAACATCTATATCAGAGCCAGGTGTTCTATAAATAGAACTCACAATAATATTTTTCTTTTTTTGCCTTGTAATTTCAACAGTAATGCATTCAAGTGTATCATCCACCACCATTGTCTTATTTTCCATTACTTTATAACTATAGTTGGAGTCTATAAACATAGCTACGCCCCCTCCATGCTTGTTCCTTCTGTTCATACTTATAAATTCATAACCATCAATAGAAAACTCAATTTCTCTATCATTATTGATCCATGTTTCTGTGATTAGAATGACACTGAATGGTGTGGAAAACTGTTTTAAGAAGCTTTTGATGTGGTCAAAGTTTGCATAGAGGCTTCGACTATTGAAGTGGATTACAGTGAATGCCTTAATGTTCTTAAGTTTACTATTGTACAGATCCTCTGTGTAATATTGACAGTCATTGGTAGCTCTAGTAAAAAAGTTATTTTCAGGGTCGATGTCGATCTCAGTGTTCTGTAGGTCGTATTGAGAGAATGTAAAATCCTGGGAGTTTGCTTCAGCAATTCTCCTTATTGAAAAGTCCAAGTCGGTGCTTCCTATAGAACTATATGTATTACTAGACATGTGAGATTATGTGCTTTTACATACCAAAATCCATACGTTTTTCTCGGTGTTTATACTGGATGTGGTGTACTGCTGCGTGGACGTATAATGAGTTTGTCATATCGCAAGAAGGCGATCTCCCCCCTTTCTCGTGCAGCTCTCAGCTCCGGCATCAGTTCTTTACGTTTTCTTTTTATTGATTCGGTGTAGTCCTCGTTAATGAAGATTTTTGTTCCTTTAAGTCGTTTGGCGCGCTGCAAGATTTCCTCGCGATCCTTCCACCTCAGTAGTCTGGCGATGATGGGTCTCGGCCAGTCTCTCCCGCCGCCCGGTTTCCCTACGCGGTGAGCCCTCTCCACCTCCACCGCGTGATGTAGCTGTAGCTTCTCCTTCAGTATTTCTTTCACCTTTTCCTCGGCGTCGGCCCAGGTCTCCCCAGGCGACTCCAACACTCCCTCAAATACCAGGTTATTTCTGCGGCTCTGCCCCTCCAGATACTCCAGTTTGTCCGTGATGATGTGTAAATTGTCACATACTTTGTAAAAGTCCGTTTGTAAGGTGTTTGTGCGCTCCGTGAGTTTCAGATTTTGCTCTTTCAAAGTGTCCACCTCACCTTGCGTGAACTGCAGGCTTGTTTTTAGTTCTTGAATGTCCTTAGTCTGTAAATCCATGCGGGTGTTTGTTGATTCCATGATGAGTTTTATAAATCCTTTGAAGTTTTCCTGCTGTTGTTGAATTAATTCTCTGAACATGACCCTCTGCTGCTCCATGAGCTCCGTGACTCGACTGAGGCTTACGTATTCCTCTTCCACCGCCGAATCTGCCTGTTGCTTCGCCTCTATTTTCGGCGGTTTTGGCATTTTGCTCCCTCTCAGCAGGCCTGAATTTTCTTAACGAATATTTTGATGTTCTTGAAAACTTTTTTCGCGTTGGTCTAGCTTTGTCCGTCCCTGAAATCGGTCCGACCGGAAACAAGCAAAGTGATTTGGAAAAAACAAATGTGTACACTATCTTCATGACGAAGGAGGAATGGCCCTCGTCACTGTAATAATAAATACATGTGGGACTTTTCTCACATAGAGACTGTATATATTGTATTGTACAAAAATACACACTGAGTTTGCAAAGAGGATATGTGAAAACTCCACATACGCAAGAAATATGTTATATTGTAAATATACTGAAAATACGTTTTGATTGTGCAAATATTGTTTTCATGACATTAAACTGGTTCAAATTATTGGCAGATTTGACACGCTTTCTTTTACCCCAATACATCCCCTATCTGCCAACTATATCAGCTGTATCTTTTTTAGTTTTGTTTTTGTTAAGGATTTCACTTATTGACTATTGCTAAGTTCTGTTGTAGCCTTAGTTTTGCTAATATTCTGTTGTGGTTTAGTCTTGGTGCAACTATAGCTTTTATTCAGCATAATGCACATTTCGCTAGACCAGACGTTCCCAAATCTGCAGCGTTGCGGCTGCTTTATTGGTGCCAAGAGCCCATGCAGGCCCCATAATTTACTCTATTAAGGTCAATTTATAGTAAAAAACAAACAAAAACATTTTACAGTTTATATTTGTAATAAATCCAGTATTTCCTCACATACTTTTCTGCCACTCTTTCATCCAATATTTACCAATCACTGCATATTGTACAGTGCCTGCAGTTCATTTTTATTTTTACTCCTGTATTTCAAGGCATGACATTATAAAAACATAAGTATGCTGCTGTTCTAGTTTGTCATTGTTGGGGAAGCGTTTGATCCCACCCAGAGGTCACTGTGGCGGGGTTTAGGTGGAATGGTGAAAATTAAAGCTATTTGGACCCAAAGCCGAAAGGTCATGGGCTGACGTTATCCGGCCGTTTAACAATTATGGATGGTGTTTCTGGGGCCGTAAATTTGAGTGTAAATGGCACATTCACAGGGCCGCTGACATGTTTTCTGTTGACGGAGTTTAATGGTTTGATTCTCCTCATTCAGAGCTGGTACTACCCAACATGCCTGGTTAAGACTCGGGTGGCCATGGAGATATACAAACCCAATCCAGTCATTTACGCAATATTACCAGTGACTAATTAAATACTTTAATTACAGGGTGTGTGGCCCTAGTACAATTGTTTTGGTGTTTTACCTAAATGTTTAGCTATCATTTGAGTAACCTAAAGTGAACTAAGACAGATACAGTTCTAGTAAAAAACAAAAGCAGCTTATAATGTTAGCTATTTTTGTACAGGAGCAGTAAAAGACCTGTGAAGAAGCAGATTTGTCCACTCTCATTATAGGTGTGAAGGTATTGTGCAAACTCTTGTCACTAGTGATCTATGGGATATCCCATGTCTGACCTCTCATCTGCTGTAAAGGCCCTAATGATGCAGGGAGGAGGGCAGATTAAGGCTTCATGCAGGACAGAGGAGCAGGTGGGTGGGGCAGGACGCACCCTACCCTGAGTGCCCTGAACCCTCTCATTAAAGCTGCCTGAGCCCACATTACAGGCACATTACAGACTGGGATAGTCACACCTTCATTTAGAATTTAAGAAACCAAAGAGCCAGAGGAAAGGCGCAGAGCAATGAGTCACACAGTTAGATCAGTTGGCGCTATACTGTCTAACTTTAACTAGTAGGTTGATATTTCCTTATCTTGTGCAAATAGCATGTACTTTTATCTTCTGGTCATTCTTGTTTTAGCGTTGTTGGCGCATCTGATCTGACTGGACTAATGACAGAGTGTGCTCATTATCTCTGCAACACACAAAATAATTCCTTTCTCTGAAGCTATAAATGATAAAAAAACGATATGACTGCATCAAAAAGCCAAGATAGACTTACACAGATACAAAGTTATCCCTAAGCCACATGTTGAAGCACATCAGACTGGATTGATTTTATATGTGGTTGCATATTGATGGTGTAAAAGCAAAACATGTGTGAGCACTTATATGACACAGAAGTGTCACTCATACGTATATGACACAGAAGTGGGCAAACGTAGGCCCAAGGGCCGCCTGTGGCCCATTCAGCCCTTCAATCCGACCCACAAAACCAACCAAGCCCATCTAACACTCTAGAAAACCTGAGAACAACTAACTTTGATGATGCATCGGCTAAAATGGTGAACAACACCAGTGTTGTTCATAAAGAAAGGTGATATAAAACTTCTGTAGTTTTATTGTAGTTTAGGCGAGTAGAGTCTATTTGATCTAATTGTACTTGTCTGAAAGTCCCGCAAACCACAGTTGTCCCAATGTGGCCCTTGCATCAACAAATTAGCCTATATCTGCTACAACAAGTTGGCTGTTATTTCAATTGCCGTAGCAGCTCCTTTACTGCCTACAAACACTACCAGAAACCTTTTTATGCCCACATGGAACATTTAGTTTAGTTTACAGGTGAAACTCATTTATTTCTGTAATTCAGTTTAAAATGTGAAACTAATAAATGATATAGACTCATGGCATGCAAAGTGACATATGTCAAGCCTTTGTTTTAATTTAGAACATTATGGCTTACAGCTGGTAAAAAACCCAACATTAAAATTTCTGAAAATTAGAATATTACATGATATCAATGAAAACATTATTTTAAGCAGAGAAATGTGGGCCCTCTGAACACTATAATCATGCATACTTAGTACTTGGTTTGGGTCTTTTACTTGAATGACTGCCTTAATGCGGTTGCGTGGCATGGATGCTCTCAGCCTGTGGCACTGCTGAGGTGTTATGAAAGACCAGGATGCTTCAACCAGAAGAATACGACATCTGAAGCCCATGTCCAGGATCCGTCTGTGTGTGGTGGCTCTAGATGCACTGACTCCAGCCTCAGTCCACTCCTTGTGAAGGTCTCACTTCTGAAATGCCTTTTCCTGATAATCCACTCCAGACTGTGCTCATCCTGAGATGTTGCTGAGATGTTGCTGAGATGTTTTATTTTATACAAGCTGTGAGCCATAATTATCAAAATTATAACAAATAAAGGATTGCTATATCACACTTTGCATGATTATTTTGGCTCACAGCTTGTAAAAAACACAAATTCTAAATCTCAGAAAATTAGAATATTGTGAAAAGGGACTATATTGTAGCTCAAAGTGTCTCCTTTCATCAGCTAATTCATCCAAAACACCTGAACTCTCAGTGGTTCAGTAGAATTCCCCATCACGGGGAAGACTGCTGACCTGGCAGTTGTGCAGAAAACCATCATTGACACCCTCCATAAGGAGGGAAAGGCTCAAAAGGAAATAGCAAAATATGTTGGATGTTCTCAAAGTGCTGTATCAAAGTAGAATGTTAAATAGAAGGGAAAAATGTGGAAGAAAAAGTTGCACAAGCCACAGGGATGAGTGCAGTCTGGAGAGGATTGTCAGAAAAATCCCATTAAAAGTTTTGGGGACCTTCACAAGGAGTGGACTGAGGCTGGAGTCGGTGCATCAAGAGCCACCACACGCAGAGGATCCTGGACATGGGCTTCAGATGTCATAGTCCTCTGGTTGAAGTATCCTGGTCTTCCATAACACCTCAGCAGTGTCACAGGCTGATAGCATCCATGCCACGCAACCGCATTAAGGCAGTCATTCAAGTAAAAGACCCAAAGTACATATGCATGATTATAGTTTTTCAGAGGGCCCACATTTCTCTGTTTAAAATAATTTTTTCATTGATATCATGTAATATTCAAATTTTCTGAAATGTAAATGTTTTTTTTTTTTTACAAGCTGTAAGCCAACATTTTCTAAATTAAAACAAACAAAGGATTGAAATATGTCACTTTGCATGCCATGAGTCTATATCATTTATGAGTTTCACATTTTAAACTGAATTACAGAAATAAATTCAGAATAAATTTCACGATATTCTAATTTTTTGAGTTTCACCTGTAGTTTATTTCACAATTTCGCACATACAATCAGGAAATTCAGCTTATAAACTATCAAGTAATGCTACATTGTGAAAATGGACACAGGGGTCCATAACCCACCACCCTGGGCAAAGATACTTTGCATAATAAACAAAGCAAAGAATGGCTCACATAGAACTAGCTCCTGCTGACATCTTCTAAGAGGTGAAAGCGGATTTGACAGAACAGGTGGCATTTCAACAATATATAATATTCATTTATATACTTGCTAACTAGTCTGGTCCTAGTTACCATCCAAACAATGAACAATCGCGTTACCATGTATCAGTGTAATACTTGTAATAAAATGTGTGCATGATTATTAAGACATTACTGAATCTATGACGTACCATATGGAGACCGACTGAATGGCACTGTTTTATTACCCTCTAATGTTGTTATTGATTGACTGCGGAACTTTCCGCAGTCAATAATTGGTTTTCATGTTCTTTATTATTATTGATTGACTGCGGAACTTTCCGCAGTCAATAATTGGTTTTCAAGTTATTTATTATTATTATTATTATTATATTTTTTTCCAGTTTTTCAGTGACTTTCACAGCTTTCACAGTTTCAACAATTTCAACAAGTTATACATCAAAATGTTCAGCATGTTCAAGAGAATTATGCTATTACTTTTGGGACTTCAGCGATTTCCGGTTTTTCCGCAATCGGACAAAAATCGGTCGATTTTTCCCATTGACGTATAATGGGGCTTCAACAAATTCATAGTTTTCAGCATTTTTTTCAACATTTTCAACAATTTCTGCAGTTTGTGCATGTTCAGCTTCCACAACTTGTCAGTTTTCAGAAAAAATTAGAGTTCTGCAGTTTTCCAGTTTTTTTCTACGGGCTTGGGAATTCTGCCATTAATTTGCATTGAGAATTCTGCCATGCATTTTAATAGGCCCATGCAATTTAATAGGACTTCAGGTCTTTCAGACATTTCAACAGTTTCAAGGATTCAACAGTTAAGGTTTCAACAGTTTCAAGGACTTCAACAGTTTCAAGGATTCAACAGTTTCAAGGACTTCAGCAGTTTCAAGGTTTCAACAGTTTCAAGGATTCAACAGTTTCAAGGTTTCAACAGTTTCAAGGACTTCAACAGTTTCAAGGATTCAACAGTTTCAAGGATTCAACAGTTTCAAGGACTTCAACAGTTTCAAGGTTTCAACAGTTTCAAGGACTTCAACAGTTTCAAGGACTTCAACAGTTTCAAGGTTTCAACAGTTTCAAGGACTTCAACAGTTTCAAGGATTCAACAGTTTCAAGGACTTCAACAGTTTCAAGGACTTCAACAGTTTCAAGGATTCAACAGTTTCAAGGACTTCAGCAGTTTCAAGGATTCAACAGTTTCAAGGTTTCAACTGTTTCAAGGCAAGGCAAGGCAACTTTATTTATACCGCGCATTTCGTACACAAGGCAACTCAATGCGTACGAAACTGTTGAATCAAGGATTCAACAGTTTCAAGGACTTCAACAGTTTCAAGGACTTCAACTGTTTCAAGGATTCAACAGTTTCAAGGACTTCAGCAGTTTCAAGGTTTCAACAGTTTCAAGGACTTCAACAGTTTCAAGGATTCAACAGTTTCAAGGATTCAACAGTTTCAAGGATTTCAGTGTAATCATGCAACTTAATAGGGGTTTTTCCATGTAAACCAGTATAATGCAACTTAATAGGGATTTTTCCATGTAAACCAGTATAATGCAACTTAATAGGGTTTTTTACATGTAAACCAGTATAATGCAACTTAATAGGGTTTTTTACATGTAAACCAGTATAATGCAACTTAATAGGGATTTTTACATGTAAACCAGTATAATGCAACTTAATAGGGATTTTTACATGTAAACCAGTATAATGCAACTTAATAGGGTTTTTTACATGTAAACCAGTATAATGCAACTTAATAGGGTTTTTTACATGTAAACCAGTATAATGCAACTTAATAGGGTTTTTTACATGTAAACCAGTATAATGCAACTTAATAGGGTTTTTTACATGTAAACCAGTATAATGCAACTTAATAGGGTTTTTTACATGTAAACCAGTATAATGCAACAGTTTCAAGGATTCAACAGTTTCAAGGACTTCAACAGTTTCAAGGATTTCAACTGTTTCAAGGACTTCAGCAGTTAGAAGGATTTAACAGTTTCAAGGACTTCAACAGTTTCAAGGTTTCAACAGTTTCAAGGACTTCAACAGTTTCAAGGACTTCAACAGTTTCAAGGACTTCAGCAGTTTCAAGGTTTCAACAGTTTCAAGGACTTCAGCAGTTTCAAGGATTTAACAGTTTCAAGGACTTCAACAGTTTCAATGTTTCAACAGTTTCAATGTTTCAACAGTTTCAAATATCTATCAAGTATTTTAACAGTTTCAAGGCCTTTTCAAGGATTTCAAGGATTTTTCAGCTAAATTCCACATTAGATCTGTTCCGCAGTCAATCGCAATGGCTTCAGCCATTGCAAGTTTCTAGTTATATTTTTTTCCAGTTTTTCGGTAACTTTCACAGCTTTCACAGTTTCAACAATTTCAACAAGTTATACATCAAAATGTTCAGCATGTTCAAGAGATTATTGCTATTACTTTTGGGACTTCAGCGATTTCCGGTTTTTCCGCAATCGGACAAAAATCGGTCGATTTTTCCCATTGACTTATAATGGGGCTTCAACAAATTCATAGTTTTCAGCATTTTTTTCAACATTTTCAACAATTTCTGCAGTTTGTGCATGTTCAGCTTCCACAACTTGTCAGTTTTCAGAAAAAAATACAGTTCTGCAGTTTTCCAGTTTTTTTCTACGGGCTTGGGAATTCTGCCATTAATTTGCATTGAGAATTCTGCCATGCATTTTAATAGGCCCATGCATTTTAATAGGACTTCAGGTCTTTCAGACATTTCAACAGTTTCAAGGATTCAACAGTTTCAAGGATTCAACAGTTTCAAGGTTTCAACAGTTTCAAGGATTCAACAGTTTCAAGGACTTCAACAGTTTCAAGGACTTCAACAGTTTCAAGGATTCAACAGTTTCAAGGACTTCAACAGTTTCAAGGATTCAACAGTTTCAAGGTTTCAACAGTTTCAAGGATTCAACAGTTTCAAGGACTTCAACAGTTTCAAGGACTTCAACAGTTTCAAGGATTCAACAGTTTCAAGGACTTCAACAGTTTCAAGGATTCAACAGTTTCAAGGTTTCAACAGTTTCAAGGATTCAACAGTTTCAAGGACTTCAACAGTTTCAAGGACTTCAACAGTTTCAAGGTTTCAACAGTTTCAAGGTTTCAACAGTTTCAAGGATTTCAGTGTAATCATGCAACTTAATAGGGGTTTTTACATGTAAACCAGTATAATGCAACCTAATAGGGGTTTTTACATGTAAACCAGTATAATGCAACTTAATAGGGATTTTTCCATGTAAACCAGTATAATGCAACTTAATAGGGTTTTTTACATGTAAACCAGTATAATGCAACTTAATAGGGTTTTTTACATGTAAACCAGTATAATGCAACTTAATAGGGTTTTTTACATGTAAACCAGTATAATGCAACTTAATAGGGGTTTTTACATGTAAACCAGTATAATGCAACTTAATAGGGTTTTTTACATGTAAACCAGTATAATGCAACTTAATAGGGTTTTTTACATGTAAACCAGTATAATGCAACTTAATAGGGTTTTTTACATGTAAACCAGTATAATGCAACTTAATAGGGGTTTTTACATGTAAACCAGTATAATGCAACTTAATAGGGGTTTTTACATGTAAACCAGTATAATGCAACTTAATAGGGATTTTTCCATGTAAACCAGTATAATGCAACTTAATAGGGTTTTTTACATGTAAACCAGTATAATGCAACTTAATAGGGGTTTTTACATGTAAACCAGTATAATGCAACTTAATAGGGGTTTTTACATGTAAACCAGTATAATGCAACTTTATAGGGTTTTTTACATGTAAACCAGTATAATGCAACTTTATAGGGTTTTTTACATGTAAACCAGTATAATGCAACTTAATAGGGTTTTTTACATGTAAACCAGTATAATGCAACTTAATAGGGGTTTTTACATGTAAACCAGTATAATGCAACTTAATAGGGGTTTTTACATGTAAACCAGTATAATGCAACTTAATAGGGGTTTGTACATGTAAACCAGTATAATGCAACTTAATAGGGGTTTTTACATGTAAACCAGTATAATGCAACAGTTTCAAGGATTCAACAGTTTCAAGGACTTCAACAGTTTCAAGGATTCAACAGTTTCAAGGACTTCAACAGTTTCAAGGTTTCAACAGTTTCAAGGACTTCAGCAGTTTTAAGGATTTCAACAGTTTCAAGGACTTACACAGTTTCAAGGTTTCAACAGTTTCAAGGACTTCAGCAGTTTCAAGGATTTAACAGTTTCAAGGACTTCAACAGTTTCAATGTTTCAACAGTTTCAAGGACTTATGGAGTTTCAAATATCTATCAAGTATTTTAACAGTTTCAAGGCCTTTTCAAGGATTTCAAGCATTTTTCAGCTAAATTCCACATTAGATCTGTTCCGCAGTCAATCGCAATGGCTTCAGCCATTGCAAGTTTCTAGTTAAATATACAACCTTCCTCGATCGTAATTGGTACCTTATCTGTAGCACGTCATTGTTTCGCCATCATTATCACCAGTACATAGTATTTGATTGAGACATCACCTGCGGCTCATGTTCCTAAACATTGTTCCTTTCAACTTTTAACAACCGTAAACCATGTTTAGTCACTTCAAGACAATAAACAAAGTCGTAATATTTTATACCTCAGCGTTTGTCACTCTTTGGCCCCTGGGTACTTTCCATTGTGTACATACCATCCCTGCATATCTCCCATTGAGAAGCGTTGTGTCCCATGTGTTCAGAACAGCCGGGTCAGGGCAAGTCTAGGAATATACCCAACACACGCAAAGGGGTCAGCGGGGAAAGCCTTCAGGTCTGCGAGGCGTTCACCTGCTCCTTTTCTTCCACATACGTCACAGAACTACGAGTCGTATTGGGAGAGACGAGTAGCAGAAATCCAGCTGGTCTGCAAGCGTGGAGATGTTACAGACACTAACACTAGCCCCGCCACAACAACGCATTGAAAGATTTCATTTATGGCGTTGGTCTTGTTTGACTCCGGGTTTAAGACAAATCCAAATCATCTCCCAGCTTAGAGGTTCTCCAACTGTGGCATCGGTGCATCTGGTGTTTTGGTTTTGTCTCTAAAGGCTATGATAGAGATGTTTTGTCCCTAAAAAAAACTACTGTAAAATTGGCTTTATGTCCAATATGATCCTGTCGGTAAATACAGTAAACACAATGTTTGACTATGCTAATTTGTTTAACCATTGGTTGTGTGCTTTTGAAAGCCCTCCCAAATTCACCGTTTAACCCGTCACCCCCTGTATTTACCTGGTGAGGTGAAACGTCTCGTCAAAACAGGGATTAAAAGGGACTCAGTGGTGCACACCGTTCACTAATCAAACCTGAAGATGGGATTTTAGTGTCTTTGAAGTCGCACATAAATCCCCCTGAGATCAAACGTGCGCAAATATTAAAATGTAAGGCTCACTGGTCTGGATAATAAGCTGCGCAGGGAACGACTTGATTGATATTTTAGCCGCCCGTTGACAGCACCCACACCAGTTCTCTGCGGTAAACCTCACGCAGTGTTTTCTTGTCAACACATGCCCCGAAGAAGAGTGATATACATAAGAAGGGCTACATGCTACCGTTGAAGAGGTCATCGACAAGAGTATATTTAGTTCAAAGGCAATATACGGCATGACAGTGAACCTGCTTAGCCATGCGTTTATAAACCTATTGACCTCTCAGTATTATGATGCCTTAATAGGTATTCAAGCCTGCGCAACCTTTTTAATGTGATACTGTGAGCGGTCAGCATGATGCCTTTACTTTTCGATCACGGCCGTCTCTACAATGCTCCAGGATTCATTGTTTTATAGGTTTTCTGGTGAGAGGCTCCGTCAGCAGTGAAAACCTTCCAAACAATTGATCCAGAAGCGTCCTGGAGGCCACTGTGATGGAAAGTAAAGGTGTCATACTGCCCACTCATGCAGCCACTGTGTCACTACAATGGCAAATATGCACAAATATCAAACCTTTAAAGATATTTTCAGTATTAACAGTGATGTCCTATTCAAGGGAATCTCTCTTTACATGTAAACGGTTATGGATGACAATGCCCTGTCTTGGGTCTCCAAACTGTTGTTCGGGAGTCACTAGCTCTCCAGCTCTGTCTGTGTAGTTCCCCAAAGGCTTTCTTCAACTCCTGTGTATCAAGTCACATGTAGGTGTGTTTTCTCTTTGTCCGCCAAACAAGTGCTAAATGTTTACGTTGATAAAAGCGTGATCGTATCTGCTTTTGCTGTGATGCATTATGGTTAATAAATGCCATATTTTCATTCACAAAGCAGTAATCATAGGAGTCATTTCTAATCCAATGCATTGTCAAGAAAAAGCTGAACATATTGGATACTTCAAATTAAATTGTATATTGATTATCGCATTTTGCATTCTAGCGGTAACTAAAACAATCTTCAGTTTTGGCATTTTGCAGCTGCCCATCTCTATTCATAATAAATCTAAAACACACTTTCATCTTAGTCAATTGCTACCCATACTTTCAAATAATACATCACACAATCTCCGCAGGCCTACAGTAGACCTCGACATGTTTTAGTCACTTCAAAAAAATCCGCCACCATCCCATGGCTCTAAACCTGCCCAGTGATGTCATGTCTAAGTTAGGAGCCCTTTTCCTGCGTCGCCAAACTTAACAGTGATTGTTAATGATTCAATAGAAATACTTGTGGTTCGTAAATGCAGGCGTTCATTTCCCCAAACATGAGAAGCACACATTATGGGGTCTAAGAGGTTAGCCCTGTAGGTTTTTTTAAATATCCTCAACCTGTAAAACGGCATAAGAATATGTCCGGGGCCAGCTGCACTGATGAATGACCACAATTACAGGACCCATGCAGGAAAATGGCGCAAAAGTGGCGCTATGTGCATCAATTAGGGACTGGTTTACGAGCGTTTCCTGAACATGAGGTCTATGGGAGTCAATGAAGAGGCTGACGGAAAGATTTTTGAGCGCAATGAAATTTTTTTTTATGGGATTTGTGCAGCTGCGCGACAAAGGAACAGCTCATATGGGTAATTTTAGTGAACTGGAGTGGAGCAGCAGGGGGCAGTGTTAAACCAATTCAAATGGAGCTTACTGTTATTTAAGATAACTTTAAAGTGGTTATTAATACACTCTAACTTAGATTTAACCTTTTTTTTAATTGTTGCTGTTCCTTTTAAAGTTCTGCCTAAGTATTTTCAGCATCATCGCAATTGTTCTCATTATCATAAGGGTTTTCAGCGCCGTCTCTGTCAGTGTCTACTTAGTGCGTCATCCACGACAAACATGTTTAAGGGTCGCCTGATTTGAGTTCAAAGGTTGAAGTTCATTTCCTGCTAAAACTGCGCAGTAAATAGTCGGTTTCAGCTCATATTTACAGTAAAACAACACGACCGACCATCTCAGCGCTCTCCTCCTGAGTCACTCTGCCCTCTGGCTCCGTCACGACCGTGTTCCACCACGCCTGGTAAACACGAGCAGCTGTGCAGCAACCTGGGAGCCACATACACAGTGACATGACTTCCAAGATCAGGCGAAAGTACAAGTAAAATACTACGTTTAATAAAAGCCTTCATTTTCTGGCTCTTGACTCAATGATCCTGAATGTCTCCATTGGTTTCTATTGAGCTTGGTTTGGTTTCATGTGGTCCCCAAAGATATTGAGGCCTGTGACTGGACCACTAGGAGTAGTGGTAGTTCTTATCACAGGAAGTCACTCAATACAACCATGGAATGTAAACTAATAGCTTTGATGCTGCTGGTTTAAAGCTGTTTGCATTGTTTTCTTTTTCATCCTTTTCCTGTTTACAGCTTAGTGCGTGACTTAGACATAACAGCTATAATATTGCACTTAACGACAAACTCCGACAGTGCAGAAATTCTGTTTATACCCTTTTTTGCCTAGCAGTTTTTGCAGCTGCTGTTATTGAATATTATCCATAAACAACATCTAATGAATAAATACATTACATAGTCACTGAAGTCCCACAGGATTGCAAAAGTGGGAAGCAGTGGCATGTCCAGACATTTTTTTTTGCTGTAACAGATTCTGTTAGATAAAACCATTTCTCAACAGAAAACTATTATCAGCAATTCTTTAGTTGCAGCCCTAAACTGTAGGAAGAGGAAGACAGGAAGCGAGTAGTAGCAGGCACACATGGTCCCCGGGCGTCAGCTTAGCTCAGCATGAGTTCCGCTTTGACCATGACCTGTTTGATTTCAATAACACAGGTCTTCATTTGTGGCGTCTGAACTGAACCTAAGAAAACTTCCACTCGCGTTCCCCCTGGAGGACCAGGTCAGGGAGGTGACACCCACACGGGGCACCCTTCACTGGGCAGGGTCAGTTCACCTCTGGAGGTGTGCAGGCTCACTCTTCATGGCTTGGAAGAAAAACATTAAGAAACAGTAGCCTCAAGGCTCGCTAGTGGTCATGAGGTCGTTGAGTTTAACGGAGGACAAATTATTTTACGGCGTGTATGTTTTATGACATTTTATGTGGCAATAATAAGATTTGTTGTTGCGATTTGTATGAGGTGGAAATGTAATATCTTTAGAAGTGAGTACAAATAGCAGCAACATGCTGGTTGTCATAGTGGCAGTGGCTGTAGAAGCTATGATAGGTAATACTGGGCAACATTATAATTAGCAATAGCTATTATGGAGGCACTGGTAGCAAAAAATAAAAATAAAAATAAAATGGCATGTGTACAGGATGACCAATAAATAAATAAAATTCAACAAATGATTGTTTTTAAAGGGAATGTTGTATCAAGTCGGTGTGCTTATGACACATATTTTACATTCATGTTTGCTGACAGGGCAAAATACTGTGCAGATGACTCGTAACACTGACCCAGCACCACCCTGTTTAAATCCCTCACAGGTGTGTAGCCCCAGGGCCCACCACAGAGGGGGAGCACCCAAGCCCAACACAGAGGAGGGGGAAGAGGAGGAGAGGAAGGGTCCCATGTGAAGATTAGGTTCTGAAGTATATTCAGATGCGTCTTTAGGCTCATGCTGACTGTCTGCAAACTGACCAATGAAGTGCTCTTTCAGCTGGTTGGGGGAACTACGCGTGTTGTTGACTTGATATCCTGGCACACAAGTACTTGATTAAATGAAAATGAATAAATAAGTCGGACAAAATGCAAAAAGAATGATAAAATTCAAAGACATGCCTAAAATAAATGTATTTCATTACGTCTGAATTGTCCAAGTCTAGGTGAAATACAACACAGAGCTTTACAGTCACATGAAACATAAGTCTGGTGTCCAAGTGAACTCTTTATTATTACACTCAGTGCAGCTTAGCCGTTATGACACTAATAATAGTGCTTAGATGCATTTTGGCTTGAGCATTTCCAGATGTTGAAAAGCAAAAGTAATCTCTTAATAGGCCGCTTTAGGTCTAGGTTTGAAGTCTGCCAAAGTGGACAAAATCTTCCTCTTGCCCATCTACTTTGTTTCCATACGTTTATGCATAAACGGTGTTTGATGCTAAATACTAATAGGAGTAATGGTTCTCGCCGGCAGCATGCTGTTGCAAAACTTCACGAGTAAGAACTTCAGTCATGAAAGTTGTGGTATAGTTATCACAGCATTTGGTATTACTTGCATTTGTTGTAGAAAATCAAAGTAATAGACTTCCCAGACCAAGTACAAACATAAGCCTAGCAGTTTGAACAGAGACAGTAGCCTACTTATTGCAAATATCAGGGCAATAATAGTTCTGTAGTTGAACTAGAAGCAATGAAGATTGTACTGTATTCCCATAGCGCGTAGTAAGACTGCTTCACCTTGGATGTCAAATAGTCCAGTGGAGCACAATTCCTCAATGAGTATAATCTTTACTGACAAATGCCCATACGAAGAGAATTGTTGAAGAATGCATGTGATGGTGAGCTCTGTTTCCTCTCTGTTTCATCTGCTCTTATCAAACTCAGAACAGCAGAGACGGTCAAATTATTATTCATTTTCTTGGCGGCTCTTTTGGGAAGTACTAAACACAGTATTTGTAGGCCAGAAGATGAGTGTTTCATCTGTGATTATCAAACCCACAGTGGCTGATTTTGTGGTAGTCCCTGCGTTTTGTAAAAAATTATGTATTTGAGAAGTGAAAGATCTGATCTGTCGAGGTGAGAGACGGCAGCCGAGGAAACGGACCGACTAAACGGACTTCTTGTTTTCGTGACAGATGTGGTTTATGCAGGAAATGTACTGATTAAAATTGAAGCATGGAGTTTCCATCAGCGCTGAAAATGCTTACTATTTTAATATTCAGTTGAAGAAAATTGGAGGGATTGATTAGGATTTCACATGATGTTTCCCTGGTGTATGAGCAGCACCTTCTGAGTTGAAATGAAATTCAGCACACACAGCATTTCACTCAGAAGCATGCATTTAAAGTGTGGTGTTGTTGGCATGATCACAAATGTATCGTAGTTTCCGGACTATAAGTCACACTCGTTTTCATAGTTTGGCTGGGGTTGTAACTTATACTCAGGTGCGACTTATATATCAAAATATATCATTTCATAATGTTATTTTCACACTGACCGCCGCTAGAGGGCGCTCTAGGCGGGTGTACCAGTATCTGCTACTCCTGTACCACTGAAAGGGACTGGTGAAAAGCAGAGGTTACTCTTACTGCAATGAAGAAAACCAAAAAAGCTCATCTCGGGCTAAAAGCTAGATGGCCACAGCTGGAGGAACGAGTTTGCAAATGACAGCTTGAACAACGTGCTGCCGGGAGAGGTTGCAAAGGCTGGCACAACTTATATATGTTTTTTTCTTCTTCATCATGGATTTTTTGGCTGCTGCGACCTATACTCCGGAGCAACTTATACATTAGCACTTTACATGTATACAGCATTGTATATTAACCTGTTCTCCTTCAGTCAGTGGCAAAGGAGGACTTACTTACTCTACTTATTTTCTCCGTCTTTTAGATGTGAATGAGTGCGAGGAGACCAACGGCGGCTGCGAGGCTCTGTGCTGTAACACCATTGGAAGTTTCTACTGCAGGTGTCCCCCAGGGCAGAGGCTCAACGAGGACGGAAGGACATGCCAAGGTAAAGTCCTTCTTTGCTAAACTAGACAAACAGAAGAGAGAGACGGAGACAGGCCCACAGAGAGAGAGTAAATAATCCTCGTGTTGAACTACTACTGTATACTAAACTATCCCAAACCTTTTAGGTACCAAATCTGACAACAGGCTGTGTCTTTCACTGCATATTACCATTGCATTTCAATTATATATCAAGCATATCTTGTACTGGTGATTCAAATGTCTTTTTTCAATCAGTAACCCAATATTTCTTTGTACAAGGGTATACAATTGCAAAAGCGCTAGATCAGCAGGTGGCAACAATCTATTTATTGTAGGATAAAATAATGCAAAAGGAAATAACATGTGCAATATGTCAAATAACAGTCACTCTATTCCCTCTGTTCAGTACAAAAGTGCTCTT
The DNA here is from genome assembly GCA_021464625.1 of Proterorhinus semilunaris. NCBI lineage: Eukaryota > Metazoa > Chordata > Actinopteri > Gobiiformes > Gobiidae > Proterorhinus > Proterorhinus semilunaris. The sequence continues at coordinate 28,776,097 of CM038344.1, read as the reverse complement.
TTCCTGGCGTTGGTTGACTGGAGAACATTGTCTTCCTCCCCAGGCAGGCAAATATTAAACCACATCTTGCAGCATTAACGCTCTAATTGCCCGGATTTGGCAGGAGCCCATCGTGAAATCACCGGGAGCGTGCATGTCTAAGTCTGGCTTGTGCATATATGGACTGCGTGCCAATAGTGATCCGTTTTCAGTGAGAATGACGGCCCGGGAGCAAGCGGCAGGGCAGAGAAAATCCCATACGAGTCAAACCTAAGATATTGGCTCACTTAGTGGTTAGCAATAATTCACTCTGGGGGGAAAGGGCTTTATGCAGCTACTGTGTGACTGGCGAATGGCTCGCAGAAATATTCCAATATGCATGACTGATTTTTGGAAAGCTATCTGCTCTTGATTGTGATTGCAATAAGGACATCACCAAACCACATTGCGATTTGGTGATCTCTGTGTCTTTATGTTTTACTTGGTACCAATTGATTCTTATTCCTCAGATTATCATAGTAAGAAAAGAATAGTGCATTAACTTGTGGGGTATTTCTTGGATATAGACTTTTTATTTTCAATGGCCCACATTAAATCCCATGCAGGTGGTCAGCAGTAGGATCAACATTGTTCTAGTCACGTCAAATACAGTACATTGAGTCTCTTAGTGAAACCATGGAGATGAGGAGAAAGCGGTGTGCCAGTCTCAATATTGAGCCTAGTTTGATTAACCAGAGCAGACCAGATTGTGTGCGGAGCTCATTTCCTCTCTGTTTTTCAAGTTTGTGGCTTGGCCTGTAACTGTCTGGGTCTTGGGGGTGGGCTGCTGGTCACCTGGCTGCCGTCACTCTCTATTAGAAATGCCATGTCAGCCCAAACATACGGTGAAAGTTCAATTCACTGTAAAATGATGGCAGCTGTGGGGATGGTTTTTCTGTTTGAAATGATGAAGACATTAGTAAGTATTTTGCGGCTAAGCACAGCTACTGTAACATACTGTACAGCCCCAAAACAACGGCTATTACTGCTAATACCACTAGTAACATTGCCACCCGAATGTGTATCACGTCCCTTTCGTCTACAGCTATTCCATAAATCCATTTTTGGAGATTTTACAACATTTCTTTTAATAAAAAAATGTCATGGATTTCATGATGTAATGTGAATTATGTCTTAGAAACAGATCTGTCTTATTTTATGCCTAAACCTCACTAGACCTGTTCCCTGACGTAATGAGGCAATATTACCTCCCCTTTATTAAAGCTATATTAAAAGTCGGTATTACTTTTGGAAATGACCCTGTTTTGCTCCACTTGTAGCCATACTTTCGCTGTTTCTGACTGTATTTGTTGGCTGCATATGTGAGAGCCCGGGGCTTTGCTCCTGAATAGACCATTTAACTGCACGCCTCATTCCTCTCTCAGATGTTTGGATCAGAAATAACCAAATTCAACTTCTGGCACTTGAATTCTGCAGCATTCCTGTAGTGGCTGTGTTTTTATGTCCGTATCAAATTGGAACCATAGGCAGGAGTTTATCACATTGTCGTGGTAAGGCATCAATCAGACACTCATCACCTACATCCACGGAGGATACAGGACAGCTGGACTCAGCTAACACCTGTTGCTGCTTGCTCTTGTTTCTTATGTTTCCAGAATATTCAATCAAATCTATAAGGGGGTTGTGGTGTTAATTTAGTCATTTGTCTCAATTTATTAAACAGACAGACCAAACATACAATAGTAGTGAGGTTATGGTGAAGTATATTTTTGAGGAGAAGGTGGTTATACTAGGAGACTTTGAATAATATAGGCCCTTTCAACCAAACCTGTGGTCAGTCTTTGTTTGCTGGAAGATGGGTTTGTTAAACATGTTTTTTGCTGATGGGAAAACCTCATGGTTTATCTGGAAGGAACTCACCTGATATGGGGAGAACGTGGACACTAGTCCAACTGGCCGCTTTGCTATTGCTCACACAATGGACAACATTCAAGTCTTGCTAAAGTCAGGATTTTAGCCTGCTGGGGGTGCATGTGTGAATTTGGATATAGAGTGTGTTGTATTTACTCAATAGTGCAATGTTTTTTTTTGTTTTTTTGTTTTTTTAATCAAGTTTTTATTGAATTTTTAACATAATCAAAACATACAACCAAAGAGCACAGACTTAACAAAACAGCACAATAGACATCATAAAAATAACATTTGGACTGTATTGACCCTTCAAATAAGACATAAACACATCCCAGACTCGAAATTAGATTTCTTCCGACTCTGTAACTTGGCAACTAATAGCTTGCAAGATGTAATATCTGTTATGGATTTAACCCAGTGCTTATAGACAGGAGCTTCTGGATTCTCCCATTCACGGAGAATAACTCTATCAGCTACGTAGGACTCGTGCAAATTCACTTTTAGACATATTGGGCAAACAGGATCTGTCACCTAACAGACAAAGTTGAGCAGACTCTGGGACAGACGTGCCTAGCCATCTGTAATATTATAATATTTAACAAGCTGTAGCCTTTTGAAGATCAATAATCTCTGTTCTCTTCATGGCCAACGAACTGTGTGCTCTCACTATTTACTAATTGCAGCTTTAGAGAGTGAGCATCATCAAACTTTCTGACTTCGATTGAGAATTTATGGCAATTGGCAAGTCAGCTGGACCCCTTCAAAACACGAGCAACTGTGATCTTGTGTTATGCTAAGACACGGCTGAGACTGGAGCAAGGAGGAGGACCTTTATTGTGAGTATTAATGTTCGCTGATGGGAGGAGGCACAGGCAGACAGCATGGTGCATTGAAGAGAGAGGATGCTGGCTGGTGCAGTCGCCCACTTACAGGACAACATAAATCGTCACTGGGTAATACTTCATCGTGTTGCTTTGCGATTTGGCCATGGCTTTCTCTCTGGGGATCTGTTTTTTTCTTGCGGAAGCCATTGTTATGATTTTTGCTGCAAATTATCCATCGAGCTTTTACAGAAGATTTTGTTATAGGCCACACTGTTACCATGGATACAACAACTACAACATGGGATATCCGTCGACAGGTGAGAGCAGGACTAAACTGTGGCGCTTGTGTAGTGAGTGCAGTTGCCAATGTTTGCCTGTATTAAGTTTTATTTAAAAGTACAAAGTAGTATTTTGCATTCTGGTGATGGTCAGTAAATGTAAGTGGCCATTGAAGTTGTTTCTTTGGCTTGCAGACATGCAGACAAGAGTAATTTTGTTTGCACTCTGCCTTGTTAACGTCACAGGGAGACATATTAAGGTGTTACTCAACCTAATCGCCAATAATGGAGGCGATGTTAAGTGTTTTCGTGTTCCTGCGTGCGAGGTAGACTGGTTAATCAGGCAGGGTGGATATGAAGCTGCTGTCTGGCACTGCCCACGAAGCTCTCTGATCAGTCAGTGGCCTTTATCTGGAGGATTACTGCACACGAGCCATTAAAGGCTGTTTGTACGACTGCATGAACAAGAAGGAAGGGAGGAAGGAAGTTATAGCTGAGAGGTTTATGATATTACAAATCTACATTTTACTGCAGTTTTTTTAAGGCCAATAATCTTACGGTCAAAATTAATTAAGCTGCAAAGCTTGTAAAGTAAAATGTCAATTCCTTGTTTTTTTGTTGTTGTTTTTTTAAAGCGGATTATATGCAGACTATACCACCTTTGGTCTTCAAGATAACTATGGTCATTACTGAGAAAAAAAGGTCAATGATAACATTTCCCGTCGTTTTTGAATGTTGAAAGCTCAATAAATCAGTCTAGAAATTAGATGAAGACCAACTTGGGAAAAATACTTTTGAGTTCAAGACTGGCAATTTTGGTGCCTGTGTACACTGAAAACTCCAAATAATTACACGGGCAAATGTAAAAAATAACCAGAGTGAATGATGTGTGTGAGTGATTGAGTGAATGGTGGTTGGTGCAGATGTGCGCAGAGGTGTGCAGTCGCGCTTCTGTCAGTCTAGCACAGAGGAAACTGTGGCTGCATACAGTACATAGCTTATCACCACTGTGTGAAGTGAATGAAGTGCAAATCCCCTAAAACTGTGTGAAGTGCTCTGGGTGACTTGTGTTGTGTCAAAAGCGCTATACAAATAAGCTTCCATTTCATTCCTGCATATGTGCAACAGTTCTACCATTGAGTCGTATGGCAGCAATCCTACAGGTTCAACTCTCATCCATTTAGTTTGGCTTTTGTCTTCTTTCTCCACAGAAGATCTCTTCTCATTTAAAAGACAAACTGACAATAAACAATGCTTTCTTTAGTTTTTTACAGACGGACTTGCTTGCCTTTCCGTGCAGTTGTCAGGCTGCTGTAGGTGGCTGTTGCTGTTAATGTTTCTCATCAAAGTCGGCAGAGGCTTTGCCAAACACGGTTCACCCTCAATGGCATCGAAGGAGGCTGTGAATGTGGGCACCAGTTTTTACAAGAGGAAAAAAGATAGTCTAGCCCTTCATCAGACAACTTGTCTGATGAAGGGCTAGACCCGAAACGCCATATTCTGGTGTGAGCAAATAAACTGGTGAGCATTGTTCAGTTGTGCGGATCTTTTTTCCTCTTTTCATTGCACTTTTTGGATCCAGCACACTGGTTGAGAACGTCGGATGTGCGTGTCTTTCCTCCTCACCAGTTTTTACAAACCACAATGTAATAAATCAGCGTTAGAAAGACTGCGGGCAATGCCAGGAGAGACCCAGGGATGCCGCAAGGATGGAAAAGGTTTAAATATCAAGTATTCGGCCAAGTCTTCTGGGTTTAAACGGAGTTGAAATTTGGCAAAACATGCAACGAATCGGAAATTCACTTGTGCCCAGAAGTGCTCAGTTTGAGGATATGGGAAAATCCAGTTTTATAAAAGCCGTCTTCCACGTTGTTTTTATGATGAGCTGAAATCACAGGGTAAAGATTGTCAGTCATATTAATCACTATATTTAACAGTTTACTGCACAATAAAGTTGCTCTATCATTTGAGTCATATTAAAAGATTTGCACATAGCTCAGACACATTGCGTGACATGATGTTCGAGCTAAATACTCATTACTGTGACATAGGGGTTGCGTCTACCTTTTTAATTACCAACAATATGCTTCTTTTTTATTATGAAAAGACAACATATCTCTCTCTCTCTCTCTCTCTCTATTGCCCATTTTACTAAAGTTTATGGCGGAAGAAGCTATGAAGTCAAAACAGAGGAAGCTTTCTCACTGTGGACTCATCTAACAGGAGGGTCCACTGTGCACTTCCAAAAACAATTTATTAGTCTCTGACCCTCAAAATAGAGGGTTAAATATACAAGGACTAGAAAGAAGCGCCTGGGAATCTGATACAACAGTGAAGCTTTGTGGCTCTAGGTCTGCGGGGAACTTGGGCCAAATGTTTACCACCTTTACTTGATTTTCTGTTTCCGTCAGTTTGTTCGCTGTTGGCAAAATCAACGAAATGTAAGTGTGATGAGAATAAAGAGTTTGTTACAAGCAGGAAATGCGTGACTTGCGTATATAGCTACTTTAGCCTGAACGGGTCAATAAGGTGGAAAGAAGTGCATCTCTAGCGTCATTAGGATTGTAATCGCTTTTGTGTAAAGAGATTGTGTAAAGTTCAGGATGAGGCACCAGATTAACATCGTGTACTGTATGCAGTCCTCATTTGATTCATTGGTCCACACTTGGAAAAAAAACAACTCAGGTTTTCACAGACCAAAGACTGGGGTTATGATAATGTGAGTTTCATCTGTTGCGGGGTTGGACGACTTGCCTTGATGGTGGTCTGCTCTGTCTGTCTTAATTATTCATGTGTGTCTCAAAGGAATGCTCAAGTCCTCTTTTCACACGTTTCTCTGTTCTCCCGGGACTTTGACAAGTTGCGGAGGAATGTTAAATGACTTTTAACTGTTCGGTAGTTGTTACCACATGGACCATTTTGTTTGTAAAATGCCTCTCTATCTCATCCATCACCTTCTCTGTTCTTTTGTCGCACCATCCGACCTGTTTTGGTGTCGTCTGGACTTAATGATAGGTTTTAGTTAAATTCGCTCATTTCTCTCTCCTCAATGGTTTGTGTATCTCTCTCTACAGATATCGATGAGTGCCTGGTTCATAATGGAGGCTGCCAGCACAGATGTGTCAACACGAGAGGCTCGTACTACTGCGAGTGTAACGCAGGCTCCCGGCTGCATGTGGACGGACGCACCTGTCTGCGTAAGGAACTTTACGCTTTCATAAGGTTTGGGGGTAAATGTTCAGAGACAAATTTAGAGGAATATTTAGATTAGTTTCTTTTGATTCACAGCAAGAAGGTCCAAGGTTTGATTCCTGAGCCCGGGGCTGGCCTCCCTCTGTGGAGTTTCCCTTGTGTCTGTTAGGTTTCCACTTGATGCTCCAATTTCCCTATCACTGTAACATGTTGCCTATTATAGACTCTTCCAGGGCAGCAACTCCCTTAAGGATTCAGAATCTCTGTAGAAATTCATGGTCAGATAAAGATTAAACTATATATTTTAATATATAGTTTAATATATTTTAACACATTTTCTCCAGTTCAGTTTTACCCAAATCTAAAAGCCTCTCGACTGGAGCTTAAAGCCTATTGGCCAGTGTCACGCCTCATTTAAGAGTCAAGACCTACAAAACAAATTAAGCCCGTTATGATTGTCAAGTTTTCGGCCTTTTTATTTGTGCTTTCACCACGTTTTTGCTGCTTTTTAATTTTTTTTAATATATTTATATTTTGGTCACATTTTTGTGGCTTGATTACAGCTATATTACACACACACACACACACACACACACTCACACTCACACTCACACACACACACACACACACACACACACACACACACACATACACACAAAATGGTGCCAAAAACGAAAAAAGCAATGGGAAGGTGACAAAAAAACTCCACAAAAACGTGATAACAAAAACAAGGAAACAGCTTAGATGAGTTTTGTAGTTCTTGGCTTTCAAATCAGCCGTTACACTGGCTGTAAACTCTCCCGTCAAGAAGCTTTTAGATTTGGGTAAAACTGGAGAAAATGTGCTGGGGTAATGCGGGGATTAAGAGGTTAACTCTACCCACAGTACTTTCTTCTTCCAGTTTTGGGGCGAAGCTTGGACAATGGCCAGTTAGTCACAGGACAACGTAGACATTCTCAACACCTGTGAACTAGTAAAGTTTAACTCATCCAGCCCATGCTCTGCCCAGAGGAGTCTTAATGATAAATCATTGCACCCATATGTTCAGGGCATTGGACTCTGTGAAGGAATGTACTGGACTGAACCCACTCAATACATGTCTTTTTATTTAAAGTGCAGTTTAAATCCGCTACTACCTCTTGGATAGTGTCTCTCCTCACATGGTCCACACACATTGATTCATTCAGTGTCTGCCTCAAAACTGTTTATTTATCAAATTATTGGAGGAAATTAACAGCAGGCACAAAACATTGATCATACTGAAAAGCCAGACAGGCAACTACTACTGATCATGAACAGGGACGATGTGCATTTGATTATAGAAAGTAACAGTGTCAATTTTAGGTCTTTTCTGGGCCGGTTGAGGTCATCTTCATTGGTATTTTGCTCAGTCTGATAGAAGAGTAAACCTGGCTTTGAGAATATACACGGACCGTCTGTTTTGTCTTGGCTGCTAATGGTGTCTTTTGGAGGCAGACATTTTTGGGACCTTCCAGGGACAGACCTGGTCACAGCTGTTACACGAAGACATGACCGATCACAGTAATAATAACGATACTTCGTAGGCAGGAGATGAAGATTAGAGCTCGGGCTACAGGGGAATTTTCTGACTGGTTCATGGAAAAGCTGCCTACATTTTCTACTTCTATTCAGTTTTTTTTTTTTCAAATACTTAGATTTAAGCGTTTATATCATTTTTTTTTTTGCTAATGTTTTTCTAACTCAAAGCCTGCATAGAAGGCTAATATGTTGCCAAGAAAATAACCTAAAATATTGTTTGTATAGGCAATTCTCGTTTACATTACATATTCAATTTGAATGCTTGTTTGTTTATTGTGGGTGCAAAGAAAAATACGGGACTGAGTATTGAGCCTTGAGGGACTTCATCTATAATTTCTTCTTCTTTTCACAGCCGTGCTTTCCTGTACCCTCAGTAACGGAGGCTGTGAGCACTATTGCATCCAACAGTCGGCCACACATTTCCGCTGTCGCTGCAAACCCAACTACGAGCTGGCAGAGGACGGCAAGCACTGCAAATGTAAGTGGCCATGTTTCCACTCTCTCGGCCGTAACCCTAAACTAAACAAACCACTCACATGGAGAGCAGAGAGGAACATTTTATGGGACAGTGAATTTGGACAAAAACTAATTATCACAACTTTGCAACAGTGGAAAACCTACCACGGCCAGAGCCAAATACTAGTCCAAAGCAATATTTCACTTACGATCTACTGTAGGAAGAATTCAAATAAGGTGAAATTTTGTTAAAATAAAGTTTGTTCTGGTTGTCTCAAAAATTATGATTTATTTCCTACTTTTATGACTCTCCCAGGACAATACATTTTCAGGAAGTGTTCCATTTAGATGTCTTCTTCTCTTTTCATGCATATTGTCTGCACTCTCAGACCATGCACAACTCTTTTGGGAGCCGTAAATTACACTCATACATCTGAAATGATTGGCAGTGAAAGGCTTCCTCTAATCTTCCTCTGCTGGACAGGCTCACACAAGTCACGCAGACACGCAGAGGACAATAAAACGATGAGTCCTACACAAGATCAAGATTTACATCCCTGTTGACACATACATCTCGTTTCGTTTGTGTTTTTTTATGTCGCAGTGTCGAATCCGTGTGCGTTTCAAAATGGAGGATGTAGCCACGACTGTCGAATGGACGGAGGGAACGCTTTCTGTGACTGTAGAGCGGGCTACATGCTGGCGGAGGATGGCAAGACATGTCGAGGTGATTTTTGTAGTTCGACTTTTTTGGCTTTTGGATGTGTCTATACAGAATTACATTTGGTTACATTGGTTCAGGATAGTAATGAAATATATAGCAGAGGAATCAGCTCAAACATCAAAATTGGCCATTGTTTTTGTCGCTCTTTTGGCACTTTTTAGTGTCTTTTTCATAACTTTTTTCATTGCTTTTGTGTCGTGTTTTTGTTGCTTTTTTTCTCTTTTTTGCCAAATGTTTGTTATTTGTTATTTTGACGCTTTTTTCCAGACGGTTTTAGATTTGCATGAAGCCAAATTGGAGAAAATGTCCTCGGTTCAGGTGGTGGTTAAGAGGTTATCATGTAATGTTTTGCTGCAATGTTTTATCAGGTGTTGTATGGCAACATGGCTAGCTAGTTTCACTTACTTTACTTTATCCCATTGTTTAGTGTACTGGGGAAAAAAAAGAGGTGCTTTAGATTAAATTATTAAATTCACTTGACAGATATCGATGAGTGTGAGACGGAGGAGGCTAACTGCGCTCACGGCTGCCACAACACTCTAGGCTCATTCGTCTGTGTGTGTAACACGGCCTACGATCTGGGAGCTGACGGGAAACAATGCTACAGTGAGTTTGTAATACTTCTATTTGGAAAGGCTTTATTTCAACTCTGGTGGAACTCTGGAATGACCTGTGTTCTCAGTTTTAATCTTTTTGATATATCTTACCATCAGGCCTACTACGTTTGTTCCTCACTACTTAGACTTGTCTCGTGGGCTCCTGTGCTTCTTAGAAATACTAGTAAATGAAGTGTGATGTATGGATGTTTGAAGGGATTGAGATGGAGATCGTGAACAGCTGTGAACACAACAATGGAGGCTGCTCCCATCACTGTCAGCACTCGAACAGTGGACCCGTCTGCTCCTGCAACCAGGGATATCGGCTCGACCAAGACCTCAAAACATGCCTGGGTAACTATTCAAATGTAGTTGGAAATAACAATAATAATGGGCTTGCCGGAGCGTTCATTTATCAAGCGTTAAAGGAGGAAGAAAATTACAAAATACATGTGTATAATTGTGTGTAATTCTTCATAGCATATTATAAGCCCATTGTTTTGAAATGTGGTTATAATAATAATAATAATAATAATAATAATAACAACAATTATGGGCATGTTCTGCTACAAATTGCAAAGTAGTTCTAGACTGACCATGTATAAAAATAATTGTGTGTTTTTATTAGAGCTTTCATGAAACAATACTTTGTTGAGTGAAAATGCAGCACAACTCCACTCGTTCATGCACAGGGTGACCAGATGTCAGTGCCTGAAATTTGCAATGGGGTCCTGGTTTCGATTTACAGGGACATGCACACGCTTTGTCCACTCAGGTGTGCACGTGTGCAGATCACCAAAGCATGCATGAGCATTGATGTCCACAGAGCACTGCGTGTCAAGGCTCTTAAATAGGGTTAAAAAGGGTTTAACTACACAAGCAGAGGAGAGTTTTAAGTGCACAGGGATGTGTGATCAAATGGGAAGGGATTTTTTCTCTGCACAGATCTCATCTCTTTATCTTTAAAGTTTACAGTGGTCCTGTCACAGACCAGATAACTGCCTCTGTTACTTGCAGCTCGACAGCCAGGAGCTGTTTCAGCCACAGCCGTGTCCAAATAAAACAGGTTTAAGACGGGGGGTTGTGTGTCACCATGTACACGTTATCCACACTCAATAATAAAGTCGTCACCCTTTATTCAGGCAATAACTTCTGCTGATCTGGGGTCATTTTTGGGACAATTTGAGCTAGATTCAGGCTTATGGACTTTATGATATTGCAACTGTACTGTGAGTGAAATTTATAACATATTGTGTATTGATTTTATTGATTTTGGAATATTCAATTACAAATCCATGCAATCTTTGAAATTACGCTTTTTACTTGCATGCCTTAAAGGAACAGGCCACCGTTTTTCCACACTGAGATATGTTCTTATAGCTTAGACGAGTTGAAGTTGTTAGAAGACCTGTCTGGTCTTTGTCCTCAGTCACGCAAAAAGACCAAAGATGTTGTAAGCATTTAGCCTCTCCTCCTCTCCTCTATGGGGCCAAATGGAGGTGAAGTTAGAAGCGACCAAGCTCTTCCACGTTTTCCCTATTTAAATACGGTTACGTGAATAGTTAAATGATCCAAGTAAAGTTACACAAAATGAAACATGTTGCTTTTCTAAGCGGATAAAAAGGGGAACTATATATTGTAAGGCGTAACAACACCGTAGGAGCACTTAGACGTCTACGCAGTAAAGTGAAGATATTACTGCGCGGACGCTGAAGTGTTAACAACATCTTTGATCTTTTTGCGTGACTGAGCGCACGCATAAAGACCAGACAGGTACGCATCAACTCGTCTAAGCTCAGGTAAGAACATATCTCTGTATGGAAAAATAATGGCCTGTTCCTTTAAAGGCACACTGCGTAACATTTTGGACTATACTGTTGCCATCCGAACAAAACATGCTTCTAATGACCAGCTCAACACAGAAAAGGCTATTACTGCAGTGGGTAATCAGAGAACGGATTTGGATGAGAACCTAACCTATTTAAATCTTAAATTCTGCTGACTTTAATCACATCTCCATGGAAACGAGCTGGAGACGTACCCAGTCCCAGTACAGTTACAGTCATGTCTTAGGAGAGGTGAGCGGCTCACAGCAAAACCCCACGTTTGTTTGTACATTTATAAGGTATTTTTCAATTATGCAAATATCTGACATCAAATTAAAGCTTGTATTTCAATTTTATTTATTGGGTAAATTCTACGCAGTGTGGCTTTAAATCTTGACCATGAGTATGCTTTCTCATATACCAATTTAATTTAGAGATTATATAGGTATTGGATTATAAGTGATCGATAATTTGTTTCATGTCCTGTATGTTCTTTGGCAGACGTAGATGAGTGTACTGATCGGACCTCCTGCTGTGAACAGGACTGCACTAACTACCCCGGGGGCTACGAGTGCTATTGCTCCGCGGGCTACCGGCTCAACACTGACGGCTGCAGCTGTGATGGTATGTTTGGCATCATGGCAGGCCAGATTTTGTATTTATTTTATGTTTCTTTTTTCACTACAACAATTCAGGTCATCGAGTTGTGTAAATAAAGTGCAAGAATTCTTACTTTGCCTCTCCATCCACACATTTACAGCTATTATGTAAAAAGACAAATCGTACTAGTGATTGATATAATAATACTAATTGTTTAATTTAGCTAAATATCTGGCCTGAGTTATTTCTCACTCCTCTTTGTGTCTGTTATCACATGTGGAGAAGTGGATTATTATTTTACCCAGTCTACACAAGTTCAGTATCTCCCTTCTAAATCCATTCAAATTCTGTGTCATCACATGGATGAGTCCTTTAAGAATCCGGTCCGATTGCTTCTTTTGTCCTTGCTTTGCACAGACGTGGATGAGTGTTTGGCGTTGAACGGCGGTTGTGATCACACGTGTCAGAACAGTGCGGGCTCCTTCCAGTGCTACTGCCGCCGGGGTTTCCGACTGGACGAGGACCGGCTTTCCTGCTTCCGTGAGTCTGTGTAATCACTTCAAGATCAGACCCATGGGAATCCACTCAACCAATGTGCTACAGTGGAAAATTAGATTCAGTCACAGCCAACGATTGTGGGCCAAATGCTTAATTTGCCATTCACAACTTTACTATGGCTTTCTGATTGGTTAGATTTCTTCAAACAACAGAAGCTTATTGTTATCGCGATATTCACAATTACGTCAACAACAAGAAATAAACCGATCATAGGGTTTTGTGGGTTATTGACACTTCTAACATGGTCATTTTTTTCCTGTACTGTCAGGGCATGCACACATTTTCATTTGAATTAAGGATATAATATACAGGTAACTGTATGTATCTAGCTGAAAGTAATATTATTATGATTAAGTATCAAAATGTATTCCTGTACTGTGGGTCTTTTTCTGTTTTTCTTTTATTTCTAAAAAGCCTAGAAAAAAAAATTGTTAGAAAAAAAATTATTTCAAAACTACAAAATGGCATATAACACAAATAATGAGCATAATTAAATCATTTATCTCTCAGCTCTGGATGACGCCATTGAAGCACTGTCCGGTACTGGGGCCATAGAGCTGCCGTTCCCTCAGCTGACCCTCCTTCAGGACTACAACCAGCCGCTCGAGCGCTACGACGACTACGAGGATGACGAGGGAGAGCTGCGAGCTGAGAGCAACTTGCTTGAGAAGTTTGGTGAGGTTCAAAAGTCACTGGCTTCACGTTATTGTACATCATGTTAAACTTTACATGATGCATAATCCGCACACATTCATATTCCCAGTTTGTTTGGACGACACTTTTGGGCACGACTGCAGCCTGACGTGTGACGACTGCTCTAACCGAGGCAAATGTAACTCACAGAAAAACGGCTGTGACTGTCCCGACGGCTGGACCGGGATCCTCTGTAACCAAAGTGAGGACTAATAAACTGAATGAATTGACCGCTAATGCCACTCCTTTGCTCATCAAGTGAGCCTCTGCCTTCTGTCACTTCATAGCTTGCCCCGAGGGACATTTTGGTCGAAACTGCTCCTTCGCCTGTAAGTGCAAAAACGGAGCTGGCTGTGATCCTGTGAGTGGAAACTGTAAATGTCCACCAGGGGTCAGCGGAGAGTTTTGTCAAGATGGTGAGCGTCTTAACTTTGCATTTTTATTAAGTCGAGCTATTGATATATATTTTCATAATGACATTTTGTGATGATGTGTTGCTACTTACATTCAGGCTGTCCTAAGGGGTTTTATGGGAAACAGTGCAATAAGAAATGCAACTGCGCAAAGAACGGCCGCTGTCACAGGACGTATGGAGCGTGTTTGTGTGACCCGGGGCTCTACGGGCGCTTCTGCCACCTCCGTAAATACAGAGCACAAAATATATGTATCATAAACATGATGTAATTACACTTACAATACAAGTATATCCCTTTAGCCTGTCCTAAGTGGACGTTTGGGGCGGGTTGCTCAAAGGAGTGCCGGTGTGTCCAAAAGAACAGCCTCGAGTGTCATCGTCACCACGGCACCTGTGTCTGCAGACCTGGTTACCATGGAAACACCTGCAAAGAAGGTAAGCTCGAAACATTTAACATTATACGCATGTATCTTATATTGTCTTCATACCATCCAAGCTAAATAAACGACTTTCAATTTTTGATACTTTTAGGCTATTTGTAAAGCAATCCCTTTTGGTGAGTTTTTTGGCCTAACAGCTCTTTGCGAAAGGCTTTTATTACAAAGAATCTGTTAGGCTCATGATGCTAAACAGCCTTTTTAGCCTTTGTTTAAAAAATTAATTGCCTAAATTTCCTTTCTAACTATTTTAATGCTACATTTTACAATGTTGGCAACACTTCAAGTGTCCAACACTCCGAACAAAAGCATTTCCATGCATATAAGCCAATATTTCAAATATTTAAAGAATAACCTGTGGAGATGGGTTTAGAAGTATGTAAAAAGGCCTGAAAGGACAATACAGCATTGGATTTTAAACGTGTTTGTGGTGCTCTGCAACAGAATGTGCCCCTGGGACTTTTGGGGCGTCCTGTGCTAAGAAGTGTTCCTGCACCCCTGGAGTGCCCTGTGACCATGTGACCGGGGAGTGCCAAAAGAAGTGCCCTCCAGGACGCCATGGAGAGGACTGTGATCAGGGTGGGTGGGCCAGGGTTCCTCACTTTTCCAAGGCCTTTTAGCTTAATAACATGTAAACACAGGCGTCAATAAACCTCATAAATATTTTTTGTAATGAACATACAAATATTTACTTTTCACAATAAGCAATCTGAATAATGAATACAACATTTCAACCAGCAAATAATTTAGATTGAAACAATGCAAGTAGTACAACTTTTGACATTATTAATATGCACAGGACTCACTTCTCTGCTCTGCCTTAGGTTGTCCTGAAGGATTCTCTGGAGCAGGTTGTACCCAGCCCTGTAACTGCTCTGGAGCATCTTGTGACCCCCTGACAGGAGACTGCAAATGTCCGGCTGGAACTCTGGGAAAACACTGTGAGGATGGTAAGTATAAACAAATATTTAAAATCAACCATGGGCCTGTATCTGTTTTGCATTCACTACTATTACTATTACTATTACTATAACTATAACTATACTTCACTTGTTTTTCTCTGACTGTTGATCCTAGTAACAGATTTGACTGTAAACTCATCAAAACTGACATATCACTGGCATAATCTATGATCTGTAATATTTTGAAGTTTGTCCTGATGGTTCATGGGGCCTCAGCTGCTCAGAGACCTGCCCTCCATGTGAAAACGGAGGAACGTGTAACAAACACAACGGGTCGTGTAACTGCACTGCTGGGTTCATGGGCAAACTTTGTGAGAACTGTGAGTACAATATTTATATGTTCAGATGAATTAACACTGCAAATGGCATTATTATTATTTGTGCACATTGTGACAGCGAGTATGGTTACGCTAAAAAAAAAAAGCTAAAACCCACTTGAAAAATCCCCTTGAATACTTTTCCATCCTGGGCAGTGCAGCAGCAGCCTGTCATGGGTAACTGGTCTGCGCTCTCGGATGGCGGTGCAGATAGTTCTGGGAGATTGCTAAAGTTAGTAACAGTTTATTGCCTGTGCAGCCTGCCCTGTTGGACGCTTCGGTCACGGCTGCCAGATGAAGTGTGTGTGTGAGAACAACGCTCGCTGTGACCCTGTGAACGGACACTGCACCTGTGCGCCGGGCTGGACGGGACGCAACTGCAGGAAAGGTATCGGCGAAGGCTAAGTGTGATTGTCAATTATGTGGAGTTACAGTAAACCTCAGAGGAGCATTATATTGAATTTAACTTGCGTTTGGTAAATACATCTATACACCGTACGATTGTATCATTTATGCAAGTGGAAATTGATGTCTGCCTGTGTCTTTTTGCAGTGTGCGATGTCGGCCACTGGGGGGCAGGCTGCGCTCAGAACTGTAACTGCAAAAATGGAGACGGTAGTTGTGATGCTGTGACCGGCCAATGCAACTGTGAGGCTGGCTACACGGGGAAACAGTGCCATGAAAGTACGTTCCTCTGTTTCAAACATGTGAAAAGTAAACTTGAATGATTCTAGTTAGAGGCCTGTCATTACATACGGCAGATGGCACCAAGGGAAAGATCATGCGTGTCTTTCTAAGCTCTATGTTCGCCCTCATTCCAACAAACTTCATATCCTCTTTCATTTCTGCATCCATTGATTTCTTTGTCGACTTCCTTCATCTCTCCATGCACACACTCACTATCCCTCTGACCATTTCCAAACCATCTGGCTCCTCCAACTTTATCATCAAAATGCTGCATTCTTTCCTAACCCCAGCCACACTGCACAAACTAAACATCTTATAGCTTTAATCTGGTTACTACAAATCATTGCTGACCGGTATTTTCCATTCTCAGAGTGTCCCGCTGGGATGTTTGGGCTTGGTTGTCGACATCGATGCCAGTGTGACAATAATGCCCAGTGTGATCATGTGAGTGGGGCCTGCACCTGTCAAATCGGATGGACCGGCACCTACTGTGAAAAACGTATGTCAGGTTTTCAAAGCATATATTGTCATTTTGGGATAAATACTGACTGTATAATGCTGCGTCTATGACAGCATGTCCACAGGGCTTCTTTGGCCTGGACTGTCAGAAGAAATGCTCCTGTCTGAATGGAGGGAGATGTGATCATGTGACTGGGGTCTGCTCCTGCCTCGCCGGCTGGATCGGCTCTCACTGCAACCAGAGTGAGTGGAAATGAACGTGGAAAATCAACTTAGCACATCTATTTTTTGAAAGGGCAGTTTAGCATTGAAAAGGGTGAAATATCTGCACTTAGAGTAGTTTAAGATGTTCAGCCTGACCTGCTTGCTGTGAGTTATACCCTTCTATAATAAAACGGAATCCATCAAAAAGCATTAATAAAAGCCCTCATGTCGGGTCATGCTTCAATGTTACGGAAACTAATTCTAATTGGGGGAAGCCCGGGTCATCCCAAGGTCATCACAGTGATCAGACAGAGTTCATCGGGGGGTAAACTCATTCTCTGTGCATCTTTTGACAGCCTGTCCGACTGGGCTCTATGGCGAAGGGTGTAACCAAACCTGCCACTGCGGTAACAATGGAGTCTGTCATCCTGCCAGTGGCCAATGTGCGTGCGCACCGGGCTGGAGCGGGCCCAACTGCACTGAGGGTTAGACGTTCATCACATGCAACTAATCATTTCAAAACATTTAGACGGGATTTAGTCCAAATGTTTGTTTGTGCATGTTTTGTTTTTGTTTGTTTTTTATCAGAATGCCCTGCAGGGTTTTATGGAGCTGACTGTCAACTGCGCTGCTTGTGTCAAAATGGTGCGACCTGCAACAAGACAAATGGGAAGTGCACCTGTGCCAACGGATGGACCGGGACAGCCTGTGAAGTGGGTAAGGGCATCGAATTTGTGTGGATTTAAATTAAAATAATGATATGTTTTTTTTAAAGATTAATTTTAGCTCAGCTCCCACCGATTGAAATACTGTATAATAAATGAATTATCTTAAATTACACCATACTCCTAATAAAGGAGGTGTAATATAACTTGAGCTTGTTATCGTGTCCATGCTCCTGCTCTAGTCCTGAAGGCTCTGTAAAGTCGCTGTTGCAGCACATTTTATAGCAATAAAACAAATCACTGTTTCAGCATAAACCTTGCGGCCGTGAGGCTTCATTGTTCATGGTGTGACATCTCCACGTTTTCTCTTGTGTTTCTGTGTCTGAGGTGCAGAGTGCGTCCCGGGGCGGTTCGGGGCGGACTGTCAGCAGCAATGTGACTGTGCGAACAGGGGCCAGTGCGACAGGCAGAGAGGACAGTGCGTCTGTGCTGTGGGCTGGGTCGGGGCCCGCTGTGAGAGGGGTCAGTATGTTCAAAGCAAAACTCACCTGTTTAAAAAGGCATTTGACATATAGTTCTGTGGCAACTGTTGTGGATGTGATAATGGTCTGTTTTTAATGAAATTGTATTCCTTTTTAAATAGTTTCTTTGATCAACTTTGGTTGTTGTAAGGCACGTTAGAAATAAAACTTGATTGATTGATTGAGTATCAACCGGATTCCATCTGTGTTAAAAGCAGTGTCAGCGTGTTACTAAATTGTAACCGGTTGTTCCCTCAGCTTGTGAGCGAGGGTGGTTCGGCGCGGGCTGTAGGGACCGATGTCAGTGCACACACGGGGCATCCTGTCACCACGAGACTGGAGAGTGTCTGTGTCCCCCGGGATGGAGGGGCAAACTCTGTGACAAAGGTGCACATTAACTGTATTCAAAAGTTCTCCAGAACCATTTGAGTCATGCGATACTACACTGTCATGCTGAAGCTCTTTAATCAGTCCTTTTGCAGCACATTCAGTGGCATGACGCCCAATAAACCTCAAGTCAAAGTTTAGTTTTACCAGTAATCTTTGTGTGCAATTGCGACAAATAACATGTAATGCGATGACCTGTATACGTAGCTCATTACATAAATATGAAGGGCAGAGAGATGGTGCATTAAACAGAGCCCAGTTTCAGAACACACTGTCCTTCGCTCTGAGTGTTAAGTGTTTGTATTGCTCTCAGCTTGTTTGCCCGGCACTTATGGGACGAGGTGCACACAGCGCTGCAGCTGCGCCCAGGGCTCGTCCTGCCACCACGTCTCCGGAGAATGCGGCTGTCCTGCGGGGCGCACCGGGAACGGTTGTGAACTCAGTGAGTGCCCCCGCTCTGTCTGTACACATTATCGTCCTGACTTAATTTGTTTGATAATTGTTTGTTTGTTTATTTAATCTTTAATGAATTTGACCTAATATCTTTCTAAAATAGTATTTCTATAATAAGTTGAAATCATTGTTCAATTTGAATCCCTTAAAGAAAAACTAAGTGACTTGTTTACCTTAATAAATCCTTTTCGAAGTCCCTCTGGGGGTAATACAAGTGTGGGATGATTGGGGGTCTTTCCTCTCCCCCGGTGTCTCTGACCAGAAAACCACAATTGCAACTTGACTGCCACTGGGTAGGAGTCACCAATACACACTAATGGAATCACGAAAAAGAAGCTAACGGGCAAAGATAACTGCGGGCTAGCGCCACAGTATTTACAGCCAAGTTTGAGTAAAAAATACTTTCTCCATTGTGTAATTGGATGTGCAATATCCCTCTCTCCCTTTGTCTTTTCTGCCAGCGTAGTATTTACTCTCACGGACAATACATTATCCTTTATTGAAAGGATAATTATTACTAAAAGTCCCTCTGTATTGGGCCATCCAGATGAAATTGAATATGGTGTTTTCAGCTTGTCTCCCTGGAACCTATGGCCACAACTGTAACCAGGTCTGCCAGTGCTCACTGACAAACCAGCTCTGCCACCCAGTGTCCGGACAGTGCTACTGCGCCCCAGGTTTCCAAGGCCCAAGATGTGACCAGAGTATGTAAAACATCAACTCAACACGCATCACTGTTCTATGTTGTGTCACTCATCTGGATGTCTGTCCTTCCTCAGCCTGTGCAGAGCGTTTGTACGGTCCAAACTGTGAGCGCCAGTGTCAGTGTGAGAACGGAGGGAAGTGTGCGCCCGATACTGGAGCCTGTCAGTGTCCCGCCGGGTTCATAGGAGCTCACTGTAACATTAGTAAGGAAGAGATTAACGATTTTGGGGGGAGAACATTTAACCTATTAATTTTTAAAGTGTTTTTGTCACGTTTTTGTAATTTTTTTTCGCTTTTTCGTCACATATTTGTCGTCTGTGGCAGTCTTTGTTTCGATAGCATTTTATTTTGCAGTCAAATCAAGCTAAAGGGAACAAACTGTTATTCTCCTTACCTCAGCGTGTCCCATGGGCCGATATGGAGTGTACTGCGCCTCTATAGCTCGGTGTTCTGAGGAAGCCTCGAATGATCCAGTCACAGGACGGTGCCTCTGTCCCCTGGGACGAACAGGGCAGGACTGCGCACAAGGTGGGGGCAAACTCAAGACTAAACACATACTGTTAACTTACCGTTTTTCTTCCTCTTATCTGTGTGGAGTTTGAGGTTTCTCGTGTTTGCAGTGGTTTCCCATCTCTAAACATGTAGTCCTATATAATGAATGACTCCTATGAGCTTGAAGACAATCTGGTAAATGAGATATAAAGAACATTTGTGGTGCTGTAACGTGTCCATAGAAACAAATCTGACACCTCAAGGCCAGCCTGGAAATAAATTAAATAGAAAATGTAAAACCATGGCAACAATCTCCAGTCTTCTCTCCTGTCTTTACTGATTGCCTTTTCCTTCATGCGGCTCTTGTCCATTGGCTGCAGCATGTTTTGTAATTTGCCCTGGTTGCTCCCCTCAGGCTGCCCCCCAAGCCGGTTCGGAGCAGGCTGTTCCCTGGTCTGTAACTGCAGTAATGGGGCGCTGTGTGACTCTGTGAGCGGGAACTGCACCTGCGGACTGGGTTGGACCGGGACACGCTGCGATACAGGTGACGGCATGTAACACTACAGAAACTAAAACAAAGAGTAGCAGTGAGGAGTCAGTTTTCCAAGCAAACTGGGCCCTGGCTCACTTCTCAACATGTATTCCAGTGAGATGCAGTACTGCTGACGGCCAACAGATAGTGCTAATCTCAGTGAAGTGTGTCAATCATTATTCTGGCAACGGTTTCAAAGCGGTTCAGTGATCCATGAGTTCTCGGATTTACTCTCTCTTTCAACAAGAACATTTTCAATTTCACAGAAACAATATGACACACATGATGTGACTCACAGCTTGACAACATCATGGTAACACAAACCAAATAAAATGAGTGTCAAGTAAGGATTAAACAACGAGGAGCTGTGCATGACGTGGAGTGCATTAAAACTGTTTAATGCATGGCTCCGAGTTGTTTAATCCACTTATACCATGGTCCCACAAACTGAAATTGTTACTTTGCTGTTATTTCACTTTTTAAGCTGTTTTACCTGAAGCGCAACTGTTTATTGTTACTATGGAAACCGCTGCAATAAGCTACTTCCGGGTCCAAACTGCTGAGCGCTCCATAGATAAACTCAGCAAAACACGAACAATTATCTGAATCTCCTGCTGAAATAACATAAGATAAAAGGCAAAAACATTTTTTTACTCCTAATTAGAATAATATAGCTCAGCATTTCTCCAGGCAAAATAAAGACATTTTATATTTAAAATAAGCCTTCACTGTGTATAGAAAAAAATAATTTGATAATTAATGTCAGAAAAGCATCACTACAACAAAATCTAGAGTAAATGTAATATTTCTTTGCGATCAGATTTAAAAAGAGCATTGTAGACAGCTAATAGTGAATTATAGTGAATTATAGTGAATTATAGTGAATTATAGTGAATTATAGCTCAGTTGGACCCAGAAGTGAAGCGATGACATCATCATCACTTAACTGTGAGGTTATACGAAAATAATGCACACCAGTTCGCAAAATATTTTACTGTTAATTTGGTTATATGAGTTTCTCTGAATGCTAAATGCCAGCAGAGACCAATAACATTTACATTTGATTAAGCCCACTAGATCTTAATCATATTATTGTTAGAGAAATTAACAATGGTGCTCGAGAGGATTGATGAAGCATAGGCAGCAGTCAGGATGTCTTATACAGGAGAAGTTTATTTACCATCGTTACGGGACCCGGAGACATGAACTCGAGACATTGCGCTAGTCCTACCATTCAAGTCTGCCTATGCTTCCACAGAAGAGGGATAAATACCGTCTAAGAGCGTCAGACCGATACGCAGGCAAAACATTCAGGAGCCTGAGCACCACAGTCAAGGCTATGACAGAGATAGTACGACTGTACAGCTTGACCCACGGATAGTACGAGTTTACAGCTTACCCAGTATGATAAATAGTGATTTAATGTTATCTCTAACATTATGATTAAGGTCTAGTGGGCTTAACCAAATGAACGATCTAAATCACTACAGACTTTCTTATCTGCAGTCTGCTGTTGCCTGTGATGTAATCTTTATTATGCAAACTCCACAACAAACCAGTGTGAAGTGACGATGTGATTGCTATAAGTGTCTCCTGTTGTTTCGCAGAATGCTCCTTGGGCAGATTTGGGGCCGACTGTCAGCTGAAATGTGTCTGTCAGAACAATGACGCGTGTGATAGAATGACAGGGACATGTCAGTGTGGCCCTGGCTTCTATGGACATGCGTGTGAGCATGGTGAGTGCCTATACAGGAAGCTATATTCATTTACACACACACACACGACTTACTACAGATACAGTGGGGTGTGAGAGTTTAGGCATCCTGAATCAAAATTCCTATTAATGTGAACAATGAAGCAAGGGGAAGATGAAATTGACTCCAAAAGGCATGAAGTTACAGATAAGACAGACACACTCTCATGACATTTCCAAATATCAGGTTTTATTTTTATCTTTCACATTTTCAAAATAACATGAAAGTAGAAAACGCCACAGCGGCCCCCACCACCCAAATATGGCAAGTATCACATCTTCAAACACTTTTGTAGGCAGCCAAGAGTCTTTCAATTATAGTTTGAAGGATTTTTGCCCTTTCTTAATTTCAAATGCCTATCAGACCATACAGATATTTCCGGGGTGTTCTTTGACACAGCAAGACCTAATTGTAGAAGCCGTCTGCGTTTTGACTTCAGATTTTTCACAGATGGCGTTACGTTTTCCTTCAGATTTGTTTGAAATTAATTGAATCAATTCTTCGTCAGTTGGTCCCTTTGCCACCAACTGTAGCTTTGCCCCTTCTTCTCCAAAACGAATATTGCTCATTCCGACCACAATGTCAATAGTCCCTTCTGTGCCCTCTAAGTACGCATGGAAACATAGAAATGGTATTGTTAGGTTATGCAGCTCGGTTCAGCGTCTGGAGAAGTTGGAACTTTCTTGTCTCTTTATTTTGAACATGGTACCTTCTGTGCGGACCATGCAAAGTGCTCTTGGTTACTTGTTTTATAACCTGAAGTCAATGTGTGCTCCTTAGCTTGTCCTCCTGGTTTCTATGGCCTCCTCTGCCAGCTCCAGTGTGACTGCATGAACGGAGCGTCATGTGACCCAGCAACAGGCCGATGTGTGTGTCCCCCTGGTTACCACGGAGACCGCTGTCACAGAGGTACAGCATGACGCCACCGCTCGCCCCTGTGAATTATTTGTTGATTATCAGGGATCAAGGAGAGAGCCGTTTACTTCAGCAGTGCAATCCCTCGCTAACCCTCCTCGTCCCCTGCAGCGTGTAAACATGGACGGTTCGGTGCAGGCTGTTTGAGGCTCTGTGACTGTGAGGAGGATGGCGGCTGTGATCATGTGACCGGGAGGTGCCTCTGCTCGTCAGGGAAGACCGGCCCCAGATGTGACAGCGGTAATCACCATCAACTCTGACACTTAACACTTCTTCCCACTGGTGATGTGTCTTCGGGAAACAGTTACACAAGTCTGTCATCTCCTCCGCCTGTTTAATTCAGCAATGTGTTTCTACCCAAAGAAAACCTAACGCATGCTATTAAAAGATGTATTTAACAGAATAAAGTGATACTGCTTATATTTTTTGCCAAACTTTAATTGCCGTGTGCTGTCACCAAACATTTACCGAGGTTGCCCCGGCCCTGGATTAAGCAGAAGAAAATGGATGGATGGATGTAATAACATAGAAACTAACAAAACTACTAAAACATAGGAACAGTGTATTAATCGAAAATAGCTTGGAAGAGGACGCCCCGAGGAGTGTTACACCAGTTTTCTCATGTTGCATATGGATAAACCAATCACAGTCCTTGCACTTGATGCAAGGTTACTTTTTGGAGTAGACACGTCTGCGACACGTCTGCGTAGCTGCAGCTGCCAGAAGCTCACCGATTGGCTGCCAGATCAGTTCTGCGTGGATTTGACGCTGAAGTATAAATTAGCCACACATTTAGGTCATCAAACAAAGCAGCTTCTCTGAATCAACATCTTTATTTCCATTGACCTAAATGTTCAAAAAGCATTAACTTTAATTTCATACACGAGTTCATTCCCCTCCTTGTGTAATTTGTGGTAGACTGCAGAGCGGACAGTTTTGGCCCGGGCTGCTCTGAGCTCTGTGAGTGCGAGAACGGGGCCCAGTGCGACCAAAGGAGCGGCCGCTGCAGCTGCCTCCACGGCTGGATTGGGGCATCCTGTCAAGAAGGTACACAACCAACACACTATTGAGTTCACAGGGGGCAGTAGGTAATGTGTTAGTATCTGACTAAAGGCGCAGGGAAGAAATGTCTCCAATCCATCTAAGATACTAATGTGTTTACAGGTATCTTAAGCTTTACATTTCTTGTATATTATTATTGAGTTGATGAACCTCAGTATAGCACATCAGAAATCTTGTGTGTCCACCTGCCCCTTTCAATTAGTGTCCAGTTCTCCACTGCACTGCCCAGCAGCAGACACTTCTGCTGATGCCTGGAAATATACGAGTAAATACACCACATAGTTTAAGTGCTGACTGAGACTTCTCTGTATCATCTTCGTGCACTTTTAATTTTTTTTTTTTTTAGATGGACCTCCGCGGCTCACCTACGGCAACTCGCAAGGGTCACAGCAAGACAACTCATTATAGCGGCACCATTTCCTTCAGAAAAGCCCATGATGCGTAGAAATGCTTTTATGTTTAAAGTGAATGAGAGCGTGCAACTGACTGGCTGGACAGAGCTGGAAGACATTGTGGAGGAAAAAAAAGACTCTGAATTGAGACGTAAACATCCACTTTAAAAGTCGACAGTGCTTTTGAACTCTTTTCGAAACTTCAGCCAGACTTTGCCGTCTAGTACGTTTCGGATTCTTCAAAATGGAGTGAACTTTTAAGTGCAACCCAAGGGTCCTTTTTAACGGGCCATTCGTAGGGTATGCGCTATTTAATTTTGTACAAAGACGACTCAACAAGTAAGAGCTTTCAAATTTAAACTTGCTTTAAGCCACAAAGTTGTTTTTCCCCTGTCGCTGGATTATGTACAGTGAAATGGTAACAAGCTTAGCCTTATAATGAAAATAGAGTTGGTAAGTTATGTGAAATGTAATGAGTGCAACAAACGTTTAATTATTTTTGTGAAATACTTTTTATACATTTTTGTACTGGCTTAGAGCAACAGCACAAGCTTATTTGCTTTCAATTAAACTGTTGTACGGCATTAACAAAGCACACATTCTGAACAGATGTTTTGATTATGATGGATTTATAATGTTATAGATTAAGCAATGCTATGCAATTTTTATACAACAAAATCCCTGTATTCATTCATTCTTAGACTAGCCTGGCCTTTGCCATCCGTAAACTCCGGTCAAATATTTTTCCCTGCATGTACGTCTGGGTTTGATCTCAATGGCTGCGATTCAATCGGTTGAATTTCATCCTACTATTCAGCGAGCGGGGGAGGTGGGTGTTGTAGGTGACGTCAAGCATAGCTTGACTCGGCCGGGCGCATTACTTCACAACCAAACACTAGCGATTGGGTAAAATCAGACCCAATCGTTTCAAACTTTAAACAGAGTTCACTCCTCCCACTTGTAAACGGAGCTCAATTGAGAAAGTCCAGACCCTCTGTACGAAACAAGTACGAGGGTATGGTAAAACCAGGCTATTCTTAGACAGGTACATGAGGTAAAACTGGTCACTTTATCAAAACAAAAATATGTTTTGTTTTAGATAAACTTTTACTAGCTGTTCAGAGATGTGCTATTGGGCTCCCAAAGTAGCCTGGAAAAACCCGGACTCACCGCTGTACCAGTGTGAGTCTGGTAAGACTCCGCATCAACTTGATTTCTGCAGCGGAACATATACAAGCAAACGGGAAGCGGAGTAAAGCAATCAGCGAAGGGCAGTCAGTGGCGTTGTTTGCGTTAATATTCAAACAGAATTATGAATCACAAAACTCACTTACTGCCGATGTGTTTTTGGTCATTTACCGCTCCCATGCCTTACACTACTTGCGAACAACACGTGTCCGCAAATAAATGATTCTGATTGCACGGATCCATTTGAGTTTGGCAGAAGCGGCAACAGCGAGCTCCCCTCCCCTACCGTGTATAAATATACAAAGGGGTATCATTCTGGATGCCACAAATTTTATATTAGAAGGTTCTAGCTAACTTTCTGTTGGCCAGTACAGAAATAAAAAAAGTGTTGGATGAAGAGCTACTTCCTGTCAACATTTAAACGTAAATTTGAAATTAAATGAGATTTAAAAAACAGAAGATGACTTAAAAAAAACGTCAAGCCGACTGTGTTTAATATAAACAATTTCTGAGTGGAGCTATTTTAAAGGACCTGTATCATGCTATTTTAGCCATTCCAAAGTAAAGTATAGGCATTTATATGATATATTGTACCTCTACCACTACGGAGCGCTAATTTTTGTGATAAATATAAGTATTTTCTGGAGGTATTTTTCCAACCCGGAAGACAAAACGCTTGGATTCAGTTAACTCCGCCCCCTCTCGCCGCTCATACAACTTTAGCAGTAGTAGAAATATATATAATGGCTAACACACACGCTAACACGCATTTTGATTGACTCACCGCTCTGATGTTTCCATTATGTTGGTTATAAAAGTTAATCCACTTTGATTCTGGCCAAGGTTCACCAAACATCCATCAGTGACGGTCACAGACAAACACTATTTTGGCTGATGGTCGCTGAATCCCGGAGAGGAATTCCAACTTCTGGCGAGTGGTTGCCTTCTTCAGGAAGGTTGAATAAAGTCCTGTCCTCGTAGCCAAACGCGCTTTTCTCCGTGACATTATCGTTAGAAAAAAGAACAGGTGTCCAGACTCCAGAGTAGGTTAGAAAGAGCTCCTTCTTCACAGCTTTCGGTGCAACATGACACGACATCTGCTCAGACGCTCAGGGGTGCGTTTGATTTCTCTGCAGGGGCAGCACGGACGCGTCAGGCACTTTGTTTTTTTTTTGTTTTTTTCTTTTTTTTTTACGACAGAAATAATGAAAAATCAGGCATTAGATTACAGACGTCGAGCACTTCCGTTCCGCTGTGACGACACAACTGAACATGCCAGTCGTTTACCAGGAGAGGGCGGAGCAGCTGCTCAGAGAGCAGGATTCAGGAGGATTACTGAGAACTGCGTGAATGAATCCAAAAAACACTCTGGGGGTGTTTTTGAGAAGGAAATAGCATAACAACATGGTTAAAAGCTCCAAAAAGTCGATTTTGCATGATATAGGACCTTTAACATTAAGTTAGCGTCAAATTATCATTGGCCTTAGTTTCACGGCTAACACAGCTAGAGTCTCCACCAGTTAAGTACTTACACTGGCCCTCATTTATCAAACTTGCGTACGGTGAAATCAGAGCGTACGAAATCACCGCCTGTTTTGGCATTTATCAATCTGAGCGCACCTGGCGTACGGTGCGCTCAAATCCTACACCAAGTCAGGAGGTGGTGTACATGATACACCAATTTTAACTAAACAGCGCAGGCTACAGCGTTAATGTTTATGGGCAGACTGATTCAATGTTGCGCTGCATCGACATGCTCCTCCACGCCACGGGCCGAGCCCAGAGACACTAGAACCTGGACTGCAAGCCACAGAGACGCTTATGGTGTTTGTGTGGATGGCTTCCCCGCCTCACGCCCGCTGCCGTGTACAGGACACCAGGACTCACCTGGGTCTGCGCGAGGCCATGCTCTGTGTTCTGGCTGGATTGAGCGCTGAGTCCGTGGACCGTATTCCGTGACGCGAGTATCCCGGGCGTCAAACACATCCTTCGACAGCTCCACAGCTTTCTTCGGTCCGGACGGGTTCATTAGGTTCTGGTCGGCTGTCAGCTCTGCGCGCACCTGTTTCCTCCCGGAGGAAAGCTCTGCTCAGGCCAAAAGACGCGTAGTTCTGCCCCCGGCTCCAGCGTTGAGTCTGCGGAGCTGAGCTGCTTTTAGCTGTTCAGATCATGGTCCAGAGTCTGTACTGCAGCGTTATAGCCACGCTTTTTTGTTTTTAATGTGGTCTAATTTGACCCTTTTTAGGCTTACAGCTTATTTAATAAAGGTCACTTTTTATTATTAGCCTATTTATTTTATTCCCCCTCTTATTTAGTAAATGTAATCTTGGATTGGCTAAGGTTAATGTGGGTTACTGACAGATTTTTTAAAATCTGTCAGTAACCTTAAACTAAAACAACACTATGGACTTTGCTACCTGTTGAGATAATACCACATAAAATGGACACAATAGACAAAACCCACCATCTCATTTTCCGTTGTCTGTCTGCTGGCACGTCCCATGTTCTACCTGGTGCATGATGTACATTACAGTGCCTTGCGAAAGTACTAATACACCTTGAACTTTTGCACATTTTGTCATGTTTACAACCCTAAACGTAAAGGTTTTATTTTGATTTTTTTTACTGAAAGTTCACATACAAGTAACCAACAACTGTGAAGTGAAAGCAAAATAATACATGATTCTGTTATTTTACAAAAAATAGAAAAGTGGGGCGTGCATAAGTATTCATACAGCATTTTTGGAGTGCATTAAATTGCCTTTATAACATTCCTAATAACGGCAGAAAGTTCACACCTTGCCCTAACCATTACCACCTGTGTGTAATCTACTCTCAGTATAATTCCAGCTGTTCTGTGAGGGCCTCAGTGCTATGGTCAGAGTGTATTGGTCACTAAACAACAGCATGAAGGCCAAGGAGCTCACCAGAGAGGTCAGGGATAAAGCTGTGGAGAAGTTTAAAGCAGCGTTAAGTTATTCAAAGATTTCCCAAGATTTGAACATCTCACGGAGCACTGTGCAATCCATCATTCGGAAATGGAAAGAGTATAGCACCACTGCGAACTTAGCAAGAAGAAAGCCATTATTGAAAGGAGGCCATAAGAAATCCCCTTTGAAGTTTGCTAGAAGTCGTATGGAGGACACAGCTACCATGTGGAAGAAGGTGCTTTGGTCAGATTAGACGAACATTTTACTTTCTGGCCCAAATGCAAAACGTTATGTATGGAGCAAACCTAACACTGCTCATCGTCCTGAGTGCACCATCCCCAGTGTCAAATATGGTGGGGGGAGCATCATGCTATGGGGCTACTTTTCCTCAGCGGGGACTGGGAAGATTGTAAGAATAGTTGGGAAGATGGATGGAGCCAAATACAGAGACATTTTGGAGGAAAACCTGCTGGAGTCAGCAAGAGAACTGAGGCTGGGGCGGAGATTCACCTTCCAGCAGGACAATGGCCCTAAACACAAAGCTAAATCTACAATGGAATGGTTTTAAAACAAAGTCAAAGTCCCATTGAAAATCTGTGAAAAGACCTGAAAACTGCTGTTCACAAACGCTCTCCTTCTAATTTGACAGAGCTTGAGTTGTTTTGTAAAGAGGAATGGGCTAAAATGTCAGTCTCTAGATGTGCAAATCTTGTAGAGTCAAACCCCAGAAGACTTGCTGCTGTTATTGCAGCAAAAGGGGGTTCCACAAATTAATAAGTCATACTGTATGAATACTTGTGCACGCCCCACTTTTCGGTTTTTTACATGATTCTGTTATTTGAAAAATAACAGAATCATGTATCATTTTGCTTTCACTTCACAGTTGTCTGTTACTTGTGTGTGAACTTTCAGTAAAAAAAATCTAAATAAAATCTTTATGTTAAGGGTTGTAAACATGACAAAATGTGCAAAAGTTCAAGGCGTATTAGTACTTTCGCAAGGCACTGTATCTGCTTCTGCTTCTACGGAAAAGATGTCTGGATGGGGCCTCTGTTGTTTGCCAAAAAATTGTCATAACGTTTCACTGAAATGAGCAATAAAGACAGACAAATGGGTTATTACCATTCTTGGTTTTTTTAATAATTTTTTCAATTTTTCATTTGGAGATTGAAGCTGTACATCCTGTCTAAAGTCAGATTCAAGCACAGTGCAGATAGCAATGCCTGCAAAAGAAAATAAAAAAAAGGCAGAGGTGATCACAACCGGAAATATTTACAAAGATCAAACTATGTACAGAAGACGGCAGACTGTACAGACGAAGTTAGCCTGCCATCGCATTCACTACAAACTTCCTCATACGCAACACAAAGAAATTGCATCTTCAGCCAATCTTTAGATTATTTCAATACTGATAGGAAAAATGCATGACAAAATAAAAACAGATATTTTCTCTACTGCAAAACATAAAAATATACTTTTTATTCTTTTGTAATGTAGATCCTTCTGAAAAATAAGCTCTCTTCCTCTGTGGGTCTGTTTCACGCTAAAACGCAGACCTCTCTAAGCATATTTTCTAACTATAATCTTCAGTCTTCTATTATGATGAAGCCGGTCATCATTATGTAACATTGTGCGTTAACCTCCCATTAGCACGATCAGGCTAGAGCACAGTGTGAAAGAACGACTCATGCTTTGAATATATAGGCCAGAGGGACAGTTCGATTGGTTATGTCAGAGAAAGGAAGGGTCACACTTTATTTTCTTTGCAGCTTGCTTGCAATCGTTCGCCCATAAAGCATGTAATTATATAACAGCAAGACAACTAGATAGATGGAGAGTTAAAGAGAAAAATCTTGCTAAATCACTCACTACTTCAATAGACTCTTGTACCTATGAGCCATCAAGCCTTCAACACAACTGTAATTTCTTGCTTTAAGAAAACAACCTAATCTGAATGACATTAGCTGTTAGGGGTTGACTTTAATTCATGCTTACAGTTTAAGAAACTCACTTGCAGCAGAATTAACATCTGGGAACGCACATAAAGACCAGCTAGCATAGCTACATTCTACTAGGATGAACACCAACATAACTGTAAATGTCAAACTTTTGACACGCCACTTAATACTCAGTGCATTTGGAACAGTAAAAAGTATTGTAAAATACGTCGGTAAAGGTTTTTGTTGCTTTAAGCCTTTCTGCTCCTCATATTTGCGCCTTATGTCCCAACAACAGACTTTTTATTTAAGCCCAAATTATGCTTATTGACGTGTGTTGACCATGTGTTGTTTAGTTTGACATAGCCTGACTTCTTTACAAACGCACCTACCAATCAATTCTACTCAAACCTACTTGCATTGTACCCTCACAGCAGACCGTCCCTCTGGCCTGTACGTTCTGGCATTAGCCGTGAAAACACTGATGGTCAAGCAAAAAAAAAAAAAAGCACAGCAATACTTTTAAGTCTCCAGTTAAGTGACTTTTTCCTCCACTGTCCCTGATGAGAATATTAAGACACACAAACTCAACAGACTAAACATGTTTTCTTAAGGTTTTTTTTTCTTCCAACGAGAAAACATCATTGGCGTACACACTGTTTTTGTTCACCCAGACGGAAAAAGACACAGCAAAATGAAAAATGAAAAAATAAAGTTCACGAGAATTAACTAAGACATCGACCTAAAGCAGTTACACACACAAGACGGATCACTTGGCTGTTGCTCTAAAATCTCCAGGAAATTTTGGACCACGACAGGAACCAAGCCCACACAGTGATGTCCATTTTGAGTTCCCATGATGCTTTGCACACTCTGACCATTCACACTACAGTAACACTTGAATTGTTGAGTTCTTTCCTTCTCCTTGTTCGCAGCTGTTAGTAAAGCCTGAATATTAGACGCGTCTGTAAGTGGACAAGCGTCATGGTCTTGTGAGTATTTAATTTAATGTATTTTTTTTTTACTGGAAAGGGTCCATGCGTTTGGATAATCACATGCTTGTGCTTTGATCACAGTAAGGTTTACACGCACTCAAGTTAGGAACGGGTTACGACCATTGTTATGATGACAGGAAGTGGTACATAAAAACATGTTTTAAGGCCAATTTCTATCAACATGTTTATAAGGTCAAGAGTGCCAAAATTCTCAATTCAGATCATTCTAAAACTTGAGATTGCTACTTTAAAATCGCAGCATTTTAAAACACATGATCTTTAGTCACGTTTTATGATTTTAAATGTTAATATTTGTTTTGTTTTATTTCATGTCAAAAGCATTGTAATAAAATGTAGATCCAGTAAATTATGTGTGAATGACTAAATTATTTCTAAAATGTAAATTCCATTGTACAGGGTTATAGCATAACATAGAGCCACAGACAAAGGTGAAATCCAAATATGACAAAGTCTGCAGCTATTGTGAACTACACCTGAAACTGAGTGGATCATGAACAATGCACAAATTGAGGGGTTAAAACTTAAGATATTATACTGTGACAGACAAGTGTAGATTTCACTAAAACCAGAATTCCTGAGTGCATGTAAACCCATCCACTGAAGATGGCATGGGATATGTTGCAGGCATCCGCCGCCTGAAACACTCCTTATCAACCTAAAGCAACTTATCTGCACTATATGCTTCTGTATATGAGGCCTTATCTTCCATAGTATTACAGCATGATCAGGTTAGGATATATGTGGAGTCCATATCATAGATACATAGCGAGCTGGACAAAACATGCGTCAGGATGAGAATACATATTCACCTTATAGGAAGTGAGTGAAAGCACACTCAGAAATCTTTGGCTCAAGCCTCACTACGGTTTCTCTGGTCCTCCCCAGAGTCAGCCCCTCCTCTGGACCATGTCTACACTAGACCAAACTGTGGACAATTCCAAGTCACCAGGACCATGTGTCAAAGTCTAAGAATGTCACAAAACCTCACAAAGGCTGTGCAAAGTATTGGGAAAGATTTTTGTTTTGACTATTTAGATTAACACAACCAACAATTGAGATTGATCTTTCTGCGATATCTAATCTAATCTAAGTTTTGTACAAAACTATTTTATTACATTTACCACCCAGTGAAATGTACAATGATACAGTTCAATGCTTCTGTGTATTAAGGTTAAGAGATCCAATCCATCTTGATTTTGAACACAGGCCGAATCCACAGGTGTTTAATAAACAGCCTCACTACAGTCGGCTGATGATTGGGAAACGTCCAAGTACAAATTGCTAATTCCCTGAGGTGCTGCAGAGAGCAGTGCCACCTACTGGACTACAACACTTCCTGTATCTACTGGGGAGACTCGCCACAGAGGAACCTCAAAGATGGCCATCTACGGTGGAGTCGGACGCAACATAAAATAAGGCAAAACACTTGAACAGAAGTGGCTCAAGAAAAGTCCATGAGATGTTGAAAAGCCTGCGCTGACACCTAAAGCAGAGGCAAGTACACAGTAGCACTTCTATTCTATTGAAAGGGATGAATACATGTTTTTTCCCCAGTGATTGCTCTGCTCGTAAGACCATTTCACAGGTGAGTTTAAAGAGTACCTCTCTGTTCTGTGGAGACTAGAAGAACCTGCACTGCTCGAGGAGGTGGGGGTCAGGGGTGGGGCTAGGGGGGAAGGGGAGGGGCTTAGTAGGAAGCGATCCTCGTCTACAGCAATGAATGTGGCCTAAAACTACTGCATGATCCTGCCCTTGACAAATCCACTACAGACTAAAGTGCTGACTGTTAGCGCCCACCAGGAGGCGCCTACACTGAATATAAAGACCACACAAAGGGTTTGACTGAGACTTGCAGTACACAGGTGTTTGTAAACAGAACGTCCCAGGAACTAATGCATGGCTCTGGTACAGGTGCAACAGAGTACTGCTTCATACAGAATTAACTTACAGTAATCCTCCGTTGTGTTGCATTCTTATTTTTTTTCTCCCCCACAATAAAAAGCAAAAACAAATCTGGTTGCCGAGCAAGCATGTGCTTCTTTTTAGATGTATTTTCTCTACAGTTTTAATTCCAGCTGACTTTGAATGTTTAACTGATTTAAATACGAGCGCTTTCCCCTTACACCTCTCTTCCACTGTCTATTGTCCATCTGGAGGTGATGAATTTTTCCCTTTTTCTTTTCTTCTCCCTGTAACTCTAGATGAGGTTCCCTGGGTGGCCCATGTGCCACACTCATGCGCCAGGGTCTCATTCAGTAAAAGCTCAAGCAAACAGAGGATCAGGCAAAGGTGGGCGCTGCGGCTGCAGCCCGGTGCAGCCCTGCTGGGCGGGGCCTGCTGCGTTAGGAGCGGTAATCCTTTTTACTGTACGGCTTGTTCCCCAGGATGCTGTCGATTTCATGTGTGATAGACGATGACAACTTTGGAAGAACCTGAGAACAGAGAAACACAGATAAGAAACAGTACATGGTAACAGAATAAGGACTCTGAGTAGAGCTGCTGCTCCTTTGGATTATACTTGTTACAACAGAGACAGTACCTTCTTGTTTTGATATGGTCCCACTGAGAGATTTAATTAAGATATGATCTTTGTTATTCACTTTATTTCTATTCGGACATGGCATTAATTGAAACTGGGTAAACAATATTATAATGGTAAGAGATTCAAATTAGACTACAACTTCACATATATAGCTTTTGTTAAGGCACTCCCTGGGGAAATGTGATCATGGCATTTCTGTGCCAAATGCCACCAGGAAGAGGAGAGACTGGTTTATGTGCAAGGCACATGATACAAAAAGCCCTAACAAAGAGAGGACAGGCCGTTACTGCGGGCCAGACTTTTAATGTGAGCACACAAAGCACTGAAGAGCCCATTAGAGGAGCCGCTCTTATAAGGAGGAAGTTCTGAGCCGCTGTGTCCCTTGGCGGCACATACTCTCTGACCTTATTAACGAGTACAGTAAGGCACCCAGGCGTGACGAGGCCAGGACTGCCCACCAGGCTTCACTTCGGTGAGGCTGCTGTCCTCTCTTACTCAGAGATACCACTGTTGAGCTGTCGAAAGACCAGGCTCCTCGGGGTGAAAATTAAATTCTAGAAACAATGGCCCTATAATATTCAATTAAAGTAGGTGCAAAATGCCAAATGGAACTTTGTGGGACCACAGTTTGTGGGACTTTGTCAATAACATACCTGATCAGATTCAACCTTTGTAAAAAAAAAAAAAAACTATAGAACAATAATTTTGAAATCAAAAATTTATATAAAATCTGTGATAAAAAAAGTAGTACAAGAAGTTCTGGGTCTTCATAGACAAAGGGACTTTCCCTTCAACTCGACAACAGGGTCATTTTGCTGAGAATGAAGGATGGTTTGAAAGGAGATCATTTTGTAAGGACACTTAACAGCATCTCTCTGGTGGATTTCCAAAGAAGCCAAGGTGAAAAAAGGAGAACATTTTCAAACAAAGAAATGTTCAGTTCGAAAGAAAGTGTGTATTTCACAGAAACACACGTTTCAGTCCATACAGTACATCTGAGTTAAGGCTCCTTTGTATGCTTCATGTTGTGACTTTACTGTGCAGACTTTGTTAGGGTTTTCTACTGCAAATTAATTTCCTTGCAAGAACATTCCCTACCCACCTGAGGATAGACGGTCAAACTAACAATAATTCATTAATTATGAATCCGCTACTCCAGAACTGTGGCCCTGGCAGGCACACAGCTGCCTTCGTTACCCAGTCTCGGTAAATGCTAAAAGACGGCTTGGTACAAACACAGCCTGATTACATTTTAAAACTGGAATTTAAAAGAGACAATTGCCTGCAGTGCCTTCTCATCCCGCAAATAAATAAATATTCTTTCACCAAATTAATCTCTGGTGATCTGTGGGGTACCATTTTAAATGTTAG
The DNA here is from genome assembly GCA_021464625.1 of Proterorhinus semilunaris. NCBI lineage: Eukaryota > Metazoa > Chordata > Actinopteri > Gobiiformes > Gobiidae > Proterorhinus > Proterorhinus semilunaris. The sequence goes on along the minus strand of CM038344.1, from coordinate 28,740,557 downwards.
AAAAGTAAACTTGTGTTTTTAATCATTACTTACTTATAATAACAGAAAATAATAAGAATAAAGAAAAAAAAAAAAAAAGAATTAAAAGAAAAATAATTTAGAATTACTCGGAACAAACAGGTTACGACGACTTCCTGATCGTACAAGCACATACACAGACCCACCTGTATCGCTCCTATGTTCTCCATGAGCTGGTCCGTGTTGGAGGCTCCTAAAAGCACAGAGCTCACCCCCTCGTTACGTAGGCACCATGCTGCAGAGACCAGCACAAAACAATGAAGCGCACAAGAACGACACACACACACACACACACACACACACACACACACGCTCTGGTCAACTGTCCCGGAGTAAAATATGACTAAATAAAAGCAGCCCACGACTCCTCAGCAGCGGAGGAAGAAGTATTGACGCCCTTAATGGGAACGGAAATGGCAATAAACCAAACGTCAAGGTGCGACGCAGACTAGAAAATTGCCACAAATATAAACGGACGGAGGGGAAGCTAACCAATGAAGGTGCTTTATTACAGGGAGCGACTGCATGTGACAGAACTCTAGGGCTCTAAAATATGACCCACTCTAGCTCTGCAGAGCGGTGTCCAAGGAGGGAAAACCTGCACTGCAATTTAGTGAAATGCATTTTTCAAACTATTTTCCCTTATAACATACCACATGACGACTACTTCTCAAAATATTTGTTTTCCTTAAGAATAACTGCCATAAAGAATATACCAAGTATGCATTGACATTTGATTAAGAATTGTGCATTTTGTGAAGCAAGGAAAACTGTTTTATCACCCAATCTGCATTATGATTATGAACAATATTAACCTTAAGACAACATCTAGGTTTAATTATGAGAACTACGCATAGGAGGATATCTCTATAAACAGCATACTAGCTAACAATGTCCAACCACACAATGTCTGGCTCTTATAGTGTGACAGTAACTACATCATTCTATCAACTATGCACACTATTTTCAATTGGTCGTGAATAATGTGAAGCTTTTCTCTCTCGCAGACTAATTACTAAGGCTGCATGAAATTTAACATATGTCAAGTGTAGTTGGAAAAACAACTTTATGGATAACAGTTATGATACTAATTATTGACACGATCTCCAAGATAATTGCGCTGCGAGCTGGATTGTGTTGAGATCTAAATTTCATCACAATATCTATCTCGAAAGGCTGATATAGATACTATATAAAACACAATGATGTATGGTATGCTGCTATAAACTTATAAAAACAAATACAAGTTTAATACTAAATACTTCATTGCTTTCCGGCTATGTTTGAAGGTGCCTCATTTTAGTTGGCTAAAAGGAGGCACCCGCAATCCAACCTAGAGCAAATATCCTGCAAGAACTCTGTCCTCTTCCCGAACATTCAGAGGATGCAAAAACGTGCTCCTGACAGCCTCAGACTCTGTTTCATAAAATAAACTAAGAGGTACACTCCCGCTTAAGAGTTTGGGGTCACCCAATCTACTTCTATAGCTTTTCATCAGCACAACCGTTTTCAGCAGAGATACTGTAGCATAATTGCACTAGGGTTTTCATCAATTACCCTTTAACACGATTAGCTAACACAATGTACCATTAGAACACTGGAGCTCTACACACCTATGTATGTTTTCCAATAAAAAATTCACCCATTTCCAGCTAGAATAGGCATTGACAACATTAACAAAGTCTAGACTGTATTTATGATTAATTTAATTTTCTCATTGAAAAAAATCTGTGCTTTTCTTTCAAAAATAGGGACATTATAAGTGACCCCAAACTTCAGAGCGGTGGTGTAAATCAGCACGTCTTTACAATTTATTGAAATGTAGTATAAGTATATAAAGTATTTTTGTCAAAGCTCATACAATCTGTGGTGACACCTACTTGTTTATTGGCCATACATGTACAGTATATTAAAATGTGTTATTAAATGTATTTATACATTGGTCTAAAGTGTTGCTAAAGTGATGCTTCAGCTTTCCTTTGTCAGCAAAACTTAAAAATGTGCGTGTTGTTTGGGTGAAGCAGAGAGCATGTGGGGTAACACAACTAAAGGCAGTTCACTTAAGTTACTGTAAATTCCACATCTGGACTTGCTAATAATAAGCATGAAATGCGCGTTGCCTTTTAGAAAAAAAGATGAAAAAAAGCACAAATCTGCTTGGTGTGCATTATCGCCCGGGCTTCATTATGCAACAGCGCTGGGTAAAATACACTTGTAAGCAGATTACTGTATAAAGGGATGCAAAACACAGCTGTGAAAATAGTAGGATTAGGACTTGGCACTTGGCACAACTGAACATTTAACGACAAACAACACATTTGAGCCACTGAACTATCCCCGCGTGTACCATTGAGTTACATGCTCCTATACAGTAAATTTAATAATACCTAACTCCAAATGGCACATACTGCAATACTTGTTTTTAAACTGCTTTTAGTGTTCTCCCTCTAGGGTGGCCAGAGCACATTGTCTGCCTCCGGGTGTGAAGGGATTTGCATATTGACTTGGCAGATGTTGTAACCCAGATGCTCTCCTTGGCTTTCCGTTCAGCTACCCGTTTCGGTGTGTCTGTTGGGGCCTTTTTGCAGTCTCTAACTGAGCTGAGGACCACGTTCTACCTTTGTATCTGGCAAGTTGATGCATTTCGGCTCCTCCGCTGTGTCTGGTACAAAGGTCTAAGGGTCCAAGTCATTTTGCTATATAATGTGCACTCTTTAGGAATACATATTGGCCTTGGCTAGTACGTGTCTAAAGTAAGGTTCGGTCATGACTAAACTAGAACGAAAGGCTACACGAGAAGTAACAGCAAAACTAAACCAAGACAGGCCTTCTGCATGTACCCCCCCTTTGTAGTCTTTTTTGTGGCTGCCAATATGATGTAAGGACCCGCGTCAGTAGTAAGCCAGGTCTCCGCCAGGTTTATAGGTGCGTCCTCCTTCTGTAGTGTTTGTTTGTGGCGGTCACAGTGATGTAGGGGCCAGCTCTAGCTCTTTCTCAATTCTACCACTTAGCCCTCCGTTTAGCTCTTCCCGTCCATTTTGCGCGTTCACGAGAGACGAAGGGGTGTCCCAATTCTGCGGCGAGGAGTAGGGATGAGGGAGAGTGCCACATAGGCTAACGGGCTCCAGCCACAGCGACCCGCGGTCGAAGCAGCAACACACGGACAGGGGGAAGAAGAATGTAGCGCTGGATGAAGCAGAAATAGTTGAAAATCTGTAGGGTTTGGGCCTGTTGTTTAGGTGTTACAAAACAGCATCAGTCTGTTACAAGTTACTGATGAACTGGTTCAGTAGAAACATGCTATAGAGTCAAGTAGGTTGCTTTTTTACATTTTCTTATGTGATATATAAATGTGTTCTAATTGATAAAAAATATATATACAAATAAGATTCCATTCCAAACTCACATAACCTTAATCCTGTGTTAGTTGTAAAATGCAATCAAATGGAGGGCTGTCCCATTTCTTAGGGCGGTCTTTTCAACCCTCACCCTTAGCCCTCGGTTTCAAGGTGTAGAGCAAGGGCTAGGGCAAGGGGTAGTAAAGAGAATTGAAATTGGGCCTAAATCTAGCCCACTGCCGTCAGGAGCACCGGAGGGATTTATGGTAATTGAACGAAAGGCTACACGAGAAGTGACAAAAAGACAGGCCTTCTGCATGTACCCCCCCTTTGTAGTCTTTTTATTGTGGCTGCCAATATGATGTAAGGACCCGCGTCAGTAGTAAGCCAGGTCTCCGCCAGGTTTATAGGTGTGTGTCCCTTCTGTAGTGTTTATTTGTGGCTATCACAGTGATGTAGGGGCCAGCTCTGGCTCTATAAATCTAGCCCACTGCCGTCAGGAGCACCGGAGGGATTTATGGTAATTGGGAGAGATGAGGGCGTCCGCTAATGGCCCATGAAACCTTATCTATGACACTGCATTACTGAGAGGGAGAGGAGTCTGATAAAAGTGATGCGCAAAGTTTACACCAATGACTAAACTGGGAGTAACGCAGTTCTAGATTCTTAGAATGTATTACTCAAACCAGGCTTATCCAGACCTAAACCAGGACTAATTTAAACCGGTCTCACACAGCAAACACATTTTGAGATTTACTCCTTGTGCCTGAGGCTTTAACAGTCCTCTCAGGACTCTGCCTCTTTGGGATCTTCACATTTTCACTTTCCCGTTGCATCGACCGCGTCAGGATTTATGTTGCAGATTGTGTTTTTAGGCTGACAACGCCAACCGTTTAGAGCATGCTAACAGCGAGAGCGCCAGATAAAGTGCAATGTACATAATTCAATGTAATGCATGCAATGGTATTATACATTCAACAGCATAGTACTAATGCATTATTGTGTGAATGCTCCTCCATATACAGCGATACATATTTTTAGTCTCCTGAAAGCCGTGTTACCCGAAAACGACTCCCTTTAATCCCTCTGCTCTATTGATGCGTTGTTTTTTTCTTTATTGCTCAGTTTACCGGGGTAAGCAAACGTAGACAGTGCTGGAATAGACCGTCTGAGTGATTTCCCTACTGCAGTTGAGTTAGCGTTGACAAAAAAGGTAGATTATCCCACTAGAAGAGTCATTTAAACAGGAGCCTATAAGCGTGCGAAGCTAGTCCTTTATTTATTGTTACCAAGCCCTCTATACACCAAGATCCTACTGCATGGTACAGTACCTACAGAAAAAAAGACTACGCTTAATCCAGAGTAATCTTGATGTCGTAATCTTCTTCATTTTATGGTCGTTCACAGAGAGAGATAACAACATTGTATTCTGTGATAAAACAGTTTTCCTCAAATACAAAAGTGTACAATCCATAAAAATAACTATGAATATGAAGAACGCTGATGTTCTATCCCATCTTGGAAGAGCATGAAGTCACTACAGACAAACCACACAGAACAGTGCGCCCCGTGATGGAGCGGCTGACCCGAGGCGGAGGCACGGACAGACAGAAGAAAGAGAGAGAGCAGCAGAGAGGTCAGCGTACCGATGGCCAGTTGGGGCAGTGTGCAGCCCAGCCGCTCCGCGATTGCCTGCAGCTCTTTCAACTTCGCCTGCTGACGCCGGCCTTCCTCACTCAAGATCTTGTCCTTCAACCACTGGTAGCCCTGTTGGACACACAGCACACCTGCTAAACACCCAGCCCTGCTCTATGCTGCAATGCAGCTCTGTGCCAGCAGGGGCCGCTCTCAATATGTAACTGTTCTCTCCAACAATTCAGGTGCACTTCAGTGAAGTCTCAAGAGCGTCTAAATCCGAATCGTCCTTATATCATTATTAGGATTACTAATGTGATCCTATCATATCATTTTGTTGACTATAAGCATTTAGAGTCAACATAATTAACAGAATCTGATCTAATATGAATGCACTCAGTTACATTAAAATATTGGTCTTGGCATCTTGGCCCTATGGAATTTTTAGACTAATTTTCCAAGTCTCTTCTTGGTCTTCATCATTTTGTAACAGCTTCCATTGTGTGAATACATTTACTTAATCTGGTCAAAGTGTATCTCAAACTCATTTCTAAACCTTGTTTTACAACATTATGCAAAGTCCAAAACACTAAACTGTACATAGACATAAACCTTGTCATGTTGACAAAACACTTACTTGGCGAAAATGCCACACCACAGGCAACAATGAACCAAAGCAAGCACCACACAAGAGTTCCAGGGCCACAATGACAAGATGAACCATGAACCAGGAAGTGTCTGAACATTAGTAACTACAGACATGCCACTTCACCACAGAGACAACAAGTCAGTGAGCGTGCTTCACCTAATCCACAAAAACATGCTTATTAGTTTTGACTGAAATATCCCAGTTTTCAGTCATTATGACGCGAAGATTCATGGGACACTGGTGTTAATAATTATAGTAATTTGGGGAAAGGAAAACAATACTTAAAAGGAAAAACTAGTATTATTAAAAGACTTTGTGTCCCCATAGACCGTAAACCACTGCAGTTATATTTTGGCTCGGATAATGTGCCAGTACAAGAAATAACGTGTTTGGTTTAAGGCAGGAACAATGAAGCAGGAGTGAGGAGTTCAAGACAATATGAGGTGAGCACGATTATCAAACCTGTAAGATACAAACAGACCATCAACACACACAGTCAACAGAAACAGTGAGAGACAGGGCTGAACAATTAAGCAAATGATGAAAAATTAATAGCTAAACTAACACAATAAGGTCTAAATTACAGCTAATTATTTAAAGTTTAATTATTTTATACATAAAAACCCCCACAAAGTAGGGATATTTAGTTCTCTGCAGAGGATGTTACACAACCAAAACAATTACGGCCCATTATGTGATTGTGCTTTGATTTCCATTATTGTTCAGCCCCTTGGGTGGTATCCAGCGACAGGAGCAGAGCAGTGACAGACAGGAGTGAGTGGGACCAGGCTGTACCTTTAGAGAGGCCCGAGAGTACGGGGGAACCCTGCCGTCGTATTTCCCTGAGATGATCCCACACGCCAGAGGAGACCAGGTCATGGCCCCCACGCCTGCACATTCACAAAGGAAAGAGAGTCACATCATTTAGATTGGCAAAATCTACGGAAAACATTTGCATTACCAATGACATGTGTTACAAAACACTGTGGAAAAAGGCTTATTTCAACTATTTGTTAATAGGCCATTGTAAAATATGGCAAGGAAACTGTTGAGAAAGTACTTTCAGCATTCAGAAAAATATATAACCATAATCACATCCTAGAATACAATAGTATGTGCATTCTAAATGGTCAGCTGATGAAGCCGAGTAAAACTAAATATATGTTAGCCACATCTGTCACAATTTTGCACACATTAAAACAGTACAATACGATACGATATACTTTATTAATCCCGAAGGCAATTCAGTTCATCAGCTGCACAAACAAGTCACACATAAAAACATCGGATTAAAAAAGCTAGAAAAAAATGCAATAAATAGGACAGTGCAGAGAATAGATATAAAAGTACTGTAAAGCCATCGTTCCCATGTAGCCCCTCCCACCCAAGGATTTGTTATACAGCCTGATCGCTCTGGGCAAGAAAGATTTCCTGAGCCTATCCTTTGAGCAGGGGAGCGAGAGCAGCCTCGCACTGAAGGAGCTCCTCTGCCTCATCACCAGCTCATGCAGTGGGTGGTCGCTGTTGTCTATCACAGAGAGCAGCTTCTCCAGGGTTCTCTTCTCCGAGATTGACACTACAGTCCTGATCGGCCCCAATCACGGAGGAGGCCTTTCTGATTAGTTTGTCCAGTCTCTGAGTGTCCCTCTGCCTAATGTTTCCCCCCCAACACACAACACCATAGAAAAGAGCATTAGCCACTACTGCCTGGTAGAACAGTTGGAGCACTTTCTTACAGATCTTAAAAGAGGCAAGCCTCCTCAGAAAGTAGAGTCTGCACTGCATTTTCTTGTAGAGCTGGTCAGTGTTCACTGACCAGTCCAGCCTCTCATCCACCTGCAGCCCAAGGTATTTATAGGACTTCACCACCTCGATCTCCTCGCCATTGATGGTCACAGGCTGAGGAGAAGGGCGGCCCCTCATAAAGTCCAGGACCATCTCCTTTGTACCAAGTAACTCATGCCCCTAGCGGCCATAAGCGTAGCATGTTGCGGTTTTTTACTCTTTAATTGCCCGTGAGAGTAAATACTACGCTGACAGAAAAGACAAAGGGAGAGAGGGATATTGTACATCCAATTACACAATGGAGAAAATTGTTTTCACTCAAACTTGGCTGTTAATGTTAGGTTTGCCCGTTACTTCTTCATGATTTCATTAGTGTGTATTGGAACTGCGGGTCGGAGCAGGGAAGGTTTACTTGTTTATTTGAGCAGTACACATTCTGCTCAAAAGGAGTGGCCTGAAGCAAGAAGCTTATGAGCGCCTACCCCCAAATTCAGTTGCAATTGTGGTTTTCTGGCCAGAAACAGCAGGGGGAGAGGAAAGACCCACAATCATCAGGAAAGACCCACAATCCCCCCCCACTGGCACACTGGTAATATCTCTTCCCCTCCAAACCATTATCCACTGAAGGCTTATGTCAGGCCTCACCGATCTTGTGGAAGAGCTCCGGTAGCTGCACCTCCACTTTCTCCCTCTGGAACATGTGGTACTCTGCCTGTTCGCAGATGGGAGGGATCTGGTTGAACTGCCGCGCCACAGAGTAAGCTTCCTACACACGAATGGGAAAAAGCAAAGAGAAAGAGGGTTATTAAATACAACATATACACACAATGGCGTCTCAATATTGAATACTTGTGTAGTATTTTGCGAGAGGAAACGTTGGCATAATAAAAGAAAATACTAGAGAAATCCTCCATTCAATTCACACTATAATGCTTTATATTCCAGCTTTTTACACACTTTAGACCACCATACCCTTGATATTTTAGTAGTATGAGAAAATAATGTATGTGGGAAGGCAGTTTGACCACAGATAGGATGAGTTTGGTGAAGGTGTCAAGACTTTAAAGGTCTGACAAAACTTGTGATGTATACTGGAGTGTGGGCTGGCGTTTTAAATGTAGAAAAGGGAGACATGCGCAGGATTACTTAAACATGTGCAAAGGAAAGAAAACAACGATTCAGATATATGTTTTGATGGGGTTTTAACGAGGGTGGAAGCCCCAAAATGTTGATAGGAAACGTTATTTACAAGTAGAAGTTCATAATATTTATAATTACCCTTCAAAAATCATATTATGTGATCTATATTATTTGATCATGTATTTTTTATAATGGTCCAATGAATAATGAATAATTTTGGTAAAAATCCAATACCCTTTACACCCAGGAAGTCTTCTACCATTTTGAGATATGGAAACAAAATACAAACTTTAACGACTTACAAGACAAATCCACAGAAGGAAAGTATTCTAACACTATACATTGCAAACATGAGCTTCACCATTATCTCCATCGGGCTCCAGCGAGACGTCCCCCAGTACATAGCCATGCCTTGATTTATCACATGGGTCATCGCTCGAACAGTTTCTGCAAAAAGAAAGAAAAAACAAAAAAAACAATAGCACAATTCATTACTCCAAGCTGTGCATCTCATCTGTCACGACAATGAAAGAGAGATGAATGGACTGAAAGAACTGGGGCATATGAAGAAACGGATAAATCATTTGAGACAATACTGTAAGATACCGACTGACTTCATTATTTGTAGATTAAAGATTAGGGGCAGTGGAGCTGAATGATGGTGAGGCTCTCACTGTCAGTGAAACGGATGGATTGGATTAAAAGCGAGTCCATCAGTGAGACGGCTCATGTAGGATGTTCAGAAATAAAATCCAGAAACGCCAAACTAAGACTGTTTCGACAGTGATTATAGGTGTGCAAGGCTGCAGAAGTGAATCATAGTTAGGACTTTTGCCTTTTGCTTATAACAGCAGTGGTGGAGCCTGGGGTAACATACTGCCTGATCACCCCCCAAACAAAACAAAACAGACGCCACACACAGAGTCACATAATATTTGGTTGGACCGCCTTTAGCTTTGATTATGGCACCCATTTGCTGTGGCATTATTTCAATAAGCCTCTGCAATGTCAAAAGACATCGCATTCCAGTGTTGCAAAAAGATCCTGTATTGATGATGGGAGAGCGTGACCACTGCACAAAGCCTTCTCCAGCACATCCCACATATTCTTAATGGGGTTCAGATCTGGACTCTGTGGTGGCCAAACCATGTGTTAGAATGATGTCTCAAGCTCCCTGATCCACTCTCTCAATGTGAGCACAATGAATCCTGGCACTGGAATAGCCCGTGCCATCAGGGAAGAAGATACCCATTGATGGAATAACCTGGTCATTCAGGATGTTCAGGTCGTCAGCTGATCTCACCAACCGCAGCAACCCCAGATCAGAACAGTTAGTTAAATCCACATGGTCACTTTCCTCTTTTGATCAGGCAGCGTCGCTAAGACAAAACTATCGGAGCTGTGAGGAACTCTATTGTTTGTATTGCTACAAATTAATTGCTCCAGTGCCTCAGGAGTACTACCAACAGTAGTAAAGTTCCAATTATATATATATATTTAAAGATTAAAGGTACACAAATGTCAGCGTTAATCAGAGAGAAAAAAAAGTAACATTCTGAGTAAAATCCAGCTCACAATGTATCGACACAGGCAGATAAATTCCTGTTTGTTTCTAAAAATAAACCGTGTTGGGGATTATTTTTCCTATTAACGCAGTGAAAGGCTTGCGTGAATGTCAGCGAGGGATTAGACACGTGTGCTCACTTAACTGTTAGTCAGGTTTTTAAGCTGCACTTTGGAGCAACACGACTCAAATGTCTTTTTTACCGAAAGAATTAGCGGCTGACCTTTGAACAGCGGTAAACTGGTGTAGTGGCTGTTACCCTGAAGCAAAGTGTCTCCGCTGACTCTCTCTGCACTGCTGCTGTGGTGTCTGTGTGTTGGAAATCTAAAAGGTAAAAAGTTCACCCAAGTGCCCCTTCTGTCATGTCGAGTTAAATTTGAGACTAAAAAACTCTTTAGAGATTACACAACACGCAGTGAAGTTAGATTCAACAAGCGTAGTTTGAATTACTGAACTATTATTCAAAACAGGGGAACATTGAAAAACAAAACAAGAAATAAGATTAAAAAAGGTCGACATAAAAAAAAAAAAAACATTCCCCCCCAGTAAACATGGCTTCACTTAGAAAGGCAACATACATGTAACTAAATGTGCTGTATTGACTTCAAGTGTGACAGTGGTTTTCAATGCATATAAATGACACGGTTTAACAGGAACAGCAGCTCACACCTAGATAATGAAATGCATTGTCGTCCATGTTCAGTTTACTCGAGCTACGGCTGGATAAAGCTCTGAGCGCCTCCTGAACCAACACATTCAAACCAATGACAAACACACTTGTGCCTAGAGAGACATGGTGACTTAAGCAACAGCAAAGACACATTCTGGGTCAGTAACTTACTGGACACATTTAGCTGATTGTTCTGGCCGCTCACAACAAGCTTTAAGCACTCTCTTTCTTTCCAAAGACACAGTTGTTACATTAGAAATAACATTAGTTAATTTGAAAGGGGACTTTACAACATCTTTGCATAATCAAACATGAATAAACATGAATTAGCCAGAGTATGACGCATTCCCAAAGCAAGGTAGACGGCATTGCTCAGTTCTCCGTTCATATCGGTTCAAATCAGGGTGCTCTGTTCCCCTCATCAACCCAAAATATGCACAATGGGCTTATCCTCCAGCTAGGCGAATCTTCAATTCAGTTAGCTTTATTGTCACTTCTACCACATGTAATATATATTAGGGCTGAACGATATTGAAGTAACTTCCGATATGCGATATGGCAGTGCAATATCATGATAATGATATTATTGCGATATTAGGGACTGCAGATGGAAACTAGCTCAAGCTAAATCTGGTGCAAAGCATCTTTAATTAATGTTTTTTGCACATTGTCCCTGTTGAAATAAGCTAATAAACTAAACCAAACGTTTCACTAAACCTTTTCAAGACGATATGTCCCGTTCTAATCAAACACAAATCACAAGAAACTCGTTTATAGCAAATTGTATCAAAACACATCAGGACCAAAACAAGACTAAAATGTAACTAAATTAGTAAATATTTAACTAAAACTGAACTTTTACACATTTATAATATATTTATATTTGTTTTTGGCTGAATTTGCAAAAAATGTGTGTCTCTCAGTCAGATGAAAACTATAGTGATGTTGCGATATATAGTGTGGCGTCTTGCAATACGGATATTACATCACCTAATATCGCGATATGATATTTCTTGCAATATATTGTGCAGCCCTAATATATATGCAAATAATTTATATTACGTTACACTCCAAAAAGACAATTAATACAGAGCAATAACAAAAACATATGAACACAATAAGAGACAGTATAGGGAGGGAAGTGGAGAGTTCAGCTTGGATGGAGTTGTCCAACAGATCTGTACTGTCAAATAAACCACATAGCACAAAAAAGAGCCAACTCAGAAAAAAACTGGTTTCTTCTGAAGCCGGATGAAGAATTAACACAGTCTTAGCAGTGTTAACTTGAACTAAAAGACCTCTCTTCACCCTGTAACTGCCCAGAGAAACACAGATGGCCAAACCAAGCACGACTGCATTCCGCCCTCTGCAACGAGCCATTTTAAAATACAAAACATCACCTTGACTTTTGCATTTTTAAGCAAAGCTACATGTAACTAAAGAGGGATCTGGAAGACGCCCAAAGCAAAGGCAGAAAACTTGGTCCACGCCTGACCTTTGAACTGTAACCCCTCAGAGGAAGTGCACATGCTAATGCGACTGACCAGCTGAGCCCACACGCAGTTGCCATTTTAAAAAGGTCTCAAACATCAGCAGCTCTCTCGCCTTCTCCGACTGTGGATGTGGGAGTGCCAGGACACACAGCACACGCACTTTAAAAATAGATATTTCCCTAACAGCAGATTGGTACAACCTATTTGTCTTTCTGTCGTCATAGAGACAGAAAAGATTATCAAGTATACAACAGCCATTATGACAAAAGACCAGTTAAGTCAAAGTTTGGGAAGGAATGTAGAGTATATTAGTATTTACCATAGACATAATTATAATAATATATAATAGACCGTCATTACTCACTCCTCCCCGTTTACCACAATGACCACGCTCGAGGGGGAATTCATGGCGGAATTAAAGACTCCTCCCCAGCTCTGACAAAGCATCTTCCTAAGAAGGGCATAAGTGCAGGATCTTCCCTGTAGATGGTAGGTGGAAAAGCGCTATATAAGTTGAGACCATTTACCATAAACGGTCTCATCTTATATAGCGCTTTTCCACCTGCAATAGACACTCAAAGCGCTTTACAGCAAGGAACCTCTCACCCATTCATACACCAACGTACGCAGACACTGGAGGCAAGGTGGGTGAAGTGTCTTGCCCAAGGACACAACGACAACGTGCACCTTCAGGAGGCGGGATTCGAACCCCCGACCTTCCGATCATAAGACGACCCGCTCTACCATCAGTGCCACCGTCGCCACGTAGGCCCTTGCGTGACGTGTAGCTCGTGCAGCTCCAATGCTAACAGTCTGACACTCATGAAGTACGAGAGTTCTAAAATGTATCCTACGATAACCAGCCCGGTGCTTCTGATTGTGTCTAACTCAGCGTAATCACAGGAGGAATATCCAGCTGTAGACAGTTCCAAAAAATTAGGCACCGGGCATTAAAGTTGTTTTTAACGTGTCTAAAGTGTAACGGATTCCAATGGGGGCCTAGCTGCTATATGGCGGTACTACAGCAATGGTGGAGCAATGGCGGCCTCCAGTGTCGTTGTCGCAAAGCAGAGCAGACAGCGGCCATTGGTATCTACAAAAGACATCTTCTATCACAGGGGTGGCCAACTGGTCAGAGGCCAAGAGCCGAAATGTTCAACCTTGATCCTGTGAAGAGCCACAAAGGCACCGACCATTCGCGAAATCCAAGTGCGGTAGTTTAATATGATTAAATGTAATGAAACTGTTATATTTAATCATAATAAACAATAACTTTATGCCTGGCCTTTTTCTTTTCTTTTCAATAATTGTGGTAGTTTTACTCCTCACCAAGATTTAAATAAATGTATATTAAATAAACTGACATTTTCTGCTATTCTGTTCTGACTGGGACAACATTTGATCTATTTATTAACAATATTATTTCGAATAGTTTTTGTTGTTGCTTGTTTTGTTTTTTTCAATGCTGGTGTATATTTGTGTGAGGGGCCCTGCCCACTGAGCCCCCTCCTCTGATTCGCCCCTGGCCTGTGCGCTCAGTGCCTGCAGCTTGGTCCTGACTGGACTGTGCAGAGAGAGACTGTGCAGCTAGGCTGCACAAAGTTCATAAACTTGAATCAGAACCCTCTGGAGGACGTCTGAGATTCTGTTTTATGTTGCATTTGTTACAGTTACATGTGAAATAAAAGTCAATGACTTTGCGTATTTCCGCGTTACGATGTCGCGCTTCGCATCATGCTTCATTAGAGCTCCGCTTTTTTCCATTTACTAATTTTGATCTTTTTCTGTGAATATGAGGCCAACTTTCATCAAATAAGGAGTAGGCTAATCAGAAACTTGAAAAGCACAGAAGCTGATCCCAGTGCCACGATCTGCCTGACTGTTGTTTAACCTACATCGCGCTTTGAGTGAGGCTGGTGCACGGGCACCTTTTACACGCGCCTCGAAAAGGAGAGATACGTATACAGACTTTCATTCATGTGTCTAGAGATGGGTCTGTAAACAGGATCTGTATGACTAGGGTTGGATGTTTGGGTCAAGATTATTAAAGACTGTTACAGTTTATGGGCAACATGTACCAATTCTTTTGCAAAGAGCCGCATTGTATTAAACATATCCAATCATGCAAAGAGCCGCACTCTGATTGGCCAAGAGCCGCATGCAGCCCGAGAGCCGCGGGTTGGCCACCCCTGTTCTATCAGCTCAAACAAAATAATTATTCTTGCCACTGAAGTATCATGTAACACACAGAAATCATGCATTGTCTTCCTCCAAAATCACAATTAATGCCTCAAAATTGGCTTTTAAATTTAAATGACCGGTAATTGCCCAGCCCTGATTCTGGTCCAAATCTGGGTATGGCTTCAATCAAATTTTATTAAGGTCTAGTCTACAGTACTTGGAAAAGGACAAATCTTTGATGAGATGAGATCTTCAAAACTACTGCTGTCCCAGTCAGCAGGATCAGTCTCCATCCAATGTAGTCCATATAAAGACCTTTTGTGAACAGTTACCGTATTTTTCGCACCATTAGGCGCACCTGATTATAAGGCGCATTATCAATGATGATGTTTATTTTCATAAATAAGGCGCACCGGAATACAAGGCGCATTCATTAATGCTGGTTTACCTGTAAACACAGGCACGATGCAGTACACAGCCACAAATTGATACATAGGGCGCACCGGGATATAAGGCGCACTGTTCAAATTAAAGGCTTTTATGTGCGCCTTATAGTGTGAAAAATACGGTACAGTATGATGCATGTGGTCATAGTAATATTACTTATGATCAGTGTTGTTTTTGGCAGCCCTTTTAGTTTTAGTCTTTTGGATAAAAATGCTTTTAATTTTAGCCATGTTTTAGTCAGAAAAAAACGAAAAAGGTTTTAGTCAAGTTTTAGTCAGTTTCATTATGAAAAGTAATAATTAATTTTGATAAGTGTTGGCAATTGGGATAAATGAAGAGAGAGCGAGAGCGATAGATTATTATTAAAAAAAGATGTGTCAACGAAATGATATCGTTATCGTCTTCGTTGATGAAAGCAACACTGCATTAACAGTAATACTTAAAAAGAAAACATTTGAGAACATGTTTGTATATTACCTTCCATTGGCGTGTTGGGATCTGGTCTATTCGCAAAAACAACATCCACATAGTCCAACTGGAGTCTTTCTAAAGATGCCTTTAAACCTAAAACAAAAACATCCGCGTATAAAGTGATGTGATGAAAAGCATGTGACAAAAAGTTTAATAAATGCAGGTAATCATTAAAAATTGCATTGATTTGATTTTACATTTTAAATTTGAGGAACGATATGGGGACAAATCTCTTGATTTTGTTGTGGATCAAGAGATCAGAAAAAGATTCTGTCCCATTTTCAAGAGGCAGACAAAAGATACAAACTCATTCCTTCTCTAAATAAATGGTTAGCGTATTGGGAATTAAAACGTCGTCATATCATCTACACTCGTCCTTTTTTCCTCCATATAGATCGTTTTCACGTTCAGTTTCCTTCCTCAGCCGGGAGTGCAGTTTAGCTTTAGCTGCGTGGGTGCTTTCCTGTGCGTGCCCTTGATCGTGGTTGGGTGTTTCTCCCACACCTTCTCTGGACACGCTGTGCTGGTGCCCTGACGGCTGCAGGCGATGTTCTGCTCCCAGGGCAGACGGCTCCTCAGATGGCTTTTCCTCACCTGGTTTATCAGCACTCAGCCTTATCTGCATTATTTCAATGTGTGTGGGCTGTAATATATCTGTATTTGTGGGGAGTCAGGGGGCTCGGTTGGGCACGAGTTAATGATTTTAATCTGTAAACCATTTGTCACCACTAAATTAATAAAGTCTGATCTGATTTGTTTAAAGTTTTAATATTCTTCTTTGTCTTCTTCCTGTTTCGCCTCTTTTTTGTTAAGTTTGTTAATAAAAAGTCGTCTAAGCCTGAATAATTAGTGCGCATAGAAAAGCCTCTACGATCCCAACAGTTAATTATTCAGACGTTGCTGCATTTCCCGGAAGGCCTCACAACTATGGGAGCATTTTGTTGTTATTGTGTCAGCATTTAATCCAATAATCTGCAACGCTGCAACGTACCTTCTATAATGTGTTTTCTGGATAAACCCCTTTCGGTCTCGGCTCTGCAAAAAAACAAACAAACGACATCAGAAGCAATTAAAGGGAGAAGAAAAAAATGGAACCGCCAATTTATGAGAAACTATTGGATTCTGTGTGGTGCAAAGAAATAGACCTGAAATGAAATACACTCTGTTTATAGGAGGGAGCAGAGATTAATTTACAGTCTGGATGTTCATTTTAATTTTCTTTCTTATGAGAATCAATACAAAATAATAACAAGTTTACTTACTTCCCGCCCCAGAAAATCTTTGTTGTTATGACCAAAGTTGAACGCCTACAAATGGAGAAAGAGCACGCATTCAAAAAGTTGCTAAATAAATGGTAATAAGATACTAGAGGTCGACTGATATATTGGCCGGCTGATATATTGGGCCGATAAAAGTCGATATCTCCGGGACCGAAAGTGACAGTGCCTTCCCTTTTTTTTTTGCATTGGAAAGAGCAAAGTTAGGGCTTTAAAACGAGTCCTTCCACAACTTTGATGAAAATTGGTTAGCTACAAGTTCAGTGAATATGGACATGCTGTATTTGTATTGTATTGTATTAGCTGTCATTTTAAAGCTAAGAATCTGGAGAATTCAATCGCCGAGGTAGTTTTAACCTCTGCAATTGTATTTTGGATCGTCACGCAAAATGTCACAGCTAGCAACAGTATGCTAATGCTAATGGCAGCATTAAATCACCTAAAGAAAAAGTGACGTAGCAAGGGTACCATGGGGCCCCAAGCAAGAATGTCGGTAGGGGGCCTTCTGGCGGCCTACCGACATTGGGAGAGAGGATGTCATTTGGGCAGGAGCTGGTCACCTGACAACTCCCATAATGCAGTTCTCTGCATGAGTTTCCCTCAGAACAGAAGGCTGAGGTTCTTTAGATCAGATGAGTGTTACAATAAACTGGTTTCACAATTAGAAATATAATCTGGTGAAGCAATGACGAAAAAGTCTGTCCACTGCTCATTATAAGTTAAAATTAGGGAACCATGATGCACTAAAGCATGCAGCAGGACGGGGATCAACAACGCCAGGGCGCGTTGGTGGAAAGATGGTGTAATTGCAGCACCAAAGTCAATAGGAAGACTGTGAATATCAAGCGTTTAAAGCAAGTTTATAAATAAGGGGCTAGTTCATGGGGGCCCTTAACTGTTGGGGGCAGAAGCTTCGCCTCTGAGAGTGGTCAAGTTTATGATTTATGTTTTTACAAGATTTAAGACCAGACATTTGAAAAAATCTGCTAAAAATATCGGTTTAAGTATATCGGCATCGGCCAATAATAATCCCCCCAAAAAATCGGCTCTTAAATCTACTTCCAAAAGGTGTGAGGGGATTAAAGAAAATATAAGATAAAAATGTGATTACAATATGGAAAAACTGATCAAGAAACTGACATCTGTATCAATAAATTACAGCCCAAGAGACAACAGCTCGGTTTTGTCATCGTGAAACCAATCTACCTTAACTTGCAACTTTGTAAATTTGTTTCGTGTTAATATGCTGTAATAAAGCAGCGCAGTGCAGCATCCCAGTCTTTGTCCTACACACATGAATGGTTACACAAAGGCTCTAACTTTCCAGCGCAATGGAGATGCCAATCAAAGACAGAGAAAGAAAATTACAAATTAGTGTAGGCCAATGCATTATTTAGCTTCATTGAGGATGGATACGGGGCTGTGGGCACGGCTGGCCCCGCCCGTCTGCATTAATCTTTCAGCGTCGCGCCAAACTGTTCCAGCTCACAACACACCGCCTCCTCCCAATATATGCCGGAGAGGACATGATTCAAGATTAGGAAAGTGGGGAAGCGGGGAGGAAATGAAAAAAATACCACATGTGATTAAAGCGTGGATTCATACCTCCAGCCTTTTTTCTTTATGATGTTCCCAAGTACCACCTCGGCTCTAAAAAAACACACACAAACAGAAAAGTTATTGTTAATCCATACATTCAGGTTTTCGTTTAAGTTGTGTTTTACTCACACAGATCTTACACATATTTTTAGAGTCTAGAAGGTCTTGGCTTTCAAATGAGTTATCACACTGGCATATAGGTTTATTAGCTCTCTTGTCGATACACTTTGAGATTTGGATATGCATAACTAACTCTAAACCTAACCCCATGCTGGCAGATAACAGGTTAACATCCAAGTAGATAGAATCACACACCTGAACAGTTGGGTCTGCAGTGATTCAGAAAAGACTCAAATGATAAAACAAGGTCACAGTTTATGGATATGATTAGATTTGAAGATTCCCCCTGTTCAAATGTTGATAATTTGCTGATTACTTATACGTAGGGATGGGTACCGTTAAACGGTGCCTACTTGGAACCGACCGAAAAGCTCCGGTCGGGGGTGGTATCGAAAAACTAAAATTCTTTCGGTGCCAACTTTCGGTTCTTTTTCTCTCCAGAAGTCAATATATGACCCGCAGCGAGTCTAAAAAAAACATGAACGTGTGCGCAGATAATGAGCCGCTTCAGCGCAAATGGAGCGAAGCAAAACTATAACTTAAAACTATAACTTAAAGAGAAGCAAAGCTATAACGTACTAAACATTTGTAATAGAGACGGCTCAGCCGCGGTCTGCGCCAGGACTAAACCAGGTCCAGGACTTACACCGGTTGTAAAACCCAGAGTCAAACTAAACCAGTTATTATAAACCAGGACTGAATAAGAAATTTGAGTTTTTAGGCAAATTGAAAAACAAAACAGAGCAGTGACAACAAGAAAGACGTGTTTACCTTTAGCGACAGACCCGGAGGCTGAGTTTACGGGCTGTTGTTTACAACTTTACAAGCAGCTGCAGCGAGAGGAATATCAAAGATTGTTTGTGGAAAAGTGAGCGCTCACTCTGTATTAGACATTTTTTGTACAGTTGTTGTACATTATTAGTGGCAGAGTGAGCGCTCACACCATGTAAGGATCTTTGGCGGGAAAGTGCTTCGTCAAAGCGCAGTGTGTTTAGAAAAGTTTATCCGAAAGAAACCCGTGTCCTGATGTGGATCTGTCTCTGCAGCTCAGGAGGTAATAACGTCCTTTATTTCTTTTTATCACTGCTTAAGTGGAAATTGTGCTCAAAACATGAAGTTACAGGTGACGCTGCTGCGACCTGTGGAGCTTCTGTTTTGCGGTTTTAGGACTTTTTCCTTTTATACACGTTATTTTAATTGAATTAAAATGACATAGGTACCGAAAAAAGTACCGTTAAGGAACCGGCACCGAAAAGCAGGTACCGTTAAAGTAGTGGTATCGAAAAAAAACGAACGGTACCCATCCCTACTTATACGTCAGGTGTTTTAAAAGTCTTGGACTCTATAGCCCCTGTTAAGGCTAAAATGGTTAAAAATAAGCAAAAGGCCCCATGGAGAAATGAAGATTCGGTCAGAGAACATAAAAGAGAGTGTGCCGGAGAGCCAAACAAACATGGTGCAAGTCAAAGCTCCAGGTTCATTATGAAATTTACAAAGAAAAGAGAGAAGTATTTCTCTGAAATAATTGCAAATTGCCGTGGTAACTCTCATGTTCTGTTTGCCATGGTTAGCAGACTCAAACCCTCCAGTTTCATTGCCCCAGGAATTAATTTCTAAATCAAAGTGCAATGAGTTTGCTAATTTTTTTAGTGACAAGTTCCAAGCCATTAAAAACGATATTAGCTCTTCACTACAAATGGTAACATTTCAACCAGTAGCAGACCTAGAGCTGGCACTGTTCAATTCATCATTCAGAAATGGAAAGAGTATAGCACCACTGCGACCTTACCAAGACACGGGCGTCCACCTAAACTAACAGACCGAACAAGGAGAGCACTGGTCAGAAATGCAACCAAGTTCCCCAAGATAACTCTGGAGGAGCTGCGACGTACTGCCGCTGAGCTGGGGGAATCTGTACATGGGACAACTATAAGTCGTACTCTACACAAATCTGGCCTTCATGGACAAGTGGCAAGAAGAAAGCCATTATTGAACAGAGGTCATAATAAGTCCCGTTGGAAGTTTGCTACAAGTCATATGGAGGACACAGCTACCATGTGGAAGAAGGTGCTTTTGTCAGATTGAACTTTTTGACCCAAATGCAAAACGTTATGTATGGAGCAAACCTACACTGCTCATCATCCTGAGTGCACCATCCCCAGTGTCGTATATGGTGGGGGGAGCATCATGCTATGGGGCTGCTTTTCCTCAGCAGGGGGAGGATTGTAAGAATAGTTGGGAAGATGGATGAAGCCAAATACAGGGACATTTTGGAAGAAAACCTGCTGGAGTCAGCAAGAGAATTGAGGCTGGGGCAGAAATTCACCTTCCAGCAGGACAATGACCCTAAACACAAAGCTAAATCTAAATTGGAATGGTTTAAAAAAAAAAAAAAAACATATTAATGTGTTAGAATGGCCCAGTCAAAGTCCTGACCTAAATCCAATTGAAAATATGTGGAAAGATCTGAAAACTGCTGCTTCTAATTTGACAGACCATGAGTTGTTTTGAAAAGAGGAATGGGCTAAAATGTCAGTCTCTACATGTGCAAACCTTGTAGAGTCAAACCCCAGAAGACTTGCTGCTGTTATTGCAGCAAAAGGGGGTTCCACAAAGTATTCATTCATGCTCTATGAATACTTGTGCACGCCCCACTTTTCACTTTTCTATAAAAAAAAAAAAACAGAATCATGTATCAGTTTTGCTTTCACTTCACAGTTGTCTGTTACTTGTGTGTGAACTTTCAGTAAAAAAATCTAAATAAAATCTTTACGTTTAGGGTTGTAAACATGACAAAATGTGCGGGTGAACACGGGCCTATAGATACACTGTGTCATTGTATCCAATCCAATCCAATCCAACTTTATTTATAAAGCACTTTAAAAACAACAGCGTCGACCAAAGTGCTGAACACAACAATGAGGATTACATTAATAAAACAGTAAAAACAAAAGTACAAAACATTCCAAAGTCGAACTTCTCAGGTTGTGTTAAAAGCCAAGGAAAAAAGGTGTGTTTTAAGAGAGGATTTAAAAGGAACAAGAGACTCTGTCTGTCTGAGGTGCAGGGGCAGTGCGTTCCACAGTTTAGGACCAGCAACAGCGAAAGAACGGTCGCCTCTGGTTTTTCTTTTTGTTTTGGGAACAACCAGCAAAGACAGATCTGCTGACCTCAGGGAGCGTGCAGGGGTATAGGGCTGCAACAGGTCAGACAGATACTGAGGAGCAAGACCATGAAGACATTTAAAAACAAATAAAATTATCTTAAACTCAACACGATATGAAATAGGGAGCCAGTGCATTGTATCAAACAGATTAGTGTGTGTTTGCAAAACAACTTCCTCCAGTTAAATACAGATAAAACTGAGATAATCGTTTATGGCCCACAAAAACAGAGAGGTTGTCATTGGTCATCTTGAAACACTTTCACTGGGACCGAAAAGTCAAGTTTATTATTATTAATTTCTTTGAGCAGTTAAAATTCTGCTCAAAAGGAGTGGGCTGAAGCAAAAGCTTATAAGCGCCCACCCCCGACATCATTGAAATAAAAACAGTTAATCAAATCACAATAGTACAGGGAACATGTTACAAAGTACAAGACACAAGAGCCCGGGAACACGGCATGCACTCACACAGCGTACCCCTCCGTGACCCAACTTTACCTGTTATAATTACATTATCAATCCTACGTTAAGCAACATCATACATTGATTTTTGAATTTGCCTCACAGGAAAAAGAGAACCTACAACACACCAGAGCGGCCGTTTCAAAACGGACCATACCCACAAAGCACCTCTAGAAATTAACAGAATTTAACAGAACGGAAAGGAAAAGAAACACAACTGAAAGGAAACACAACTACAACAACAGTCTCATTTCATGTACGGAGTCCAATACAAAGCAAGTGACAAAGGCGATCATTAGGTTATTTATACACATGCATATGTACACAAACATCCCTTTTTTTTTTCTTCTTTTTTTTTATATATATATATATACATACATACATACATACATACATACACACATATTTTTTTCTTTTCTTCTTTTTTATTTTATTAAAATGTTTTTTTTCTTTTCTTAATTTTTGTCTTTTTCTTTTTTTTTCTTTACAGATGGCTACCACTGCCAAACATAGTTAACAACTTCAATAAGGCACTAATTCTGTGTTCAAAAGGCACATCAATATACATATTATCCGTGATCTTGCAACTTCCAAGTTGTCATTTTCATCATTTCATTTTCTTTATTTCCTTTTTAAATTTTTTTTAATCATTATTATTTTAATTTTTTTGATTGATTTGTTTATTTTTGTTCAAAGGATTATGTAAAATGTAAATATGTAAGCCCTGCATAATGTAGTGCGTTAAGAAGCCAGGGTGTAGAGCAGGTCCATTGAAGAGGGCAGTAGCTCCCCATCAACAAACCCCCACCCAGCTGCCCTAACCTAAGTTAGAAATCTAAGGGTAATCATGGACTCATAGACTTGAATTTTAACAGTCATATTAAGTCCATTACATCAGCCGCCTATTACTACTTGCCAAATTAAAAAACATAGTGTCAAAACCAGATTTGGAGAGATTAATTAATGTGTTTGTCTCCAGCAGGTTAGACTACTGTAACGGCCTGTTCACTGGCCTTTCTATACGAGCTGTTAGACAACTGCAGTACATCCAAAACGCTGCTGCTCGAGTCCTGACCAGAACCAGGAAATACGACCATATCAGTCTAGTGCTCCGTTCTCTGCACTGGCTTCCTGTCACTCAGAGAATAGAATTTAAAATAGCCCACAAGTGGGCTATTTTTGGGCACGAAAGTACATCTCTGATATGTTAGAGCCATATGAACGACCTCGGGCCCTGAGATCCTCAGGGAGGGGTCTCCTGGTGGTTACCAGAGTCACCAGCAAATACGGTGAGGCTGCGTTTCAGTTTCATGCAGCAAAGGTTTGGAACTGCCTCAGTGAGGACGTGAGACATGGCCTCAACCCTGACTGTGTTTAAGTCCAGGCTGAAAGGACACCTTTTTACTGCTGCCTATGGCAACTGATTGTATTTTAACTAATTTTAATATATACAATATACATACTTTTTAATGTATTTTGTTAATGTTATTTTTTTATGTAATTGTATAGTGTGTTTTTTTAATGCTTTTTATTGCATTTTTATTGTGTTTGGGTGTCTGGTGCTGCTGTGAGGCACATTGAGTTGTACATGTACATGAAATGTGCCATACAAAAAAACTTGCGTTGCCTTGCCTTGAACTGACCTTCCTGACATACACAATGATTCAACTGGTAATTGGCAGTGATTATCTGATGACTGATGTTAAACACTTGTGCACTGCCCTGATAGAGTGACCTGGTTGGTCAAGTGACGTCAGTGTATTTGAGTCAGGAAGATCAGGAAGATCCAGTGGCTTAGATTTATCAGACTTTGTAATTATTATCGCAACCGAAATGTTTGAGGGTTCCTGTGTTTTTGCTGTCGTACTTGTGACACTCACAACTTTTAAAAACAGTCACAAAGGGCACAGTCTTACTTACCCTAAGTCAGATTGTGCATCAAGATGGCCAACATGAAACCTATAGTGCAATCTAAAGTCTACATTCTTCGGTACCAACATTTTGTTAGCAATTTACTTGAGGACAAACGAGAACTTTTTGAAATGAATTTAATGTTACGGATTAAATTAAACACTTTGATTAAACAATTAATGCAGGCAATGTGAAGCGTCTGAGTGTCCAGAAAAGCGCTATATAAAACCTATGCATTATTATTATTAATTAGATTTAACACTGGAATAGGTGGGAAAATATACACAATATTTGCCTTTGTATAATATTTTTTTATAATATATTTTTAGCATCCAGACTTTAACCAGCTTTTAGTTTTATCTGTATTGAGTTCAACTATTCCCAATTCTTGATGTCATGTAATGCTACACTTTTATTCCACAGTTCCACAGTTCAATTACTAAAAACTGGATAGAAGTCCATAAAGTGCATTGCCATATTTGCCTTTTTGGATACATAACTATTACTGCATCTCATCTTTCCATGAGAATACACACACACCTGTACAGAACCATTTCTGCACAGGTCGTTGAATAATTTAGGGAGTTTTGGTGGCCAGCTGTTTAGGCCACTGGAGTGTGAATGAGATGGCGGGTAAAGTGACAGAGTGGTTCAGGCAGGGACCTGGGATGGACCTGGGATCATTAGGTAATGACTGGAGTTACGAGGGAGGAGAGGTGAACCATGGGCTCATTAGGACTGACCACAAACATGTCGGCTGTGGGAAACACAACTGTCGCCCTAATAACTATAAATATAAATTACAAAAAAACATATTTCAAATAGATTTTACCTCAGGATACAGGCAGTTTCACTGGAGCGATTGTAAGATTCTCAGGTTTAAACTTTATTCCTGAAAGCTGCTACAGTTTACTTGTCAGCAGGACCAGACTAATGTAAAGAGCGTATTGAACAGTTGTCCTCTTATAGCTAGACTCTTGATTGCATTCATTGTGAAGCACTCTGTAAAGTGCTGTATCATGATGTTTAAACTTGCTCCATCAATACCTCTTAACCCACTTAAGACCTTTCCCCCTCCATTTATCTCCACAAGAACCTCCTCAGATGAACCATTAGATTTATCATTTCCTCCTTAAACCATCATCATGCATTTAAACGCCAGACTAAAGGTCGGCTGGTCTTTTATTTGCTACAAACCATTCTTATCTCATCTCACTATTTCACTTTCAGAATTTTTGTTTGTTATTTTTTCATTGGTCCCCTTGGCTGGAGGCTCTGTTTGTTACAATCTCACAAACTACCATCAATGTATTACATAGTACAACGTTTTCATTTGATCTTCTTTAATAAATATGCTACATAAATAAAGTGGATTGGACATTTCTCCTTGCTGTTACAGTTATGGATCACAGTAGCCACGTGTCCTGTCAGACAGCCCCCGCTGATCTCTCATCAGTCTCCCCCTGAGACCAATGTCCTGTGTCTGCTCCATGTGTTTCCTTCACAAAAGTGTGACAGCCCACACACAGACGTCAATATTACAGGCTTTTCTTAACTAATTGATCAAATGTACTCAATAAAGACAGTCATAACTACTATTGGAAAAAGACGACATGATACATAACTTTAAAAGGGCAAATTTCCTACTTCAATTGTATTATAGATCCCTATAGATCTTTGTTAATCTTAATTGAGTAAAACATTACGATGTGTTGGTTCATGGCTCGTGGTGGAAACCTATTTGTTTCAATAATTAGATAATGAAACACATATCCCATTAAGATACACACACATATGAATTTACATTTTCACAATTGTCCATTAGTGTAAACCCAAACCAATAAATGGCCAAATATCACTGAGGTTTTGCATGGCATTGAAACTCTATATACTGAGAACTCTATACTGAAAGTATAGTTATCAGTTGTCAATGTAATTATTATCAATTAAAAAAAGTGTATGTAGGGCTGTCAAAGTTAGAGCTTTCACTCACGATTAATAATAATAATAATATTAAAAAAAAGATTAATGCAATAACCATGGATTAATCGCAAATGTATTTGCATCATATTTTGACCAAACACACTCCAGTATTGGAGCACTGGAGTCACCTGAAAGAAAGCTCAGGGTCTTTCACACAGATTTATAAAACAGTTTGTTAATGAAGTGAGAGCAAACGTTTTAAATTAGTGTTTTTAATGTCGGCCTAGTATTAATCATTAATATAATAATGACATTTCAATGAACTATGTTTGAGCAAATTTCCTGCGTCACTAATCAGATTTGTTTTTAAATAGCTGATTGACTCTAGTCACTAGTCAGTCTAATATGTTGGTTTTCAAAGGTAACTTTATCACAACTACTAAGACGTGAGTAAGAATTCCCTTTTTCTGCACAGCCAAAGCTGAGATTTTTCACATGCTGGCTAAATAAAACACATTTTTATTTATTAGACAAAAAGAAAAAATAATGCTCTGCTAATTATTCACAGTTTTAAAAGCTTTGATGGCATGTGAGCTTGCTGATAGCAGCAGCAGTACATGCTGTGTGCCTAATTGCGAACATTTATTTTGATCTTATCTGCCATATTGGAACTGTTGCAAAGTGAAGCCTAAACACGAGAGTGACAAATTAAGAGTCCTAACTGTTTTGGGCTTTAGGGCTGAACCAAAACAAATCGACCCAACAGTCTGTCAACATCTGCCAAAAACAAGGATAAACAGAGACTAGACTTCATTCATCTGTCTGCGCTTCAGAAAGAAAGTGTTGTGTGGCATTTCTACACACATTTCACCAAGCAACAATCCGTGACAGAAAAAGAAACCTTGCAAACCAATAAAGTTGAATTTTATTATATATCTTAATAGATTAGCTGCTAGCATTAAACACACTAAAATAATCTGCACTTCATTAGTTAATTACAAGAGAAAGCACTAGTTGACAGATGATAGTGATAAATTGTGTTAATCAGATTATTGGAGAAAGCTAAAACAGGTGATGTGTGGTATTTGGGAGATTAGACACTGGCCTCGACTGAGATAGAGACTGACTTGAGAATAAACTGCAGCTTTTTTTCCAGAGCTTATAAGTCTGTCTAACGGAGGGAGGAGGGAAATGCAGATGACAGCCGGAGCAGCGCAGGCTGGATGTGGCGTACTCCGAAACGTGTCACCTAATCTGCTTCGGTGCCCGAGGTGTCAGGATTAGCACCTGCGCCTGACATACTGCGCGGTGGCAGGCTATCGCTAGCATTAGCACGTGCAGCAGTAGCTCCGCCGGATCGTTGCACAGCAAAGGGATGTGTAGTTCAAAGGCCGTAGTATGTCAATGTCAAGGATCGGCTTTCTGGCCGTGTCTGAACAAGATAAAAACACAACAGACAGGGTAAAGGGCAGACCTATCGCAGGTTTCGTGGAGATGCCCTCAAGGAATAAATTGTTTTAATACTGTATATATAAATATGTTTGCTTTTACATCACGCATTTTTTTGGGAAGCTTTATGATTTTTTCCCCCTACTAACTAAACTTCGCTTGAGTTACCCTTTATTTATTACATTTAGTTTTTTAGTTTAATTTGGTTTATTTATTTTTTTGAGCAGTTAGTCTGCTCAAAAGGAGTGGGCCGAAGCAAAAGGCTTATAAGCGCCCACCACCAAAATAAAAACAATAACATTTTCATTTAACAATCAAAGCAAGGAACGTAAGGTAACAAATCAGAAACAAGGGAACATAGGGCAAGGTAACAACAAATAATAGAGAACAATAATAAAGAAACAACAGCAAAATAATGTACTACAACACTCACAATATCTATATCCAGTCAATTACAATACATCACACCACATTGGCCATTTTAACACAGACCAAACTTACAAGGCCCTATTTTAACTCATCCAGTAATAAACAGAAACGAGTAGATACAAAACACAACAACAGCTGTATCAGTTCTTGTACAATGTCTAGTACAGAGCAAGTAACAAATGATGATCATTAATATATTTCTTAAAAAATTGTTACCAATGCCAAACCTTAGTACATTACTAAAATCACTAGTGTAACATTGCCGGAAGACACTATTTTTATGTTATAAAGGCACATTACTATGCAGTACATATTATACTTCGTGATCTTGCTACTTCCCAGCTGTCATTACCATCCTCAATATAATTTTAATTTGAGTTGAATTATTATTATCGTTATTATTTATTTATTTATTTATTTAATTGAGTTATGTGTGAAGTATGACGTAAGCCCTGCACAGTGTGGTCCATTAAAAGGTGAGGGTGTAGAGCGGGCCAGTTGAAGAGGGCAGTAGCTCCCCACCAACAAACCCGCACCCAGCTGCCCTAACAGCTGATTTCGTAGATGATGTTCCTATGCTGAGTGGTGCATTAAAAGACAAGGTTTTGAGCCCGTTGGGAGGGTCCCTCTCAACAGATCCATAATTTGCCTACCCTAATTCTCCATTTGTAAATTTGAGCAATAGAATGACAACCGTTCCAAGCAGCACCACTCTTCCTTGATTATAGAGGAAAAAATAAAAATATAAAAATATAAAACTCCAATATTCTGATGATCCCTTGTATCTTCATGACCTTTTGTCAACACCACTCCTGTTTTTGGATTAGATACAGTACACATCGACTAAGTAATAATAATATACTTTGGCTTAAGCGCTTTATTTTTTAGTGGGTGGCCCGATTCACCTCTCTTTAAAGAGAGCCCAAACTAGAATTATTCCCCAGGGGATTACAAAATGACTTGCTGCCGTTAATCAGCGCTACTGTTTGCACGGATAATCCCTTAGATTATTTCAAAGCGCCCAAGTTACTACAAAGCCACATTAATCCTCGCTTGACTTCAGAGCAGCAAAAAGCAGGAACGCCGCGTGTGGTTAAAAATATCGTTCCTGTCTGTCTTAGGAATTAGGGCGAAAAAACTGAACATAACAAGGTGATGACAAATGCATAGTGAAGATTTTATTTCGGCATCAGTAATCATCAGTACATAATTTATGCTCCGTAAATTATGTATGACAATTTAGATTTGTTCATTGAGAATAAAAGCTAGAATTAAAATAGGCCTCCTTGTCACAAACAAATGTACTTTATGTAAATCTCTAGAGATATGTGCCGGGACATTGTTATTGTTACTCTATATTTATCTTCCAGGAATGACATTTGGGATTTGAAGAACAGTACAGCACCTGTATGGTCACAGATGCCAATGTTTTTAGCCTTAAACATTTTCTTTCACATCACTGCATTAGGTTTACACCTGACATGGCTTCAGTGTGTTTGTATCTTGTTAAATAACAGTCCCAAGTCCCAGAATGACTCATATCCAAGACATAGATTGAGTAACAACCTTTTAACACAATTTTAGTCTGAGTGGATTTTTTCATTTTATAGAAATTATGAGGGGTGTAACAGTTCAGGTATCTCACGGTTTAACTCTTTTGGTTCAGTGCATCACGGTGCAAGTGCAATATGAATAATGAGTTGGTTTTTAAATAAAATAGCCTAAATGTTTATTAAAGGAATAGGCCACCGTTTTTCCATACTGAGATATGTTCTTACCTGAGCTTAGACGAGTACCTGTCTGGTCTTTGTGTGTGCCCTCAGTCACGCACAAAGACCAAAGATATTGTTAGCATTTAGCCTCTCCCAGTATATTCCTATGGCTCCAAAAGGGGTGAAGTTAGAAGCAACCACGCTCTACCACGGGCACGCACAAAGACCAGACAGGTACGCATCAACTCGTCTAAGCTCAGGTAAGAACATATCACAGTCTGGAAAAACGGTGGCCTAGTCCTTTAATAGCCAGTTTTTATTATCTAAGAGAACATTGGCAATTCTTTCTAATTTTTCAAAGCTGCTTTAAAATAAAATGTGCCCCTGGACTCACAATGCAAAAAAAAAAACGTGTGGGCCATTGAGTGTTATCAGAAAGCTTTCAGAAACTGTTCTGGGCCGCTCCTGGACAACATTATGCTTTTACTTTTTTTTGTATAGTATAGTATTCACAGGTCACAAAGCAATATGCGCCAGGGACCATTATTCGCGCTCTGCACACTCGCATATGGAGTTAGAGAGAGTTAGACGGATGAAGTACGGTGCTTTGTCCAAAGGCACAACAACGGTGTCTATCACTGTTGTATAATCTGGCGATTCCGGATTGAACTCTGTTTTGGACACATGAAAATTCTGATTCCGTCTTCCGCCAAAAATCTCTTTACTATCTGGCTGTTTAAATTGGCTCACTCACAGGACGATGTGAATAATTTGAGGCTTCAACCATGGGTTTTACGGTGCATTTATGATGAGCGGGGGGGGGGGGGTCAAACTCATCCACCCATACCTTCCTAATTTTACAGAGAAATGACCAGTGCAGCCGTATTTACTCACTTTCCAGCGGCGTAGACCTCGGCTGTGTCAAACAGATTGATGCCGTTTTCGTAGGCCAGCGTCATCAGCTGCTCCGCCATCTGTTGAGAGGGAAGGGGCAGGAAACACAGGGCTAAGGATCGCCAATGTTTGGGGAGAACTGGCTTCTTGACCTCATTACATTATTGAGGCACAAGATGTAGCACTAGGTTATCATCAGGTAAGCAAGGGAATACTGTATTGTCCCCATAGAGAAACTGATTCTCCAGATGTTGAACAGGGTTTAGTTACTACCTACAGGAAGAGTAGCCTATTATGTCCACCGCATGATGTTTGTAATAGGGATAGCATAAGAACGGCATATTGTATCACCGAAACAGTTGGGTCTTTTATAGTTGTTTTTTTTTGTGTCACTATAACACTTTTCAAAACAGTTTTAAAAATCGATGTCTCTCATGTGGCGCTGGGAAACACATATAATGTCTCAAAATAAGGTTTCAATTTCCTTAAAGATTGATCGATGTTACAAATTGTTCTCACCTCATCCGTTATCTGTCCTCCAAACGTGACCCATGTTCCTGTGGATGGAAAAAGTGGGTCAAAATTCACATGTGTGGCCAGAACCACGATGACTGAAACTACATACTCTACACAGGAGCTGCTGAGTTAAATATAACACTTTCATACGCCATACAAACATGTGCAATGGCATCGGTATCTTGATGACAAGCCAAGTGTGGGGAAACTTACTCAGGCTAGGACGAAGTCTGGCTTACAGTTTAAAACTGTTTATCACTTCCATGTTATAAAGTGTGAGACATCATCAGAAAAGCGTGATGAAAATGAACCTTACTGGTATCTTGAACATTTATTTGAATTAGTTTCTCAGAATTCTTTATGTTTTCTTGTCTCTGTGACACAGTAAGATGTTTAAATAGCCCAGTATTTTGCCATAGACCTCAACCATACTCGAAACATTTGATCTAGAACTCGTGTCAAATTTTAATTAATTCTTAACCCAAAATGGAGACAAAACAGTAGGCTTGGGAGAGAATACCATTTTGTCATAAATACTTTAAGGTCATCATGCATATTAATGAGGCTTCAGTCAATAGTGGCCAAAAGCGGTCTAGTATTCAGCCAGGACCTGAGTCAGCACTGTTGATCCACATTTAAGCCATTTTGAAAACATTTCACCAAGAGTCAGATTAACATTTAACATTTGAAAATAGACTTTTATAAACGTTTTCAGTGCTTTTACTCGGTTAAGGAGGCAAGAGGTTAATCATCAATATGTATCATGATAAATGCTGTATCATGGTACAAGCATTTTCACAGCCCTTTGTTCTCTAGAAGGTGAAATTACATAAGTCTTTATTTTTATTTCTAAAGGAGCTCAAGCAAGAACGTTTTTTTTTATGTGAGTAAAATCTATTCAGACAACATGACAATGCAGCGGTCTGTGGGTTATCACATCAGGGGTCTATTATACAGACTCTTCAGTGATGCAGACTCTTACCTAATCCCAGGCAGGAAACCCTCAGGCCCGACTTTCCAAGGTTTCTGTCAAAGAGAAACTCTCGTTAATATTAATGCAGCACTGATCTGTGACATTTTACACTTCACCGGGGGCATCAGCATAGAACAGCGACCCACGGCTGATGCAAAATGCCTGTCATACCAGTGTCCTGTTTTGCCTTCGCCGTACAGTCCCGTCCTCCATTTAAAAATAATAAAAATAAACTGATAGTAGGGCAGAAATGTAGTAAGAAATCACACGTATTTAATCCCCTGCACGGAAGACATTTATTGAAACTAAAGTTGCAGCAGTTTAAATCTATTCTAGGCCTATGAGCAATACAAAATAACAAAGAAATCTTTAAATGGCAGTGAGTGTGCCTAGGCTGTTTGCAGGTATGTCAGTAAAAATGAGAAAAGAGGAAGAATTTCTTAAATTGTACCATGCTGGCGTCTACGGCGCACGCCGGGATCCTTCAGCTCTCAGCCCCATCTGACTCAAATCCCTCAAAGGAAGAAGCACAGAGGCAGGACTTACACTCACGGCGGCGTTTATGGAAAAGCCGGCGTTTCACTGACAACTGCAGCTCTCAGAAGAGGATTTGAGATTTTGGTAAAAAAAAGCTTTTCAAGCTTGTGTTGTTTGCACTGTGCAGGCAACACCTAAACATGTTTTTTTTTCCATAAAACAAACTAGAAACGGTAGCCAGTAGTTGGTACTAAAGGCTAAAAAAGATTGGAACTTCATCTTCACAAAGCCCTTGGCTTAACTTCACAATGGTATACAGACACTAACTTAAATTAAATTACTCATTAGAAAGAAAGGCACTTGCAGTACTCACTAAGCCACGATCAATCAATGCCCATCAGTTGGACCTTCAGCCTTCACTCACGAATGTTGCAAAAGTATCACACACGTTTTACACATTTACAACTTCCTTTGCAGCAGTGGAACGAGTACTATGTCAAAGTTAGCTCAACAAAGTAAAGTGCACTTGACCTACTTACAGGACACACACGATAACCATGTAAAAAAGATAAAAGCAACTTAGCACCGAAGATGATGTAACGTGTGCAGGAGTGAGTGCGAGTGTGGGCGGAAACCCAACATATTTTTAAAAGACTGTCGGTATAGAAGCTCAGTGAAGATACAGAGCAGTGGGTTAGGGTCAAAGCACAGCGCTGGACTTGAGAATAAGTGTGTGCATTGGGATTATGGGGGCTGTGTGTCAAGATGCGAAGATGTGAATTTATTGAATTTATTATAGTAGCCAAGACAACAGTTGTATAGTGCGCGAGAGACGGTACTGCGTGGGTTATGGTTTCTTAATAACTCAAATGCAGAAGAAATGATGGGGTATTGGGAATGCACAAGTCTATACAGCATTAAATGGACAACAATAAACCACAAGGTAGAGAAAGTCCTTAGGCTAAATGAATGATAATTTCATGTTGCCATTCATAAAGTGATAGGACAGAGGTCACTAAACCCATCCGAACCCATGCGCCAGCCCATCCGGCCCTGAACCTTGGATCCGAACTTTGGACCCGACCCGAATCCCCTCAGTTGAGCGGCTACGGCTCTCTCTTTCCCTCACTCTCTCCCTCCGACTGCACCAGAGCGGTAAACTACAGCCCAGATTTTAGCAATGGTTTTGGAATGACTGAAATACAGCTTGCAAAAAAAATATATATAAAAAAACTGAGGACGCCCTAATTAAATATGCACGCGCAATTGTAATGTGCAAATAGCGCGGCTGTTTCTCGATCGGCAGCGAGCAGATCAGAACCCGGACTAAACCTGGACTAAGCCAGGACTAAACCTGGTCTGAACCAGGACTAAACCTGGACTAAACCTGGTCTGAACCAGGACTAAACCTGGACTAAGCCTGGACTAAGCAGGGCTCAGTGTGAAGAAACACATCACTGTCAGATATTATGTGCACATTGTGTATAATAGAAGCTATGCATTCTGCTATTTAGGAGCCAAAACTTATTTTAGAGCAAAAAAACAATAACAGGATTCAATTGATTATTTTCAAATCACAGTAATATATATAATAAAGGCTTAAAAATCCTCATATAACCGTGAATTAACCCCGTATGTTCCGGACCTTTGCTTGACCATTTTTTTTCATTTCGGACCTTGGTGAAATTTAATTCGTGACCCTTGTGATAGGATATTATTCATTCACTCTCCACACTTGGAAAGAAACTGAAACGAGGCTGCCAATCTCTGCCGGCAACTTGCCAATCACTCACATTATTCAAACATCCAGAGTGTTGTCATGGCAACGTGAAAACAGGAAGCGACCTCGCTCTCTCCTTGTGCAGCTGAGTTTTTTCCCTTTTTCTGCGACCTGCATTTGTGGTTTCTGTGTTTTGTACGTCTTTGCCGTGTTTTTGTGGAGGCTTGGTGGATTTGTTTACTTTGAGAGTCTAAAATGGTCCTGAAGAAAGCAGCTTTTTAAAAGGTAAACAAAATGCTAGCTTATCAGCTAAACCCATTTGAGACCTACACATGTCTTCTTCTGAGACACTGAAGAGGCACCAAGAGCCCCCACAGCTGCAGCACAGTGGAGCTCCAGGAAACAAAAAAGGACAAACGAGAGATGGTGAAAGGCTGTTGTGAAGTGGAGGGAGGAAGAGGCAGGAGGAGCTGACGAGTGCAGGACACCACGCTCTGAAACAGGGACAAACCCAGGCGCAGCACCATTTCAGAGGGCAGCCAGCCAGGTTTCTTTCAAGTGCTACAGTTTCCCCGACCTCCAAGGTCATACGGGGCAGGTAGACACACACAGATTCTAGTTCTATCTTCTATCGCTCAGTAAATAATTAGGTGAAGACAATTTAACAAGATCTGTTTTTTGCTGTGTTTACAACTTACTCTAAGGTGGAAAAAACAAATGTACTTTTCAACAACAAAAAGTCAGGTACCCCAGCTTTAACGTACCTCTGTGAATTTTGCTGCCAATTTATTTGTGTTATCTGGTTCTTATAAAACCAGTAACGATGACTTTCTCTCGAGTTGAATTGGTTTGCTAAATATCGTGATAATATTGTTAATTGCAATTATTTTGGCCAAGATAATCGTGACCCAAAATTTCATTTTTGTCCCATCCCTACCCTCTACTTCCACCTGTGCAGTGCAGTCACAAATGGCACTGAACTCTAACACTAAAGAAAAATCTTAATCACCTCATAATTTGTGGCGTTTGACGGCTAACGCTAACGTCTATGTGGAAAAAAATACTGTAAAGTGAGCAGAATTCAGGATGGAAATGTTCCCGCAGCCGTCGGCTCGTCTTAACATCACAACCTTTTAATGAATAAGGCCTTTTTTGAAATGTATTTGGTAAACACATTTCAAATGTGTTGTTTGAACCCCTCCCCAGTATTTGGTAAACATTTGATGCGCATTATCCTCGCAAAAAATTGGGTCACAAAATAATTCTCAGGACATAATCTCCATTGGTATATTTCTGTTTCTCATTATGAAGATTTGCATTGGTCAGTGAAGTCCGTAAGGAGGTTATAAAGCGGGAGCGGAGACTCCCGGGACGCCCCAGCAATCCTCAAGGTCGAAAATGGGCCCTTGAGCGCATCCACAAGAGCCCTTTACAATTAACTGCTCCGCATAATTGCCTCGTGTAAATACCCCCTCAGGCTAATGCTCATTACTGTTTACACAAATGACACAAATGAGTCAAGAGTTTTCAATGACGAACCGAAGAAACGGTAACTTATGGTTGAATGTTATACATAATAAAGATTCACCATGAGATCACAGTAACACAACAGTGATGGTCAGATGATTATGGCTATAACAATAATCTATACAATAACCTATTATGCTACACATTTTTACTTTTCCATTACCGGTGCAAACAAAGACTTCTGAAATTACCAAATGACTTCCTTTTCTTGAATTAACTTTGAGAACCAATTCTTCTCTATTTTGTTCTGGTTGTGCCTGGCTTTATGCTAAATCTTGTATTATTCACCCTGATTCAGCCCATCTGTGTAAAGTACCATGGAAGCAGTCTAGAAGCGGAGCATGTTCTGCACAATAAACCTGTCTAATTAGATGAGCCATGTGTCTATGCGTCTCTGAATCTGTGCGCTTCGAGCATTTCACCGTTTTCATCAGCCGGTGTCGGAGGATTATCAGATACTTGGCCTCGCGTTGCGTAAGCCCGACTGTATCGGCTCGAGCGCTGGAAGGACACGTTTGACAACTGACTAAAAATAACACACTGGGGTTTGTTGTAGGTCTCCACAATGTCACACAAGCAACAGGTAAGTGTAGCCAATATCTTAGCCTCAGATAACATCTATAAACAGAGGTCTTGGAAGCTTAAACTTAACTCCACAAAAGAGGGCCGGCAGATGAAGTCATACCATGGCAGCAACATGGTAACAGAGGCTCAAAGTAGGGCTTGGCAATAAATCGAATGAATTCAATGAATTCATGCTTTTAAAAACAGACGATGTGGAAAATGGCAAAATCATAATATCGTGTCCGCCGCTCCATGTCCGCCTCACGTGCGGCCAATTTAGCGGCGTTTTAGACGCTCCGTAGCGAAATGACACCCGTGGAGAAGCCAGCGACTTTCTGACGATCTCTTCTGCTTCACAAAGGCCGCGTGTTGTGTTTAAAGAGTGCGCGGTGGAGTTTTCTTCCGCTAAAATAGACTTTCCCTCGGGCTGCTCCTGTCCCTTTCTCTCATTCTGCATTGAGCGGAGCACCCTTTTAACTCCGCCCCTTTCCCCTTAAGTCTCCATGCAGACGGTTGTCAACCACAGCAGAGGCATGAGGATAAAACTAAAACACTTTTGAAAACTCCATGACTTATTAAGAAGTTTTACTTTTGAGAGCCAACAAGGAATATTTAAGAAATAACCATTTTCAAATAAAGGGTTATCTTATCTTATTTTTTGGCCACATCGCCCAGCCCTAGCTCAAAAGCTTGCTAATTGGAAGATGGAAGAGCGGGTCAACCAAAAACGGAGAAGTTGGTGGTTTGAATCTCGGCTCCCACGGGTGCAGATTGTGTCTTATGAGTTATGACATCTGGCCATACCATCCATACGTTTTTGCTGCAATTAGAGCAATCTTACCATCTATGGAGGACTAAAGAAGTCTATTCTTGGTTGTTATAGACAACTTTTCTCCTCTACGATGGAGAACTCCTGTGCTTAA
The DNA here is from genome assembly GCA_021464625.1 of Proterorhinus semilunaris. NCBI lineage: Eukaryota > Metazoa > Chordata > Actinopteri > Gobiiformes > Gobiidae > Proterorhinus > Proterorhinus semilunaris. The sequence goes on along the minus strand of CM038344.1, from coordinate 28,703,527 downwards.
ACCAAACATTCGTATATATAACTTTCCAAAGCCCGCAGCTGCTATGCGTCTAAGCCACAGTGCATCAAGGTCAATAGCCAGTCAGCAGCTGGCATGATACTATGGGATCACCGTTCAATCTCACTTACACTGTAAAATCCTATTACTTTCCATGCTTTCCTTGACCATCCGAACCTTAGATTGCTCTCTGCCACACAGTGTATACTTCTGTCAGCACGTCATTGCCTTCGATATTTAGTGCATTGTAACTTGCTGCCAAGTCGGCCCGGGCGACGGGGGTCATGTTGCCAATGATTTGAGAGACATGTACAGGGACAGCGGACAGCAATACCTGCATGCAAAGCAAGGGGACCGAACAGGACACTCCAAAATGACCCCATAACATGTTGGCTTTGAAAGACTAGCCAACCTTTTCGTCAAGGTTTTGCAAACATACGGCGGCTTATTATATGAGCCAGGGTAAGTGGATTGGAGGTGACCAGGGCATCTATATGTGCGGCTTGTTAAAATAGGGAGCCAGGCATTGCGATATGTCGGCTGTGTTGAAATGAATAGCACCGATACCGGTCAATCCTCCGGAGCAGAGATGGAAGCTATAATGAAAGACGCGGACAGGGAAAGTGGAGAGGAATACGTCTTCTTTAGTTTCTGTTCACAGAGTACATAGTGCTTAAGGTCACGTTGCAAATGAATATTGGATTATTGGTGCATGACTGTGATGATACACAGCACAGCATAAACTACAAGGGCTGAAATCAGAATGTGAGGAAAAGGCCTATAACGTACAGTGGCCTAACAGTGCACATCTACTCTTGGTCTGGAAGTTATTTTTTTGCTGTCAGACTGTTTTTTGCGCAAGAAATATTAAAATGACAGTTTCATATTTATAGTTACATATTTTTCAGATGTTTTTTTTAATCAAGAAAATGACTTTTCGCTATCGATCATTTAGCAGCTCAAGCTAAAGGTAAGCAGCGATCGTTCGTCTCTTTCCACTGTAACTTATATATTATAAACCACTTAATATTTAAGTGGTTTATTCATGAAAAACAACACACAATTAAAACAGCCTGAATTGACATGCCTAGTTGCCATGGCTCCTTATTACTTTTTCTCTATGGACATTCGGACACCACTACAAAATGGCGTGACAACCATATAGTGCACTATATAGAGAATAATGATTCGGACACAGCCTCAGTCTAAGGGGAAAATAAATGGCTACTTTTATTTCTCATTTTACAGTTTAAATATCTATGGTTGACAAAAATCAAGGCCTGGCAGAAATGCAAATTAAAACTATGTGAAAATAAAGTGAATTTTGAAGTGACAATAGAGAGCCAATAAGGCACTTTCTCTGATACAGAGCTGGACAAACGACTAATAATAGGCCAGACGTTGTCATATTATTGAACAAACAGCAAACTCCCGTGGACAGATATGGGGCCCTTTCTAATAAATGGAGTGAGTAGTAAGACTGCGACGCTGCATGCTACAGCGAGTGCAGGAAAAATAATTACAGAAGGAGCAGAAAGATAGAGGAACTGGCCAGAAGAAATCCTTACTGGCGATGGCGAAAAGTTCAGACACTGGAGCTACAATGGACAATATCTCCAAGAATGTCAAAAGAACTAAAACCACACGTTTGCTTATCTCCAACCACTCTCTCTTCGGCTAACCCCACTTATTCTGTGTCCTAATGGCAGCTTTTTTTTTGTGTGAATCTAATTGCATGGACAATCTTCCATCTTGAATTTACAAAGAGCAAAATCACCATCCAAGACGGTCTCTGTAAAGTGAGTGAATTTTAATTTGGTTATGCCTTCAGTCTACCGCACAATTCATTCATGCCGGGTCTCCACGGGCCTTGCATTACTAGAGTAGCGATGGGGTTCAACATTCGGGCAGTTTCCCAAAATTAATTTCCCATTTGGATGCTCTACAAACTTTCATTCCAATTCTTAAATGTCCGGCATGAATGGGCTGAAACCCCGTTGAGTGTCTGTTGCACTACTAAATAAAGCAGATTAACAAACATACGGACCATTTCTCAAATGAGGCCAAACGGCAAGTCTGGATGGACTTTTTTTTTTAGAGCCTTTGTTACTATGGCCTTGTATTTGCACTCTTGAATCTGTGAAATTAAAGCACAACTATTTCTCAGTGGCCTTTCAGAAGAATTTACAGTAATTCAGGTAATGTCTCACTATATATGATGGTTCTCAAACTATGAAACATGTACCACTGGTGATAGTTGGGCTCCTTCAGATGGTAGTCAAGGTTTTATGCAGATTTAGACCAGAGACAATTTCATTTATCCGTCATTAATTAGGTGTTTTTGAAGTGTTTTTCTCACTGTGTAGGCATAATCGTGTCCAATTTAAGTCTATTTTTGGCCCTATTTTAGTCCTGACCTGATCTAGATTCAAACCAGGTGCTTGGTGTGAAAGGTTTGAGAACCAATGCTCTATTTCAACATGTCCACTGGCTTGTACTACACCCATGTTTTAGATACCGCGCCAAATATTAGATTTCATAAACACACCGCACTACGTCTCCTCTTGGGTAACATCATACCGGCTCGTCTGTACTGTGCCCTCTAGAGAAGTACACTTAATCGCAATGGAATGATGAAGAAATCGCAACAGACAAAATCATTTAGGACCTAAACAAAAATGTCCTCCGCTAACCTTAGTTTAGACTTGTTCTGAACCACAATCGCGGCCAGTGTTCAATTACTCAGAGATATTTTTCGACAATAATTCAGCTCCATTTCTACCTGTTTGGAACAAGACTAATGACTCTGCAGTACTGAAGGATCCATTTCTCTTAGGCTTAACAGGAAACACTCTTATCAGCACAGAGCCAGACCTGCTGCTGTTCCCACCTCATTCCTCCACTAAAACCGCACTCCTGTCCAGTCTCAGCTCACACGGTGGGGATGTTTTGGGACCAGAGCAGGTGGACCAGAGCGGCTGCAGCCAAGTAAAAGGCATCTGACGGGACAAGACACGGCGACGATTGAGCCAACGAGGTCAGCCAGTCGTAAAGAAGAACGTGTTGAAAGATATGTTCACCCATAGTGACTATTAATACTAACTCCGAGCTGGCTGCCACTGGAGAGTGTTGACTGGCTTTTCCAGTGGGTTTATATGTCGGCACGGGCACTTGGAAGGAAGACGGGACGTTGCAACACATTAGAGAACTATTTGCAGCATTAAGCTTGGGTAGTACAGCCGCACTTGAGATGCTTAAAAAACCTTCGAGGGCAATTTTGAAATTACAAGTAAAAAAGACATACATTTTAGCCATGATGCTGGTATTGTCGAAACTGCAGTACAGGGATACGTTTAAAATATCATGCGTCACATCAATGCACTTGACCAATCATTGTGACACAAATATATATATAATATTTCTTAAATGATCTTGTTATGTTATTGGGCATATGCGGGTTTATCAGGCTGATTAGTATCATATCTGTCAGAACCTTTACTTTTTTTTTTTAATTCATGGTAAAGTACTGCAATACTTATAGTATCACACAATCTTGATGTCACAATTTGTATAGCCCTGTGTATCGTGATAGTATTGAATAATGGAATAATGGAATAATGGTATTGAATAATGGAATAATGGTATTGAATAATGGAATAATGGAATAGGGATATTCAATAATGGTCAAATCTAGGAACAGTTAGTGCACTCTTTGAGCACTTTAAGCTTCTTCCGAATGCTGCCCATAATTTTCAAGTGGTCGGCTTGTTTTGTTCCCGAGTCCTATCTGTTCATTACAAGAGAGGAATGTGCAGGTTCTTTGTTCGCAACATCCTACAGCCTTCAATCATAATGCCCTATTCACTCACTCTGAAAGACTGATTTTCTCTTAGTAAAGCACACAAAAAGTCCTTTCACAGAAAGTTCAGCGCAGATTTGAGTGGGCAACTTTTGACTGAAGGTAAATGGATTTTTCTTACTTGATAGCGCTCTGCCAAGGTTAGCGAGAGGGAGTGAACAAAATAACAAGGAACATGAAGGATGGAAAATGCTTTCAGCTTTCCACTTTATTTCCACAAGCAGAGGCTGTGGGTTTTCTCTCAGATTCAAATATGCTGTAGCTATAATGAAAGCACAGCAATTAGAGATACATTTGCACATTAACAGTTAGATGCACTTATTAGTTCAGGTCCAAGGAGCTGGGAACCTTTATGACCAGCATTGGAGAACAAAATCTGAGATGGATAAAGATTAAACTAGATATTTAATCAAAAATCCAGGTGAATCAATGGCCAAAGATCTACCCCCAGGATGGTAAAGAAGGCGCAATGGTGCAATGGTGTTAAAATGCCAACAGTAACCGAAAGCCAATTACTGAACCCTGGCCCTTCAGACATTTGGATACATCTCAAAGCTAAATCAGGTCCGGCTGCATGATTCTATTGGAATTATAAACATATTCAAATAACAACAAGGCAACATTTAATAACTTTTTTAGTTTTTTACCCAGAAAATTCTACCAATAATCTAGTGACAAATTACAACAGTTTCAGTCTAACAGCGGCTTTAAGATGTTCTCCTATTGAGTCCAGGTTTCCTGTAATATAGATTTTTTTTTTTTTTTTTACTATTTTGAAACTACGGTATATGTTGTAGAGATTACCCAAAAAATTATAAAGCACGCAAGTACTTAAATACAAACTAGAAGACCATATTTTGTATAGTATAGTTTATAGTAATGATGTAACTATCCAAATGCACCCCAGACAAACTAGTTTAAATTGAACTCCATTCAGCATCTTCTTTGCAATTTCTACCAAAATGTCTCCTACACCATTGCTTTCCAGAGACAGTACTTGACAGCAGATGGGGAACATATGAAACTACATTACATTTGGAATAACGAGCATCTCATTCACTCTGCACCCAGAGCCATAGCTACAGTATTACATCCAGTACTGTAGTAGTTCAAGACAGCTGTCGGTGACGTTTCACTTTTTAATAGAGCATAAACAGATATTCAGCTAGGGGCTTTTTTTTTCTTCCTAAGGCCAAATGTATTATTTTTTTCTTGAGCCCGGTATTTCCGAGCTGCTTGTCTCGAAGAAATCTTAAAGCGCGCAGAGGAAAGAAAACATCTCAGTAAATGTAGGACGGAGGAATAGGCATAATCTATTTGAGTAGTGGACACCAAATGTCACTGTGTGCGCCCGTCACAATGACGTATTGACGTCACAATATGCTGCACACTTACAAAGTAGAAGGTCTTTTTATTTTTCAGTTTGACATTTTTGTCCCACAACACAAAAATCCTAAAGATGCCATTTACATTTGACAAATGCACCTTGGGTTTACAAACAAATGGTAAAGCCGCTTTTTGAACAATGAAAATAAAAGCTTTAAGCTAATACAAAAAAGAACTAAATAATCCATGAAATCATATGTCTAATTGATTATTACAAAGTAATCCAAACTACTTTTGCCCAAATTGACTGCACTGATTCATTCATGTAATTATTTGTCGAGATTTTTCAATGAGCCAAGACACAAGACATGTTTTTGCTTTCTTCTTCCCACTTTGAATACCAACAAACCACACAGGAACCTATTCCAACACTCTCCTGGGTTCATCCACAGCTCAGCCTGGCTTTTGCACATCTACCCAGCACCTGTTATGCACGGCGGGAATAAAACAAAACACTAGTATTTGCTCTGCTGCGGTGTTGTCAAAGCAGAGGCAAAACAGATTTAAAACCCACAGTGCTTATCTTATTCTGGAGGCCGTCTTTAAGAATGGTGCAGCAGGAATATTTGGTTACACAAATGCAAGCGTAAGCACATGGCGGAGAGTTGGATGCTAAAAGGCGTGGGTGCAGAATTTGGGGCGGTGTGAGGTGTGGGTGCGTGCTGGGACATTTTCCTACACACTATAGTGCTCTTCAACATGAGCCAGCTTTCCACAGGCTCTCTTAAAGGCACAGCAACGGAAGGATTTGATCCGTCCATCGCAAATACGGCACAGCAAAGTCCTCATAAATATTATACCAAAAATACATTAAAGCAGCAACACTAGATATGCCTCAGGTCCCATTACACCGAGTTGAAAAATCCCTCAACTTACTGACTTACTTACTGTAGTCATCTTCGAATTTAGGGATGGCCGATATATCAGCGCCGCCAATATTATCTGCCGATATTTTTTTTATTCATTGAATTATTTTTCTGCGCCGTGATGTAGTGCACTTGAATGCAGCAGCAGTGTAGACAGGCTATACTGACCTGACTGGGGCAACAGTTTATTCAAATTACCTGAAAAATAAAATAAAAAAAAGTGGCTCCTAAAAAAAAAAAGTAAAACTCCTGCATAAATTCACACGTCTCTAAATGAAAGTATGTTTTTACTAAGTTTAAACAAAGTGGAGCGGACACTTGGACACCACAGAGATACAGAGCCACAAGTTGCTGCTGTTAAAATTAATAGACAGCGTCTTCTCACTCCTCCCCGTTAACCATAATGACCACATTCGAAAGAGAATCCATGGCCGATTTAAAGACTCCTCCTACCGTGCTCCTGATTGAGCATGTTCCTTCACTGTAGACTCGGCCCTCGCGGGGTGCGTAGTTCGGTCGTAGCCGCGCCGCTAGCTCTAATGCTAACGGCCTGTCAATCAAAGTCCGTCCCTCATTAGTGTACGAGTATCCAAAAATTTACCTTACGAAAACCAGCCTGGTTTCTTTAATTGTACCGAACCCAGCGTTTTCACAGGAGCAATATCTAGCAGTAGAAAGTTTCAAAAAAATTAGTCACAAGGCTTTATAGTTGTCTAAACTGTGTCTAAAGTGCAATGCTTTCTAATGGAAAACTTCTGCTGCTCCTATATGGAGGTACTATAGCAATGGAGGGCAATGGCGCCCACTAACATCGCGGTCATGAAGCAGAGCGATTGGGAAGGAAGTAGGAAGTATGTTTTGGGAAACACAATTTTTCACTCTTTTTGGCTATTGTCTGGCAGAATATAAACATATTTATCCCACACACTTAAAATCAAGTGAAGCATCATGTTAGCATTCTCCCATATATTTGTAATTATGGGCTGTTGAACCTTTTATGCTTCTCCCCATGTCTTTGTATCTTTATTGGGTAGAAAACTATATTCATAATTCAGCATTTGTTAAAGTAGTTTTTAGATTTTTCTCCCCTTTGTTTTCCCCCTCAACTGCTTCAAACATGACCATACTGTATTATTGACGATTCCAGAGATGCCGGCTGTATCTATCATTGAGCATTCCAGCATATTCTCAACTTTTTTTTTAATAATAATGTCATGCGGTGCAACTCTCTCCAGAAGTGACCCCGTTCTCTTTTTTTGTCTGTTTTTTTAGCCACATTTAAATCAGCTTCACTACAATCTATGCACGTTACAAAGACAAGGCACAATATCCCTTTAAATCTGAATCATAGCGAGGCGTGTGCAGTTCCTTACACTTTGGGCACTGTTGTGTAAATACGAGGCTGAGCCAGGACACTGCATCCACTTCGGCACAGTCTTAAACATGAACAGAGCATGTGCCATCTGTTTGCTCGGGGCGTGAGAGCAGAGACTTGCCAAATTCGTGCTTCATTTATCGATGCTTCCTGATGTTTCAGTCTAGCTGTGCTGCTTTCCTGGTACTGATGGGGGGATTGCTGTAGCATTTCTCTATAAGTCTTTGCAATGTGATGTTGTAAAAACACCAGACTGTTCCTTCTTTGCCTTCAGTGCAGTGTTTAATTTAGGGATGGTCCGATATGAAAATGTTATGCCGATATCAATATCTGATATTTGCCTTGCTGCTGTGACCGATATTTGCCGATATTTATTTTTATGTGAAAAATCAATCGAAAGGCTCTCTCAAATGTTGTAAAGTTTTCAAATTATCGTTCCACTATTGGAAATAAACAGTACAATGCTTGGTGTGTCTGGGACTCACTGTCTCACACACTATGATGGAACAAACAATCATTTTTATTAGAAAAATATTTAAAAGATAAAATGCAATGTTGGAGTGAAATGTCATTTTGTTTTGGCTAAATATTTACTCAGACCTTCTTATTATTATACTTCCACCCATCTCCTCTATTAATGGGAAACAGTGACACTGGGAATATGCTACTATTTATTGTATTTTTGATTTATACATGTAGCCTACCATGTTGTTTAAGTTACATGTTTTAACTTTAAAGAAATCTGACAGATTTCTCTGAGCTGAGGACAGCTCTGTATGAAACTGTGGATTGCAAACAATAGTATCATGTCACTTTAACAGCATCTTATACTGAACTTATGAGGCCAGACTGAAGATTTAGAGTTAGTTTAAAGCAGGCAAACAGTTGATTTACAAGATTAGCATGAGCTTTGAACGGCATTGTTTTCAATAAAAAATGTGCTAACGATGCAAATGTGTCTAATTAAATATGCGCGAAAATGCGGACATAACGCCACGTTTTCACGGGTGGGCACAGTAAACGTGAATACAGCCATTATCATCATTGTAGTAAACCTACATGATGACAGAAAGCCAATGTTACGTGTTGTTGTGTATGCTACGCTAACAAATTGAAAGTTATAAATCTTGCGTCAGGACAGAGAAACTTTTGCAACACTTACCACTCAGAGGTAGCGACAATCCACCAGAAAAGGATTCATGTTAATCCTGACTCAAAAAAATGTGCTTGGGGCAAGGGCGTCCTTAGTGTCAATGTTGGTGGGGACACAGTGTTGGCTAATTATTTGAGTCAGACAGCAGACCTGTATTATGGACTGACTCCACGTGAGGTTAAGCATATGACAGGTTAGAGAGAGAGAGAGAGAGAGAGAGAGAGAGATAGACATTGTTCTTTTATTTAAATAAAACTCTATTTGAAGCATATCACATGTCGTGGCTTCTGTTTTTATTTATTTTATCTAACTGTTACAACTTACCCCAGCATGTGGGGTAGGTTGTAACACAGGAACACCATGTATTTGACATCAACTCATGAGGTCTGTGATATTCTTGCAGAGGTTTGAATTGGTGCCATTTGCAGTTAACAAAATGTGGGTACTTTGTATAAAGGTTTGAGAACTTTATTGAGAACAATTCAGTGAGTTACAGGTGCTGAAGCAAAAAGTGTTACAACCATATCCGGTCATATATTTGTTGATACATGAGTCTTTCTCTCCTTCCCTTTGGCCCCTCCCCTCACTGCTGCGCTTACAGTCTATGGAAGGAACACACCGCTCTCCTCTCCTCCCGCGCTTGACTTCTCAATAAAACTAAGTAATGGAAAGAACATAACCATTTTCTGATAGTTTTTGAGTAAAACCTTTTGTTCAAATTAAACTACAGACACAGCGCGTTTTCACGTAAATAAGCTCCATAAACCTGCTATAGGGCAGTTGCAACCGGAAAATGTGAATATCTCCGTAAATATTTCACCAATTAACACAAAACAAAAAGCGTTGTGATGCTGACCGTCCTCTCTCCAGCATTACATGACGATATCAGTGTGTATCACATGTCCACGCCAGTCCTTAAGGAAGTTACGCCCATGCCTTGGAGGCAGTTTTAGTCCAGTTTGTAACGGCAGCAACTTGTGGCTCTGTATCCCTGTGGTGTCCAAGTGTCCGCTCCACTTCGTTTAAACTTAGTAAAAACATACTTTCTTTTGGAGACGTGTGAATTTATGCTGGAGTTTCTTTATTTTTAGGAGCCACTGTTTATTTCAGATAATTTGAATAAACTGTTGCCCCAGTCAGGTCAGTGCGGCCCATCTACACTGCTGCATGCATTCAAGTGCGCTACATCACGGCGCAGAAAATAATTAAAAGAAAGAAAAAAATAATATCGGACGATATTTTCGCGTATTAGACCGATACCGATATGTGAAAAAAATTACAAATATCGGCCAATAATACCGGTGGAGCCGTTATAGCAGCCATCCTTAGTTTAATTAGTGCCTATACGTGATATCTTCCTGTCTCTGTCGAGTGCGAACGTGTTTTCTCACTTCTCCTGTTTTCGTGCTTTTTTCCTGCCTCTGCGAGTGTCTTGTCTGACTTTTATTTTTCCTCTTGGACCACCTGCTTGCTGTCCTCCCGAACCGCTAAACTATGGAATTGATTAACTAGAATCTCAGCGCAATTGATATGTTTTTTACACAAAGTGAGACCACGGAGGAGGTCGTCTTCCCTGACCGCAATGTCACAGCTCGGTTTGCGATGGATGTCGTTTGCCTAGCCGTCCTGTCGGTCGGAGACGTCAAAGATATTTACGTATTTGGACTCTTGATAACAGGGTACCTGCTTATTGGATGGACTGCCCTGGATTATCGGAAATTTGAAAAGACAGCAGTTTGCAATCGGACCACGCTGCTGTCCGTTAAAATTAAACGAGCACTTTGGAGCAGGAAGTGACTGAGTGATGGAATTACACCGGAAAGTAACGCACAAAGATGGACTGTTATGTACGACCTGGCAGCTCGCTGTGGAGACGGACAATAGTTGGACTATATTTCTGGGAGGAAAAGAGATGAACTGTGAAGGGAACTACCTGCTCTGGAGAACTGAACTAAAGCTGAGACCAAGAAAAAAGCTAATTCATTATAAATGAACTGTTACTGGAATAATTATCTTCCTCCTGAGAGAGGAGGTTTGAAGCAGCTGGACCGTTTATCTCCCCTACGCCGTCAACACTTCCCTTCAAGGCCAAGCCACGGAGCTAAATCTGATAAGGACTGAGCTCTCTGGGTCATATTTTGCAAAACATTGACTTTCAGACTGTAAACAACCGCACACACATACCCCCTCCCTAACCACGCCCCCGTCGTTCTGCGTCTGCCTCAACACGTTTCTTCAGCCCCACCCCCCGGTCAATGGCCGGTCATCCTTCCAGAGCCGTGGGAAGAACTTTTAATTAGGGGGTGCTGAGGGATAAAGTTTACCCCAAAACCACTTTTTCTGTGCATATTTCCTATTTAATAATATTGCCTGCAATTTGCAAACTATCCACCAGGGGATGCTGCAGCGCCCTCAGCACCCTGGGTTCCCACGGCCTTGCATCCATCCCCTCCAAGAAAAAATTCCGCACGTGACCTCGTGTGCTGTGTATTTCCCATGTCTTGATGTGTCTATATATGTGCTTTGCCTTAACTTAACCTGATTGTAATTTTGCACATCTTCTTTTGTAAGGCGCATTGAGTTGCCTTGTGTACGAAATGCCCAGTATAAATAAAGTTGCCTTTCCTTGCCTCTTATTATCACTCCCCTAATGCTGCATGTTATTTTCCTAAACGCTCTCGAAATAACTTAGATTTATCAACTGCTGCCACGCAAGAAAGCAAATTATAAACAGAGGAGCAAAAAATGCGTTTGTGTTTCTTTGTCAAGCCCTACACATTGTTCGAGTGATTTTGAAATTGCAGTTTGTTATTTATGTCATCATTTTCTCCGTATTTGCTCCCATGTTTTCTCTTGAGAGATGTTCTTGTTGTAGGTTGTAATGAAAAAGCAGTGAATTAAAGTAAAAGTGTAGTACAAATTGCCTGAAGCCTCAAAGAAAAACGACACTCCTGTGCGTTATTTAACCTTTGTTTGTTCCACTGAGACAGTTCACGCAGCACAGACACACTTCAAAAGTAGCATTTTTATTGGTTTACTGTGCTGTTTGCAAATCTGGATCTGGTGGCACGGATATGTTTTTCTTGTCCGTCTTCTCAAATGTATCTCATTGTACAGCAAAAAAAAGTAACCAGACATCCAACCAACACAAAGCGAGATCTAGTGCTTCCACAATAATTCAGTAAATTCAACCAGGAAGACAGTATAGTAATGCAACTTGAATCAAAATCGCAATTTGAGCGGATGCAACTAGCAAACTGCAAAGACATGACATATTTTAGGCAGTACAGTTTTGCAAACAATTCTGGTGTCTTGTGTTTAAAACCTGCTAATCCTGCAGTTTAGAACCAATGAAACATATGTGATTATTTTATTAGTTAAGCATTTCATACTGAAGTCTTCAACCAAAGGTAAATGCTCCATGTGTAAATGTGCAGAGTGATGAGCAATGGCAATACTTGTAAAGTTCTACAAACTATGCTTTTTCCTAACTTGTAATGAAACCTACCACTGCCACAGCAGCATAATTTATATATCTGAGACAATGGGCGAAGAAAGCACTTCACTTTGGTCATAATGGAGGGGAGCTGACATTGCTGTAATACTACCCCCTAGTGGCCCGAGGCGACAAGACACTTGGTAAACAGCATTTCTATGAAAACTTAGACCTCGTTTGCACTGCTTAAAAGTCTGGCTCCAAAGAATTTTTATTTTTATAAAAAAATGCTATGATCAGTGTGACAATGCTGTCATATTAGGTGTCATATTTTTAACCACGCCTGTTTTTGTACATACGAAATTAAATTGACAGGCTCTGGAGCTCTGTGGAGACTCGTAGACGGTCCACCCGCCCCGCAAGGGCGCGGCTTCCCACCTTATTGCCCTTTTAAAGGACCCGGCTTAGTAGCCTGTCAATTTCACAGACCACTCGTGATGACCACCCCCATTACTATGAATGGGGCTGAATGGAACACCGGCTATCTCTTCTATCTTCTATCTATGATCTTAAATGCCTTTTCAAAACGTATCTGTGAATGTTTTCATCCTGCCTCATATACCAGCTCTCTGCTGAATAAGATGGCCCTGACTCAAGCATTTCTCTCATATCCATACAGTACCTACGTAGATGCTGCAGTAAGAGTCGCAAAGTGCACAACAAAGGAGGCTTTGGCTGACGCAAAAAGTAAAAGATGACGATAAGACAAAATAAAAAAATAATCCTCCAAATGCACCCTAATGTCCACCCACATTACAGTGCACTCACATTTAGTGAACCAAGCACAAAAACAGCAGTCCACATGAAAACTGATACAGGCCATGCGCTCATTGTGGCTGGTTATTTTATTACACTTAAGCAGGATTTTCCAGGACATGAGACGGCTCAATTTATCGCCCATCGGTCTTTACGAACCAATGGCCTTGTATTGAGGTGTGACAACTAAGTTTGTTACGAAGAGTTATCTAACCCCAAAGTGAGGGCCGATTCCCCCGATTCCCTGCCTGTCCGCCTGTATAGACGGTTCCTCATCGCCGGCGCACCGTTTAATCATTCCTTGGAGGAGGAGCAGAGCCATTTCCCCCCCAGCCGCCATTTCCACCAGTCATGTCAAGCTAACCCGGTGTCATCTCCCTGAAGCGTATAGCTAGGCCTTTTCATCACAACCTTCACTTTGACGCCTTCCCTGGACTACTGACTGCAGGTTGGCTTCACCCGCATCCGCGGATAGACGCTGACAATCTTCATTCAAGCACGAGGCCCGCCATTCAAAGCAACGGGTTATATGCAAATGAAGTCAATCTCAATTCCTCTGTCCTCTTTCTCACTGAGGATAATCAGCGAAAGTTTTGCGGAGTGGATAAGGCAGACTTTGAGCGCAGTCTTTTGAGGGCACGGTTATGAAATGGCTTCAGATGTCAATGGTTAAAATGAATAACCGAGAGTGATTTTACCAGGGAAAATAAATCCCTCGCTCAAGGATAGAGAGATGGGGGGAAAAAAGGAAAAGGAAAAAAAAAAACTGCAAAACAAACTTAAAAGGAGTATTAAAGTCTGAGGAGCGGCACAGTCGGAGAGATGAATACTGACACGAGCGCCTACTGTATCCTCCTCTTGGGCAAACTGCATATACTAACCTTAGAACACTTCCTTCTACAATTCTATTCTGCTCTCGCTCGCGGCTCAGTATAAAAACAGACACAACAACAATCGTCTACAAAAGAAAAATAAAGGAACTTTAGTGGGAACAACAGTGCAGTGTGACTAAGGATGTCACGATTAAAAATGTTTGAATCACAATTATTGTGAGGAAATATTGCTATTTCACAAGTATTGACCTAATGTTTTCCCGTCCGTTTATAATGATGAAGCATCCTGAGCCAGTTTTGGTGGCTATATCTGAACCTTAGGACAACTTTATAGAGAAATATGCAATGTATTACCTTGACTTGGACAGTAAAGAATTATGAAGGTGTCGTTTCAGATTCGACAAATGACACTTTTTGCTGCAACTTTCCGACAATAGTTTTTGCATGTATAATGTCCATCAGCGACAACTAGGGCTGTCACGATTATTACTATATCGACTTGTTGTTCAATAAGTAACAGAAAAACGATACATTCTTGGGCTCGATATTTATCGTCTGTACATTTATTTGCACCCTCCCTTATTTTTTCTTTGTAAAACGTTAATGTTTATTGCAGCTTGTGTGGTATTTTAGGATATGATTATGCACTTCTAGAACAAAAGTTTCTAGTATCGTTAGAGTCAATAATATTGTTTATCGCAATACTTTCTTGCCTCAATATATTAAACTTCAAATTTGTTATCGTGACAAGCCTAGCCACAACACGCTGCTTGTGCCGTGCAGTGGCCCGTACCTCACGTTGCATCTCACGTGGGAGATTTCGGAGGTAAACCGTGGCATCCTAAAATTATTGTGTTTGACCTATGCCGAGGCCTTTTATAATCTTGGTAATCGTAAAGAAAAACAACAACAACAAAACCAGTTAATCTTGACATGTCTTAAGTACAACTGGATGATGAAGTGACTAAATGCTTCAGCTTAACCATTGTTGAGACATGCGAGTGCAACACAAAGCCAATGGTGATTGGTTGTCATGGAACCACCCAAATTAAAATGGCTTTTACCGTGATTTGTAACAGAGAGCTTTGGTAGATTTTGCAGAAAATATGAAAAAGGCCATGAGCTTTTAACCCATAAAAAAAGCTTTTGTTCAAAGGTGCTTTATTTTGTTTGTGTTCACTCTCAGGCACACAGGAGTAGACTGCAGTTGCATCATCATCTGTTGTGGCTGTTTCCCAACCAGGGGTACAGGGACTCATTGGGGTACTTGAGCTATATGCAGGGGTTACTTGGATTGACCTCAGATTATAGAAAGAAGGTGAAACTGTGTTAAATACAAATAATCAAAAAGAAAGTGAACTTTAACGATATTTTTCAGTAAAAGGTTTGAATTTGAAAGTTGCTTTATTTTGAACCCAACAAACTAATCACTACTAAATCTGAGGTTATCTCATTACTTTGTGAATATCTTCAAGGTAGTGGAGGTTACTTGGAGTAAAAATTAATGACTCTCGGGGTATGAGAAACTAAAAAGGTTGGGAACCACTGCTCTACACAACACGCGCAAACTCATCAACCATTCTCTATGAAACCAGTCTGAACACATTACTTGCATTAAAGCTCGCACATGCCACTTTATGGTGAATGAAAACACATGATGTGATTATATTGGTGTAAATACCTGAACAGTGGTCCAAATGACCAATGCAGTGTAACGGGGATTTATAGCATAACCACATTTTTATTTTTATTTTACTCTATTTCATGTCAGTGCAAAGTACAGGTACTTTGTGTACATTAAGCCATGCATCGCCTTCATTTTACATCATATTATCCTCTCAAAGAGCCAGGGTGGACTGGCTGCACAGATGAGAACACAAACAGCCACTGGCTCCGTGGCTCCAAATTATTTTACTCATTCAACATCATTAGCTTCAATAATGACAGATAGCCTTCATGGAGATGCAGCTCTTAGCCATGCAAATTATTATAATATGGCTTTAGGAAGGGAGTTACATGTTTAGCCAAATCCAAACCTAAACTTAAGATAGAATTGGTGATATTGTATAATATTAGGGCATAAAATCCACACTGCAGCGGCGGTTTATAAATAGCAAAGATTTGGATGCATTTCATTAGGCTTTCAACGTTGCAGTACTTGAAGCTTATAATTGGTTGCTGGAGGATAGTGACAACAAGACTATGAAAGTGGAGGAATAAAGAAGTAAAATACTGTATAATAATGACGCTGCATTCACTGATAAGACTGCTTAAAAGTAATTGCATATGAAAGAGATACTTCTGTCACATTGTGATTGTAACACTACTGCAACGATATTCAACAAAAATGCAAGTAAGGAAGAATACAAAGCAATTGAAGAACAATGCATGTGGGTTGCTGAATTAAGTTGTGAGTAAGGGGGTGGGGTGGGGGGGACACAACAGGGAAGATCCATATTGATAATACAGAGTGAATAAGATTAGCACCGTGATATCAATCTGCGATGGCCCAAGGCTAAGATAATTGGAGAAAAGAACAGACGTTTAGAGAAGCATTCACTTCTGAATGGATCAAGCGCATTTCCTTTTAGTCAATCACAGCAAAGGCACTAACCAACACACTGCAACAATAGCAAATCCATTAAATATAAAAAAATGTAAATGCTGTTTTTGGTTATAAATGTGTGGCACCCTTACTTGTTTTTGTTCCGGTGCCACCCCGTTGTCAAAAAGAACTGATAAAACTGGTTGTTGGTGTTAGCAATTGTAAAAGGCTTCATCCACCGGTGGCACGGATTCAAACACATCAAGATGAATTCTCGAGTGTTTGTGAACTGACAAATACCACGAGAAGTCAGCTTACAGGTAAGGTTACTCATTTCTAAGAGTTTACAACAAAATATCTCGTCCCTTATTATGTGTACAACCTACAAACTGTTGATTCTTTCCAAACATGAAATGCATGTGAATCTTGTATTAACTGAGCATTAAATACATCAGTCTCAGCTCCTGGACATGTTTAACAAGTGCACCGTGAATGTTCTACACTTCAAACTGCAGAGTACAGACGATGACTCAAGAACCTGCGTCGAGGACAGTGAACTCAATCTTATGTAAAACACACAAATGAAAAAATCTAATTGCAATTCCAATACGTGTAAAAATGAAAATAAAAAGCCCTACACTATTGCTGCTTAATCACCATAAAACCGACATGATATGATGCAAGACACAAAAACAGGTGTCTAACAGAGGTTTGTCAAAGACTTGATGTGACATTTGGATAGCCCTGCTCTATTAACATAGCCAAAGTTCAACGAGATTCACATTCATAGAGAAGCTATGACTCAACAATGGTCAAGCAGCGAAGATCACAACTAGTGAAGCATTTCGATGCAACTATTTGATGTAAATCCAAACAAATGGGACCCTTTTTTTTTGCACTGAAAAAAAGCATAAATCTATCCTCCTTTTACGACATGCTCTCTCTCTCCGATTTATTTACAATCCCTGCTCCCTGTGCCCAGCAGACCGAGATTTCACTTTCATTTCTCGTCCTTTCAGCGAAGTGCTGAATAATTAGCACAATTTTGCACACAAACAACACACATTAGCATTTGGTTGGAAATGTACGTCTGGCTCTTAAAGCCCTCAACGTGAATGCGGAGTATGAATGTAGTAGATACAAGAATGTCATTAGTGCTTTTGCCCCTTGAGGTTTGTGCACACAGAGTAATCTGCATCGCACCGTATGCATCGTAATCATCGAAGAGAATGTTTTAAGCTAACCACACCGGTAATGCGCAATTGAACTATAGTGTATGCATTATCCTGACCATTAACTGTAGTTGCCAGTTAACCTCCTGTGACCACCTGTGATTGTATTTGATTATCGTCTAAAATAATCTCCCTTTTCTTCAAATCCCTTGCGTACTAAAATACTTAAACAGTGTTGGTAACCGAGGGGAGGCCGGCAGTCAACCGTCAAAGCCCGATCGGAGTCTAATGAAAACAGTTGTCGAAGTAATTAAGAATTCACTTCTTTTTTTCCCTATCTTTTGAATCAGGGCTGTGCAACTAACAAGTACAACCAAAGACGACCAAATAACAAAAAAAGAAAAAATAATAATAATATCCCTAACTGGGTATATGTGATCCGCCCCGCTCAATGTACGCCCTCTGATTCTGTGGTAGTTCATAGCAGTCTACAGGAGATCATTATTCTTTAGAAAACTGAACACACGTAATAAGATTTATACATTTTTAAATCATCATTAATCATTTGAATAATCGTGACGAAAATAATCCTGATTGTTGCTTTTCCTGTAATCGAGCAGCCCGATTTTGAATGGTGACAAGAAATCAACATGACATTAATAACCACTACATTATAAAAAACAAAAACAAAAAACATTAGCGGAAACCTATGAATGTGACACCTGACTCTGCGCAATGGGGGGAGGGGGGAGGGGGGGGGGGGGGGAGAAGCTTCGACAAAAAGGAGAAACAAACAATTACACCAGGCTTTGGTTAAACGGGTTGTCAGTATCGATGCATTATGCCCTCTGAGAGTCAATTAATCGGATTAATCTAGAATGTCAATGGCCCAGACTTTAACATGATCAGGGATGAGTGCTTGGGGGGGAGGTTGATATAGTCATTGGAGTGCTTCAAAGAATCAAAATATAATGTAATCATTTAAACTAGGATTTTAGTGACAGAGGATTATAGGCAAGAAACTATTTTGAAAACTCATAGAAAATCTTCATGTGACGTAAAAGAAAAAAAAACATTTTAAGAAATATATGAAGTACAGAGCTCAGGGCTAAATCAATATTAAATGAGGATGAAAGTAGGGCACGTTTTTTAAAATTATGATAAATTATGGACTAAACCGGATCTAGATTTAGGACCGGACACACTTATCGTCTAATCTGTTGACCACCCAAGTGTTACTTAGGTACAAGCTGTTCTTAAAAGCGAGGAGTGATAATATGCAGAGAGCACTTAACATGTTTTGTTTTAGGGCTAAGAAAAAAAAAAAAAAAAAAAACATCAATATATAAAAGTCATATTTTTTATTTAGCTTGTATATTGAAGGAGTACGAATCAAAACTAAGGACAGAAGTTATGATTAGAATGAAAAACGTAAACTACATCCAAATGCATTTACTGCAAACAACCATGAGCCTATTGTGAAGATAAAATAACCGTATTTAATCTAATCTGAATGGCCGCACATCTTTACTGTGGACATGTTGTGCTGCCTCTGGGGAAAATTCAGACTTTTTTTCCCTCCCCCCTCTACGGGACATGTGCGTGCCTACCGATACTTCATGCCCGTCCTCATGCTCTGCTCGCTGGAGGACGGCACGCTCTGCACGGACAGCTGACCGAGGCTGCGCGCGACCATGGCCACAGCCTTGAACTTGCTGCGAGTGCCCGTCCCGGGGCTGCTGGCGTTCTGCCGGTTCAGCCTGTCCTCGGTGGTCCTGCTCACGCCTCCGCGGTGGTCCGTGCACACCAAAGAGACCTGCATCTTGCTGTGTCTTTTTTGTTGTTGTTTTTTCTCTTTTTTAACCAGTCACAACCAGGGCTTCAAAGTCGATAAGACAAAAACTTCCACCCCGCTATGTCCACCTATAGTCCCGAGCGCTTGTCAAGTCAAGTGAGCGCCCAGGATGTGAGGTCGGGTAGCCACATGACAATGAGTGCAAAAGCGCTGATCAAGTGAAAGCTGAATCCACACTTATGGCAACTCCCGAAAAAAATGCAATCACAGCCAACTTTACAGAATGGGGAGAGACAGATCTTACAAATCCAAGAGGAAAGCAAAAGCAGTCAGAAATCCTTGAATCTGTAAATGTAAGCGTCTTACACCGGAGACGGCACCTTTGTCCTCTTTTTTTTTTTTTTTTTAGGAATCCCTAAATCCACACAATGAAAGAATGCAATGCAAGACGCAGTTCTGCTTCATCTCACAAGCTGTTGAGAATTGTTCGGCAAAAAAATAAATAAAAAATAACGCATGTTCTTAAAAAAAAGAAAAAAGAAAAAAAAAGACATTTCAAAAGAGCGGGAAAAGCCAGCAAGATCTCTTTTTAGTTGTCCGCGCGGACTGCTTTAGCCTTGGATTAAACTTGCCTCTGTAGCGGCTAAAGCGGCGCGGCGCGCAGTGGAATGAGATAGGGAGGAGAGAGCCAGGGAAAGAGAGGCGAAGGAGAGAGGGAGCGAGAGCGAGGTGGGAGGGATAAGTGGAGTCACCGTGGGGGGAATACGCGGTGGAGAGAGCTGCGCGGTTCGGACGAGCGCTCATAAAAAAAAAGAAGAAAAAAAGAAGAAATATAGAGTGGTGATGCGCTTTGTGCTTACGTTGCCCCGCAGTGTGGTACAGAGAGAGGGTAGATTTATATAAGTGCAGCAGTCCTGGACTCAGATCAGACTTAGTCTGTTTATCATTCTGATTTAGTTCCAGTATAGTAGTTAGTTATTTAGACATATAGTTCTGGTTTAGTTCCCATTTATTAGAAACCGTCTCAGTATTGCCTCTTATTTAGTCCTAGCTGTAGTTCTAGTTTAATTCCTGGTTTAAGTCCAGTTAACCATTTTAGTCACATTTTGTCCTAGTTCTAATCTTGTTATATTTCTATTTCACCTCTTTTTATTTAGTCCTGATTTAGTCCTGACTTATTTCCAGTTAATTGGTTTGAACCAGGGCTAGTGTAGTTTAGTCCTGATTAAACCGTATTATACAAACTGTATCGTCATGAGACTCAATCAGGTGTTATTGCCATTGTCCGTGAAGATGCATTAACAACTAGGATTGTTTTTTGGTGCAATTGAGCAACATGCATCATAAACTAGTAAGAAAATAAACTATTAGGGAATTCACAAATGTACACAAGGCAGCAGGTGAATAATCACGTAGTGCAAATGTAACAGAGCAGGTAGCAGGTTGTTACATCAGTCTGATTGCTTAGTTATTTAACCGGGTGTGGTCCTGGTTTACCCTCGACTTTGATTTAGCCATGTTTTGTGTCACATTTTTTAGTGAACACATAAAATAATATATATTTGGGGACAATAAATTGTTGCCCTCTTAATCCAGCGTTACCCGTGTTTTTCACTAGAGCAATATGGCGTGTGTAGAACGGTCCCCATGTTGCCCAGCAGTGCAGTCTCTGACATAGGGCTGAACGATATGGAAAAAATAAAATATCTCGATATTCATGCCAGATATCTCGATATCGATACAATACGATATAACTATGGGTTAGGTGAAAACAAAGCAGTTTTCAGAAAAATAAAATTATAATACAAAAGAGTTGTATTGATGAAAATCTATATAGTTTATATCTTGCTTTTTAATATTTCGATATAAATACGATAATATATTTTTCTTTTGCGATATTAATATCTTCAATGTTCATATCTCGATATCGATACGTTAACGATATATCTTTCAGCCCTAGTCTAACATGAAGAAATTGTGAAATGTGCAGTGGTCGGGACCCTGTCCCACTGGCGTCGGCAGAAAGGGGGGACTCTCAAATCACATGGCTCTGTTCAACTGGCCATGAAAGATTTATTATGTAACTTTATCTATGACAATACATGTCTGAGGCAGCGCTGTCAGACAGATAACTACGCTGCCGTGGTTTTGTTTCAATGGCTTTTCTCCTCTTCAATGTTTCATATTGGCTCCAGTAAAACTGTCTGTGTGTAACATGATGACATTAAATATTGTTTTTCAGATGATATGTAATGTTGATTTAAGCACAACACAATGTCAATTTTGTTACTGTTTATATCCTAGTATTGGTTCTTGAGTTGATTATCCAATCAGAAAGTTGAATGAGCCCCACATATTGGGCTGTTGTTGTTAAATCCTTTGGATAAAACCAGAGAGCACAGTCCAAAAAGGACTCTCGCTCTCTGATCTAAATATTTGTTCCCAAAACCCATACACGTTTCCAAATCCAGTCCAAATTAATGCTGGTGTAGGCCTCCATTGCTGTAGTCAAACTCAGTGACAGATGTTGGAGATTCAAAAGAGGTCCAGAAAATTGGTGATTTTCACTTTTTTGCTGAATCCTTCAGTTGAAGTCACGAAGAAGCCTCTCCATGTTTAAGCTACCAGTATTGGCATATTTAAAAGCGTAAACTTTTAGGTTCAAACCTGCTTGTTTTGGGAGATTTCGGAGCTCGCTGTAGGGGCGTGACTTTGTCTGTGTGTATTTACATACTGGGTAAGCACCGCGGAGGAGGAGGAGGCACAGGCTTCATGACTTTAATGCTTCCCCTGTGTCTCACGGAGGCCACCGCTACTTACACTGGAAAATGGATTTACTACGAGTTGCTGAGCAGAAGGCAAAGGTTACTTCAGACGGGTGAGTGAAAGTTTGTTTTGTTATCGCTTGTGGCTGCTGTGCCAGTAGTTTTTTGATGAGTCTTTTGTGCTGTTGTAAGCTAACGGCTAAGCTAACGTGCAGCTGAACTTGCTATTTACACAAAATCAAGATCTCTCCCAACTTAAACTACTCCATAAATGTAGTCAGCACATCCCTAGCTTTCAGCCACTTCTTATTTGAGAGAGATCCGCTTCATATTTTCGGTTTTATGGCCAGATAAAGTTACGCTGGATTATTGCAGTGAAATGTAAACAATCAGGACCGCGCGCGGCGATACAACGCAATGTCGGCCTTTTCCTCTCGTATGTGCATTACAAGTAATACAGGAGTCTTTTCTAAAGTTATAACTGTAGTCAGCGCATCCATAGCTCTCTCTCAGCGTATATTTGTGAATTACAATACATGCACCGTGGAGTATTCCCTGACGATATATGTAGCCAATACAATACTGAGCACAGCCCTTAACAATGAAGCAACCGTATTTCCAATCCAAGCGTTGTAAAAATGAATTGTGGGGTAGTGGCGCATTGAGTTGCCTTGTGTACGAAATGCGCGGTATAAATAAAGTTGCCTTGCCTTGCCTAGTGATTTCAGTTTTGTTAGACAAGGAAAATGTGTCGTTTTCCTTCCTGCTTCCGTCTACTTTAACATGACATTAATGTACGTGTGCATTTGCACGTAACGTATGAGCCAAAGAAGTTGTAAAGCGACAACAATATTAGTTTAGTTTTAAGTTTTAATGATAAAGCCAAAAGGTTATTGTGTCACCAACAGATTTTTTTTCCTCTCAAATCAGCGCCTTTTCAAACCACTTGTGTTGAGTAGTGAATCATAATTAGGCCTGTACAAAGCGAGTCCAGCAACCACCTACTTTAGCCATCTGTTAATACAACTCTTACGAACTGATCTGATGAACAATGAGTGCATTCTTGGATGCAGGCGAGTAGGCGGATGTAGGTAGCAGAAAGAACGAAAAAGGCAGAAATATGATAATTGGGCACTCAAAATAAGCACAGGGAGTAATTGGGACTTAGCACACGGGTGTTTCGCAAATTGAAGAGACGGCCGATGAGGAGTGAAACATAATGCCAAACCTTATCGGGGTGGACCAGAGTGTGTGCCAATGGAGATAATTAAGTGAGATGCCATCGGGAGGAGACACGGACACCGAGGGATAGCGAAAGACGCGGGCTTAGTCAAAGGAATCTGACAAACAGGCTGTTGCAAACTGACAACCCTATTCTTAGACTGATGACCTTTTAGGCGCCTTGGACACAAATATAACCCTGTGGGAGAAGGTAGGACTAATTCTCATTGAAAGGTGATTTCAACTTCACACTATGTGCACAAAGCCGAGGATTTTGTGGATTTTCAAAGTTGATAAGGCGGAATATGCCGAGGAGCTTACGATAATAACGCGGCAGTATTCAACTGTAAACAGCATCTGGTGGAAGAGGCCGGGTCTCGTGTTTGCGGGCCTTGCTTTGGGAGGCACATTCAGGGCTAATGATATTCCATCTCCCCTTGAATGTTCAATCTGTCATCGCCGCTGTGGTGACGCTATACAGGCACTGGAGATTGGAGAATACAGTCAAATGTATAGCTATTGCACTTTTATTGGCGATCAGTGTCTTACCAGGCAAAAGCCAACAGCACAATCAATCTTGAATGTCCACTGTTGACTTTGTATAGAATATTTGGATGTGATTGGATAAAGCCTCTGCTATGCCAGTCAATCACTAAATTCCTTTCATATTGTTCTGTAACTGCATACCAGAAGTTAAAGTGATAGTCTGTAAGTTTAAATGTTTCACAAATGTAATAAATTCTGTATAATTGACGCCCGGGCCTGGATTTGGGCGTAACGCAAGTAATATTAAGACATTATATTTTTCCTTTTGCTGATATCCGAATCCCCGGTTTGACCAATGAGACGAGCTTTCTAGTGAACTGGCCTGTCAGCTCCAATCAGGAGGGAGGGGAAGGAGCATGGTCATTCACTCTTGAAATGTTTTCCTCCTCTCTCCTCATTTTGCAAATTAGGAAGAGCTTCCAAGGTCCGATCAGAAGGGGAGACGGGCAGGACTTGATTGTTTACAAATCAAATCTCTTTCTCTCCTCATTTTGGAATCTTATAGATTAGATTGGAATATAGAAACAGGTACTTATAAAAAAAATTGAATCATGATCATGCAAAATTATTATTATTTTTATTAATTTTTTTCAAGCCAAGCCATGATACTGTAGATATCTATAGCACCATGAACTATATGACGTCAAAGTAGGGCTGGACAGTTAATCAAAATTTTATCAAAATCGCCATCTCTATTTTGATCCATCTCAATAATCGTCATGGGACTTTATAATCGACAGCTTTACAGCCATTTATTTGGCAGAAAGCAGCGCCTAGTTCTGGAGTTTGGAGGAGACAATGTAATGTGTGTTAAATGAAACTGGAGGAAACCATTTGTATAAAGTTTGTATAAAGGATATGAAAAAAAACTGTACAACCGCACTGGTCTGAACCCGCTGATGTGTGGGTCTAGACAAAATGTACAAGAGGCTGTCAAGACGTGAGATTTTTTTAGTATGCAGAAGGTATAGGCGTTCTCCATATTGCATGAACATTATACTGTTATTGTATATTGCTTATTGCTCTCATATTGTGTAGCTCTGCAGTCAATTCTCCACTGTCCCAGGCACCAGAATCGTGACAGAGCGGAGGGACCCACTAAGAACTACTACAAGAGGCCAGTCGTGTGGATGGACAGGTACGGTCAGCCCTGTCATTTGCTCCCCATGCTCCACTAAGTCCCCACTGGTTCAGAGAAATATTGGAAACCGTCAACAACCATCTGTGGTGAAGCCTATTTATGTACACTTGCTTACATGTACCACTACTGACTTCAGACCCAGAGGATATTGCTCGTCCCAACGCGGCCATTCAAATGGTGTGGTTATGAAAACTATTTGACAAATGGCATCTTTTTATTAATGCGCTGTGTAGGAGTCGCCTTTGTTGACCCTTGAGTTATCCGCACTGCTAAATCTTCGTGTTCCATCGACACCAGCGCAACATGTAGAAGGGCAATCAATACAAGAATGCATCATCTGACCGACTAGTCATCCATCACCAAAACAAATCGATGCAACAACCAATTTTCACATTTGCTGGCTTTTGGCACCAAGTACACTTGACTGACTCTGAACAGCTAATGTAAAACTGCACACAGTCTATAACAATAACATTCATAACATGTCCATTCATGTGTGTACTTTAACAAATGCCTGGCAATTAGCAAAACACAGAAGCTATAAATGTAACTACCTACTAACAGTCTGTAAATATCCCCAATCCAATAAAGCATGGCTGTCACATACCCACAGTAACAGCTGCTTACTTTGTGGACATGGACAGCTCTTTGAAGAAGACCAGCGGTCATTAAAGATGACTGGCACTTTATCACCACACGACTCCAAGGTCCCTACAAAAAATGTCATTGGCATACATAGAGGGGACCCAGGAGGACCACCCTACTGCAGGTTTAAAGTGAAGACGAATGATGAATGATTGAAGCTTGACAAAGACATACCGCCACAGTGAAATTTGCCCTACTTTTCTATTCTATCCAACACTCAAAATAACGCTGCGCTTTGGACAGAATCTTCAAAAAAACACTAGTGTGTCAAATTTTTGTCAGGCTGGATGTTTTATACAGAGTTTGGGAAATATGTGTCATAAATTGAATATAACCAAATAAAGCCAACACACTAGAGGAACTGCAAAACATTTTTCAGAGACTAACATTACAGTAACTAAAACAATACAAAATGTAGATAGCACTGAGTGGAAACTTTCGTATATTTCATTTGTTTTGGTGGAATGTGATTTTAGATAGTTTAACTGTAATAACGGGAGAAATGCATAGCGTATGAATCATTTTATTATTTGACTAGTCTTAAATAGTTGTAAGCTATTGCAGACCCAAAACAAAGAGTGATAAATAAAATGACCAGTTAATTCAACAACTCTGCCCGTGTCCACATAACAGCAGTCTTTACAGATGAGATACGGACAATTGTCCACTAAAAAGAACGTTCAGCATGACAGGTGCAAATGGGCACCTTACCTTGGTAAAGACAGTCACTCATGTTGTTTGGCTGCAGGCACTCTTTGACATATTATTGCTGCCAGAACTTTATCAGTCTGCCCCAGGGCACCTAAGGCTACTGTGACAGCGTAACAGCAGTGTGTGGCAGCTGACTGAACAAACACTGGGCTTGTTCTTGTGAAGCCAATATAGATACAAACGGCATTGTGTCATGGGGGCGTGGCATCGCCTAGGGAAGGAAGTATGTTTTGGGAAACACAGTTTTTCCCTCTTTTTAGTCGTTTTCTGGCAGAATATAAACACATTTATCACACACAAATAAAGTCAAGTCTAAATCAGGTCCGTATGGATGTTTTTTCACAGCAGATTGTTCAGTAGAATCGGAAAAAAACGGCAGTTGTAGCTCATGTTAGCATGTAGCATGATGCTAAATCATGCTACATGCTAGCATGATGCTTAAAGTAGTTTTGGAGTAATTATAGAACGTTTAGATTGTTCTCCCCTTTCCCCCTCAAGTGCTTAAAACATGACCATATACGGACGACTCTAGAGCTGCCATCTGTATCTATCAATGTAGTTGATAGTAAATTTTTTGGGCATTTACCGATATATACATTTTCACAATTCTCTGTTATTTGCATATGATGTGAAAATGACAAATCACACATCCTCTGTTTCAATGACGTTGGTTATTGGTCTTTTATTTTTGTGTGAATTACATCTTTTTTTAATAAAGTCTCTTCTAGACAGCTTCCCAACATTTCAGCACACAAATTGCTTTACACTATAATACACCAACAATGGCTCCCCTAAATCACCGCTGTTGTCCCGCTGAAAGATGATAGCAGCAGACTTTTCAATCTTTTGAGTCAGAAACCCTGTCACGCGTTGCACTCACTTTCTGATGAACACATAGCCCTGCAGTCAAGCGGTCATAAAACAGCTCTGAAGGAGGTCTTTCAAGTGTGGACTGCTCATGCTGAGAAAACTACCGCTTCGCTCGCGTCGGTCCTGATGTTTGGGCACAATGCTTCAATCAATTGAGCGTACTCCAATCTCGTTCTTTTTCTGTGCCACCATTTGGGATTGAAAGCTAAAACAGGCAAAAGCAGAAGTCTACTGTCTGGCAGGGGACCGTGTTGATATGTTAACAGCCATGAGGGGACGTCATATTCATTAACATTACATCCTTACAGTATATATTAGAGGATACCCATTTCCAAGCCAGGTTTAGGCAAATCAACTTTAAAATTGCTCTCGTATTAGGTTGTAGGAATCTAAAGCCATCCAGACTTCGAAATGTGTGAATAATTTCAGTGCTATGCTGTGGTAAAATTCACTCCACACAGTGTCGATTTATTGCTATCTTCCGCAATCTTAAAGTCTTGCTAAAATCCCTTACAGCCATTCAATCAGTGCGAGTGAATCTGGAGCAATGATAAAGCCCGGCTCATCGTTCGATAAAGTGTAGGAGGAGCAGGAGCACAAGCTGGAGCGATACAGCCGCACACGTGTGTCTGAGTGATCATGACTACAGCTGAACCAAATCTACAAACCCCGCAAATAGCAGTTTTAGTTTCTGCGAAGAAGGGCCCATATGCAGAGAGGAAATGCACAATAGGCATTCACATTTAAATCCTGCCCGGCCGTGGAAATTGCAAAATCGCCCATTAAAGGGGACACGACCATTGCCAAAAAGAGAAAAACATAAGGAGGGCAGTAGGATTTATCGCAAATGAAAAAAAAAAAAAAAACTATTATTATGGTTGCAACTTGCAAATTACAAATCATCAACCAAGACGTGCAGTATGAGACCTCAGTATGAAATGTCATGTTTTATAAGAGGAAGTTGGGAGCAGATACTTAGAATCTCATTTTTTGTGTGGAGTCCCCTCTGCTGCAACTCTACCGGTGAAAATAAAACAAACACCAAACATCAAACCACCATTTCTAGCTAATGACGTGCTAACAAATGTATGGCACTGTGATAAATGCAGTTTGAATGCAGACGTTTGGTGATGGTTTATGGACCTCTATTAAGCGACAAAAGGCAGGAAATACACATTGCAGCGAATTGTAACATCCCAAAGTAACAGGATTACTCAAACCTGTATGAATGAGGCAAAATATTACTCCCATGCTTTTGATTAGGTATTACAACATGTTTAAAAGTTAAAACAAAAATCAAGTATGGACGATAGACGTGTCCTGAAGAGCAAGTGATTCTTGTATGAGGTTAGTCTTCTCTCAAACGTTAATGCTGCTGGGAGTGTTTAAAATGAACACTGTGGACTGAACCTTGATTAATCGCAGACCTAAATGTAATCAATTCGAATGGTCAGGAAAATTTGCAATCAGATACATTTCCAAAATCGTGCGGCTCTTGCAACGCGCACGGAAAACGTCCTCAATCTCTTATTACCAATGCTGAGCAAAGCAAAGCAGCACACACACACGTTTGTCTCGTGTGCTTGTGGAGCAGCCGTATCGCAGAGGCAGGAGTAATCGATGATGCTGCATTGTAATGAAGCCTCCAGGGTCGTGCAGGGCAGAAGTTTGAGCTCAGGCAACTTTCAAACTAAAGAACAATGTGTCACAAAATGGATCATCTTGCAGACCGTCTAAATCCCCAACTCTGCATCCTCTCATTTTATGTCGCATTTCACAACATCCGTCCATGCATTTTCCGTTTTCCAAGTCCTTTGGGTCCATGTGTAGTGATATTTCCCCCAAAACCGCAGCTGACCTAAAAATAGACGCTGGCTTCAAATCGATTCAACAGTGTGTGAGCCCAGACAAAATACAGAATGTGGCCTCTGTCTCTGCCTAATGTTCTCCCGAGGGTGGCTTTGGTGGCGAGGTGCAGGGGGAGATTGGCAGACAGGCTAGCGTGTTAAAGCTGCAGGGGACGGAACAGTTTAGCGAGCACTGTCTTTTTGTGGATCCCACGCACCGGAGCCTCCCGTCTATTTTTAAAAAAACTTGACAGTTTAACGGAATATTATGACAAAGAGGCAAGCGAGAGGCTGGAGTAGCTTTAAAATACATGTTCAGTCTGTGTCAAAACAATGTCAGCGTTATTGGTCAGGTAATAAAAAATAACATTAATCTCAGTTTAGTAATGATAGTCCTTTAAAATTTGGCATTTATTTGGCATTGGTGTATATGCTCGTAATGAACTAGTACAGACACATTTAATTAGGGCTGTGAATTGATTTTTTTATTTTCTTAAATCATGAGTAAATTGATTGCCGATTATCGTCCTTGTGTCTAAAGATCAGCAGGTTTACAGCTAATCATGTGGCAGCTACAGCTCATTGTTTGGAGGGGAGTTGTGACATTGACAATTACCATGAAAACCATTTGGGTTTCATGTTACGGTGCATCCGGAAAGTATTTACGGCCTTTCCCTTTTCCCCAAATTGTGTTATGTTACAACCTTATTCCAAAATGGATAATATTTGCAAATTTAAAAAAACAAAAAGAAACTCACACGTGTTCTTAAATATTCACACACTTTGCTACGGTGAAGCATGGTGGTGGCAGCATCGTGCTGTGGGCATGTTTTTCAGCGACAGGAGCTGAGAGACTAGTCAGGATAGAGGGAAAAGTAAATGCAGAAATGTACGGATTATATATGTATATAAACCTGCTCCAGAGCACACAAGACCTCAGACTCAGTTTATCCTCCAACAGGACAACAACCCGAAAGCATACAGCCAAGATAACAAAGGAGTGGCTTCAGGACAAGTCTGTGAAAGTCCCTGAAGGGCATAGCCAGAGCACTACCGTATATCCATTTTGGAAAATTTACTTTTAGAAGCTTTTAACCGTGTTACACTGTTGTTCTCTCATCAAAAACCTTGAGTAGAGGAATTGTTGTCCTTTTTCCCCCTCTTCATTGAAACAGCTGAAAGGGGTGCAAAATAAGATATACGATGTTTTGTTTTAGCTGTTTTATCACACAGGCTCTAGTTAGGTCGACCTTAAGGGGCTCTCGACCCGAGAGCGGCACTTTTGGGTCAGTGTGAATCCAACCACAGCACTTTGAACCGGTTTAAATAGCTGCTCCGAGTCCGGGTGGAACAGGTGGTCTCGGAGCGGCCCGAGGCAGCCGACCTTGGGCCGAACTACTCTCACTTTCACGCCTCTTTATTGCACGGAGAAAGAATGATTATATGCACTGCGTGATTGGATTACATTTGGATTACTGCTCTGGTGAGGCAAACTGGATCAACTTTGTATCATCAAGATACGTCTCTCTTCTGCCCCTCGTTCCCCTCCTGTTGCGCAGTAAAGCTTTCCTCTCCATGAGCCGATAAGGTCATTTCTCCTCGCTTTGCATATCAGCCTCATTGTATTTAACCACGAAAAAGAGTGACCATAGTGCAACATCAGGGAAATCCGCGTTCCCTTCGGCGCATTGACAGGTTTAAGCCCGTTGTCATGGGAATTATGTTCAGTGAACAGCTGATCGTTGTTACATGGCTGATGGTGTGATGTTTGGTGCGAGCGCGTATTATCACGGACTGAACTAACTTAGAGGTAAATGCAGTTGAAACTAGGGCGGTCTCGGGTCGGCCCATAAGGCGCTCCAACATGTGTGAAAACGCCCTAAGATAGTGATTACGATGTCTTTTACTGTACAGGCGAAAGCATAACATCACCTCTTTAAAATAATATAACAAAAGACATGTTTTTTTATACAAACATGAAGATGGAAACCCACAAGGATCACATTCTTTTTGAACATATCAGCCAGTGCTAAATTGAATAGTATTCATGAATGCACCAATCCACTACTGAACTATGATATGGGTTTCAAGTAATTTAGATTAAGGGTAAAAACAAAACTGTCAAAAACTGTCGGACACAAGCCAGTTCTAAGCCTTTATTAAAAAAAAGAAAGAAAGAAAATTAAATTTGCATCTATAGTGATGGACAAACAACAGCGAATAAAGCATCTTCTGTAACAATGACGCCGCTTTGGAGTTTAATTGAACGGCGTTAGAGAGGATTTGAGTAACAGAGTGAAAAGGATCTCAGTCTGTGGCGGGAGGGGGGGAGGAAGACGAGGGCCGCAGCAGCCGAAGTGTCTGTGTTGAGGGGCTTAGGGGAGTTAATGGAAAGCGCTGTGAGGTCAGACAGATTGACAGCACTGATCGACACATGTGCTAATGCTTTTGCAGCAGCGTAATGAAGCCCACAGCTGTGTCTAAACATCTCTAATCACTGACACTTTCATTTTTATAATGAGGCAAACCACTCTCCTAATCTATGCCGACATCTCATCTGCATCTGATAGTGTGTAGGATCAAGACTCAGATATTTCACTGACAGTAGGAGGTAGAACGCGCAAGCATAACATACTGAACAGCACTCGATTTGGGACACCGGCATCTGAACATTTTATGCGCTTTGCAAGCAATTTCCAAATGGAATAAAAGCACATTACAGTCCAATATTCAAAAGATGTCCTCCTGAAGGGTTAACGTGTTCTTCTTTTCAAGTTATGTGGTTAATTCTTTTTACAGTTATGCAAGCAACAAGACAATATTGGATTTGAATGTACCAAAACAAAAACAAGTTCTTAGTGATCGCATTAAGACTGTGAGTCCACTCTCCTCCAAGTCGTATCAGACCAACACAGGACCATGAGACAATCCCAAAGGCAAGGAAAGCCCTGCTCTTACATAACTCAAGATTATCAGAGTTCCTTTAAACCACGGTTCTCAACTGGTGGGTTGTGACCCAAAAGTGGATCGCAGGACTATTTTCAATGTGTGTTTGAACCATACTCTGAATAGTGATGGACTAAGTGAGGGTGGTTTCCCCCATAGCGTTCAACACGTGGCGGTCAGAATGACAAGCCTGTGTTCAATAATGAGTTGAACAAGCAAAAAAGTTTGAATGGAAAGTCTATTCAGCAAGGAACTCCTGGAGCCGGCCCGCATTTCCTATTAGGCTTCAGCAGCAATGCTACGTCCATGTTTTTCACAGTCCATCTTTCAACAGAGCTCTGTGCAGATATAATGTATTTTGACATAAAATTATACTAAAAGGGTGAATTGCTAAATGTTGTGTTTAGAAGTTAAAATAAATGTATATTCCTTTTTGGCTTGTCATAAGTTAAAAGTGGGTCCCAAAGTGGCACTATTTGAGCTACACTACTTTAGACTGCAGCACAAACAGCTCCAGGAGGTCACAGACTAAATGACTGAAATATCTACTGAAGTTGTAAACCTGTACAGCAAATGCCTTCAAAAGGATGTTATTTAACTTTAACAAAATATAATCTACGCAGAAGTCTGCAGAACATCGAAATCATTTGTAATCCCCTACAAGTCCCATTTCACACATTCTGTGGTTTAAGAGCATAATCAACAAGAGAATAATTTGTTCAGGTAGCACAATTAAGATCTGGTTATGGACTCCAATTGTTCACAAACCCTTTTTATTTTAGGATGGGTTCATTGCAACTGAATGTTACTTTTGCAAGTAGGATTACACGATCACTAACATTGCAATTACAGTATTGAAAATCAAATAAAGAATGTTAACTTAGCTCAAGCTTTTATTGGAGAATGTAAGATCGCAAAAGCATAGAGAATAAGAACACCATTATTTTATTACACCAGTGTCTCAAATCCTTGCTTGGATTTGAGCAGCAGGATTCATGCATATATGTAAAGCAGTGCTGAGTTTGTGGGAGCGGGTTTACTAATCTGCAGACGGCAGAGGCAGAATAATCTCTTCTGTTCAAGGGAAGATGCTCGTCCTGTCTCTTTGCATTTGTCAAACCCACAGCCATAGGACAGAGGTAGTTGCAAGGCAGACCCATTGGCAGCCTTTCATTGTCCATCCCACTACAGTCAGCGCTACTGTATTTTGAAACATAGTGTCTTCTCTTAAAGGACTGCGCGTTACAAAGAAAACTTTAGCTTTACAGTTAGATCTCGGGGACTAGCCTAAACAAGGTCTGAAGCAGGAATAAATCAGTATGAACTTCATTATGTCTTCAAATTATTAACATTCAATATTTCTCTCTCTGGTGATTGCAGAGAGCCTCAAGACCAGAGGCTTCTCATTCAATCAAGAGAGACAAAGCAGTTGTTACCCACTGGTATTCCTTGACTGCAGTATGATCAAAGTACCTGCTGTACCTGATGTGGTTTGTCTGGCCATGCCTGGGTACAACAGCTGAGAAGACACACGTTACTGGCTTCTGACTAATTGCGGACATATGTCTGGGTACAGCTAAAATGCATTATCTATTTTCAGTAGAAACCTTACATTTTATTTTGAATAGGAGCCAAGGAGGTTTGAACTTGGTTTGAAGAACGACAATATACAGTACATTATAACTGTAATGATCTGAGGTTTTTGCAGTTGGTCAGGTCTAGGTTCTGCAACACTATGTTCCCAATGAATGAGATCAGCTGATGATGAAATCAGTGGATTTCTTCTTTCCTGATGGGACGGGTGTATTCCAAGATGACAATGTCAAGAATCATCAGGCTCTCATGGTGAAAGAGTGGCTCAGGGAGCGTGAACCATCACACATGAATTGGCCATCAGAGTCCAGATCTGAACCCTATTTAGAATCTGTGGGACGTGCCGGAGAAGACTTTGCACAATGGTCCTACTCTCCAATTCTGAAAAATGAATGCAGAAGCTTACTGAAACAAAACCACAGCAAATGTGTGCTGTACTCAAAGATAAAGGGATTCAACCAAATATTACAGCATGCGACCTTTTTTATGTTAACTTTTTCTTTGGTTGCACAGTGCAATTAAACCATTTCCAACTTTAAAAACCTAACCAACAGAAGGCTAAGATTAATCAATCAGGCTTAAATCAGAAATGAAACCGTGATATTCCAATGTCTTCAAAGAAGTTGTAAACCTGGAATAAACTGAGACTCAATCAACCCTAAACCAGGTCTACAGCAAGAACAAACCAGCTGTGGACTGCTTAAAAAAATCCAAACAATCTTAACAACTATTTCATTGCACACACACACACACACACACACACACACACACACACACACGTATATGTCTATATTGCAAAAAATAATATAAAAATAAAAAATATATAAAAAAATAAAAAATAAATGAAACAACATAAGAGAAAGAAGACCAACTAAAGTGACACATTTAATATTCAGCTTTTACCACAAGACAAGGTTTTCTTCTTGGCCTCATACATTATTTATCTGCCACTGTCTGCCATTCGTCTGGCCTAGATGTTCCTCCTCTCACACCATGTTGTTGGTAATTTTGCTCTGTCAATATTTGAATCAACCACAATAGATCACAGTGATGGCTACAGGGAGGCTATCGGTCAGAAGGAGATAGGGAAGAAAATAAATTAAAGAGGGGGGGGGGGGGGGGTGCAGTGGACAAGGTGACAACAACACGTGATATAACAAAATATATTAATATCAAAGAATCAGGATATTAAAAGGGGGACAAGAAAGCCGTGGAAGATGGAAAGAACATTTTGTTTGATGTAAGACATAGGAAGATTTTGCAGTGTTTATCAAAAATGTAATACAAGAACTGCCATTTTCCCTTCCAATCTGTAAAAACATGTGAAAGACATCTTTAAACAGAAAATAGACACATGGTCAACTTCCGGAGAATCCTGACATTTTCATCTTTTGGCCTTTCAAAGTCCTTTCAAATGACTGACATCACGTCAATGCTTTGATACCTCTTGGTACTTTGGTTTCATAGGCCCAGGAACTACAGAGATATTTACGGTAATCCAATTCCAAAAACATCAGCATTGTTACAGTTAACATAGATACCACCCTGGAATTCTCATCTGCCCACCACCTCATTTTGTTGTTGTTTTTACAGCATTTCTCAAAGTTGGCCCATGCAGGTTTATAAGCATACTTCCTTCAACAAACTTTGGCAGAATAAATATGAGCTTATTTTTGACCTCTGCCGCTCAGACTTAGAACCTTCACGCATCAGCCACTGTTGCCTCGAAGCCAAACACAAGTTGATACAAAACGTACATAAACTATATCAGAAGTGTCAAAAAACAAAAGTCACAAAATGTATACTTGTTTACTCTTTGAGCTGAGCGAAACCAGGACACACCACAACGGGCCTCTGACATGAAACCTGGGTCAAATCAATACATTAAAACTAGAAGGAACTTACTTTGCAACGATTGCAGAGAACGCTTAATAATGCTGCTGTGATCCACTATTGAGAGGAAAACACTCAGACATGTCCTGAAAAGAACTTGTAAGCAAACGTAATCCCACTCATATTCACAGATTAAAGTCGACAGTTGGGGTATGCAGTGAGTGCTGTTGTTGACCATGTACTTTTTATGGGATCCAAAGTGACAACAGCACAATCAGAGAGAAGGAGAAGTGTGAGGGGGAGAGAGAGAGGGGAGAGACAGAGAAAGGGCGAGAGAGAGGAAGGGGGAGAGGGGGTTCAGTGGGGAGAGATACAGAGGGAGAAACAGAGGGGGAGAGAGAGAGGGGGTGAGGGGAGAAAGAGGGAGAGAGAGAGAGAGACAGACAGACAGAGAGAAAGAGAGGGAGGGGGAGAGGGGGTTCAGTGGGGAGAGGTAGTGAGGGAGAAAAAGAGAGGGGGTGAGGGGAGAGTGAGGCAGCGAGAGGGGGAGTGAGAGAGAGAGACAGACAGACAGACAGAAAGAGAGGGAGCGAGAGAGAGAGAGAGACAGACAGAGTGTGAGAGAGAGAGATAAAGAGTGAGTGAATGAGTGAGAGAGAGAGGTAGAGAAAGAGATAGAAAGACAGAGTGACAGAGACAGAGAGAAAGAGAGGGAGAGAGGGAGAGTGAGAGACAGTGACAGACAGAAAGAGAGGGAGAGAGAGGGAGAGTGAGGCAGAGAGAGGGAGAGAGAGACAGAGAGAAAGAGAGAGAGAGAGCGAGAGACAGAAAGAGAGTGAGAGAGGGAGAGAGAGGGATGGAAAGGGAGAGAGAGAGAGACCGACAGACAGAGAGAAAGAGAGAGGGAGGGAGAGGGATGGAAAGGGAGAGGGGGAGAGCACCTCCTACGCAATCGTCAGGACTCAGTTCACAAACTTGCGATGAACTGGAGTGGGGTAAACAAGAGAGCAAGGCCTGAGCTCTTACACTCTGCCTGTAATATGAAAAAGGCATTTTGAGGTCACTCCACTAAAGAGCGATCCAGGGAAATGGGGTGATCACCCTTTTTTGATGCAGTGTAGTTACGGGATAGCTGTTTCAACGTTTTTTGTGTGCATGATAATTTTATCTTAACACATAAAACTTATTAATGACTTGTTTTGAAATGGACATCCGTCTTAAGAAAAAATAACCATCAGCTGTTGCGGTAATAAATAAGTCTAGACTAGTCATAATGGTAAGCGGTGCACCATAAACAAAATAAAGTTTTATAACCAAGTGTGGTTGGGTCTCGGCTCTTATTCCTACACTGCAGCCTTGACTTCATCATTTGGACACACTGTCAGCTTGGACCAGGCCCATATCGCTCATAGAGAGGGGCCTGTGGAGGTCACCCATGGAAAACTCCAACACTTTTATACATCACGTCTCGCTCCACTTGTTGACGCGGAGGAGAATCTCATATTAGATAAAACAGGCCATCAGCTGCATCCATCTGAACCGGAGCTGATGAGTCTGCCACTATATTTAGCCCCGGTGTGGGGCGGGGGGGAAACCGGCACTCAAACCTCATGATGTACACGCTTGTATACATAGTTCACAGTGCACATTTTAAACTATCAAGCATATTTTACATCCGAGAGAACAGTAAATTTGCCTGTATTAATTGCTGAACCATGAAAGAAGAAGCCGCATGCGTTTTTGCACATCTGTAAGGTTAAAACTACTGGGTTAGCAGGGTTTAGCCATAAGACCTCATATTAACAGCATTCAAGGTTTAGTGGATTTCTCACATCCCTTGAAGGTTTCTTTAGTAGTAGATATTCTGGTATATAGACAAATGACAATAATGCATCAGCATGTTTTGGTTGAACTGAAATCACGGAGTGCTGCTGAAGGGTTGCATACATTCCCATCCACAGCTGAATGACAATGAGGTCCTCAGGAGCGGTTTTCATGAGTGGACTTCCCTCTGCTGGATCATACGGTAGGACAGTTCTGCCATCTAGTGGTGTACGTTTTTGCAAATATCCACTGGTAATTCAAACAGGTTTTGTTTGTGCTATAAAAATGGCTCTTATATTATGACTTGACGGTGGCTGCATGGTTCAAGCCTTTCTATATATGGAGTGTTCATGTTCTCCCTGTGCCTGGATGGGTTTCCTCCTTGTGCTCTGGTTTCCCCCATCACCTCAAAACGTGCCAGATGCACAACAGGGTAATCCTGATGATTCTGACCTTTAGCCTGGCTCGACATCTGGAACTGTGTCGTTATGGGTTGCCACAGTGACATCGAAGAAGAGTGGGTCAAATGCAGAGGACATGTCTTAAACAATTGTTTGACAAATAAACCAATTTACTTAAACTTACTTTTACTCTTTGTACTGAACGTAAAAGGGTATCCAATCATATTATTAGCTTACCATAATACAGTTGTAGAAGAATAAGATGGGTTGTGTTGTATACTAAATAAACTGACATAGCTGGAATTCAATTTCTCTCACAATTAAAGAGACTCCTGAATATCCATTCAAAAACACAGAGGCAATATAGGCTTACAAATCCTTTCCCTGGGTTCAATAGAAAAAGGAAACACCTGAACCAAAGCTTGCTCCGCCCCCTAGTGGACAAACTGGTGCTGTACAAAAACATTCTCTTTCCCAAGCCTAATAATATAATCCCATCTCCAATCTACAAGTATTAACTAAATTGCCACGAGTGGAGACTGGCCTTAATCAAAACATATTTAAGAAAAGAAAACAACATTCCTAATATTATTTTTTTTTTACTTTTTTTAACCCTACCTTATGCAAGATCCCACCAGCTCTCGGAAGCTAAGCAGGGAGGGGCCTGGACTGCCGGAGGAACACCAGGAAGCCTGGGCGAATGTAGTGTGTGAGTGAGTGATTGGTGGTGGTCGGAGAGGCAGATTGGCAGCCTCGCTTCCGTCAGTCTACCCCACGGCAGCTGTGGCCAAATGCGGCCTACCAACACCAAGTACTGTATGGTGTGAATAAATAAAGCACAAATGAATGAGTGTCCGGAAAAGCTAGATAAGACATAATGCATTACTAGGCAAGGCAAGGCAAGTTTATTTGTAGAGCACAATTCATACACAAGGCAATTCAAAGTGCTTCACAGTTGCATAAAATTACAAGAAAACAGATTAAATCAATCATTAAAACATAAAAATTAACCAATGACAGTAAAAGGCAAGAGTGCAGATAAAATACTTTCAGTTTTCATATGCTCGGGTAAAAAGAGCTGTTTTCAGCCTAGATTTGAACATTGTCAGAGTTGAGGCCTGTCTCACATCCTCATGAAGACTGTTCCAGATTTTAGCTGCATGAAACTGAAACGCAGCCTCACCGTGTTTATTATTGACTCTGGGAACCACCAGGAGACCCCTCCCTGAAGTTCTCAGGGCCCGAGATGGTTCATACGGCTCTAACATGTCAGAGATGTACTTTGGTGCTAAACCATGAAACGACTTGTACACAAGCAGAGCTGTTTTAAATTCGATTCTCTGAGTGACAGGAAGCCAGTGCAGGGACCGGAGCACTGGACTAATATGGTCATATTTCCTGGTTCTTGTCAGGACTCGAGCAGCAGCGTTCTGGATGTTCTGCAGCTCTAACAGCTCGTTTAGAAAGGCCAGTGAGCAGCCGTTACAGTAGTCTAACCTGCTGGAGACAAACGCATGGATGAGTCTCTCCAAGTCTGGTTTTGACACTATTCCTCTGATCTTAGCAATGTTTTTCAGATGGTAAAAAGCTGATGATGTTATTGCTTTGATGTGGCTGTTTAAGTTCAGGTCTGAGTCCATGATTACTCCTAGATTTCTAACCTGATTTTTTGGTTTTAGAGAGAGAGACTCAAGGTGACTGATAACACTTTGTCTTTGTGTCTGTGGACCAAAAACAATGATCTCAGTTTTGTCTGAGTTTAGTTGGAGAAAGTTGTTTTGCAGCCACAAACTGATCTGTTCGATGCAGTGACAGAGAGTATCTACAGGCCCATGTTCACCTGTATCAGTGACAGAGAGTATCTACAGGCCCATGTTCACCTGTATCAGTGACACGTAGATCTGAGTGTCATCTGCGTAGTTGTGGTACGACACATTGTTGCTGTGTATTAGCTGACCCAATGGAAGCATGTACAAGTTGAATAAGAGGGGTCCCAAGATTGACACTATAAACAATAGAAAAGTTGTTCATTTAGGTCGCATATGAACTATTATCGAGCAAGAGTATTAAGTAATAATTTCGACAGAGCTTCAGCAAAAAAAGCCTTCTATGTTGTCCATTTCAAGTTTTCAAATAATAAACCATTTCTCATCCCGCTAAAAACAAGACAATCCTTTGAATGTTTTTGTTTTCCTCCCAACTATTTCTGGTCCCCTTTTCTCAATATGGAAAATATAATTAGCCTGCATAACAAAAGGCT
The DNA here is from genome assembly GCA_021464625.1 of Proterorhinus semilunaris. Lineage (NCBI taxonomy): Eukaryota > Metazoa > Chordata > Actinopteri > Gobiiformes > Gobiidae > Proterorhinus > Proterorhinus semilunaris. Next base: position 28,663,691 of record CM038344.1, on the reverse strand, counting down.
AAGTGGTGAAAAGCATACTTAAAGGCGCAATGTAACCGCAGCAGTCTGACCCTGTGACCGCTGAGTGAAATAATGATGAGCGGAGTCAGAGGTGGCTTGTTGTTTCTGACCCACTTGCTTCACTAATTACAGAAATGTAGGCGATCAGAATACAGCCCAGAGTCACCAAAAGCCTAATGGATCACTCAAGCAGCCAGTGCCTTGCATGAAACTAATACTACTGGTTAAATACAACAATGAGGAGAAATAATGTATCCGGGTACCAGAGTGTGTGGCTTGTGTTTACAAAGGAGCGGTTTAATTAACACTTTCCTTTGAGTGATGGCTCTTCTGGTTCACCAGGCAAATGAAGAATTACGAAGACAATAACAATGATCATTATAGGGATGGTAGTGACTAAAAAGGGGTTGAGAATATGAGGCAAAATTGTATCTCCTGAATATAACACTTTATATAATGCTATGAAAAACTGCATTACCCATGACTGTTGTAAAATGGCTGTTTCTCTTCCAACAATAATTCCAATATTTTGGACACACTCCTCTGACGGTATCCAGGCCGGTTACAGGTGAGTAGTTATACACAACAGGGCTACGCTGACGCTGAAAGACAAGATGTTGCCTATAGCAGCGTCACTCTACACTGTGTCTGTGTGCAGCAAAACTGGTCACCTCAGATGCGCTGACAGCACCCCGCCCATAGCTGCTCTGGTCAGTGATCACAGGCAAACACAACAACAGCTGTGAGAGCTCCGTCCAGGACAATTAGCGGCATCTGCTCAACGGGCCTCGCCATCCAAAACACTGATCTCAACATATTAGCACAGCAGCCTCATTGTGTTGACTGAACATACCATTCATACTGCAGTCTGTGCGAGCACCTGACGCTGCAGGTGAGCACAGGACTATTATGTGAAGTAAAAATAAAAGAAGAAAGTTCTGGCTGACACTGGGAGATACATAAACAACAAAAGGATTTTTAATTGATCTAGTTACATTTAGTGGGAGGAGGTTGAAAGAAGAATCCAAACTAACAACTACAGGCGGTATCCAGAGGTTGTTCTTTCCAATTTGACAAGTCAAAGCATGAAAACTTTAAACAATCTGCTACTCTCCTCTCCTGACCGTTTACAAAGTTCTGTCTCCAAGAGTAGCCCTATGAACATAGAAGAAGTCTGTTAGAGGAGATACTGGATGAGCCCGGAGAGACACGAGTGGAAGGATGGAACCGAGTCTGGATGTCTTAAGTAGAGAGAAGTTTATTAACACACACACATAATAACAATACAGGCCTGGAGACAGCTGAACAGCCAACACTTGGATAGGGCATTGGGCATTCAGAGTCTGGTGATCTATCCACATAGAAGGAGTTAAATAGTCGTAGTGCCACATAGGTTTTAACCTCCTACTCACAGACAATGCGCCACGTAGACTAGGCCACACGTCATGTAGAAGGTCGAGGCCGCCGTGTCTTATTCAAACAGTACGATATGATAAAAGGATTATGTGAAGGCCGAATGAATCTATGATTCCCCATCAAAGTCAAGCAAGTGAAAGACAAAAGTTGGTTTGGAACAGAGATTACGAGGCCAGTAACTCCTTACGGAGTGCCGTGTCCTTCCTTGTATTTGGACAAATATGTCTCCGACCTACATGATCAAAATAAAACAGTGCCTCAGAACTTTGCACAAACCAACCAGAGGACAAATGGAAATGTTTGCGGTCATTCCGTTTATATTTCACTGAAGCAGAAAATGTGTAATGATCCGAGCAGCATATTTCACGAGACATTGTAGTGAAGCTGTCATTAGAGGTTTTCTTTGTCAGGAGAAGAAGCTGTTCAGTTCCTGCCCCAACACTTTACCAATCACAGGCGCACACGGAGAAAGGTGTCACAATGGAGATGCTCACATTGGTTTCAACACTGGATCAACATGACGGGTAGTGAACTGCAATTAATTGATTGTAACATTTCCTTGCAAAAAGTATGAGTGAAGTGTATTATGTGAAGTAAAACACACAAAGAGCTTTGGTGTGACCTCCTAACAGCACAAACTATTTGCCCCGCTGCTCCTCTGAGTGCACCTCCCCTCCGGCCTGTCCCGTGCCTTACCTGTACTTCATCCCAGTCTGAAAGGACACACACTCCTCCAGGGCCAGCCCGTTCATCTTCAGAAAGTCCTCCATGTTTTTGATCTGTGCGGCGATCCTCTGCTCCCTCAGCCTCTGCAGCTCGGCCTGGTCCGTGGCGCGGGCCGGCGGCTGGTTCAGGCCCTGGTCCGAGTGGTACCGGTTGATGCCACTCCGGATGCTCTCGCTGTACGACATGGACAGCATCTTGCCGCTTCCGCTGCTGCTGCTTTTCCGAACACCGCTGGCCGCCGGGGGTTTGGGAATCTGCATGTTTTCAGGGGGATAGTAACTGGACCTTTGCCTGTCCCGAAGGCTCTGGGGAGGACCCCCAGCATATCCACCCGCAAACATGCTGCCGACTTCCTAACACTTCCGACAAATCCGTGCAAAAAAACAACAACCCTGAACTAAGGAAGGAGCTAGACAGAGCAGCTACCTCCCTAAATAGCAACTAGTCCCATACTCAAAGTACCTGCTCGGGCCATGCATCCTGTAATGGGAGTCCAGCCCTCCCCCGATAGGTACAGTGCGACAGGGTTACACTGACATGAGCATTCAGGTGTCGCCGGTATTTAAGAGGAGCACATATACCGTAAGAACAGGTCAGGACAGGACAAGTCGGGATGGGATGCATGCTGTGTACTAAGTGGAGGCAGTCACACATGCAACAGGCAAGAGGGGCATCACAGACCTGACGTCTGCTCATGTAGAGCGGGGAAAGCTGCAAGATCAACTTTGAGACTGGACAAGAAAAAAAGTCCAAAAAGTGCCTTGAGCCAAAGTTTATGTGTCTTAAGATCAGTGTTAATTTTGTCGACTAAAATATTAAGTCTTTACTTTAGTCAAAGTAATATTTTTGCCAACTAAAATTGGACTAAAACTAAATTAAAAGATTTTCATGAGACTAAAACTAAAATGTCCAGATATTTTTGTCGACTAAAATAAGACTACATAAAAATTAAAAGAAGAGACTAAAATCATCCAAACTTCCACTCACAGTTTGAAAGAACCTCATATCATTTAGATTCACGGCCAAAGGAGCAGCCCTGGGCTTTGTTCATGTGGGAGAAGCTCCATGAAGCTGAGGACCTTGAATTGATAATAATAAATGTTATTAATGCAAAGTCGACTAAATGTGTCTTGAATTTAGTCGACTAAATTTACATGTAATTTTTGTCGACTAAAATAAGAATTAAATTGAAGAATATCTTTGACTTTATCTCGACTAAAATTCAATTTCATTTTCGTCAAAAGACTAAAACTAAATTAAAAAATATGTCAAAATTAACACTGCTTAAGATAAAGAAATTAAACACAAAATGTATTTGTTTTATTTATTTAGAATAACTACATCTGCATAACTACAGTGTTGGGGGTAACGCGCTACTTAGTAACGTGTTAGAGTACTCAGATTACTCGTCTCCTTTCTTCCTCGGCTGCAGTGCTGCTCGCGCAAACGCACTGTGTCCATAACACTTTCTTCAACTTAGCAACATGGCCTTTTCAGGGAGGATGCGACGGCCAAATGTCGTTGCACCTTGTCACTGCTACTGCTACAGTGACTTGGGCGTTTCTGTCAAATCTATTGGTCCTCTGGGGCCCATGTTGGCCCCAGGCAGCTGCCTGCCTTGCCTAATGGCAAGCTACGCCTCTGTTTATGAACGAAGCTAAGCTTTTATAAGTAGATATACTCATTATTGTTGCCTTCAGCTGTCATTTGTCACATATAAAATAAAGCTCAGAAGTGAATTTATTGTGCTATGATTGAATACAGTTACAGCTATCAATCTGTATGCGCGAGATAGCTTTGTTGGTGACTCAGTTTGTGAAACAGAGCATTCCTCATCGGAAAAAAATGATAAATGAAGGCTATATATAGATGTTTATTATTGGTAACGCATGAGTACTCTAACGCGTTACCTTCATAATAAAGTAGCGCAGTAACGTAACGAACTAACCAACGAGTTACTTTTGAAAGTAACGTTACCCAACACTGATCCTTAGCTTGAACTCATTTAAAGGAGAAAGATCCACCGCACTTGAATCTCGTTCATTTATGAAGAGATTCTTCACAAGCCCTTAATGTAAAGGCATGGTTTCCTTTATTTAGGCTAAATAAATGAAGAAATCAGGGACTACTCACAAATGACAATGTAAACCGTTAAGTGCATTTAATTGTTATGACTGTCAAAAAACAAATGTGTTAAGTTGCAAAAAAAAGAAAAGAAACGTTTCCAGTCCCAGTGAACAGTCAAAAGTTGTTAAAAGTGCCACATCCAGCAGGACACTGTAGAACTACTTACACAGCACAAAGACACAAAGAGGACTTCGTAAAGGGTCGGCTCACAACAGGAACGTCAGTTGATGAAGGGAGCAATAGAAATCATAAAAATATCAAATCTGAATAGTTCATGTGTTTAGTGAATTGTTTGGTACCAGCGTTGAAAAACGTTTATCTGTCAGGACAGGAAGTTCTTTATACACTACAAATATAGACATTGTGTCAAGTGATGGGATAATGAAAAGTATAGAGTTTGTCAGTTACAAATAAGGGGCGGCACTTCTCAAAAATGTTAGTAAATTGAAAAGCACAGACTATAACAAACCGTTCCCCATGACGCGCCAGGCTACACTTTAACGTCTTCATATTTCAATCAATACAATCATGTGCTTCAATCAAATTACTTATATTGATTTAATCCAACAGCTGTTATTGCACTTGATGCTTTTTAAACTGCATTATGAAAGCTTCCGCAGTACATTTTAGGGTAACAACAACTTTCATCCTATATGACTGTAATTGTAATTTAAAAAAATAAAATATATATATATATATATATATATATATATATATATATATATATATATATATATATATATATATATATATATATATAATTTATTCTATTGTTATTTCACCATTTTACTTTTTAAACAAGAACACCATAAAAGAGCAGCACAAAGTGCAGCAGCTTTATCAAAAATATTAACGACCGAACCAAATGCCAATGTGAAAATGGAACCACAAACATACTCAGTGATGTTGGCATGGGGTAATACAGCTGTAACAGCAGTAAAATGAGCATGTTTTGGCACTTACAATGCCTCACTTGTGCCACCATTAACACTGGAGATGACTGACCGCCCCATAGACATACTAGAAGTATTGATCCTTTAAAAGTCCACTCACGATAATGCCACTTAGACAGCACCACCAATGCTTCTCTGCTTCCCTGCTCAAAACAGCTCACAACGCTCCCTTAACAGACACCGGCAAAAAGTTTAGTCGTGGTAAATAATAAAAGTCATTAAAAATAGAAGCGCCTTAAATTATAAAAGAGATCCTACATACATAGTGCCAAAAGGTAGCCTGTCGAAATTCTGAGTGTTAAAAATATGGAGAGAAAAAAAAAAAGGATTATTCCAATGAAATGTTTAGTTTCAAAGTTTTTCCAAACAGCTATTTTCCCCCACACAGATGCAAACTGGGAACAAATATCCAAGTTGTAGGCAGCATGCATCCAACGCGGCATCATCCACTAACTTTCCCCTTGCACAGCCAAGTCAACGGAACAGAATTTACCCAACAAACGCGTATCGAACTCACCCGATTTCTTGGGGAACGGCTCATGAGAATTTGGGGTCTTTTGCTTCTTATATAAACGCACCGCCGGAGACAGTGGCCACGCGGATCCACCCAAAAAAAAAGGGAGTGTCTTACGAGCAAGCGGCTAAACCAAGTAAGTGCCCGCCATCCCCTCCCTCTCGCCTTCGACTCTGCCCGCCCCGCCCGCGCCGAAAGAATCCATTTACCGTTGTTTAGTGAGCCCCCGCCGTTTCTGCAAACTGCGGCAGAAAAAAAAATATATATCAGGCTTGAATAATTCACCGCTAAAAGCCAGTGATTGTTGTTCCACAGGAAAGGGAGGGAGCGAGAGGTGGGGCATTATGTGCACTTTACACACATTACCACAGAGAGAGAGTGAGAGGGGAGGGGCCCAGCGCACTGTATGTAGTAGGTGCAAGGGGGACAGGGACCCACCGCCAAATATGTCTAAGTACCAGGGGAACAACTGAGCACTGGAGGTCAGGAGTGTCCAAGAAGGATTATGTGAAACCGTATAAACAGCAGTAGCACCGAAGAGTCTTGGCTATAGATGGAGTACGGGTCGGACACTGTGATCTTCTTGACTCTGAAACATAGTATGGACATCATGCAAGATTCAACCATGAAATATTGCCAAGAAGCCAAGTATTGATTGAACTGGATTGAATTTCATCACCCCTCAACACTAATATGATACATTATGGTATTATGGTTACAAAAAGAACAGGGTATAGGCCAACTTTATTTAATCTACAGTAGATGCAAAAACGCTTCAAACTGCCATTTTTGTGGAAAGGCAGTAACTACTGAATTATCATAGAAAATATTGTACATATACACTATATTTGCGTTTTTGGTCAAGTCTGTCAGGTATTATTACTAATCTTTTGACAAGTTTTATACAGCATGTAAGGTGGAAAAAAATCCATGTATCTAGGCAGCACAATAAAAATGTATTTGATAGTCGTCTTGAATAGTCAATTATGTAATCTTGTGCTTTTAGTGTATTTAATTAACATGTAAGCGGTATATCATTAAAATAGATACATTCTGATAATATACAAAAACTAAAAATACTATCAAGACCAAAACAACACAAAAGTGGAACCAAATTAAGTTACTGTGCGTTTTTGATTTATGTTGGGTTAGCAATAAATGTGTCTGTCGGGTATATTGTGATATATTGTGAAATATAGATTTTTTTAACCATACAGGTAATAGGTATATCTGCACGAGTTGGAAGAGCTTTTCATTTCCGTGTCTTTACCACCCCTTACTCAAATACATGTCAGCCAAACACAATTACCCACTGCTGCCAGCAGCAATAACATTTAAAGTACAATGTAGATAAAATGTCCCTGAAAGCAAACTAAGGAGAATACAATTTCATACTAACTTTAAAAAAAGGCACAAAATGAAAGAACTCATATCTCTGCAGTCTTGCACACATGCTCTAAGCTTACACAGGGCAATCGGTTAAAAAGGAAATTACTGTAAGAACCTGCTTTCTCGCCAAGATACGAGCTAATTTCCCTCCATTAACAGATAATGGTCAACAGCTCTTGACCTTCATCATCTGAAAAGCACTCAGTCTTACAATGTAAAAAGGCTTAATGAGAACGGGACCGGAAACAGCCTGAAAGCATCGCAGAATCACAGTCGACAAGGGGCCAATAATAATCGTATGAGCTGAGAATGAGCCGGTCAGCGGCAAATGACCACTATATGAATGAGGCTATACAAAATGCTATGTATTTCACATAGCAGCACAATATTAGAAATGTTTACAATTGTATTACAAAATATACCTTGAGGAGAAAAAAAAGGGTAACTTTAAAGCAAACTGTAGGACTGAAAATGGTCAAGTCTCTCTTCACCTCCTTTCAGCCCGAACTGTCCTCTCTAATAAAGCATAAGGGCCAAAAATCCTTACTGTATAATTGACCATTAAATTGTCATTTCGATTCGATTGTGCAGGCCCATTTACTCATTTATAATGTGGACAAATGCAGCAGATTTGTAATATACTTCACATAAAAAATAAAAAGCAGCAGAGGGAGACGGGAGCCCGCGTGGGACAGTCTCCATGAAAAGAGAAGAGCGGCGCCGAGACAAAAATCTGATATTGAGCAGATTTTAGGCACATCCTCCGTCAGGGAAATATAAAAGCAGTGTCAGCAGAAAAACGTCTTCACGAGAAAACTTGATCCCACTACAACAGTATGAGTCGATCAGAGGAGACAGCGGCTGGACAAGACCACCAGGCTCCAGTATCAGGCTGCCTGGAAACCACCAAGGAGTTATTTTACTTTAAAACTGCACATAAGCGTCTGAGAACTATTTATTCAATACAAAACACGGGTGATATTTGTTACCATTTAAGTAGTTTTCTTCTGCAGATGGACTCTAAATTGATAGCGCTTGTCCACCGACATTAGACACTCAAAGCACTGTTAATTAATTGTAAAAAACTAGTCTAGATGACGACTTTAAGAAAACATTTGAAATGGAGGAATACGTCTGGCAGCTAGCATTCACTTCACCCCGTTCAGTATATTAAACGCATGTTGAGTTAGAATAGGATTTTACATAGACAAGTTATTTGAGTGCAATAGTGTGAAAAGGTTTTTACTCTTTCGACACAGATGTTTTTGGAAATGTTTGCACCAATTACCACATATCCATAATCAACAAATTTCCATTCCACTTGATTCCATCCAACAATAGCTATGCACCTATATTGCACAATACTATAGTAACAGTCACGCTATTTTCTCTACATAATGATATATGGAATGTTTTAGAAGGTGTTGTGAATTTGTACCTTTTCAACCAATAAAAAGAGCTTGCAAAAACAAAACAAAAAACAATTTACTGGATCGCGCTTACTCGTTACAAATAGTCATTGCCTGCCGAGTCAGTTTTATAAAAGCTCTCAAGAGCATTCTGGTCACGCGTGAGAACTAGACACAAGAGCAGTGTGTCGCAGTTGGATAAAAAAAAATACACCACCAACAAAAAAAAATCACACAAAATGCAATCACTGCAGCCTCTTATTGTCGATTCAAAGGTTTTGAGTGCAACCTTGCAACAGAATCCTTTTCAGGCCGATCAGGTTTAAGGCCGAGACTGCAATGCCAGCTAATGCTATAGGTACCGCCCGCGTCCACATATGAACGCACGGTTTTAAATGACAGATAGATACTGCGCTGAGCTTATAAATAAATAAAAGGGAGGGAATGTACATGCAAACTCGGGGACAAAGTGGCCAATGCTGAGTAATCCTGTATATTCATGATGTCTCTTTCTGAAGAGCTGAAAACTGTGTGCATTTTAAAGTTGCATTATGGAACTTTTTATGCGGAAAAAAAGTTGATAATTGTGCATATTTGACCTTGTAGTGACCAAGTGGCTGTATGAGTGGTCAGCATGGCGCCTTTACTTTTGATTACGGTGGCCTCTACAATGCTCCAGGATCACTTGTTTTGTATGTTTTCTGGTCAGCAGGGAAAACCTTCCAAACAACTGATCCCGGAGCGTCCTAGAAACAACTGTGTTGGAAAGTAAATACAGTATTCTGACCACTCATACAGCCACTGGGTGTGTACAAAGTCAATTACGCACAATAATTATCAAAACAAAATTCACGTCAAAAGTTGCATAACTCACCTTTAAGTCCACACATCTTAACCCGGCCGGAACCTTTCTGCTCATTTCAGCGCTCAAACTGCCTCCACCACAAATAAATGGCAGAGAATAGCTTACGTTTTTTGCGTTTTTAAGTGGTGGTCTAAAAAAATGTCTGCGCTACCGAAATGACTGAATTTGAAACATCCTACATCATGCTTCAATCAAGCTTTTACCTTAAAGGCGAATTTATCAATTTTTTATGTTTGTGTGTATTTGACTTTGTAGTGACTCAAGGGCTGTGTGAGTGGTCAGTATGGCGCCTTTACTTTCCATCACAGTGTTTTCTAGGACGCTTCAGGATCAACTGTTTGGAAGGTTTTCACTGCTGAAGGACCTTAAAACCTACAAACAATTGATCTCGGTGCGTCCTAGAGACCACTGTGATGGAAAGTAAAAAGATGCATAATGCACCTTTAACATTGATTTTTTAATTCAGTATCAAAATAATGTATGTTTCGAGAAAATAACTCAGTTTTAAAAGCTTCTGAATAGCAGGTAAACAACAAGCCAGAAGAGGGCACACTTCTTCCTTTTGTGCGCTCCAGGAACCACAGTAGCAATGCAAAAATAAAGCGTAAAAGGATCAAGCAGTGGCACAAGGAAGACAAGTTTGAGCACTGACAGGATCAGAAAGGGTAGGGGAAAGTGTATATAGACAAATATATCAAATTCAACGATTTAGGTATGTTTTGGGTAGGGGTATAAATAGGATAAAGCCTCAATGCCAAAAAGACCAAAAGAACTTTAAAAAGTCCGAAAGCTTTTAAATGCAAACTGCTATGTGTTACTCTCAGCACAATGGGGTGGAGAGAGAAAAGGGGAAGTACCTGTAAAACTGCAGCTGCCGTTTGGGGCTCCCATAACGGGCACTGGAGACGTCAGAAGCACAAGGAGCAAGAGAACAGAGCGATAGCAAGGTTAGCCAGACAGAAGCAGAAACAGAAGAGGTTAGCAAGTTAATGAAAAGGTTCAGTTAAATGTATGTGCCAGTAGGTTTTAGTCAGGAGATGTTTTGAAGATAAGGAAAATTAAGAACACTTGCATAGAGCTAAATAGCTTTAAAAGAAGGCGATAAGAGTATATTCTGTATATTCCTTTTTTGTTAGTACTGTAATCCTTTGCAATTCATAATATTTTAAACTGCAGAACTTGTGTCACATTGGCTCAAACCCTAAAAGACAAAATGAGTTAACTTTGTGATGGTTAAGTGTCAGAGAAGGCTGACAGCATAGGACACAGAAAACAAACTAGCTACATATAGTGCCTCTCTAAAGTACTAATACAACTTGAACTTTTGCACATTTTGTCATGATTACAACCATAAACAAAGATTTTATTTTAATTTTTTTACTGAAAGTTCACACACAAGTAACAGATAACTGTGAAGTGAAAGCAAAATGATACATGATTCTGTTATTTTACAAAGTGCATTAAATTGCCTTTATAACATTCCTAACGACTGCAGAAAGTTCACACCTTGCTCTAACCATTAAATAGAGGCCACCTGTACGTAATCTACTCTCAGTATAATTCCAGCTGTTCTGTGAGGGCCTCAGAGCTATGGTCGGAGTGTATTGGTCACTAAACAACATCATTAAGGCCAAGGAGCTCACCAGAGAGGTCAGGGATAAAGCTGTGGAGAAGTTTAAAGCAGAGTTAAGTTATACAAAGATTTCCCAAGATTTGAACATCTCACGGAGCACTGTTCAATCCATCATTGAGAAATGGAAAGAGTATAGCACCACTGCGAACTTACCAAGACAGGGGCGTCCACCTAAACTAACAGACCGAACAAGGAGAGCACTGGTAAGAAATGCAACCAAGTGCCCCAAGATAACTCTGGAGGAGCTGCGACGTACTGCCGCTGAGCTGGGGCAATCTGTACATGGGACAACTAGAGTCGTACTCTACACAAATCTGACCTTCATGGACGAGTGGCAAGAAGAAAGCCATTATTGAAACTATAATAAATCCTGTTTGAAGTTTGCTACAAGTCATATGGAGACTTTTTTTTTGGTCCAAATGCAAAACGTTATGTATGGAGCCAACCTAACACTGCTCATCGTCCTGAGTGCACCATCCCCAGTGTCAAATATGGTGGGGGAGCATCATGCTATGGGGCTGCTTTCCCTCAGCGGGGACTGGGAAGATTGTAAGAATAGTTGGAAAGATGGATGAAGCCAATTACAGGGACATTTTGGAAGAAAACCTGCTGGAGTCAGCAAGAGAATTGAGGCTGGGGCGGAGATTCACCTTCCAGCAGGACAATGACCCTAAACACAAAGCTAAATCTACAATGGAACATATTAATGGCCCAGTCAAAGTCCTGACCTAAATCCTTTTGAAAATCTGTGGAAAGACCTGAAAACTGCTGTTCACAAACGCTCTCCTTCTAATTTGACAGAGCTTGAGTTGTTTTGTAAAGAGGAATGGGCTAAAATGTCAGTCTCTAGATGTGCAAACCTTGTAAAGTCAAACCCCAGAAGACTTGCTGCTGTTATTGCAGCAAAAGGGGGTTCCACAAAGTATTAATTCATGCTGTATGAATACTTATGCACACCCCACTTTTCTATTTTTTGAATATATAACAGAATCATGTATCATTTTGCTTTCACTTCACAGTTGTCTATTACTTGTGTGTGAACTTTCAGTAAAATTCAAAATAAAATCTTTATGTTTATGGTTGTAAACAGGACAAAATGTGCTAAAGTTCAAGGTGTATTAGTACTTTCGAGAGGCACTGTATGTTACTTACACAAAAACACAGTACACACAAAGGCACAATGCACAATGCTGATACGTGCAATAAAGCTGAAGAATACAATAACCAGAAAGTCAGAGTGACATATATGCTTTTCTTAGCTTAGGATCTGGTATACATTATCTTCATGTGCTTGAAGTCAGTCTACTCTAACACTTTGGTCTACATGTTGTGGTGGATCCGTGCATGGGCGGTGGGCAGTACCTGTAGATCATCCCAGGAGAGCCAGTCTGTCGGAGGGAGAGGCGCGCTGGGGAGTCGGTGGTTGATTCGGGATACATGGGGGCTGGAGGGAGGGGGGCCGGGGAGCTTCAGCAGGACCACAGACACAAACACCTCTCAGCGCCCCTGCAACAACACCAAAAAAAGGGTGAGTGGAACTGCAACATGAGTGGCAATGAAATCGAAATGGCTGCAAATAGGAAATCACAAAGATTGTAATGTCATCTCTTTGCAAAAATAAAAACAAACAAAAACTTGTCTCCATGGGGTCTTCTTATGCATAACATTGGACCAATATATACGTGCTTCAAAATGCATGTGATCCCTTGGTTATCAGTCTTTCTTCATTCTAAAGCTAATTTTCCTCTTCTGGATGTGTTCAAAATGTACATTGGGATCTGAATCTTGATTTTACGACATTAATGCTAACATCCCCTTACACAGCCTTTTTACTCTGTTGACACTTAATACCTATAGTCCACAATTTCCTACTTATACCACCAGATGGAGCCATTTTACTACTATCCGTGCATGAGTGGAACCAATAAAGATGGGTGTCTATTCTTTTGAAGGACAGCTCAAAACTATACCAGCAAATAGAAGGTAAAGCTACAGGCAAAACAGTCAATGATATGTTGATATGCAACTTGCTCCTGTGGTAACATAAAAGCACAAGCTGTGATCGCAAACAGCGTGCGGCACTTAACACGCGCGAGCCTCTAAATCCTGGTTGATAGTGCTAAAATCCTTTACTTTACGGACCATAAGTAGGAATACAAGGGAAGATCACAGCTTAACCACTGCTTAGAGCAATGCACTTCTATAAATAATTCAAAGCACCCACCAAAGATGCCGGCCAGGGCTGTAAAAAAAGTGTGGGCTACGACTTGGGCATCAATGAAGGTTAGAGTGCTAGTGGTTAAAGCGGTGCAATAAATAGAGCATCGCCCGGTGCAGGTCTTGGCTTAAGGCAGAATCAGCAGTGTTGAGGTTTGGCCTAGCTTTACACAAGAGAAAAGAGCTGGGAGCGAGGACCTAATTCGACAATAGATCAGAGACTAAATGATAACATGAAGGTGACTTTGTGCTATCGATTTCCCTGGCAGCAAATAAGGTGCCCCATGTTGCCGCAGTGCCTAAATTTAAATCTTGCACTGTATTATTTTGACCAACAAAAACAGAAGTTTAAAATGAATCAAAATGTTGAGGACAGAGAGGAAGTAAATAACAGTGATAGTGAAAGCAAAATTAGAAGTAGTTGCAGAATGCAGGCAGTAATAGTGTTATGTTTTAACATTAGAAATATCTTAAAGTGGTGTAGTTGCAATACCAAAGGTTCAATTACATAGCAGTTGTAAACATCAGATCTACTTCTTTACAACTCACTATTTCTTAACTACTTCTTTCCGTAGTTGAATCAAGGCAGTGCAATAATATTATTGAAAACAAGGTGTCCTGTCTCTACATGAGGTCTTATTATGGATAAAACCTGTATTTTACTTGCTAGCCCTGTAGTTTAGACGAACAGTGTGTCTCAACAGCTGAAGCTTTGGGACTGACCTTGAACCCATACAGACCCTGACCCAACTAAAATGATCAATCCAAACTTAAAATAATAAAACGGTTGTAAAATGTCAAACCTCAAGCTGCAGTTTCACAATACTGTGTCTATTCCCGCTCTGAGCGGGTAAAATGAATAGTAGAAATGCCTTAACTACGGTACACGTTTTCTATCGGCCGCTGTATTTCAGAATATTAAAATCTTCTTCATAAAACAGAACGCCACCATGCGTGTCAATACATGTTTACCTGCGTTAAAAGTCTCTATATGCATAATCGTAAACCATCAAAATCACATAACATTAAACCCGCTCTTAGTGTGCCCTTATTTTACTCTGGGCTCATAACTGACATGAAGGTGACTTTCTCCCACGATCAATTTTCCAGGCAGTTTTAAAGGTGCCCCCCGCGCCCAAGGCCTCATTTAACGCTGGCTGCCCATCCGGTGCGTTCGGGGCAGAACGGACCCTGCTTTTGGATGATGATGAAGCCATGACCCCGACAGATAACAGCCTGAGGGATGATCTACCGCTGCTCAGTGCTGGGTAGCCTTTATCAGATGTTATTTTCGGAGAGGCAGGTATGAACTGGGATATTTGAAAAGAAAGAACAAGAGGTGACAATACATCTTAATGTTGTTTAACTGTCTGAGAAATTTACCTACACAACTTGTCGATTTAGAACTGAAGCACCATGCCATTCAGTTGAATTGATCATATAGATAATCACAGTTCAGTAAAAGATGTAATGAAATGTATGGCTCTTGTTGGAAAGTCATATTTGTAGTCAGTCACTGTCCCCGTCTATTCATTTTTAGTTTGAAAGGGAAAGAAGAACATGTTGCAACAACAACTCTGAGCACGCCAAGATTTTAACACATTCATCAGATCAAGCTCTCAAGTACACAGCTTCTGAAGAGAATAGGAAGAAACCCTGACCTGCCCCATTAGACCACGGATGCATAAATAGGGAGGGAGAAAAACACATGCTGCTTCCAAGCTACGAGCCAACAACAGTTGAATAACAAACAAAAACAGAGGTGCACACTATTTACCTGAACGGTATTTTAACATAAAATGATTCTAGTCAGTATTCCTAATAACTATTCAGAAATGCCATGAATTCGCTCTTAAAGGCTGGACCAACTGGCAACAGCTCCAATAAATTATTCAGGGTGCACTCACAACCAAGTGCTTTGATAAAGGGTTAAACAAGGACTAGAGCTAATCGATGGAGAGCATATGGCATGAATGCCAACAGCCAACAGATTTCTAGGCTTGTGTTGTGAGCTAACCAGGCATATTCTAAAAGTTAAGACAAAAGTCACCTGGACTGGGCTTTTAAAATCACTATGCACAGAAACGCAATAGCTATGTTAAAATTACACTCCAAATGAAAATAAATCATAATTTACCTTAAAGTGGACTTATCATTACAAATTATAATTTACATATATTTTGAAATTACTTCTCAGTATCAACAATGAAATACAGGCGAGAGCTCGTGAAGATTTTGTTAAGGCCCTTCTTGCTGGCAGCTGCAGGAATAACCTATTAACAAAATAAGTTTGTTTTGATTTACAACGTGAGAAGTAGCTTCGGCACGATGTTATAAAAGACACTCTGAGCGTAGAACTGCTCAGACCCAATAAAATGTTGGATTACATGTTTTAAAAAATGTGACGTATAAACAAATACCAACCTCCCTCTCCCTTGGTACAGCTGCGTTGTACTTGTCTTTCTCTGCGAGCTGCATTGGTGGTTTCTGCGTTTCACATCGTTTTACTGGATAGTTTTGTACGTCTTTGCCATGTTTTTGCCACTTACTTAAAAAAACAAAAAGAGCAGTTTGGGTTTTAACAATGATACAACTGTATCCATGAAGTTTAGAATGAAGTGATGTTGCTAATTAAATTAAGCAGAACTGACCAAGGATTACTCAAACTGTGTGAATGTAGTGAAATACTTCTCCAGGTATACCTTTGATGAGGTGAACATGGTTTAAAGCTTTAAAAAGTTGATTTTGCACGATATATTGTTATCGGATGCCAATTTTTCTATATTGAGATTCCGGCCATCTACTGTCCCCCACACACTGTCCTATTAGTCCTCCTCTTAAAAGTTTAATTAAAAACATCCATAAGTCAAAGTGTTTTACATAGAATTGTTCTTTGCCCCTCTGCTGTTGGCCGCGCAGAAGAGCATTGCAGCATTCTCTGTGGGACAGAGCGGTCTGTAAGAGCTGCTGCTGCTGCTGATACTGCAGCACTGCAGTATCACGGACTTATCCTGGTCACAATCACACATAAGATTTACTGCACTAATGGGACAAGGTGCACTTTGCAGATTAAAACAGCAGATGAGACACAGGAACAACACAGAAAAACATGACTGTTTTACGGACTGTGCTTCTACGCCAATAAAGTTAGGGGGGAAATTGAGCATGTGCTCAAACTGACTGATACTGGAAGTAGCCACTTCAGCAGAAGATTGGACAAAATCACAATTTCTTACTGTGACACACATACTTACACAATTACTGCATACAATTGTGAAGAATATGGTTCTTTTCGAGACAATATACAAGCCAAAAAACAAGAGGTTATGGTTGAGAGGTGTAGATAAATAGATACATGGAGGGGCAAGCACAAGGAAACAACCCGGGACCAACCCTGGAAAGGATAAGCCAACTGGAAAAGAAATGGCATCAAGAATAAAACTTAATTTCTTATCTATTTAAACTGACCATGGAGATGATTGATGACCATTTAGCCCAAGTGCGCTGAAAAGCAAGCCAGAAGGTCAGATCTTTTTATCTGCTTGGATTTATGAAGATGAAGTTAATATTTCAGGCTCTTATTGGCTAAATGTCAAGTACAAAACAATCGATCAGTCTGCAGTTGACCCAAGCCTCCCAATGGCCCACTCACCCCAGCACCCGAGCCAAGTTAAAGTGAACAGAACACGCTGTAACGGTTATGGCCGTAAATAACAAATGTAAAATATGATTTTCATGTCGCATGCACAATAGATAAATAATTAGAAATCAACAGCACCAGCTATCATCTCCACATTCAACCATTAGAGCAGAAGAGGTTTATGGATTTGATTTGGATTTGTGAGGAAGCTGACCTAGTAATTTGAAACCCTACATGAATGTCCTGAATAATAATAATAATAATAATAATAATAATAATAATAATAATAAGGATAAAAGATGACTCTATAGAGATGCCCCCAGTCCTTGGCTTTACGATGATGACATAGCTCTGAGTATGTATTGCAATTCACAATAAAACTGATGCAAAGGTCAGCTCACAAATAGCATAATGGCCTCCATACAAGCCCACCTCAAGTAAATCTTCGTAAACAAAAATGCCAAAATTAAGCTCCTCACATTTCCCATCCAGAGATCCACCTACACCCATCGCCTCAGTGAAATCCCTCCAGATTTGGGCTTACGTGAGCGCGGGAAGCAGGCCGCTCGGAGCTGGCATGGTGCTGTGTGTGTACTGTGTGTTGGCAGCTGCGGCGAACACACAGGACCCAGGCAGATGGCAGCGGAAGAGGGAGACCGGCGAAACAGACGCCGAGCGGCGAGGGGAGATCCTACGAGGGCTGCTTAGAGGAGGAGACGAGCTAATCGCCAAGGAACACCTCGGAAAGGAGCAGGCGATGAGAGTGCATTAATCAGGACTAAACAGCAGATACATCAGACAAGCTCACACATTAACCTGGAGCGTCAGTGCTTGCTTTAATCTGTACTGCACTTAACAAGCCTCTCAAATTAATAAATGGACTATTTCTACTTTGGGGGAGTTCCTCAGTAACAAGATAGTGATATCTTTTGGAACCATGTGCAAAAATGTGCATGTAAACATTTTTGTTGTACATAAATGTGCTGCTCAAAACGAGACTTTATTAAAAATACTTGTTGTAGTATTTTCATTTTTGCAGCTTATCTGTTTGGTTTTCAGCCATTGAATATGTACTCTATTGCAATTTTGGATATCTTCTCAGACAAATGTATTATTCTGTAGACCACCCGTACCTCCGGAGGTACAGCACCTGCAGTTCAGTCAGAGAACCCCATGACCTAACCTTATCTTCTACCACAGGCTTCTCAAAAAGGGATCTCCTCCTCTTCTTCACGTTTGGGATAATCCGCGTCAGTGTGTCATCTCTACGCTCTGATCAACAGACACACACTTTGTAGATCCATAAATGGTGAGTGTTAAGCCGCGAAGGTCCCAGGTCACCGGCTGCCAACTGGGAAAAAAAAGCTAGCATCAAATTAGCATAAACAGCCTTTTTATAAAAGCTAATTTATAGTACACATTTCTCCCCCACTTCAGACAAGAGAAAGTGAGAGCTGTCAGAAGAGATTACATCGGGGAAACATGTTATAGTCATAGTATGTCCCATCTATAAAACAGCACTTTATTGGTGCCCTGTGATGGCACCGGTTCTTTTTATAACCCTTCCATATTTCTGAACTGCAGCACTCTCTCCTCTCCTGTAAAGGTTATTGTTTTAGCATAAAACGTGATTAAACGTGATTGAAATCATGTTTAAATTATTTTTTGGATTGTTTTTTGTGAAGAAATATAAAATATGTATTAATTATGGAATAACACTCTTGGCAAAGAGATGTATAAATATGAACAAAATACTACCGTTCACTTGAGTGGGTCAACACTTTGATACTGAACCATACAAAACTAACTCTTTTCAATCATTATTTTTCCTCAATAATCTAATTTTTTTATTCATCAACACAAGAACAGCCAGTGCTTTATTTGTAAAACAGTAGTTACAGGAACTCATTTGGGCCGGTGTTGTTATAACACTCTCATTACACGTTAATCATATAAAATCTCTGCCTCAAAAATAGTTCCCTGTCCTTCACTGCAAAAGCAGCACAAATCATCCCCCATTTGGGGTCAGACGAACAACCAACAAGGAAGCTGTAATAGGATTAACATTTCTACAATGGTTTTGTTGTATTTTGAATAATATGCTCAATTCCTGAAATAAATGCTCTCATATCAAACAGTAACATTACTACACTGTCATGTGTCCTGATTATGAAATCATTTATAGTATACCATATAATTTTTAGGATATTTGGTATTTCTATAAAAAATCTTTATTTCCTTCAGAGGCACTTTTTCAAGGTGCAACAGGACACACAGGAAATATACATGTGATGAACATGATACAGCAGATTATATTTAGTCATGCCAAAGACAATGTCTCTGAAAATGCTGACCGACCGCTCTGTATTTTTATATTAAATCAATGATCGCTCCCAGAGGGCTGTGCTGGTTAACTGATACATGCTACTAATAGTCGCAGGTGAATATCGATCAATTATGTGTCACTCTCGGATAATTATGTAACATTATGTTTATTTAACAAGGCATGACTGCAGGTGTAAAACAAACAATACAGGTCTTACTACACATCATGAGCTTATCATTAAAGTTCACTAAACAATGGTGGTGGAAGATAGAGTGGAGCAGTGATTCTCAAACTGTGGTACCACTGGTGGTTCCTTTCGGTGATTGGCAATTTTAGAGTTTTGGGCATAATTCAGCCCATTTTAGGTTTATTTTCTATCCTTCTTTTGTGAGAAGCTTCAATTAACTCTCCTACTCTGTCAGCGAGAGATGTTTAGCTGTGTTTAGTAAAGAAGGCTTCATGAGGAGAGAGCATACAAGCCATATCTGATGAACGACCCATAGAGAAATGGAGATGAAGAGAGACCCTGCCGCCAATGGGAAGGAACAGAAAGAGTTTAAATGGAGGGGAAATGCTTGTGTTATATGAAAAAACTGCAGGCTGTACACTAGAGAATGTTTTATATTTCATTGTTTATCTTATCATTTGTTTTAGCAGGTTGCTTTGGAAAGTGTGCAGGCTCAGCTCAGGTCCATACATACAGATAACAGCTTGGCCCCATGGCAGGGTTTGGATCTGGATGGATTTCTTTTGGGCTCGGTCTAAACTCAACAAATCAATCAATCAGTAGATAAGTCAGATGTTGTGCTCCTCAAGTTGTGCCCACATCCGAGACTTGGACAATAAAGATTTTTTAGGAGGCAGTCAAGCTAAGTGCAAATATGTTCTAGATCGAAAGGGACATCAAAAGGCAATTTTCCCTGAATGTTTTATGAAAATGTTTCCAAAATTCATGTTGGAAAAGAATACTGCAAAACAAACACTTATGCCTTGACCCGGCGGACACTGATCCAGGTTCAGTTGCCCATCTCGCTTGGCGGCTGACTCCCTCTTCCTAAAAGTGCCCCAGAAAATAACAACAAAATACTTGCTTGGAGTAGGACCAAAACTATTCAAATATTTACATTCAATTTGTTGCAGACACTTCTCCTCCTAGGAAAAGAGCTCATGAATCCATTCCAGGCTTATTCTCCACAGTAACTGCTCTACTTCCACCGCCTGTATATCTGGGTTATGTATACTCCAGAGCATTACACCATTATCAACCTCGTAAGTGTCTTGCATTTGTAAATGACACTGGTTACAAAATGTTTCACTATAGTGGTAGACACATAGGGGGCATACAAAACAAGTCTTCTGCATCGTCAGAGGGTAATTAATTCAAGTGAGCCCGCATTAAAACAGCTAATGAACATTCAAATCACTTCATATTACAAATGATTACATGTGGCGACCCCAAAAGGGAAACACTCAAATTATTTTACAACCACTGACTCCAGTGTCTGTGTGGCACCGTGAAGAACAGCGTGACCTTGTCTTTCTTGTGCTTGTATCAAACCACACACAATGACAGTTTTGCTGCATTTCTTTGGAGTCATTTAATTCATGCTCGATGAATCCATTGATATGGGTGGTATTTTTGTTGTTATTTACTTTTCCTTTACTACATTTGAAAGAGAAAAATAATACTTTCTACTCCGCTACATTTCACCAGAAGCTCCAAAGGAAAAAGGAAAGGTTGGCCACATGTTTTGTCCCATTTAAAGCCTTACAATGCACACTTCAGTACGGCAAGTTATTATTCACACCACTCATTTCAAATAATGTGTACTGTTTACTTTGAATACTTTAGGATTTTCTACAGCAAATACTTTCACGTAAGTAATAATTTGACTGAGCAACCTTTAATTGTATTGGAGTAACATAATGGTGTCTGTACTTTTACTCAAGTTCAAAATAAAGTACTTTGAAACCCTCTTTTTGGGAGCTTAAAATGGGCTTTACACCTGCTAATGTCAGGAGGGGGTTCGTAACAATCCTGTGATCATTTTAACACTCAAATGGCCTTCACTACACAGCAACTGTATAGCCCTTAAATTTCTTCATTACTTGTTCAGTTTACGGATGAATCTCTCTTTCCTGGTTAATCGGAGCATTTAATTCGGTTTAGTAATGTTTGGCTGTGTTCAGTTCGGTTTAACACCAGGTTTAGGACAGATTTAATGAGAACAAATTCTGTCTTGGCTTAGTCCCCTTAGTCTGGCATTGTCAAACTCCTCACTGTGGGGCAAAAAGACATGCCATTGCTGGGTTGCAGGTTCCAGAATGTGATGATGTCACCGGACCCAGTGGGGGCACGGGCCAGTTTTTCCTATGAACCGCATTACACTTTGACATAGGGTTGGGCCATATCGTATCGCATATTGTTATCGCGATATAATGTTTTGATATCGTTGTAATTTTTTATATCGTTGTGGACACAATATAATTTATGTTACGCTCCGCTCCATCAGAGCAGCATAAACGGTGACTGTAGAACACGGGGACACGTGCTGAAAAAGTTAAATGAAATGAAGGATGTAAACTGCTTGAGTAGTTCATATTTGGAAGACAATTATGCCATTAAAAAAAAAAAAAGAAGAAAATATCACTGAATGAATCTTCCCAATAGGCATAAGGCTGGGGTTTCGAAGTAATTCGTCCATTGTCAATTATATCGTCAAATATATCGTTATCGTGATATTTATTTTTTCATATCATGATATAGATTTTAGGCCATATCGCCCAGCCCTACTTTGACAAGTCGTATCTCAAAATCAAATTAATGAAATACAAACAGAATCATTAATATCAGTCACTGGGTCCATGATCTCGCTGTACAAGACCAACATTTTCCTCAAAAACAAAATATATATTCCTCTATATAATATTATATAGGCCTTTAGAACGCTGCGATGTCACGTAAAACCCAGCAATAAAGCGATAACGCAGCACACTAGGGATGTAACGATTCATCGAAAATCGATTAAAAATCGATTTAATATGCGTAAAATGTGAATCGATGTAAAAAATAAAAGAATCGATTTTAAAGCCACCCTCAGCTACTCCATTTTGCGCGACCGAAATAGACCGGAACATACTAGCTCGTTGTTTCTAACAACGTTAACTTTTTCTCAAGACAAGCTCCACACCTTCCCCGCCTCACCCCCAACACACGCCACACCATGTAAACACAAACACGTGCAGGCATCGAAGCAGCAGCTACGAGATTAGCGTTAGCGGCTAACGCAGAGTTTAGCATTGTGACAGAAGTTTACCAAAGATCGTAAACTGACAAACATCTGACCAACCTGCTCTGATTCTGCTGAAATCCTCATCAAATGTCCGTTTGTCAAATAATCCAATACCTACAGGCATGGGCGCCGTAAAGGGGTGGAAGGTTAGGACGATTCTAAGGGCCCAGGCTGATGAAGGGCCCAGAAGAGCAGACCCTCTTTTTCTTTTCTTATTTCTTTTCTCTTTTTTATACATACGTGTAATGTGCTAGGGCCCCTCATACACTTAATGTGTATTTTGTCCGTTTTGACCATAGATTTAATATTTAACAAACAAATAATGTATTTACTGTTTAAGTCGCACCCCTCCCCCTCACAATGGTTCATTCCACCTGCACTGTCCGAGCTACGCTTGCTAGCGTAGCGTCTCTTGCTTATTGCATTTGTTATGATGCAGTGCAGACAGTGACACACGCAGGCATGTCACATCAAAAGTCAGGGCATCAAAAACAGAAAGAAAAGAAGGAAAGAGAAGACCGAGAACGCCGAAGTCGACAGTATGTCACACAGTTTTTCAAAAACAAAAGGTAGCTTGCCCTATTCCTGTATTCCAAAACTTTCACTTACTTATTTTTGTTGCTACATGACCTGCTTTTATCTAGCTAGCTTAGTAAAATAATTACTGAATTATGATTTACATCCAACAATAATAACATCTCTGCTGTCTCCGGGTTATCGTGTCTCGTAGACACAGATTCAGCGGGCGCTGCACACCCACGTCTGCCTTCCCCCGCGCCCCCCGTCCCCGTCTCAGCCAAACAAGGTGAGCCTGAGCGCAAAACTTCACGAAGATTGAAAGCTCTAAGCACGTCTTATCTACTGTGTTCTCCACATGATGATAACTTTACTAAACAAAAAGTAATCTACACGCTTCAAAAATTACAAAAAACAGTTTGCCGTGTGTTCTGTGAAGTGACAGTGCTGCTGCTACGATCGATGCTGTCAAACTTGACGTTCTTAATATGAATAAAATGCCCCTTGAAAAAATAATATAAAGTGGAAGAAAAAATGTGTCTGTGGTAACCATTGGCTATAATTAGTTTACAGAATAGATATTTTAATATTTTATATTAAGAAAACTAAATAGGCCAATACACATTGTGTGTGTGCGTGCGTGCGTGCGTGCGTGCGCGCGTGTGTGTGTGTGACTTATACAGATGTAGAGTCAGCTTTATTGTCCGCACCTCGTCCTCCTAATAGTGACCCAGTCCTCTCAGTGTCAGGTGATGTGAACATGGTCAGCTACCAAGGCAGTAAAAACTAATACAGTTTTGGATTGTCTAATTTTTTTCTTGTGTTGTATAGTTATCTATTTCATACAATATTATTCAACATGATGATCAAATCCATTCTGTATGCCAGCCATTGATTTCAAAATACAACACTGATCTGACTTGTGAATTTGAAGATGAAGTCAGACACCTCAACTCTGTATATAGGGCCACTTTCCCAGGGTGTCTGTCACCAATTGATCTGCTCAACAGCATTTACAAGATGCAGCTGCAGAGTATTTTTGGGCAGGTCTGCATAGTTTTGCGAATATTTTGCACATTGCCTGTGACCGTTGCTGGTGGCGAGAGAGCATTCAGTAAGCTGAAACTGATTATAAAAATTATCTTAGGTCTGCTATGTTGCAGGACAGACTTTGTCACCTTGCCATACTATCCATTGAAAGCAAACTGGCAAGAAAGCTGAACTTTGATGATTTGATACATGATTTTGCCAGCAGAAAGGCACGCCGCTGGGCCATTATAAAGTGATGTTGAACATAACTTTGTTATACCTGGATAACAAACAGTTTATGTCTGGTTCAGTACTTGTTTAGTCCTGGACTGGTTTAGGCCTGGCATTACTCCTGGTGTGTCTTGATTTTGAGCCCTTTTGGCCTAGTTTTAGTCTTGGACTGATTTAATTATGGGTTAGTTGTAGCTGATGTTTCCTGATTGAGCAGTTGGACCCAGTTAAAGCTTGTTCACAAAAAGTATATGTCAATATGTGTACATTATGTTCTGTTGTGTTTGCAATTGCAATTGAGATAATAAATATTCTCCTTTTATGTAAACAAGTACATATTTCCATAGCTTTTTCTTGTTTTTGTAGGCTTTTACTCATCAGACATTTTAACTATGCAATGTGCTAAGTATCTTTTTTAAAGTATACAGGGCATGTTTATTGGGTTACATTTTATCTGTAAAAAATGTAGGGGGCCCAGAAATTTTTGTTTCCATAGGGCCCAGAATTTCTGGCGGCACCCCTGCCTACAGGAGCTGTCATGTCTTTTTCCTCCATGTTTACAAAGGCTGCACCGGAGGCAGTGAGGCGTTCAAGGGTGAAAAAAACTGCACTGTAAAATTAGTTCTAAATGGTAGTATTATGTTCAAACTGCAAAAAAAAATGTTTTTTTAAATAAAGGCTTGGTAAAATAAATATAATCTCAAAATGTTTGCTTTGCTACATAGTTTATTTATGCTGAAAACATGTAAATTTACAAGCACTCTGTGAAAATGATTATAAATCATTTTCATGTCTGTAATTTTTTGTAATGTAAAATTATCTTACCGAGACAGTTGCAGTTTGTTACAAGGACAAGAATACAGATGTTAAAACAAAAGAAACATTGGTATGAAGGAGACATTCTTTTCTAAAAAAAAAAAGAAAGGTTTAAATCAGGAAAAATCGAAATCGGGAACTTCAAATCGGAAATCTAATCGAATCGGGGCTTGAGTGAATCGTTACATCCCTACAGCACACACACACGGCTCTAGCAAAACAATAAACAGACACACCTATAAAAGTGAAGTATCAAATCTGCGTCATTATGTTCATCTGGGCATTTTAACGTTTCGGAATTGCCTTCTCTTTTTTTTTTTTAACCACAGTGCAGGTGGAGTGGACCAGCCCAAGTGGCTTAGATCATCTCCAAAAAGAGTGTGGTGCCCACTGTGGTTAAAAAAAATAAAAAATAAATAAAAGATCTGAAGAAAGCAATGCTGAAACGTAATCTTTGAATAATAAATATACCTTTGGACATCGGTGACATCGTCATTGATTTTTGAAGACTTTCCTCAACGTCTCTGACACAACTGTTGGTGTGCGTTACTCCTCTTTTCTCATCTGGGCATATTTAACAGTATTGAGAACAGAAATGAATAATTCACTTGCGAAGTCCCAGGCCCCGTCTTGATGGTTTTGAGAAGGGCATCTCGACCAATCAGCTTGTCCTCTTCGACAAAGTGCATCACACAAACACAAGCACGGATCATGCATCACCGCAGATAAACATGATTCGCTCTGTTCCATTTGGTCAGGCATTGGCTGCAGTGGGTAATAGACCAGACCCATTAACTCGGAAAATGAAATCGTGTCTGGTTTGTACAAGGCCAGTAATTAAAACTTTGTTAAGTTCTGGTTTAGACTTATTGTGGATAAACCTGTATATTAATAACAGGGTACTATATAAATCTTTCATTAGTTCACACATATCTCATGTTACCTGATGCTGCGTGGGCTGAACTGACATAATTAGCTTGTGACCTGCCTACACAGCATAAACACAGTGTAGGCAGGTGAGCTATGTGTAAAGCGCCATGAATGTATTAATACACGCTGTTTAATATATGCATCTTTAAGTCTATTAAGACTCATGGCGGTCTATAGTTATTAGTGTAATAAATATCCACACTCCCATTTTGAGCCTATAACTGTCAGCTCACGATGAATCAGCGCTATGTCCTTGCCTAACACTTGTCCACGCGCTCGTACACTCACTCAATAACGGTGTAGCACGCGAGCATCTTTGTTACATAATTAAGACGATGGCAAAGGAAAATAGCAACATCAATGGTTTACAAAGCAAAACCCAGTTGGTTTTCGGTCTTACATTTAAAAAAAACTAGACTTAAATGGAACCATACGAAGAAAAAAGACGACTAAACAAAGAAATACGAGAGTCCCTTTGTTTTTAAGTAAGGCTAAATCATTAACCAGAACTAAAACTCTGAAATAAAGTAGGACTCTGAACCAAGAACAAAAAGTCGAAACAAAGCCAATTCTGGGCTAAGCATGCGTTTACCCTGGACTATAGCTGGACCAGTCCATGTCAGGCTAGATCTAAACCAAGGCTAAAAAAGACCTAAGCTCCAAGACTGAAACAGGCGTATCAAGCCGGAACATGTCACCGATACCTTGCTATATTGTGTGTGAGAGATCGGTGGTGGTCGGAGAAGCTGTTGGCCCAGAGTGGGAGTCATGCCTGTGCAGAGTAAAGCTGAGTGTCCAAGACAGCCCTTTATAAATCCAAAGTTTTATTATTGAAAAAGGCACAAAGCATTGGCAAAAGCTCTATAACAAGACAAGTGCACATTTTTGCCTAAATCACATTCCTCCCCATACCACTGACCTGTGTCGTCACACGGTTTCACTCTGGTCTAAATTTCCCTGTGAATCAATTTGTAAAACTGAAATGAAAGTCTTTGGTGCAGGGGGTGGTTGGCGCAGTGGGACAGGAGCACACTGCAGTAGAAATCTGAGACCAGTGTTTCCGTTGTTCCCTTTATAAAGCAGCAGCAGCGTCAAAATAATTCCGGGTGCGAGTTGAGGACACGCTTGTGCCAGCTTCTCACCCTTGGTCTTGGCACGTGACATTTTAACTGCAGCCCTCACGGGCGGAGACAGGCTGGACACGAGCCGCCGAGCCCTGGCACGGCAGAGCATAACCTTTTCACAACGTTTTCCTGGCCACTCCCTGGACCTCTGCTCAGACAGGCGGCTATTGTGGTTCTTGAAAGCTCCAAAAATGTTTTTCCCAAAAGGGGCCTCCACACAAGCTCGCGGAAAATAGTTCATTTGACGGGAAAGGTCAAAAGAGAACACAAAAAAGTACATACACGTATAAATACCAGGTTTTATGTCAACACCTGATTTTTTACTATACGTTCACTATAAATATCAAACATTTAAAAGGCATACTGCGTAACATTTTTGCCTATACTGTTGAAAGCAATAAAAAACATGCTCCTAATGACCAGCTCAACAGAGAAAAGGCTGTTTTGACTATGGGTTATCAATTAATAGATAACAACAACAGCAAACAATCAAATCGTTGATTGTTTGCTGAACATATTATTGAAGTGAATGCCCGGCTGTACGTTCTTATTAGAATAAAAACCCTTCAACATACAAATATAAGAAGGATAGTATTTTCTGAAGCCGTTGTAAGTAAGCAACGGATAATTTTTTGTACTGTATTGCCCCCGTAAAAAGAAAACAAATGCATTCGGTTATTTTCGAAATGACAGGAATGAGACATTGTTCCTTTAAATAAATAGAGCGAAACAGAAGATTTACCGTAAATGAAAAAAAGAGCAAAAGACAGAAGTGTTCCTCATCATAATAGCCTGTCATTCACGGACCATCTCTCAGAGCCTGACAGTGGAGCAGCAGCAGCAGCACAGGATGCACAGATCCCCTCAGGGCATGTCCTCTCAGACAGACCCCGCACGCCTAACACTATGCGCCTCGCTTCTAATGAAATCTGGTGGCACAAGCAGGAAGTGGCTGGAGGGGCTGTGAACAGGACGGACGAGTGGGCCCCGAGAGAAGCAGGCCACAACACCAGACTTCACTTTCGACAAAGTAATGGACCAGACGTGGGATTGAGGAGGTCGAGGAGCGTGACTGTGCAGCTGAGGGGAAAGCTGAGACGGCACCACACCAGAGTGAGGGGTAGACCAACAATGTCTAAGCAGAAAACAACAGCGCACCAACATAGGTTTTAATCATGACAAAATGTGCAAAAGTTCAAGGTGTATTAGTACTTTCGAGAGGCACTGTATACTGTATGAGTAACAGTAATGCGTGTCAGTTTACCAGAATGTTTAAGTTTACTCTTAAATTGATGCAAGAATTAACGCATTTTGAGTTTAGCAAAGCTGAACCCACAACCGGTTTTACCCACAAACAAAAAAAAAGTGAAAATTATCTTCCAAAGTCAACAACAGTATATCCACAGTAAACTAGAGAATAACTAAGCTGGTAACAAAGGGGTGTACAATACCTGCTATTTTCCATTCATTTCCACCACGTTTTCCACACTGTATTCCATGCACACAGCCACAGAAACACAGGTAACTTAACTCTAAGGTTTAGCCAGGCCATGACGTGGGGTCAGTCTGTGTCTCCTGCCATATCCCTCAACCACATGGCCCTTTTCTCAGAGGAAGGTCACAGTGGACTGACAGACAGTGTGTAAGGAGGAGATGACGTTGTTCGCATGCCCTTCTCTCACGCGGCCTATGGGCTACAGCTCTGAGCTCCAACACCTTTCATTTTGGTGTTATGTGGTTATATTTTTGCACGAGGACAGCCCCATCCCCTCAAGGATGGAGGCTAAAGAGTAACTTCTAAATGCTCTCACAACATTGACTCACATGATTAAAACAGATTGCAGTTTGTGAAGCCCAACAACTGCACACACATTTCCCTGTGTTTAAAGCAGAGATGCACATAAGTCCCTCACCTGCAAGTCCAAGTCAAGTCCAAGTCAAGTCCAAGTCTGTGACCACAAGTCCCAGTCTAGGTCAAACATTTGTAAATTAAAAACAACTATCAGATAAATACGAGCCCAGGCCTTCCACACACAAATAATCAACATCTCAATATTTCTATGAAGCATAAGGCCATTCACAGTCAATCCCAATGTAATGGTAAGTTAGGAAAACACAAAAATAATATGAACTATTTACCACCGTCTACAGCTGTGACCAAAGGCAGGCCCTGTGTCATTCATTCAACTAGCCCTCCCACACCACTACTTCAGTTTTGTAAAAGTAACATCAGTATAGTTATCCCAGCTGTACTCACAAACATGTCTGCAGAAGCTTCAGAGTGTCACTGAAGTGCCCTTTATCATACAGTACAACTCCACTGTGGATAATAATACTTCCAGTCTTACCTTGAAGGCTTACAGACTGTTGACATGAGTGACCTGTCTTCAGCCTGTAGCTACAGGACCTGCTACTGCCAGCTATTGGTCTTTTACAAAATATTCCCTAAATAAACGGTAGCCTCGTAATGGTAATGATTTGATCACTAATCACTTTACTGAGTAGTAGCTTTAAGTTACAAGGAACAAGGGAGCAGCCGACAAAAAAGCCAGAATCAAGCGTCCAAACAGCGTATGTAATGAGTGCGCGAGGGACTCGTAATGTTCACGAGTCTCAGACCACGAGTCCGAGTCAAGTCTCGAGTCTTTAGGGGACGAGTCCGAGTCAAGTCTCAAGTCTTTAGGGGACGAGTTCGAGTCAAGTCTCAAGTCTTTAGGGGACGGACGAGTCCGAGTCAAGTCTCAAGTCTTTAGGGGACGAGTCCGAGTCAAGTCTCAAGTCTTTAGGGGACGAGAATAGCGACTTAAGTCCGACTCGAGTCCGACTCGCGAGTCCCCATCTCTGGTTTAAAGACAAGCAGGCTTCAGTGTCCGTGCAGGAACCGAATGGCGGCATATACAAAACATGCAGTAAATTCTGATTGCACGAAAAAACGATTTAGCAAAAAATAAATAAAAATGCTAAATTTAGGCAAAACCTGAACTAAACTGGGAGTAGCCCAAAATTAAAATGGATCTCGTTCCTGGACTAAGCAAAAATAGAACAAAGACATAAATAAAACCTAATTTGATAGACTAGATCTGCATAAGACCCCAAGTGGTGTCAATAGCAGACCACGTACCACTGTTTGAGACCAAGGAAAGTAATTCAGACCAACATATAAAATGAAAAAAAATTCTTTTTTTTTTGCCATTTTGGTCACAGGCTACATTTACATGATCACAAAAATCAGATAACCCAATAATCAAATCGGATACGTTTACATTCTCTTCAAAAATCGGATAATCCAAACCTACAGGTTCTACATGAGCCTGAGCAGATTTTGATTTTTGGAGCAAATAAATGGTTTCCACCAGTGACGTGCACAGACATTTGAGGGGCAGGTGCTCAACCAAGACAAAAGGGCACTGTCCCACGGGTGGGGGGGAATATATATATATTTTTTCTGTAACTAGTAACACTCACAGACCATTGATTAATACAGCAACATACAATGTACAATGATGTGGACCTAATAATAAACTAGATAGTTCTACATCATCCTCTAAAGTCTATCACAAGGCTCTGCACTTATGATTAGCACAAATACAAATAAATAATGCAAAACATCTGGTTTGTCCATGCCATTGCTTTGTCCACATAACAAATATCTTAAATAACAATAATCCACTGAGCTGGTCAAGTTCCTGTGCTCCTCCCACAGAGACACAGTGTCCAGAGCTCAGGCAACTCTCCTCCTACTACTGTCTCCTTAGCTCAGCTCACACTGCTCTGGTCTTGGTCTACGCCCAGCCCGGCCTTAATCTGAGAATTACAGCTCATTTTAGGACCATTTTATAGCGCGACAAACAGAACAGCTAAAGTTACTGACTTCTTACCGCTGACTTTGTCCAGACGGTCTCAACACACAGCGCTGACATCCTCGCCCCGACGGCACTTTTGTTTCCATTCCCCTAAGGGGACGCTAGTTCGTTCATAAAAGTTATCAACTTTAGTCAGTTTACTTTACTTAAACGTCTTACAGATGGGCTGTACCATCTTCTCAAACGGGGGAAACAGGGGGACAGCACAGTGTCCCTTCTTTGATCAGGAGCGCGTAAGCGCGCCACGGCACGAGCAGAAGACGAATGAAGCGCGATTTCACGTTGTTGAGCATTAAAACTGTATTTTCAGCACATGTTGGGAGAATATCTAAGAACAAAAAAATAAATAATAGTTATTATTGAGATTTTAAAAAATGTGGTCGTGAGAAGGGCAAAGGGGCAGGTGCTTGAGCACCACCTGGGCTCTATCTGTGCACGTCCCAGGTCTCCACCCCTCCCTTCAGTCAGGCCCACCTGCAGAACCAGGTGGAGAATGATCGCGCCTCCATATTTGGACTTGAAGTCAAACTGCTCCATGTGGCAGCAGCTTCTTGTGCTCGGTAGCCGAGTGGATACAGAACAGGTTTACACAAATAGCACAAACTGTGCTTTAACTTCTATTAAAAATGTAAGGGTGAGGAGAATTCAGTAAATAATCAGAGCGGGGACTCAAACTTACAACACTAAGACCCGAGACACAAGTCACATTTTCTGTGCGTTTTAGTCGCTGTACTGCGTAAACACATTGCCTTTTTGACACGTTTTGACATAGATTTCATTGAAGGTGCAACGCACACGACGCATAGTTTAGGCACATGTGAAAAATCAGGAAGAAATCAGATTATATGAATAGATAATGTATATTAGATTATGCTGTTTACAGGCCTCTTCAATAATCTGAGAACTCCAGAAATCAGATTATGATCAGATTTTTGGTCTTCGAGTAAACATAGCCACCATAGCCATGTAGACTAAAAGTATTGTGTACCATGATCCACAAGAGAATCATGCAGCTTTTACATGCAAATATTTAGCATTTTCTATGCGCTACCTCCTTAATGGAATAAGGATTCAGTGCTAAATATACAGGGGGTGAGACAGATCTATTCTTAGTATGCCACCTGTTTAAACACCCCATAAACCAACCCAAAATAACCAAACACAAGCCACAGTGAGCAGAAGAAGAAGAAAAGGGCAAGGTGCACATTGTGCACAACATTACAACAGGGATATTAGCGTCAGTAACACAATAGCTGGCACAGGTGTGAGAGTACACCAAATGTGTATTCAAATTGCCAGGGAAAACGTATTACTGTTTGTGTTTTGTAATTTGGCAAAATCAAATATTGTCCATGTTCAAATGGCAAAGAGGCATAGACTGTCTAGGACTAGTAAACGTGTGTATGTGTGCGTGCGTGTGGTAATTCACAAGTACACTGCTGAATCTGTATGTAATCCAACTTTTATGAGCTTTTTGTCATTATTATATTACAAACTTATATCCTGCTTACAAACATAGCAAATGTACTGATGGTGTTCAAAAGTCTTTCTAACGCTACAAAAATCTAATATTGTGTATATTGTGTTTTTTTTAATCTTAAACAAAAGAAAGATCAGTCATTTTCCAACTATTTTTTACAGTAAAAGGCCCAAACCAGCATTAAACCAAGATTTCTAGTCCGAAAGTTCTAAGTACTGCACTCAGATACCAGTGTGTCAGAATGTGCCTAAACCAAGGCCAAAAAGGAACTAAATTAGGTCTGAACTAGGACTATTCTTGGACTAAACCAGATCTTGCGAAAGCCTCCGGAGTGCGAGTGAGATGTCAACAAGCCACAGTTTCTGATAATCATTGGTTTGGACATAGCAAGACATAATAGGATAGGGTTAGGGTTAAGTACCACTACCTGCTCATCCCAAGTCTTCCCAGGGCCAGAGCTACAAAAACTCCACCAATTTAGCCCACGCTGAATGCTATGGGGGAAGCCATACGCCCCCAGTCTATTCTTGATTTACAGTCTATACGATTTCAGAAATACACCTAGTTTAGTCAGAACCTTTCATAGCAATACCACAAAGAGATGACTAAATAGTTTCAGAATAGGCTTGCCTAAAACGATTCCAATCCAAAGCAAAATAGTGTTTGATATCCAATGTAAAACCGTAGATCCATCTCAATTTTGTGGGGAACAGACAAACAATTTGTCCATGAACATAGAGAACATCAGAACAACTCATTAGTTGTGTGTAGTGTACAAATTGTTTTGTGTGAATGGTAATTCCAGCATGTTGCATTTTAAAATCTGTATTGGTTTATTAGAAAGTACCACATAATCAACACAATCCCAAGCTTGAAAGGACTCAAACTAAACCGGGTCTGTATAAAAAGAAAACCTTGAGAGATGCAGATTAAAGAGTGCACATGGGCCAGTTGTAAAGCGTGATTCACAGGTCTACCGGGGACTACAGCTAATGTGAGGGTGAGTGTATCTCAGTCTGATGGATCCTCCTCTGGATCAGCTGCTCCCCGCGCGCTCGCCGTGTGGACCGGACACGTCTCGCTCACTCACTCATGAGGTACAGGGCCCATCACAACACACATCTCAATCATTCTGAAGGACGTCAGGAGTCACAACACACTAGCATACACCTCTGCTAATGCTACAGGCAGAATACAGTTTGTACAAAATTAGATTAGATTAGAACACACTGTAAAATAAGTTAAAATGAGACTTTATTGTTATGGTAGTTAATATCAATTTTGTTGTTCTGGATATTTGTGCTCCCTTTGTCAGTGGGGTACGTTTTTAGGGTTAAGAGTAAAAAGCACGAAGTGCATACAAACGCCTCTTCTAATGGCTACATTATAAAGCGGACAATAACTGCACAGAAATGTACGGATGCATCTGGGCATGTTTTAACAGAGACTATTGCGGTCCCTATAAGAGGACTAGAGCAACACACACTCTATATTCATCATCCTTTCTTTTTTCACAGCATCACCCCTTATGGAATGCACAGATGACCCCGGGCATGAATGGTTAATATAATGTAGTTTATTCATGTCCATATATGCTGCCGCTGTTGGCCCGGGCAAAGCAGTCATAGAGAAACACAGGAGAAGTTGAAGTATTTGTTTACACTGGACTGTATCATCCAGGCTGCGCAATAAGGAGCTTGGGTTTAAGAAATAACAATGGTTTGTAAGTTGTTTAAAATCAGAGGCCATTAAATACAATGATACGCACGACCGGCGGTGATGAGCGGTGGCCAACGGTGACAATCAGCTCTGGATGATTCAATGTATTCATGGTGAAGCCCCCTATGAGAGACCAACAGGCCCGTTTGGAACCATGAGGCCGTCCTTCTGTGGACCCACCACCTGCAGGAGGAGCCATTGGGGCCTGGTGCAATGTGATTTGGGCAGCTCCAACAGCTGCCCCCACGACCCGGCAACGGACAAGTGGGAGAAAATGGATGGATGGATGGATGATTCAATGTAGGGCTGAAACAACTGATCGGTTATTGAAATAGTTGACAACTATTTTAGTAATCGATTAATCGTTTCCTAGTAAACACAGACTTAAATAGGGCAAAAATTACAAACTTTTTTAAATACTCGTTAGTTGCAGCCCTAATTCAATGACTCTGACCCGCAGATCGTGAGAGACTCGTTGTTTGTTACTTGCGGTGAGAATAGTTTGCCGTTTTCACACCGCGAGACACACGTGGAGTTTGTTTTTTTTGTACTGCAGCGCACAGAAACATGATTCTCCTGCAGCCAATTCTGATTGGCCAGCAGCCAAAGGACGTGAGGCTCGATCATTCTGATTGGTGAACATGTCTGTCACTCAAACAGCGGAGGCACAGGGCAAGAAAAAATAAAAAATAAAACCTCAGCCCGAGGGTAATAGTGCGCCTTATCCACTCATACAGCCGCTGGGTAACTAAAAAGGCAAATACACTCCAATAAAAAGTGAGTTTTTCTTCCCATAACGCACCTTTATGCAGGAAAGTCTCTGACATTTCTCTTTCAGGTGAGTCCTTGCCACAGAGGGGGTGCTATTGTACATGTTTTTAGAGGTAAGGGAAACCAAAGCACCCAGAGGTTTAATGGAGTGACTGGTTTCATTACAATACCTAGGTATACAAACCTTTGTTACATATTTATTCTTATTATCTGGCCACTGTCCAGACAAAGTGTGCTGCCTATGGTACAAAGTTAGCTCTTTGAAAATACACCTTTCAACCACTTTTTTTTGCGTCAGCTGCGGATTTGGTCCACATTTTGACCAAAAGAGGGAAACGCCGCCGGAGGGGAAAGCGAGCGGGAGCTCTCGTGCGTCTAAGAAGGCGAGGAGCGCGCACACCTCTACCTGGCATTTTTCTCTCTAACGTTCGCTCACTTCACAACAAGATGGACGAGCTAGCGCTGCTAATGAGAAGAAACAGGGATTTCTCCACATCATGTGTTTTGTGCTTCACGGAGACGTGGCTCAGTGCGAAGGTCCCGGAGGCTGCTGTTCAACTGGAAGGCTTCCAGCTGCTCCGCGCGGACCGGGACCCGGGGCTGTGCGGGAAGGCAAAAGGCGGTGGAGTCTGCTTCTATATCAACAACAGCTGGTGCTCTGATGTGACTGTGATATCCCAACATTGCTCTCCTGCTCTGGAATATCTGATCATTAACTGTAAACCTTTTTATTCACCGCGGGAGATAGTCTCATTCATCCTGGTTGCGTGCCATTTACCGCCGGGGGCGGAGCTCAGCGCACACTCGCGGAGCAGATTCTGAACGTAGAGCGGACTTTCCCGGAGTCTCTCGTCATTGTGCTCGGTGACTTTAACAAAGGGAACCTCAGCCAGGAATTACCCAAATACAGACAGTTTATTAAATGCCCCACCAGAGAGGAGAACATGCTGGATCACTGTTACACCACCATAAGCAAAGACCACGCTGTCCCCCGCGCTGCACTCGGACTCTCAGATCATGTGATGGTCCACTTAATCCCCTCATACAGACAAAGACTCAAACTCGCTAAACCGGTAGTGAGCACATCAAAGAGGTACACCCCTGAAGCTGTGGAGGAGCTGCGCTCATGTATGGAGACAACAGACTGGGAGGCATTTGGGGCTGCTTCCATCAACCTGGATGAATACACGGACATTGTGACCTCATATATCCAGTTCAATGAGGAGCGCATAGTACCAACGCGCACCAGGGTTTGTTATGAGAATGATAAGCCCTGGTTCACACCCAAACACCAGCAGCTTCGCAAGGACAAAGAGGTGGCACACAGAAAAAGGGACAGAGACCGATACAGACAGGCAAAATACCACTTTAGAAGGGAAGTGGGAAATGCCAAATCTGTATATTCAGCCCGTCTCCAACAGCAATTCTCCTTAAACGACCCGGGAGCAGTGTGGAGGGGGCTTAAGGCCATCACGAACTATAAGCCCAAGGCCCCCGGGACTCTGAATGACCTGTCCCTTGCCCAGGGTCTGAATACACACTACTGCCGCGATGAGCACCCATCAGCTCATCACACTCCAGAGACTCCAGAGAACCCAGCCACCTCTGCCCCCCCCCCCCCCCAGCACTACATCACAGGCCTCCACAGACCCTCCCCTCCCCCCTGCTCTCTCCATCCAAGAGAAGGAAATGCGCCGGCAGTTCCTGAAACTGAAACTGCAGAAGGCCCCCGGGCTGGATGGTGTCTCCCCCTCCACCCTGAGACACTGCGCAGATCAATTGGCTCCCGTCTTCACAGACATTTTCAACACCTCCCTGGAGTCATGCCACGTGCCGTCCTGCTTCAAAACATCCACCATCGTTCCTGTCCTTAAGAAACCACGGATCACAGGACTTAATGACTACAGGCCGGTGGCGCTGACGTCTGTGGTCATGAAGTCTTTTTAGCGCTTGGTCCTGCCCCACCTCAAGGACATCACCGCCCCCCTCCTGGACACGCTGCAGTTCGCCTACAGAGCCAACAGGTCTGTGGACGACGCAGTCAATCTGGCCCTCCACTTCATCTTGGAGCATCTGAACTCCTCAGGAACCTACGCCAGGATCTTGTTTGTGGACTTCAGCTCTACCTTCAACACCATCCTCCCTGGACTGCTACGAGACAAGCTCTACCAGCTCAGCGTGCCCGACTCCCTCTGCAGGTGGATCACTGACTTCCTAACGGACCGGAGACAGCACGTGCGGCTGGGGAAGATCGTCTCGGACACTCGGACTACAAACACTGGAACTCCTCAGGGCTGTGTACTTTCCCCCTGGCTCTTCTCCCTGTACACAAACTGCTGCACCTCCAGTCACCAGTCCGTTAAACTGATCAAGTTTTCGGATGACACCACCCTCATCGGGCTCATCTCGGACGGTGATGAGTCCGCCTACAGGAGAGAGGTGGAACGGCTGGCATCCTGGTGCAGCCACAACAACCAGGAGCTGAACGCCCAGAAGACAGTGGAGATGATTGTGGACTTCAGGAAAGACACAGCCCCACCGTCCCCCCTCGCCCGGACAGACTCTCCCACCCCCATTTCCATTGTGGACTTTCCTGGGCACCACCATCACCCAGGACCTCAAATGGGAACCGACCATCAGCTCCCTCATCATGAAGGCCCAGCAGAGGATGTTCTTCCTGCGGCAGCTGAGGAAACTTAAGCTGCCAACCAAGATGCTGGTGCAGTTCTACACGGCCATCATCAAGTCCATCCTCACCTCCTCCATCACCGTGTGGTTCCCCGGCGCTACAGAACGGGACAAGCACCGACTGCAGCGCATTGTGCGTGCTGCAGAGAAGGTGATTGGCTGTGAGCTCCCATCTCTCCAGGACCTGTTCACCTCCAGGACCCGGAGGCGTGTGGGTCGGATCACAGCTGACCCTTCTCACCCTGGACACGGACTATTCACCCCTCTCCCCTCAGGCAGGAGGCTACGGTCTATCCAGACCCACACCTCCCGCCACTTGAACAGTTTTTTCCCCTCCGCCATCAGACTCATGAACAATAACAAGTCTCTGTAGCTTAGTCACAGACTCATGGATGTTTCTGCTCTGTTGCAGTGTGTGGTGTGTCCACACTTAGACCCGCTGCTGTCACTCATCACTTTATAACACTTAATATCACTTTATATGCCTACACATCTGTAAATACAATCCCGCTGTTGTTCATTGTCAAATTGTTGTTGTCTTACCACAAGTCACTTTATTTTATCGTATTTATTTAATATGTTTTATACATGCCCTTATAGCCTTATAGTTTAACGTTCTTAGCTTATTTTTTATCTAAATTCTGTGCTATGTTTTATGTCGCACGTTTGCACCGAGACAAATTCCTAGTTTGTGAACCTGTTCTCAAACCATGGCAATAAACCTATTCTGATTCTGATTCTGATTCAACCAAGTGTGAAATAACTTACTCAAAAAGGAATGAATTTTGTGTTTCAGTTTAGCAATCACTGACCCATAAGTGTGCGAACTGTAAGAGTGAGTTTTCATGCCTGAGCCAAAATAATGTGCCCAGGTGTTACGGAGCTCCATCTGTACTGTTACATTAGTGGTCTAAACTGTGAGGCTGCCAGCAGGACGTGTGTGGGACCGAAATGTGAAAAAGCCGCCTTCTACAGGGATTTAAATGTGCACTGTTACCTGGAGTGACTCCTAACATTGGGGTATTTATAGACTCTTCTCCAGCAGTGTGCCCTTGATCTCGCTATACACTGTAACAGCGGCTTTAAGTTAGATAGAGGTCTTGTCTTATTTGGTGAAGTTGGTTCAAAATACAAATGAAGTGCTTATTGTATACAAGTGTTAGAGTAAATGTTGCAGGGGTGAACAATAAAAGCAGTCAATATTACTCAAGCAGCAGAAAAAGTGCTGGTTAATAAAGCTACTCGAAGAGGTACAGTCACTACCATAGCTAGGATCACCAAATCCAAATCCTCCCTCCTCTCAGGCCACCAAAGTAAAAAAAATAAAAGCTGGACATGTGGCTGCAAGGCTGATAGTGTTTGGGATAGATCCATTCACCCTCCCCAAGTGCATCACTCAGAAAAAAGTAATACAGCACTTTAGGATGGGAAGCACATTGATTTATGATGATGAACTGAGCTGTAGTTCTTATATCTAAAAGTCCAATTCAGGTTAAATTAAGTCACATGCATAATTAAGGATTCCTGTACATGTTTCTACATAGTGATCGTGCCTCGTGCCTCCTCCAGTGCCATCCATCTGCTTCACAACCTGTTTAAGTTTTACCACCCAGAAAAAGCTTACCACGTCTGACATGACATTTAGCTACACGTCTTCACAAAACAAAAACGGGGAAAAATTGGTATATGGAGTTTAGTGTAAATTAATATAATACAAGATCTCTAGCGTATGAAATGTTCCCCCTCAAAAGTATTGAGTTATTTCTTCAAAATTGCGGTACATTGAGCATTGTGACAACACTCCCCCCTACCATATTAGCAGTAGCTCTACACATGAAAAACATTAACCTTTACAGCTGTCATGCAAACATTATAATCACTTGTGGTTTTCTTAAATGAATGTATTTATTATCTATTTATTGCATAAGTGTGAACAATCAACATGTAGCCTACTACAACATTTCTGGCTAAGGGTAATTTGCAATGTCCGTCTCTAGTAGGGCTGAACGATTTAGGAAAATAATCTAATTGCGATTTTTTTTCTTCAATATTGCGATTGCGATTAAATATGCAATTGGTCCTCTTCATGTATTATTTTTTTTTACCTAAAACAAGCAATAAATCAGTCTGTTTCATAATAAACAATATTAGATTAATTTGAAGTGAAGTGAAACAATAAAGCAAAGAAAATTGTTGCCTGACCTATTCAAAATGAGTGCAACATGTGGACTGCACTTCTTAAAAACTGTCTGAACTTAACACTACTGATCCTGTCAGTAACATCACCCATACTAAAGTGCAGGGAAAGTAAGAACAAACTAGTTGGAAAAGTTTTAGGAAATCAAACTCCCAATTAATACAAAATAAACTATTTATTATTTCGGCCGCTCAAATCCCTGTCTGAGTTGCTGCTCGTAGTTGCTTCAGATGCGCGTTATTGATGGACACGGAGAGGCCAGATGGAGCACACGCCAAAACACAGTGGAATTAGGAGCAGCATTTTGGTTTTGGGATGTACCTTTGGACCATATGAAGAAAGAAAAGAACATTGACGTAAGGAGACGGGACATGAGGTGCCAGACACAGACACGTATCTTTGACTCGCAGCCATTGAGTGACATTTCAGCTTAAACAGCACCTCAGCAAAATAAGACATGACACGGACTCCTGCCTCGGATCCTACTTACCAACCCTTTTCATACAGCAGTTTAGTGTTTATATCTAGCGTCTGTACTACCTACGGAGCGCATATGCAGTAGATGCAAAGGTAAATAAAGGCACATCGCCTCCGCGGATACTTTACGGTCATGAAACGTCATTATGCTTTTGAGATAAGTTCTTTATTCACAACATTACCAAGCATAAGCCTCCTAAACTGACCCACAAACGACTCTTTACTCTTTACAATCAGCACAGGCTCACCTATATATGTCTGCGGAGGCAGAGGCGTAAGAATCTGGAGGTGAGGGAGTTTCTGTGATCATCAGAGCGTGTAGTAGCAGCGAGAGAATGGCGTGATGAGCGCTGCGGCTAACGCAATGCTAACGGAGAAGAAAATAGTCCTTCGCGGTGGCTGCAGGATAAACGCTGATATTTTCACTGTACATCCACAATCTACCGCGCACCGTAACTAGACTGAGACGTAAACAAAAGCAGACTTTGCTGCCATATCTCGCTGCTCCATTCACTTCCAAAATCGCGTGCCCTGCGATTACGAAATCGCGTTGTGTGATATCGCGATAAAATTGCAAATGCAATTAATCGTTCAGCCCTAGTCTCTAGATAAATAAAATATCTGTAAAAGCACCAAAAACTACACATTGAACATACATTAAGAAAACTGTCCAATCCGCCACTCTTAACTATAACATTTCTTACAGATTCTCTGGCTTAAGGCTGTCAAAAAAATTGATTTCTCAATAGTAAAATCGATACTAAAAGTGGTATTGAAGCTAGATATTCATTTGAGCCGGTGTCGATACTCTCTGTGTTTCCTCTGGGCTGCGCAGGGTCGCTAGGCCTGCAGTTAAACCGCAGAATTGGGTGACTTTTTAAGCTTTGCTTAAAAAAGCTGTTTCTTGGCTTGTTTTCAATGTATAATGGGCTATTTATATAATATTTATATATTTATTTTTTGATCAAAATCACTATTCGAATGACAAAATCTGAGGGCTACTTCTTCAATAAGAGTGGGAGAAAGTGGTAACTCTGGTGCACAGAGAGGCCTCCTTTTGCCCTGCTGCCAGAGTGCTGCAGGAAGGAACCAGCAGCTGCGCTCAAAAGTCAAACTAGAGTTAAAAGGTATTCACTTAAACCCTGTATACAATTCGAAAATTAAATGCATCCATTGTCAAAGTGTAGGATCTGATTACTGGTGCTGTACCAGAAATCATATATTGGAATTTTAAAAGTCACGTGACATTGTTTGGTCTGAATACACTGTTCTGCTCATAAATGTGACAGCAGTGACTGTCCAGTGTGATAAATAGTTTATATTACCTAGCATCATTTTAGCATTTGACCATAAGTAAAGAGAACAAATTAGACCTTTTACAGTATTACAATAATCAAGAACATGATAAAACCAAATAAACTAAATCATTGTTGAGTATTAAGCAATGTAGATAATACAGGGCAAATGGAAAAAGAGACACAAGATTCCTACAGCGAAAATAGTAAAAAAACAAAAACCCTTCCTCACCCTCCGCGGGCGGTCTATTTTTCCTCCAAGCTCGGGTCCTCTACCAGAGGCCTGGGAACTTGAGGGTTCTGCGCAGTATCTTTGCAGTTCCTAGAACTGCACTTTTCTGGACCGAGATGTCTGATA
Organism: Proterorhinus semilunaris; assembly: GCA_021464625.1. Classification (NCBI taxonomy): domain Eukaryota; kingdom Metazoa; phylum Chordata; class Actinopteri; order Gobiiformes; family Gobiidae; genus Proterorhinus; species Proterorhinus semilunaris. Next base: position 28,621,689 of record CM038344.1, on the reverse strand, counting down.
TATTTCCTGGGATCCGCTGGAGCCACTCCTCCAGTTTGGGGGTCACTGCCCCGAGTGCTCAATGACCACGGGCACCACTGATGCCTTCACCCTCCAGGCCTTCTCTAGCTCTTCTCTAAACCCCTGGTATTTCTCTAGTTTCTCGTGTTCCTTTTTCCTGATGTTGAAGTTGCTTGGTATTGCTATGTCAACCACAAAGGCTTTCCTCTGCTCTTTGTCCACCACCACAATGTCCGGTTGGTTCGTCATTACCATTCTGTCCGTCTGTATCTGGAAGTCCCACAGGATCTTGGCTCGGTCATTCTCTATCACTTTTGGAGGTGTTTCCCACTTTGATCTTGGGGTTTCCAGCCCATACTCCGCACAGATGTTCCTGTACACCATGTCAGCCACTTGGTTATGGCGCTCCATGTAGCCAGTCTTTATGATTATTTAAATGTTTTTATTATATACAGTATATATATATACTGAAGTTTTGCACATTTTGTCATGTTTACAACCCTAAACGTAAAGATTTTATTTTGAATTTGTTACTGAATGTTTTCACACAAGTAACCGACAACTGTGAAGTGAAAGCAAAATGATACATGATTCTGTTATTTTTCAAAAAATAGAAAATAGAAAAGTGGGGTGTGCATAAGTATTTTTGGAGTGCATTAAATTGCCTTTATAACATTCCTAATGACTGCAGAATGTTCACACATAACTCTGGAGGAGCTGCGACGTACTGCCGCTGAGCTGGGGGAATCTGTACATGGGACAACTATAAGTCGTACTCTACACAAATCTGGCCTTCATGGATGAGTTGCAAGAAAAGCCATTATTGAAAGGAGGCCATAAGAAATCCCGTTCGAAGTTCGCTAGAAGTCATATGGAGGACACAGCTACCATGTGGAAGAAGGTGCTTTGGTCAGATGAGACAAAAATTGAACTTTTTGGCGCAAACCTACACTGCTCATCGTCCTGAGTGCACCATCCCCAGTGTCAAATATGGTGGGGGAGCATCATGCTATGGGGCTGCTTTTCCTCAGCAGGGGGAGGATTGTAAGAATAGTTGGGAAGATGGATGGAGCCAAATACAGAGACATTTTGAAGGAAAACCTGCTGGAGTCAGCAAGAGAATTGAGGCTGGGGCGGAGATTCACCTTCCAGCAGGACAATGACCCTAAACACAAAGTCCTGACCTAAATCCTATATAAAATCTGTGGAAAGACCTGAAAACTGCTGTTCACAAATGCTCTCCTTCTAATTTGACAGAGCTTGAGTTGTTTTGTAAAGAGGAATGGGCTAAAATGTCAGTCTCTAGATGTGCAAATCTTGTAGAGTCAAACCCCAGAAGACTTGCTGCTGTTATTGCAGCAAAAGGGGGTTCCACAAAGTATTAAGTCATACTGTATGAATACTTATGCACGCCCCACTTTTCGCTTTTCTATTTTTTGAAAAATAACAGAATCATGCATCATTTTGCTTTCACTTCACAGTTGTCTGTTACTTTGTGTGTGAACTTTCAGTAAAAAATTCAAAATAAAATCTTTATGTTTAGGGTTGTAAACATGACAAACTGTGCAAAAGTTCAAGGTGTATTAGTACTTTCGCAAGGCACTGTATATACACACACACACCCCCGTCTTGGAACCGCCACCTTAACGTAATGGAGGGGTTTGAGTGCCCGAATGATCATGGGGGCTCCGTTGTTGGGGGCTTATTGCCCCTGGTAGGGTCTCCCATGGCAAACAGGTCCTAGGTGACGGGTCTGCCCCATTGAAGTATATTGAATGGAAGAGGCATGATGTCTCAGCTCCTATCTCTTTCAATAGTTGTGCTCAATAGCGCATGACTCCTGTTTCGTCCGCCATTAAGGCCCATGGTACCCGTATGACGCGTCATCGGTATCTAGGCTCAAGACAGGGAAGGCAGCGGGAGCGCGCACAGCTGTCGAGGAAGCCCCTCAGAGCGGAGCCGACGCCATTAAGCCGTATCAAATCTCTTAATATCATCGTTCTTTAAATACAAAATGAATGTTTAAGGCCATTTCAGGCGAATAAGCTGCTATGTTAAGATGACCTGGGAGGTCAGTTTGTCAGTGCGGGGCCAAATAAGCTAAGTTTCTCCGATCTTGTACAACCGGAGCTTACAGCGGCCCTTTGAACGCACGTAGCCGCGCTAATGTACTCACGCTCGGCCACTTTTCCGAGACGTTCCGTAAGGGCTGGCAGCCTGGTTATTGTGATAAAAATGATAGAAATCGAGTTTTTACTTCAATTTGTTTGCTAATATAAACGCACTACTAGAATTGTTTGGCTGAATACAAAGAAGGAGCGCTACAAAAGTGTTCTATAAGTTAATGTAAGTAGCCATGTTCATAAGTTAAGAAGTGAAAAATTTAGTTACAAGTGCGTTTGTCAACATGAACAATTATTCTGTTGTCAGCCATGTATATTGTGCCGTTTCTGTTTCTGATCAAACTTTACTAAAGGTTATGATTCACGAACTGTCCACCATAAAGAGGTCACCTTACGCTTAAAACCGATTTATTTTGTCCTTTTCATTACGTTGCTTTCCGTCAAACATTTAAGCTATTTTCAAAAGCGTGCAGCCTAATCAGGAAACTCACGTCTTCATTAGTTTATTGTTGTTGTTGTTCATGTTAGCTATAAGCCTAATTTTTAACATTAAAACACACGCCCGCCATGTGTAGGTTCGCAATACATTTTAGTACTGAGTAAAGAAAAACATTTACTTGAGGTGCTTCTTAGCGTTTATCTTAGTTCAGTCCCGTAGATTCCCGTTCATTATTTGTTTGAATCAATGGTTTGGCTCTCAGACCCGCAGAGACCACACGGAGAAGACCTGTGCTCGTTCATTAGTCATGGCGCACGAGCACGTCCACAGGCCTGGTGACGTCACACGATTGGAAAACTTTTAAACAAATATTTTGGAAAGAAAAAAGTATATGTCCTAAAAATAGTAATTTTTAAGAAATATATTAGCCTTAGTCTGAAACTCCAGGTGCCCTGTGGACCATTTTACAGGCCGCTCCTTTTACATGAGTGTCTATGACAAAAAGTGCTTTTTGGGCTTTGGCGCTGCAATACCACGGCCTGCCACTAGCACGTACTGAAATTCGGTGAAAAGGGGCGTATCCCCCCCTTGGTCTGCCCCCACGACCCAGCAACGGACAAGTGGAAGAAAATGGATGGATGTTTACAACTTTACAAGCAGCTGCAGCGAGGGGAATATCAAAGATTGTTTGTGGAAAAGTGAGCGCTCTCACTGTGTAAAGATCTTTGACGAGAAAGTGCTTTCACTTCGTCAAAGCGCAGTGTGTTTAGAAAAGTTTATCCGAAAGAAAACCGTGTCATGATGTGGATTTGTCCTGTCTCTGCAGCTCAGGAGGTAATAATGTCTTTTATTTCTTTTTATCACTGCTTAAGTGGAAACTGTGCTTAAAACACGAAGTTACAGGTGACGTTGCTGCGACCTGTGGAGCTTCTGTTTTGCTGTTTTAGGACTTTTTCTTGTACAACACTTTTTTACAAATATTATTTTAATTGAATTAAAATGACATAGGTACCAAAAAAAAGTACCGTTAAGGCACTGGCACCGAAAAGCAGGTATCGTTAGAGTAATGGTATGGAAAATGGTACCCATCCCTACTTACGAGAGACCAACAGGCCAGGTTAATCGTGAGGCCGTCTTTCTGTGGACCCACCATATAAAAAAGGGGCATTTTATTTTTGCCGTGTAATTAAAATCGGTAGGAGAATCAAGTTTTACTTTCAGTATTGACATCGAGTTTGAAATGTTCATATCGTGACAACATTACTCTGGCTACAGACCTCAAAGCATTGTGTTGTCATGTCTCTCATATGTGCATCAATGACCACAGGCTTCTCAGACAGAGCTAGCCCGACAGCTCAGTTCACACACATGTCCGCTCCAAAAGTCAGAGCTAAATCCGTCCTCGCACTTGCGCTGCTGTCTCCATGTTTGTCTTTACTGTGTTACTGTGCGCCGTGACAAAGTACACACCGGCATTTACCATCTTTTTCAGAGCTTAACATCATACTCAGTATTTTAGCTGCTTCTTTCCTCTCATATTTGACTTGGAACTTCTGAAGACCTTCATAAACTCGCGTACAGGCGCCAATCTTACAAACATGCAAGAAGGATGCTGGGGCCTGAGCTGAGGTTTAGAGAAAGACTGAATAGCTGATTTTAAGACACAGTAGAACAGGGGATGAAACTATGTCTTGAGAAAGAGGCTGCAGACGATAGGGCTACAGGCTGCACAGGTGTAGCCTGGTGAGACCAGAATGATTCCCCTCTGTATTTTTTTTTATACATCGGGAAATCAGACTGGACCCCCCACCCCGGTGGCGGCATCCGCAAATTCAAATTGTTCCCGTGCAATCAGATTAGTTTATTTGCGTCCGGTGTTCACGAGCGGCGTCACTCACGGGATACGGAAGTCCCTCAATAACAATCTATGAACGGCGCACCGGAGAAAGAATGTGTCTCCGATCGACGGTAAATGACCAGAAACACATCGACAGTCAGTGAGTTATGTGATTCATAATCCTGCGTGAATATTAACGCAGAACCGCTAATAATGCCACATCAACAGCAGACGCCCGCCCTTCGCTGATTGGTTTACTCCGCTTCCTGTTTGCTTGCGTATGTACCGCTGTGGGAAATGGAATGGACGCAGCAGTGATTTTTCCAGGCTAGCACAAGTGTATCATAGACACTATCCCATTAAAGGATAGGCCTGCCACGATATTTTTTTTTGAGGACGATATATCGTTTCAGAAAATATCGTGATAAACGATAATATTGAGTATAATGCAAGTACTTTAGGCAATAAAAAGTAAACTGTAAGCAACTATTTTAATTGAAATGTATTTTTGTAATTGTACTTTTGGCATTCAATATTAACGCCTTATACTGAACAAAGTGCAAACTAGAAGGGTCGACATATTCTAGGACACTGTATCCATCTGTGCTTCTCAACCTTTTAACATAACTTACACTCTTACCAGGATCTTTAAAAAAAATATCCCAATAACAATAATATTGATATTTCATCTGCATTATTCTGGTTAAATATTTCCTGACAAAAACTCACTTCTGTATTAAAAAAAATCTGTTAAGAATAAAATGTATGTTAAATGTTAGGATTCAGATAATACTGTATTACTGCAAAAGTAGAGTAGCCATATGTTGTGTTCTTTTTCCTTTTCTTTTAAAATATAACCTCCTGTACACACGGCCGTCGGAGTGAAGCAGCTTTTTTGGGAAACTTGTTCTGTTTGTCAAACCGCTGCAGCATTTCTCTGGCTTTTGAACAGTAATATAGTCCTAAGCACTGAGTAATGTTCTCAGGACTATCGCGCTTGTATTTGGACAGTGGCTGAAGCGCTCAGGTTCCTCTCGCTAACAGTAGCGCTGATTAGCTTTGATGCACTGACTGGGCGGTGGTTTCGTTTCGTTCTCAGTTGGACAAACCTGCAGTCGCATTAATGTTGTTATTCTCTCCGTGATGAGTTCTTTTGGCTGTAACTCCAAGTGTTTTCACACGAGTCCCTCTTACTCCGTGATAAAGTTCACACTGGATACATGCGGGGATACGGCTGGTGTGCTCAATGCTGTCTTTATGCACATGGAGACGGGTTGGATGGACGATGGATAGCGTTCATGTTTCTGTATTTATTTTAAGCACACGCAGCCCGTGCATTTATCGAGACTAAAAATGTTATCGACCTTCATTTTACTCATCGAAGCGATAACTCGATATAGTAATTATTGTGGCAGGCCTATTAAAAGACTCTTCAAAGCCAGATATATACCTGGGACACAGTATTGAAAAGTGCGCTCCTACTTCCCCAAGTTCGATCCTTCCTCCATGTTGTTCCATTTGTGGGCTTGATCCGAAAACACTCTGGCGCAGCAAATGGCCATTTTAAATCTCTCTCAGGGCTGAAAGATAAGCTTTTTATTAGCCAGCCAACGCATTATCCAGGCCTGTACAGCAGTACTTCTGGGATAATTCTATTCATTAAAAAGATATATTACGCAAATTAACAGTATCGTATTATAACAATTGACATGACTGACCAGAAGTATCTCAATGAGTGAAGTCCAAAGTATGAGAAACAGCTGAAAATCTAAGGGATGTGCAATGACGAGGTAAGTCATGTGCCCAACATGACTTAAAGGTGATATGGTTTCAATTTTAGTACACTATTGAAAAAGATCAACATATTACACACACATATTACACATACATTTCAAGGATTGTGCAACGGTGCACATTATAATGACAACACAAGAAGAGAATGACATCTTCCAAATACAAAGATAGCAGAATAAACTGACATTACCAGGAAATAAACAGTTGAAACGCCAGTGCCCTGTTATGTTTTGCTGCACACACAAACTTTGTAAGCTTTTTGGAAACCAGTGGCCAACGCTTGGCCCAGGAGAAGATATTTGGTTTATCTCAAAACATCTTAATTTTGAGAAATGTCCAGCTGTATCAGTTCATCAGATTCCAGTATAAGTTGAGTATACGTCGAAGGTTAAACATATATATTTTCCATTCCTTGTTTTTATGATCGACCAACATTAAAAAAAACGATCACAAATAACACACTGCCGTTTGACATCACATGACTATCGTCTTCAAACGCGTGTCGCACGGCATTTGAAATCACATTAAAGTGGACAACCCTTGCTGTGACTAAGCTGCAGCTGTCCATCTTCTTACAGACGCTTAAACCGTTAAGAAATTATAACACAAGCAGTGAGTTAATAAAATTGATTACTGCCGTTTATCAGGACAAAAGGTGAACAGTCATATGTAAGATATGACTTGGAGGAATTGCTGCTTCATGGATAAACAAGAAATGTCCTCTAACTTCCCTTTAACTCTTTGCCTGCAAAGAATCAACAATCTTTGCTGTCCCACAGAACATATTGTACTACTCCAATAACCACATGCTATGGTAAGTTTTTAAAACATCCCTAAAACAAATTGTGATTTCCCACTTCATAAACTTAACCATGAAATACATTTAACAACAGTTTTTATTATTTTTATTTTTTTTATTTTGGCATTTCTATGTCCAATTTCGCAATGCTTTTTGTTGGTGTGACCGTGACGCATTTTGTTACATTTTCCCATGTGTAATGGGACAACACATTGCTGACAGTGGTAGCAGCATGTCTTTTAAACATATTCGGTGTAAGGTTGGGCAATGTCCCCTTAATTGGCAGTTTACGATATTTACAGTGAATCATAGTGATGGACAATGATATCGGGGGAGATCTCTTTAAATGTAACTAAGCTGTGTGCGTCCGTCCCCTTGTCCCCCGCTCAGCTGAGGCAGCGTGCAGAGCAGACAGGGCACCTGGCTCTGAGCTTTTCCTCCATGGATTTGTAGATAAAATTCAGCCTTGAAAAAGGCTACGAGAACAGAAGATGACGCTCAGTTTATGCCATTCATTGCTGCTTCAGCCACCGCTTCAATAGCTTTGTAACTCCTGGAAATCTATGTTGCAAGAAAGCCCTTAACACGAACACACACTAAATCACAAGCGATATACAGTGCCTCTCGAAAGTACGAATACACATTTTGTCATGTTTACAACCATAAACATAAACATTTTCTTTTGAATTTATTACTGAAAGTTCACACACAAAGTAACAGACAACTGTGAAGTGAAAGCAATATGATACATGATTCTGTTATTTTTCAAAAAATAGAAAAGTGAAAAGTGGGGCGTGCATAAGTATTCATACAGCATGAATGAATACTTTGTGGAACCCCCTTTTGCTGCAATAACAGCAGCAAGTCTTCTGGGGTTTGACTCTACAAGGTTTGCACATCTAGAGACTGACATTTTAGCCCATTCCTCTTTACAAAACAACTCAAGCTCTGTCAAATTAGAAGGAGAGCGTTTGTGAACAGCAGTTTTCAGGTCTTTCCACAGATTTTCAATAGGATTTAGGTCAGGACTTTGACTGGGCCATTCTAACACATTAATATATTTGTTTTTAAACCATTTCATTGTAGATTTAGCTTTGTGTTTAGGGTCATTGTCCTGCTGGAAGGTGAATCTCCGCCCCAGCCTCAATTCTCCTGCTGACTCCAGCAGGTTTTCCTCCAAAATGTCCCTGTATTTGGCTCCATCCATTTTCCCAACTATTCTTACAATCTTCCCAGTCTCGCTGAGGAAAAGCAGCCCCATAGCATGATGCTCCCCCCACCATATTTGACACTGGGGATGGTGCACTTGGGCCAAAAAGTTCAATTTTTGTCTCATCTGACCAAAGCACCTTCTTCTACATGGTAGCTGTGTCCTCCATATGACTTCTAGCAAACTTCAAACGGGATTTCTTATGGCCTCCTTTCAATAATGGCTTTCTTCTTGCCACTCGTCCGTGAAGGCCAGATTTGTGTAGAGTACGACTTATAGTTGTCCCATGTACAGATTCCCCCAGCTCAGCGGCAGTACGTCGCAGCTCCTCCACAGTTATCTTGGGGCACTTGGTTGCATTTCTGACCAGTGGTCTTCTTGTTCGGTCTGTTAGTTTGGGTGGACGGCCGTGTCTTGGTAAGTTTGCTTACTTTTTCCATTTCCGAATGATGGATTGAACAGAGCTCCGTGAGATGTTCAAATCTTGGGAGATCTTTGTATAACTTAATGCTGCTTTAAACTTCTCCACAGCTTTATCCCTGACCTCTCTGGTGAGCTCCTTGGCCTTCATGCTGTTGCTTAGTGACCAATACACTCCGACCATAGCTCTGAGGCCCTCACAGAACAGCTGGAATTATACTGAGAGTAGGTTACGCACATGTAGACTCTATTTAATGGTTAGGGCAAAGTGTGAACTTTCTGCAGTCATTAGGAATGTTATAAAGGCAATTTAATGCACTCAGAAAATACTGTATGAATACTTATGCACGCCCCACTTTTTTGAAGCTTTCACTTCACAGTTGTCTGTTACTTGTGTGAACTTTCAGTAAAAAATTAAATCTTTATGTTTATGGTTGTAAACATGACAAAATGTGCAAAGGTTCAAGTACTTTCGAGAGGTACTGTAAATGCATCCTCATCAGATAAAAGCTTATGGCAAAACCACGGTACAGTAGCAGAGAAATTAGACTTGGAGACTAGCAAGCGCGAAGCGGCTGGGGAGACGAGTGCGATGACATCGTCCATCGGAACAACCCTAATTCGATGTCTCCAGGATTGTCGTCCATGTCATTCTCATCCGCTTCCTCAAACTGATCTGACTCTGATCCTGTCTTATCGAGGCTTTGTTCGGTCTCTACTCTGGGGCTAGCAGGGCCGTGTATGCTTCGCGTCTTCCTTGATTCGGCATGGAGCGGTGTCCAGAGGCCCAGCATGCGGAGTATTTTTCTTGCCATATGCAACATGTGCCCACTGCGCCCCGCCACTGCTGTTGCTGCAGGGCTTTCCCTGGGTCCTAGTGCTCCACCACCTCTTAACAGAAGCCATTTCAAGGTTGTTTGCATATGGTTGGTACTGGTTCGAGTGTACAGGTATAGCAGAACCCGCGCTATTCTTTCATATTAAAAAGCCTAAATGAGAATTACCGTCACGGCAGGCAACGGTTGCCATTTTTATAATGGTAATTTCTGTTTTGTGGCAGTCAAAGAGTACTTAAAGGCACTATACTTTTTTATTTTTTTTCCAGTAGTGGAACAAATTTTGTTTTGGCAACACAGTGCATCTAACTATAAATGTATCAATTTCATAAAGTTTCAGGCTAGTATTCCAGCATTTCTGTGAAAGTGACCCTGCAAGTAGTGAAATGTGCACAAACTCGTCGCTGTGAAGAAATGGGATGCTACAAATTTGTCAGGAAAGTCAGGAATGAGTTGAGACCACAACTACCATTTTATTTTAGTGGTTTCCTCTTTCATTGTTTGTTATCAAAAATTAGGTATCAGGGAATTCAGTACTGCCATGTGCTAAAAAGAATGGGGAATGCCCAGGTGGAGGGGACACACCTGCTCTGCTCTGAATCACATGATAAATTCACTGAGTTTATGTTACTCTGTATTGTGTTAGTGTGGCGTGTGCAATGCCCGCGGGGAGCTCCAAAAAAGGGCTAATGAAGCTGGACAGGAAAATGCAGAACGATTTGCTACTGAGGCCAGTTTAGGAAACACCCCAGAGGAGGAGCAGGACCGGCACAGGAACAGAGAGGGCTTTGCAGTATTGAACTGTCTGCTCTTTTGAGATTTTTCACGCTAACCCTTTTCTGAAGTGGTATCAACTGTGTCGGTCAAGTCACGTGACACTTAACACACACAAGTGATTCAGCGTTGCATCCCATATGTCATATTGCAGAATGTGACCTCAATATCATTTAACCAATGGTCACCTAAAAATATATATTTTTTTTTACATAGCTTTTAAGTGATTTTTTTAACTAGTAATATGTGGCTACAGCAGCATAACTTGTATTACAGAACTTTTGGACAGAAAGTGACAGCAGATCTGATAATGCTGTTTGAAAGGCAGGAAGGATTTAATAATAATAATGCATCAGTTGAATATAGGGCTTTTCTGGACACTCAAAGACGCTTACATTCACTCCATACCTGGTGTTGGTAAGCTACTATTGTAGCCACAGCTGCTCTGGGGTAGACTGACTGAAGCGAGGCAACCAGTCTGCGCCATCAGCCCCTCCGACCACCACCAACCATTCGCTCACTCACTACATTCTCTAGGCTTCCTGGTGTTACCAAACGGTCTCCCATCCACGTAGCGACCAGGCCCTGCCCTGCTTAGCTTCCAAGGTCTGACGGGACTGGGCAGAGCACAGGCGGTATGGCTCACTATTGTATTGCTTTTCCTGATACATTTTAATGCACTGGCAAAAACTGCATAACTATCAATATTGGCAGCAGACTTACAGGATTCTTCTGCCAATTTGAGACAGCCACAACTTGAATGATGGAAGACACAGTGTTTCATTTGCATTAAGCTAAGCAGCGCTTCTTAATAGTACTATAAGTGATGAATGGTATTTTTATTACAGCCATTTTTTGTCACTTGCTGCATGTTTCAATTATCCTTTTTTTTATGTATTAAAAAATGAGAATTAAATAGTGTTTATGTTAAACTAGGGTTGTTCCGTTATGTGCACTGGCATCGGTAAGTACCTGAACCAAAACTTTCAAATGAGACATTGAGTTTCAAAAGATTCCATCCATCCATCCATTTTCTCCCACTTGTCCGTTGCCGGGTCGTGGGGGCAACGGACAAGTGGTGCAATGTGACTTGGGCAGCTATTGGAGCTGCCCAAGTCACATTGCACCAGTCCCCTATGGCTCCTTCTGCAGGTGGTGGGTCCACGGAAGCACGGCCTCATAGTTCCAAACGGGCCTGTTGGTCTCTCATAGGGGGCCCATTCACTCTCTCATTCATACACCAGTGTAATCAAAAGATTAACCTGTATAAATAAAGGTTTATATATTAAATTGTTAAAGAGAACCCAATACAGATGCATTGCAAGCCATGTTAGCCATGGCTAATGCTCCCATGATCTGCTGCAGTAACAAAATAATAATCACAACTGTACATTTGTGTTTAGCTCTTTGTTACCTTCATTTAGTCTTTATAATGGAAGCAGAGCATTAGCAGAAATTAGCAATGTAACACAGCATATGGACTTTGTTTTTATGCATAATGGGACATGTATTTTGGGTCTTGGCATCTTTTTAAAGGTTTTGCTATTGTGTTCCAACATGTCATGATATTGAACTGGTACTCCGTATCGGCAGCCACTCTGAGCTTAAGTATAAGTATCGTAAAGAAATGGTATCGTAAACAACATCAAAATAAACTCCCATTTGTCAAGGATGTACCCTGTCTAAGGCACAAAGCAGAATACTGAGGATCTAGGTCTGCCAAAAGAGATAGAAACATGCCAGATAAGAAGGGATAATTGTGTGTTCATTTAACATTCAAGACAGCATTTTACCTCAAAACCAAGCTAGAAGTTAAACTTTACACTTTGACATGTGACAGGGCACTGAGGAGAACTAAAGCACTTTGAAACAATAAATTCAATAAGGTGCTTATGCCACAAGTCGGCTGTGTCATGGAAAGTGGTTAATTCACGATACTGTTTATGTGATGCACAGGAAATATGCTGACATCATCAATACTACAGCTGTTGTTTCCTTGGGCAAGACACATGTGATGGGGAGTTTCTACGCCCATGAATCCCTGGGCGTAGAACGGCAGCCAGGTAAAGTGAGTAATAAAGAGACTTAACTTAAGAAAACACTTCTGTGAAAATGAAAAATAGTTTTTGAAAAATCATCAGGGATCTACAAGGATTGATGGTTCATTCTGCACCTGCAGAATGATCCATCAATCCATTTCTCCAGCTTTCATAACAGCACTCCTGCGCACAAACCTGCTTTCTGCTTGCGACTACCCTCCTCTGCATTCAACAGCTTATTGCACCAAACTCTGCTAACGCACGCAGCCTCTGCCTCTACGCCTTTCCCCTTGGACCAGGGCCCATGGGCTGACAGGCAAGCATTCCCGAGCGCACTAAATGTAAACTATTGGATTGCATGTGAATAAACCAGCTCAGAAGCAAAATATTTAAATGAGATGGTAACTCGGATAGCTGTCACAAAGTATCTCCTACAATAAACACAACTGCAACGGAAAAGTTGTGAATCTTCGCTTTGGGGGATAGATACTGCAACAGATGGCAATGCAACACCAGTAGGGCAGGTAAGGTGAAAAGGAATTACCAGCCTCCCCTCTTGCATGAGTGCACCTTTGCATATTTTTGTAGGTGACTCTTGAGTACAGCTATTTTTAAAGTCTTTAAAAATCCTTCCAGTGCATCTGCGGCAAAAATTCGCAACGACAGAACATGCATTATACATGAATGGCAAAGAGAAAAAGAGAAGAGAGAGACATACAGTATGCTACGCTAAGCAAAGAGTGTGCCAATGCAGCTACCACAGAGGAAGATGCGTTACTTCGCTAGCATTTTAGCAGCGAGAGTGGAAGAATAAATATAGAGGCTATTTGTTTGAGGGGACTAGCATGACAGAGTGGGGAAGAGCAAGAGCAAGAAGCTTCAAGGCGGACAAAATAAAAAAAGATAAACACAAAGACGCAAAACCCACCTCAGTCTGCTGCCGAGTCCTGACGCAGTGAGGAGACACGCAAGAGGGGAGAGCCCAAAAACAAATCCGAGAGACAGGAACTATATGGAGGGATGAATGAAAGATGCTTTTGTCTGATTAGATGAATAAACAAATGTAATGATATGACACACAAAAAGTGACAAAAGACGTACAGGAAAGCGGCGATGAGTGGGGAGAGAGAGTGAGTGAATGTGTGAGCTTGCATTGAGGAGGAGAGGAGATGCATTAAAAAGGAAACACGGCTCCTCCCGCCCTCCTGTGACCGGCTACACGCGCAAATCCCAATGCTCCGTCAGCATCCGACAAAAGAGTGTATTCAGTGAATCAGCAGGTGAGGAGAAAGAGCGTGAAGAATGGGATAGAGAGATGCAGCAACGGACAGTTTGGGAACAAGGAGGCAAAAAAGAAAAAAACATTCAATAGAACTTTTGAAAATAAACTGCGGACATCAGTCTCATTATTGATTGGGCACTTTTGTGATCATGCACAACTTGGTACATGGTTAAGCCCGCTATGTCATTTCAGTACATTCTTCAGGGAGCTGAAGATTGGAATTGAACTTAGAGAAGTTTTTGTTTTGTCGACTTTTGTTCTCTTAAAACTATACCCTTTATTACAAGATGCATATTAAGAGGTTAAAGGAACAGGCCACCGTTTTTCCATACTGAGATATGTTCTTACCTGAGCTTAGACGAGTTGATGCGTACCCTTCTGGTCTTTGTGCGTGCCCTCAGTCACCCAAAACGACCAAAGATGTTGTTAGCATTTGGCCTCTCCCAGTGTTAGCAAATGTTAGCATTTGGCCTCTCCCAGTATATTCCTATAGCTCCAAACGGGGTAAAGTTTGGAGCTTAGACAAGTGTATCAACTTGTCTAAGCTCAGGTAAGAACATATCACAGTATGGAAAACGGTGGCCATCAGTCTAGCTCGACATTTGCAGATGAGTCTCTGGCGGCTACACTGCGGTCGCCTAATGCTCCTTACAAGTTGCCCCAGCAGCATCGAAGGATGGGTCCAATGCAGAGGACAAATTTCCCTACGGGAACAATAAAGTGCACCTTAACCCTAACCCTAAAACTGCATATTGAAGACTCAAGCTTTTTTTCCTTGTTGTGCTATTAAAAGGAATCAAGTAGAGGTGTATATTTATATTTCTAGCATAGGATAGAAAATGTTACTTTTCTCTTAAGCATTATATAGCATACGCTCTCTACTCTCTATACTGGTACTAGGGATGTCACGGTTACCAGTGTAGCGGTAAACCCCGGTAAGAAATGTTGACGGTAATAATTACTGTCTTGTTTTTGAAAAACTATATTATCTCGGTGGATTACCGCGCCCGCGGTGTCGGCAAAGTGAGCCTCACCGGCCGCCGTCTCATCTGCTGAAGGCGCTCTCCGTAGCACAACCAAAACAAAACTTTCTCAAAGCTGAAATCATGTTCGAGACGACAGCGCTCAGGACGTCTATCAGCCTTCAAACAGGACCAAGTCTGAAGTCTGGGTATATTTTGGGTATTTTAAGAAAGTACAGTTGATAGAAGACAGTTTTCCGGTTTGCGGAACATGCACGAAAAAAGTGTCTCTAAAGGCAGCGATACTTCGAACCTCATGACTCACCTGCGTGACCGTCACCACAACTATAGCCAATGCAAGTAAGCTAACGTTAGCGTTTTAGCTGAAATGCTGATGTGGGGACTTTGGGTTGAGGCAGAAGGTAACAAGTCGCCCCATAGTGCAGCCACAGCGCCACCGCCAGCATATGGCTTATATGCTGGTGGTGTCGCGGACGCCTCTGGCACAAATGTGTTACAGGGCTGCTGGAGGGCAGATTAAAGTTGGTCGCCAATGCAGTAGATTCACTCTCACTGCATTATTATGAATTTAACAATGATTACTGTCTGATGGCATTTTCCCAAATCTGCAGAGCTAAAGCAAACTGGAAGGACACAAACTGAGAATATTCCTGATATAGAGGGTTTATCTAGTTACAAATATTCTAACACGGTTCTGGCGCTATAAATAGTACATATAATACCCTCCAAACAATCCCCAATTCATAGTTATAGTTCCTTTACTTTGATGTGAAAAGTTGCACTTTTGATATGGCTTTGTCTTTATTTTTATATATAACAAACACACTGTTACACTTTTTTGAAACTATTTCAGTTTGTGTAGAACCATCAACGCTTTCTGAACTTAACACACATTAAAAAAATACCGCGATAATTTGTCACAATAACCGTGAGGTAAAATGTTTATACCGTGACATGGTACCATTCAACGAAACACAATTTCCACTTTGTTCTTTCAAGTCCAAGCTATTACTGCCAAAGGATTGGCTGTAGACACGTCAAATAATAATGCCAATAATCAAGATTTAATCATGATTCAATTCAAACTTGATTCATTGCACAGCCCCAGGTTAAATGTGCATTAAACATTTGCAGACACTATACTTAACATGCCAGAGGGTGAGAGCTGGATACAAGTATCGTCTGACAAAGCAATGCGTCCGACATGTGTTCAAGCTTCAGTGAGCATGTTTCCTTTGAGAACGATATTCCTTGTAATCCCATCCACAGGAGCATTTGACTGGCTCATACAAACCTCCATAGACAGAAAGCGGGAAACCGACAATTTCTCTTTGCTGATCAATAATGTGGTATGAATTACTCTAGACATTACTGTACAGCAGAGCAGACCTACCCATGTTCTTACCATCAGGATGCTCATAAATAAATGTCCTTTTCAAGCCCTGCAACTACCAGTTCACTTATAGCATTAGCATGACCTGCATCTACTGCCAGAGCCCCTTTGAAACCTGCTCCATTCCATAAGTAACCGGGTTGTTTCTTCTCTGAATAAATGAGTGCCACAGCGTGAAATCTTGCATTTTTGAGACTGGGGTTAGATTGCCTCACCATTTGTTTTAGCGTTTGTTTTTGTCCATGGCCCAGAGGGACAGGCCTACTCCCCTGTTGCACACTACGACCTGTGCCTGGCATTTCTCTTTTAGCCCAGTCGAAGCATATCCATCTTTTCCTGCCAGACTCTGTCCAAGCAGCAGCACAGCAACAAGAAGCACTCAGGAAAGTCCACCAGACGGAATGCAGAAAGCCAAGTCGTGACTGTGCGCACACAGACATATAGTATGAAAAAGATGTCAACATATGAAGAATTTATACCAACCATCAAAAATATTTCTATGGGCTTAAAAATTGACTAAACTAGTGTACAAAATCAAACAGTATTCGACATGGTTCTATAAGTAGTCGTATATTTCTTAACCTAGAAAGATAAATGGTTAATTAAAAGAAAAGGCCACAGTTTTTCCATACTGAGATATGTTCTTACCTGAGCTTAGACGAGTTGATACGTACCTGTCTGGTCTTTGTGCGTGCCCTCAGTCAGTCACGTAAAAAGACCAAAGATATTGTTAGCATTTGGCCTCTCCCAGCATATTGCTATAGCTCCAAACAGGGGTGAAGTTGGAATCTACCACGCTCTTCCACGGGCACGCACAAAGACAAGACAGGTACATATCAACTCGTCTAAGCTCCGCTAAGAACATATCACAGTATGGAAAAACGGTGGCCTGTTCCTTTAAGCGGCTAAAACAGGGGTGGTTCTTTTTGTATGCCAATTCAAGTTCATGGATTGCTTTGACTTCTGTGTGACCTGGCCTGGGACAAAGTCTTCGTTTCATTTGATGCTTAGATCACCAGGTTTAATTCTGGTAAAGACCCATTTAATTAGTTCAGTGAGTTAGTAGACAAGTCATTTCTAGTCCAAACAATGTCGTTGAGTTTTAACTTATAGGCCTTCTTGAAAAGACCAACATTTCTGATGCGTGGCAATCATTGGTGTACAGTTTTCAACCACCAAGGCTAAAAAACTTAAATATTTTTGACGTTACAGAACACTTAGGAGTTTAGACAGGCTGATGTAGCTTGTTTAGTTGACTGAATGCCTCTGGGGGCTCCTGTGGAAAAGGCCATTAGGAGTTTTAGAGCAGTCAGTCGGCCGCACTGGGATTAGCACACATGGAGAACAGGGCACTGACAGGTTTTCACTAAACACCACAGTCTGGGGAATTAGCCTGATACTGTTACTCACCACACTTAAGCCTCATTCTACTGTCACGCTACAGCAGAGGGACTGGCAAAAAACAACCAGGCAAAACATCTTGACCACCACTGATTTTTGACAGAGAGGTCTGGAAGAATTTGAGTGAGTTTGTAATGACTGGGCAACTGCGACAGATGTGAGGTTGGGTAGGGCTGGGTATCGTAAAAAAAAATGTCAACACCAGTACTTTAATGATACTTGGTATTTGGTACAGATCGATACTTTTTTCTATACCTACACCAAGATATTTATCATATAGAACCAGAAAACAGAACAATAATGTTAATATATTCCATAAAATACAATTTATTTTAAATTTGTATCCTTTATATGAGCTGTAACAACCAAGTAACAACAGGCATCAAAACTTGGTCTTTAAAAAAATGTCCAGTACCTGCTTCCAATATTTCTTTCATTTTTTCATCAATACCAATATTACCTACACTTTTGTTCCAATACCATATAGGTACCGTTTATAAGTACCCAGCCCTATTCTTGGGCAGTAGGTACAGAATCATTGGTGAACCAGCGTCATGTGATGCGCATGATCAATTGAGGTACTGAAGAGCAAACTGACTTGACTGATCATTTTTTTATTATATTTTTATTTAAAAAAAAGAAAAGAAAAACAAATATATATATATATTAAATATAAAATATTAAAGATAAATAGAACTTTTACTAATGAGACCATATAAACCTCAAAATAAAATTAAAGCTTTCCACGCAAGTGTGTTTTAACACAAAAATATTAACGCAACGTACTCCTCCAATCTCTAAAACCAGGAGCTGTTACTGCCACAGAAATGACTGTAGATTTGATGAATTAAAAGCCCCATGACAATTATTGAGATTGACCAAAGTTGTGATTCCTATTTTGATTACATTTTGATGTAACTTGCTAACCCTGGACTTGCCCAGTCCAGGGTTAGTATTAGCACAGACTAAGAAACAGACAGAACTACTGCTGTTTACACCATAAAAGCTCCGTGCAATGCTAACGTATCAACTAAAACTATCTATGACTCCTTTTTCCATGCTCATGCCATTGTTGGGGACAGTCGCATGCTCTACACAAAAAATAAAACATATGCACTGCGCAGTAACAGCGATTACAAAGAAACTAGTCTAATAATACACACATAGACATAGTGCAAAGTTGCAGGCACGAAATCAACGAGGAGCGCAAGGTTACATCTGTTCTCACTCACATTTGACTCAACTGTCAGACTGTTGTGCCTAGAAATCCATTAATGTTACTGTTTACAACTTCTTCCAAGCAATAAATCAGGCAGACTTTACCACTTTAAAAAACCTACTATTTTTTTTTGATAGTCCCTGTTGCAGTAATAAGAGCACAGCCGAGCTAATCGAGTAGTGTCAAGTGGAACAGACAACAGCTGGGTTCACATTTTTTCATTAACCTCTGTGTTTGAAAATGTTCTCCGAAAATCCCCTTGCAAAGTACTTCGTCTTTTAAAAGTACACAAACTTCTTCACTCAGCACTAGCAGACGCCATACAGGCAATCGTTTCACAGACACAAACCTACTGCACATGGTCGTGATGAGGTCGAGGAAGATCAGGCATCGGGACAAAACAAAGGGAGAACATTTGGACAAGACAACGGGTACCTTTGCATTTGTAGTATGTTGGCTCAGCTGCATTGACATGGTCTGTAGGGTTTCTCGCAGCGGAACATGAAGCCAATGGGAGATTCAGATGCGCGGCCGCGTGGAGTGGAGGATGTGAAGAGGTTTTGTGGGTAGTTCACCAAGGTAAGTTATAGCAAGTGTTTGAGAAGAGAGCCGCCATCCTAGCAGAGATTCAAGTTGCGGTACCTTTCTTAAGCGCAGGGAGCACAGTTTTGATAGGACCTCAATTCATGTTCACACTTTATTTATTTATTTATGATAGGTCAAATCGATGTGCCTCTCAATCAGAACATGATGGAGACCGCCCGATAAGGAAGAGCGAGTGTGGAAAAGTGGAAGTCTTTGAGCAATGAGAATGGAGCAGCATAAAACAACGAAGTACTGAATCACGATATTGACCAGCTCTCCAAATTCGTCAGATTGTCACAGAGATCCGCACACAATTCCATTTGTGTTATCATATTGCCCCAGGCCTATTCCCCTAATGTCACTTTCTTTGCAGCAGACCATTTACCCAGGACCTGGCAACAAAGGAAGAAGTTGTAAACTAACATTAAAGGTGGATTCTGCTACTTTTTATGCAGTATTTTTTTATTTTTTTATATTTGGACGCATTTGACCTTGTAGTGGATGGTTAGGATCAATTGTTGTAGGTTTTCTTGTGAGCGGGGAGAAAACCTTCCAAACAATTGATCCTGGAGCGTCCTAGAGACCACTGTGATGGAAAGTAAAGTCGCCCTGCTAACCACTCATACAGCCGCTGGCTCACTACAAAGTCAAATACGTGCAAACATCAACTTTTACATAAAAAGTTGCATAATGCACCTTTTAAGCCAACAGTTTTAGTAACAGTGGGGGGAAAAAACATTTATGACAATGACAAAGACAAGTACTTATGAGTCACCACATGTCACCACAAAGTCCTCAGCGTGATTTGGTTTGGCTTTTGAGTCAACATCCAGACTCTTTGCCATTATTTATCCATGCTCAGTACCGGGGGAAATTGTACCCCCCAATGGGTTGTATTGCTGGACTTGACGAGATCTTTTTTACCCCCACTAATCACTTTCACTTCCCACATTTTTCCTGACTAATTATGAGCAAATCCGCAGCCAAAATGTTAAAGCTACTCAAAATGGCCTTTATAAATATCCCCAGAGCTAACTGATGGTCACATGGCTTTGCAAATTGATCTCCCGATGAAACGCAAGCAAATGCAGCGTTTCCCATCAAAACGTCAGCCCAAAGGAGAGATCTAATCAGGAGATGCAAGTGCACCACTCTAATTACATCATTAGCTAAACCAATGAGTCAGTCCCAGTGCCCGGAGCCCCCCTGCACCCTCCCTCCACCCCCCGCCCCGCAATGCTCTCCTCTGCCCCATCCAGAAATAAGGAGCCAAGCCTGCAGCCCTCAACTGTATGGCCGCCCGAGCGGAATAATTGTTAACATGTTATGTGCAACAGCGCAAATTGTTAACATTCCAGAAATATCCGACTGCAAAACACGACATCAATGAGAAAGCGCCCCAGTCCACAGCTGCCACTAAACGTCGCGTGCTCCTACCCACACGTAGTCACTTATTTGATCCCACGATGACTTTCGGATGCTCATTCTGCAATGACGGGGTGATGTCGCCTCCGACTGACAAACTCTAGACAGGCTCTAACGCTGCGGGCCATAAAAGGGCAAATGACTAGCCATAAAAATCCACCAGGAGCCAAAACAAATGCAGCAAACAGGTACACGGCCGTAATGAGGGACGTGGGGAGAGGAAAACTGTATTCTTAACCTAACAAACAATTCCTTCTCTTTATATCCACTTTATATCGCACATTTTATGAACATAGGCAGTTCCCAAACATGCTGCACAAACAATAGATGCAAGAATAAAAAAAAAAAAAGGAACAACCTAGCAATGAAATTATATTTGCTGGAGACCAACAACAAACAACTGGAGGTCTGGTATGTGAAATGGAAAAGGCAAAAGGCAGAGATTTCAATTTGTTTTGTTTTTTTCCTCATGGGACTACTGATGGAAATGAGTCTTGAGCTGAATCCGGCATATTTACAGCCCTAGTTGTCTGTTCATTAATATGTCCCATTCAAATAAATGAATAAATGAAATGGAATGTTGTTTGACTTTATGTAGCACTGGTATGACTTATGACTCTCGTTACTTCTGCTTTGCTCGTTCTGAGTAAGAGTCCACCCCACCAAAAAATACCAGAAATGACTAATGCATGTCTCTGCAATATGATGAAGTTAACACCTTTAGTTCTTCCTGTAAGTGCAGACTGACAAGTCCATGATGTAGCGAGTTAATCTTCTTAAACAGTAATGTCATCTCTAGCCTGTCATGTAGTTATAAAATCTGAAGCATCACCATTTTAAAGTAACTTGTAGCGTGGTTGTTGTTACATAAGCATCATAAAAGTATACAAGTTATTTACTTGGGCTATATAGTTTACATAATAGTGTACTGACTGCAAACAACATTCTTTGCATTTGTTATGCTTCTCATCTAGTGAGCATTTCATACTTACTTTCTATCTAAATAAATAAGATATCTTGATATCTTGATCTTGATATAAACTGCAATTGAAATCACAAATCTGTGAGAGATAACAAACTAACCAATGTGGCAACAATATCTGGCGTCTTACAATCTTCAAATCACTTCCCTGCGACAACTTGGGAAACCTGTTAGCTGAGAGCAATCCAACTCCCCCAAGATTGCGTAAAAGGGGTGCATAGAGGGTGCATTTGTATTATAGTAAGTCTATCGCTCGTCAAGACTCATAAAACGTCTCTTTTAGATTGTGAAATACTTGGCACAGTAATCATATAGTGTGTGTCCATGTAACGAAGCCCTATTGCAGCTTTATGTTGGCGGGTCATCGGGGGGAGCGCACCCGGCCTCTGGCGCACTGTTAGCCGCAGAGACAGCCCTGACTGCGGCGCAGAGGACGGACAGCTCCCAGCCTGCCTGAATCTTCAAGTCGGTTCACATCTGCAGCGCTATACCCTCCCACTCGTACCGACACAGCCCCCGCGCACACTCTCATATTTACCTGACAGATTAGTGCGCGCGCATTAATATGCATATGTGGATACTGTCACCTTTAGCGAACGACAGACCGCCTGGTCAATTTGAAACGCTAATGTCAAGCCATTACAACACAGTGGATAGCGAGGAACTTCTGATGATCACCTCTCGTACGAAAACCTGCTAAATGGCGCAAGGTGGATGGATCGTCCAGTAGCAGTAAAGCAGCAGATACAATGTCGTCTGACCACATGAAGAATGCTTTTCATGTCAATTTCCAAATGGTTATTGTCTGGTTGCGATCTGGCTGCGTAAAGGAGCAGTAGGTTTCAAAGATAAGAGAACACGTTTACCAAAGACAGGCGCACGAGCGCACCATCTGCCACTTCTAGTTCACAGAAACAGCGAAAACATCCTACCTTTTGGCGAAACGCTGCTTCCTTTTCACTGTCCAAACCCTCTGGATTGTGTTGCTTGACAGACTCACCACGCGCTGCGGTAAGCCCCGCCCCTCTGGCTGCGGCCGGGCGCTCATTGGCTGAGATGAGTGCGACTGCAGCTAGATCTGTACCCTCGATTGGCTGAGACATTTGTCAATACGTTCGGTTTTTAGCTTCCCGCGTTCTCCCGGAGTCTCGCAATACATTGAATTTAGCAGCCTATATTTAGGTATCAACAACCAACCAGCCACTGCAGGCATGGGAAAGTCAATGTGACCTCTAAAAAGAACACCGAGAGAAGTCTTTACCTTTGAAATGCTTTATTGGGAGCAAATGAGGGAATTCCAGAGTAAAAGAACACATCTCTCACATTGTCATTGTAACAAAAATATATTACCATTTTGAAAGCTTTGCCTATTCATGAGCAATCCATTATTTTTGACAACAAGGACACCTTATCTGTCTCACTTGGCAAGACAAAGTAATATTAGAACTGTGTGTGTGTCCCTGGAATAGCATTATGCCACTAGTGACATTGGCCGTTTGTATCAGATGTAATGGATTAGAAGTGTGAGTGTTGAAGCCTGTCGGTCGAGTGCAAAGTGTGTATTAGTGGGAGAGTCATATCAGCCGCTCAGTCTTGCACCAAGAGAGGAGCTTTGACTTGAGCCGCCACCTCAGCCCCCATAAGTTCCTCTACGATGGCGAGGGCGAACTCAAAACTGGTGCCTGGCCCACGGCTGGTGATGTAATGTCCATCCTTCTGAACGCGGGCCTCTGAATATTTATAGTGGTCTAAAAAAAAAAAGAAAAACATACAGTGATTGCAACTTGACATAACGCACGAGACCGCTCAGCGGGGGGCACTCAGATCATGTATCAATGTTTAAGGGGACCTAGTTCGGGCAGGTTCTGTCAATTTTCCCCATCTGTCTTCACCTCTGTGTGTGCTGCGCTCTCCTCTGCTGCATAATGACAAGAATATCCTCCTCTAAAAAGTGTGCACAGCACCATCTGCTGGCTTTAAGATATCAGTGCAGGATTACAGAAAGGAGCAGGTTTTAGTTTCCGGAATTTCCAACATTAAGCCTTTTTATGCCATTGTGGGAAAAGGTTACAGCAGTGCATCAAAACCGGGATTGTCTTTTACATGGGATAGTGGGAAGTATTTCAGCTTGGATTTTGTAATTTGACATTAAATGTGCATACATGATTGTGTTATTAAGCAATGATTTAAGATAATGTAAAGTAATAAAGCTATTTCTTTTTAAATCCTTTTAAAGCGAAGCTTCCTCACCTCCGGCCATCATCTTCTCTTTCATGGCGGGGTGTGTGGTGACAGTGCTGCCGAAGCCGATGCCGTGAGCGAGAAGAGCAGTGGGACCTGGAGAAGGACAGAGCCACTTAACATCAGCACAGAGGGAAAACCTGCTAGAACGTGTACCCTGCTTTTATCGCAGCGCTTTAATGGGGTCAAGGACAAGATAAAAACACATCTCTGTCCCTCAAACATCCAACAAGAAAGGCACAAAAAGTTTGTGAGAGAGGCCATCCTTGAGACAAAAAGCACATATTTAATATCCAACCCAAATCAAAACAACAACGGCATGTGGATAATCAAGAGGATGTGACACACCCCGGATCAGAACCATTGACTGAGCATGTTTTACATTCTAAATTTTTTAATTCATCTATTCATGCACAGGCACTTAAAATAATGTTTTCAGTTGGATTGTAGTTATTGCCCAATTGAATTTGAATCTGCAATGTGTACAATGTTGATTGCTTTGGTGTCTAATAACACTTCAAGCGGCACACAGCTTTAACCTCCAAAGACTGTGTTGAAACAGAGCAAAGTGAGAAACAGAAAACCCCGACTGCTGCATTATCTTCGTCCTGGCAGCAGCACTGCAGTGTGAGCTCATCCAAAAACCGTTAATAAATAGAACGTTATTGATCACGCTCCTTGGCCGCATTCCCAAACAGTCTCCAGATTACACTTTCCCCGGGCAGGACGGCACACTGCTGGGTAGCGCTGCGGCCAAAAGGAGACACAGAGACCTTATGAAAACCACAGCCAGACAAGGGGAGAAGGGGGGGTGGGGGTTGAAACCGGAGACAAAATCGATCAGGATCATCTTTCTGTGAGGAGGAAAAAAAAAATTATAATCTATGCATCCTTTATGGTTTGTTGAGGGTGACAGGAGAGTGAAACACAGGTCTGTACAATTTGAGAAAAATAATTGATTGACACTCTCCCATTTGTACATTAAGACCTTATAGCTAGACATACATTTCTGTGAATGACAGGGCAAGCAGGAAAAATCCTTGATCGTGTTGGTAAAAAGCAAACTTTTAAAAACCTTTTTTTTTGTATTTCTGTGTCATCTCGATCATGTCAAAAAAAATTGAAAGCCTGGACTTGCAGATTGGACTGGACTGCAGAGTGGAGTAGCTTAGTCAGACGAGTGTGTCGTTTCATACCCTGACATCTTTCTTATAACATTCCTAATGATAAAGCCGCACATGATAATCGCCGACCGCGCTGCCCAAAGCAAGGGGGCGCTTTGCGCCCTTTTGTCTGCCTCAATCTAAAATTATGGTATTGCTACTGCCTTTGTGTTTGTTTGTTTTTAACTTTTTTCCCTAGGGTCTTAGTTTTAGGATTTTTGGAATGCGCTAATGCACCCTCTCGGTATTTGACAAAGTTTTTTTCAGAAAAAAAAAGAAGAGGTTTTTGTGTTTTTTAACCATGCTGAGCACTGTATAATGTCTCAATTTTGACCTTATACTATATATATATATTATACAAATTAGTATCACACTATATCTGCAAATTGAAGCATATTTTTACATTTTACTTAGGGTTGCGGCTGCGCCGCAGAAAATCCACAAAGGAGAACTTCTCGCTGAATTATAGAGTTTAACAACAATGTTCCCGCTTACGCGGGAACCATAAACCAGTGTTTTTCAAGCACTGTGCCGTGGCACACTAGTGTGCCGTGAGCTATTGTCTGGTGTGCCGTGGGAAATTATCCAATTTCACCTAGTGGGTCTGAAAAAATATTTTTAGAAAACAAATTAATTATTATCTGCAAATAATGTGTCATTTAAGTGTCTGTGCTGTCTAGTGACCGACAGAGTCACCATGTAATACTCTTCCATACCAGTAAGTGGCCGCAGGTAGATCATTTCTTTGAGACAAAAGAATTAGTGATGCATGAATGCAACAGGTGGCAGTTACAGTGGCATTGTGGCTAGTGAGACTACATGGTGTTCCTATTCAAGACACATTGTCTGCTGTTGGTGTGCCTCATGATTTTTTCAACGTAAAAATGTGCCTTGGCTCAAAAAAGGTTGAAAAACACTGCCATAAACTATACATTTTCGGAAAGTGCTCGCGCATTCCTACCTCATGGTAGAGGTCCTGGGTCACTGACGGGCACAACTCTCAGTCGCCCATTAACTTTTATGGGCTCTGTACAATTACAATGTCCATTTTTGCATTATATATGTATGTGCACGGGACAAGCACGACAAGAAGAGTGCGTGAGTGTATGTATGAGGAGGCGAGCGCTTCACACTCGTTTTGTGCGCTCCACGCACTTTGGGGGAATCTATACGATTACAAGAGCCCTTTCGCCAGCCCTGATGGCGCTCGGGCCTAATAATTTATGAGCAAAAAGTAGAGTTTTCAAAGGCAGTTCATAAAGCTACTACTGTGTAATGCTATCCACTGTATTGCTTTTCTTAACCTTTGTAACTACTTTTAGCTTGAACCTTTATTTTTCTTTCTGTAGTCAGACTCTGAACAGCACGCACAGCAGATTCATCATTCCTGTGCTCCTGTGAGGATACAGTCATTTCTAGGACACCCTTCACTCCACTTTGCTGCATTGGTCCCTTTCACCGTTCCCTCTGTCCTTCCAAAGCTCTGTCCCAGCACACGGAAGATGTCAAGTTAAATGTCACTGCATAGAGTCTGCCAGGGACTGAACCGTTTTCAATGCCAAAAACAGGTCATGGAAAAGCAGCTACTCAATTTAGGGCCGCAAGATTATTGCAATTTGTCTGACAAATATTTGTGTTTTAAAACCCAGACTCTGCACATTTTACACATGTCCATAACATGAAGATTAGAGAGAAGAGTGTTTTATGAAGCACATGCGTTTTCAGAACATGTTTGGGGAGGTCTTAACTACAGGGTTAAAAGGTTTTCAAGATAGAGCCCACCGAGGCGGGATGTTTTGTTATTCACAGTGGACATTGCGCAATACAACTAACATTTAATCGTGTAACCCTATACTCACTCAAAGCCTGTCACACAGATGGGTTGAAGCAGTTAAAATAAAGCTAAAAACCAATAGTTGCCAACTACTAGCGGGAAATGATTTGCAGTGGAGGCAATTGGAGTGGTGCAAAGATTAGAGTGTCCCTCATTTATCAACATTGCGTAAAAAAATGGTGTATGCATAGGTGTATTTGCGATATACGCCAGAGGGCGCGTGGCATGTATGAACCTGTGCTTTCCGCTCAGATCTTATCGTACGCAAGAGCAGCTGGTGGTAAATGCCACGGACAAATCTTAGCGTCATTTGAATGAAACGGCCAAAAATGTTCATGTATGAGGAGGCCTCACCCAAGGGTTTTACGACACGCACGCACGAAACACGGCAAAAAAGAACAAACCAGGAGATGATGAATAGTAACCTTGTAGCCAATCCAAGATCACATTTACTAAATAAGAGGGGGAATAAAAGAAATAGGCTAATAATAAAAAGTGACCTTTTTAAATAAGCTGTAAGCCTAAATAGGGTAAAAAAAGGGTATAAAATTAGACCACATAAAACAAAACAGCTATAACGCTGCAGTACAGACTCTGGACCATGATCTGAACGGCAGCGGGCGTGAGGCGGGGAAGCCACCCACACAAAGTTTGTGCAGCAGCGGTATTTTGTTAAAAACAAAAGAAATATAAAAAAAAAACACCATAAGCGTCTCTGCGGCTTGCAGTCCAGGTTCTAGTGTCACTGGTCCGGGATGAGCCTCTGGGCTCGGCCCGTGGCGTGGAGGAGCGTGTCGATGCAGCGCAACATTGAATCAAAGTCTGTCCATAAACATTAACGCTGTAGCCTTGTTTCATGTTTAAATCACTAATGAGGATAATATGCGGTGGCAATGCAATTCATGCTGTTAAAAACTGTTTTCCTGCGCTGTTTAGTGTTTAGTTAAAATTGGTGTATCATGTAACACCTCCTGACTTGGTGTGCGCACCGTACGCCAGGTGTAGCACAGATTGATAAATGTCAAAACAGGCGGTGATTTTTCGTACACCCCACATACGCTCTGATTTCACCGTACGCAAGTTTGATAAATGACAGCCAATGAGTCTAGCAACAGAAACAAAGTGTTTTGAGCATGACTGAAACAAAACACAACTTCGGGTAGGTGTTCATGAGGGAAGACCAAGAGTTTGGCCTAAAAAATTCAGTTCATTCGAATATTAACCCTTTAACACATGCAGTTTACACACATAAGCATGCATGTGAAAATGTTCTATTGTAGATCATTTATGCCCAACTACAGCTGCAGTAATGTGTGGAAAACCAACTTTAGGCGATGTAACTTCACCTGCACAGATGGCTGCGATCAGGCCTTTTCTCCCGTCCTGATCCTTCAGCACTTCTTTCACAGCAGGAGACTGGAGAGAGCAGAGGAAACAGATGTCTGCTGAATCACTAAACAACATATGGATATTCATCAAAAATGCAGGTTAGAGACGGCTCATGCTGCTGCTTGCATCTTTGAGAATCGTTGGCAACGGTCATCACGCTCAAAAGTAAAACAATATAGCCTCGTCTCCACTACCATTTTATTTTATAGTTTCAAACTACATTTTGAACAAGCGGGTGACCAAAATAGTACAAAATGGACAGCTCTCTGAATATGAATGGCTAAACTAATAAAAAACAAAAATGATGTACTTCCTTCAGTTAGGCGCCACATGGCCTTAACAAAATATCAAACAATGTTATTTACAACGTGCAAATGAAAGCACACTATTTTACCACCATTATTTCTTATTTAAGGAGAGCAAAAAGCAGGAAATAGTTGGTGTTGGTGAATGTATGATGCATAACAAAATGTAACTGACCTCTGCCAGATTCTGGGCTCCAGGCATTCCTCCAGGAAGAAGCACCACGTCATATGGACCCTGCCAGAGCAGCCAGAATGAGAAATGACACAAATCAACATATTGTGAGCGTATGGCATACTTGACCATTTGTTTGAAAGGTCTTCTCATTGTCATTAGATTAATATTTGAATGTCACAATGTAGGCAGACTCTGGCCAAGATTGCTGATATAGTCTAGGCTACTGTGCAGCTGCTTGCAAAAGGAGAGACTATGGCTGAGACTATGAAAAGCACATTTTACTGATATGGCTTTAAAAAAAAAAAAAAAAGTAGTTTGTGAAGAAGACTAGAGTCGACAATATAGTGGACATTTGTGTCAGACATTTGCAGAAAAGCTCACCTGTTTGCTGGCCTCCTCTAGACTGGCATCAGGACAGATCACCACGTTTCTGCTGCACTGGACGGGCTCTTTACCTGTTAGACCCGCGACAGTCACTGCGATCTGAAAGCACGATGCATAACACAAGCATTGACAATTCGGTGAAGCTTCATGACAGAGCAAAAGGGACGGAGAGAGACACTGAACTTTGACATTTAGCAGTCAAAGTTTAATTGCGCAGTTACCATAATGTGTTCAGTTCACGCTTGCAGGTTCGGTCAAATGCACAACTCTATTTAGAAGCACCGGAAGTATACGATTGTTCAACAAAGTGGCGATAAAAGCCATTCATTTCAACCAGTATGTCAAGCTAACTGCTATTGTTATTATGAAAATGGACAAACCCCAGCTCTGCGCATGACGTCCACGGGAATAACCGTCTCCATCTCCTCTGCACCTTTAGACAGGATCACCAGAGCCCTCTTCCCCGCCATGTTCTTTTATTATTATTATTTTACGGAGAAATTAAACGTCCTGTCTACTCGTGCAAGGGCAGCCGAGCATGCGCAGTAGCGTCCACCGATTGTTTGACAGCGCGGTTGCCATGTTGGTCGAAGTTCCTCTTTTTTTTACATGAATTATCTTTATTTTTCATCGAAGCCCTACGTGGACAGGTAGAGATTTATTCGCCAAAACCTTAACATTTCAATACTTGCCTCTGCTTGAAATCCATTGAAGTGCATAGCTCCTAAAGTCTCATCTTAATACAATGCATCTTACTCCCCGCGTGAACCGAACGCATTTCCTCTCCTGTTCGGCTTTACCCAAATGTATAAGCTTCTCAACTGGAGAGCAACAGCATTTGAAAGACCTACAAAAGTGATAACATATTTGTCACGTTGTCGCTGAGCTTTGGCGCCTATTGAAGCGTTTCGTCTCTTTTTGGTCATGTTTTAGTGTTTTTTGTTGTTGTTGTTGCTTCTCATCGTGTTTTCATCACGGTTTTTACACTTTTTTGGTCGTGTTTTCGTTTATTTTTTGTCCCTTTTTGTGTCTTTTTTATTGCTTTTTCATCACTTTTTTGATTGCAGTTTGTTGCGTTTTCATCCTCGTTTTCGTCGGTATTTAGATTTGTGAAGCTTTTAGATTTGGAGCCAAACTGGAGTAAATGTGCTCGGTTCAGGTGGGTGTTAAGAGATTAAAGCTGCAGTTAGAGATTGTATACGGAAATCTCGAGAATGGTGTACTGATGTAGATGTCCAGCAGGTGGCGACATAATCAAAGGATTGTCTGCAGGACAGGTCTATACCACACCATTGTATAAACATACTGTACATAGATCTAGTTGTGTCGTTGCCTATACAAAACAAAAGGAGAAAAAACCTCAAGGTAATTTAAACTTTTTACTTTTTAAGACACCTCCATCCCTGTGTTACATATTATAACCTGCTCCCCCTATGTTCTGTCTGTCTTCACGCAACTCTTAAGACACTCATATTGCAGTGTAAATCCTATGGGGCTTTACTGTGTTGGTGTCTGGGTGCCTAGATTGACTTTCACTGTTTTTTTGGTTGTTTTTTTTTACAGGCGAACCAGAGCCCAGTTGAAACGGCAGATTAGGGAAAAGCGTAGGGGGAGCTGGCAGCAGGTTGTTTGTTGCGTGCCTCTGACAGAATCCAAGAAGACAGTGGTGATTAGCCACATATGCAGCAGCCCGGGGATCAACTGCTGCAGAGACCCACCGTGGCACTCCCAAAGCTCATCTCCATACATTAATTCGCTTATGTGCATTTACTAATTCCCCAGTCGTTAAAGTGCGTGATCATTGCACGGATACGTTTCAAAGTGACTCGTGGGACAATGGCAAGGACAACAATATCACAGACTGAAAGACAAAGGCGGTGATTAAGAGATTATGTTACAGTCTGTGGAGATTTGTTGTCTCATTTAAGACGTGAAAAAATGTAGCCTATGGAAACAAAAGGATGACCACCTAGCAATAAATGATGGTAGCCAACATGGATTCTGTTTGGATTCCTCCCATTGAAAGCGTGCACGTGGCCTTTATGAACAGTGCATCAATTTACCATGAAAAAGAATGTGAAAGGGAATAGTTATCAGCACAACAAAAGAATGTCACATTGCGATCTAGAAAGTTGCTAGAAAAGACTAGCAGAACAGGTAACAAATTAATGACATGGAAAATGGACTATACATTTGACTAAGCTCTCTCCCTGTCATGCAAGGTGATGCACCCAGGCTCATTATCCAGAGACACAGCTGAATGAATTTCACATAGCGACAGCAACAGAAGAGAGAACCAAGGCCAAAAGGTAAGACTGTTCTGTCCTGTTGAGAAATTAGTTCTCTACATTTGATCCAGCTGCAACCTCAACACTGCATCTGAACAGTCTTCTTAACAAGACCTATGCAACAGGAGGAGTTGAGATGTTCTATGTTGGAGAACTTGGAAACTTTATTTTATTTTGTAGGAGACCTTACTCAGAATGTGTGCTCAGTGGTTGGAGTTTCAAATTGACCCCTGTTGCTCTGCGACTGTTACTTTGTGCATGGAAGGCTGGTAACAAAATCCAGAGGTATAGAGAGATTTTGCCCCCAACAAGACTTAAGCATGTATTATAAATCATAAATCATAAAATGCAGTACCGTATTTTCCGGACTATAAATCGCTCCGGAGTATAAGTCGCACCAGCCATGGCAACTTCCTGGGCACGGAGGCATATCTGCAGCGTTTACAAGCCTCTCCCGGCAGCACGTTCTTTAAGCTCTCATTTGCGAACTCGTTCCTCTAGCTGTGGTCATATAGCTTTAAGCCCGCAATTAGCTTATTTTGTTTTCTTCATTGCAGTAAAAGTAACCTCCGCTTTTCGCCAGTTCCTCACACGTTTCTAGCTCAGTCCAAACGTTCCTTCTGCACTCGATTACTGTTTTTTAAAATCTTCAATGGTACAGGAGTAGCAGATACTGGTACACAAGCCTAGAGCGCCCTCTAGTGGCTGTCAGTGTGAAAATAACAAAGATGTGAAATCATATATTTTTATATATAAATCGCACCTGAGTATAAGTCGCACCCCCAGCCAAACTATGACAAAAAAAGTGCGACTTATAGTCCGAAAAATATGGTACATAAAAAGTAGGACCAGTTAGTATAACGAAGGACAGACTTGTTTTAGAAATAGGCCTGTATCCATTGCATATCAAATAGATTGTGTGAACCATTTCAAGACTAAAAATATTGCTCATTGAATGAGCAAATATCACGTTTATACAAATCAAAAGTGGTACATGGGGACAGAGGTCTAAATTGCTATTCAGTACAACCAGAAGAGGGATAGGTAGTCACCCAAATTGTGATGACATTCATTTTAATTTCTATATGAACATTTTGCTCCTTTATCTTCCCACTTGCAGAGGTGAGTGTTGGGGAAAACCCTGAGGGGGAACCCAAACCTCCAGGGAAGAACAAATACATAGGATTTTGAAATACAACAAGACAAGGGACAGACTCGTAAGAAAATCCAGCCGCTGAAATGAAGGGATTCGGCAAATTAGCGTTTGTCACTAAGTAATCCTGTTACTACTGCAACATGGAAATACAGTGCTAATATGGTGTTAGCTCACACACGCGGCCTCTGTTTGGGCGAGATATACAGCAGGTTCAGGGCTTCCGCTATGCGCACATAAATAAACATGGTTAGTTTGACCTCGAGAAATGTGTCAGAAAAATCACACGACTTACATAACATGTGTTTTCTATAGATTGAATATCATAAGACTGACGAAACATAGGACTGTGGCGTATCTTCCTATGGAATTTACTTTTTGAATCGTCTTTTTAAATGTCGGGTGGAGATTTAACTATATTAAATTGATACCGTTTTAGTTTCAGATAGTTACCCAGTAAAGTAGACATCGCCTTTAAAAGAGTTCTGAAAACGTTCTGAACCCATGAACATTTGGGTGCTGTTTTACCCGTAGGCCAGCACAGACAGCAGCCCTCAAAAGGCTTGTAAGGAATAGTGCACGAATCAATAAATGTAAATTATATATAAGATTTAAATATCATCAAGAGCACTGGGTTGATCTTCTTAGCAAGAATTTTGACCTCACTGTCAATCAAAAGTTTGTCAAAAAGCACAAACCTAACCTGAGACCATGGTGGGGGCTTAAGACACAACTTTTTAGGCCCCTCAGATCACACTTGATGACTTTTTGAAAATGTTCTAGTGCATGTAGGAAATAGGTGTGATTGTGTGAGTCCTGACACCTCTTCTCAGGAGCAGGCTCATTTTAAATAGACCCAGAGCTTGTGTGTTGTTTAACCAGTCCTCCATTTGACCATTTGAGAAGAAGCGTCTGAAACGTCCTCAACCTCTCCAAGTGACGATATTTACTATGATGGAAAATTGCTGAACAACTGAGAGCCGACACAAATACGCCGCTGTTATAGATGAAACAAAATGCAGCGCACCAACCAACAGCACAAAGACTGATCACCTCAAATCAGTGTAAATTATTGTTTGCTGACTAGAGTAGTGCCAGAAAGGCGCAAAATTATCATTGAAAAGTTGCGCCTCATGGATCGGCATAATGTGTGTGTTGCATTCCATTATCAAAAGGTGACGTTGAATTTCCACAGGCCGACAGAAGATGGCGCCAGCTGCGTTCGACTATTCAGAAACTGTCTCTGTATCTTTTCCCTAAACAAGTGAAAAGATTATAAAGTGAAGTGGCGCCTCCCTCGTCTCACAACAATCCAAAATACTATTCCCAAACTATATCGAGCCTTCTGACGCGTAATGGCAGCCTAAATACAAAACAAAACTATGTTGCAGTTTATGTTTTAGAGTCATCCAAAAATGGGATTCCTTCAAATCCACGGCATGACCAATTGTTCCCCAGCACAGAGGCAGAATAACAAATTAGGGCCTGCGTTAATGTGTTGTTTAGATTACTGAGTGTGTGAAAAGACACGAAGCGCAATTGCCTCACAGTCATTTCTTTGGGCGAGCAATAATCTGCCCCAATCCCTAAATTATGCCCCCCCCCCCAAACACACACACACCCATGCTATTTTTACAGGGGGCAGAAGTGACACACAAGTACCATATTGCGTCTGGCTCCGAGCGTTCTTTCATTTGATTCCTTATAGGCAGATTTTTGTGTTATATATATGTCCTGGGCCAAATCGCCTCCCCACCCCCAAGAAGAGGAAGCAGAGATAACATACAGTTTCATGTAGGAGTATTTTCCATATAACTCAAGGGTTCTGAACCTAGTTATCTGGACTAGGTTAATTAGTTGAAGATGTTTCCTGAGAGGCGCACCTTGAAATCTGAAAGAGAACCCCCATAACAAGTCAATATTTGTGTTACTTTACTTTCAGTTTGAAGCCCTGGGTTTAGGCCTGTAGCTTCATCTTCCCAGGATGCATAGTTACTTGACACGGGTTCATATTTGATGTGTGTTCAGCATTGCTACCTCACAGCTAGATTGTTTCAAGTTCCAATCCCAAGCCTGCTTTTTTTGGTTTCACATATTTGGATGGATTTCCCATGTACTTGGTTGGACCGCGAGTTCTGAAAGAGCCCGTATTCCTTTGCCGCAGCCCATTCACAGCGAAAAACTGATAAAGTCCTGGAAAAGAAGCTACTGCACTTTCACTTGGGCACAACGCAGCATCTTCAAAAAGTCCCCCAAGTCCCTAAACGCAGCCTCCTCTCCACTCAGAGGCCAATAGACACAAGGAGGATTAGTGTAGTATGTTTAGCAGATTGGTTTGCCAGAGAGTGAGAAGGCCATGCCCGTGGGTCCGGTCCCCCCCACTCGCCCCTGTGAACCCCCCCCCCCCAGGTCTGCACTCTCTCGGGGGGGTCTGTGGCGAAGTGATAGATCCTGAGTGGGAGTACGGCAGGCTCGATGCTGCAGAGGACGCACACAGATAATCCAGGGCTTAACTGGAGCTACGCTAACTGCACTCATTTAAACAAGAGAAACATGTGCGCAAACTGTTTATTCCATCGCGGGCTACTGGCTATAAACACTTTCCCACGTCTCCTTCAAATATGGAGCAGTCGAGACGCCGGTCCTGGGTTCAGTTCCTGGATAGTAGGGCCTCTCTGTGTGGAGTTTGTGAGTGCGGTTCTTCACCCGGCAACCCAAAACATGCAAAATAAAATAATTCTCCAGATAGGTATTCCTGATCAAGATCAGAGCTCAAGGTTTGTAGTCGTCCAGTAGTTTCAGGGGGGCACTGATTGAAAGGTTGATATAATAAATCATCAAATACAAAACAGCAGTACAGGTCGCACTTTAGATTTTTTTGACTTTTTCAGTCTGTGTCGCCAAAGTAAACCGGTTGCACAAAGACATAGCAGATTATTTTTGTGTTAGTTGGAGGCCCTATACCTGATAATTAGTTAAGGGCACCGTTGAATGTTTTGTGTGTGTGTGTGGGGGGGGGGGGGGGGCTTTGACAATCATCTGTGCAGTTAGGGTGCATTTAGGCCCGTGCAGAGACAGTAGCCGCAGTAGTTTTGATGGAGAGCCGTGTACAGGACAGGACAGGGCAGGTGAAAGACCAGCTGCTCTTCTATTCTCTCCTCAGGACGGCCCAGTGTGATCTCGACCCGGGACCTTCTCCTTTTTTCCCACACGGGAGCTGTCCCGGCTCTGTTACACACACGTCTGTTCGTACGGAAGACTGCAATGAAATCCACGCCACAGGGGTATGCCCAGGACACGTGGAGACTGTTGATGCGGCCAGTCGAACTGTCCAAACACTCTCCGCTTGTCCGCTGCGGGTCTCATCAGCGTGTTCAGTTTTAGCTCAGTCACAGTGCGGGGACCATGAAGGACCCCCGTGCACGGGAATAAGCCAGCGCTGTTATTACCGGGCTAAGTTTACATGTTCATTCACACTTGATTACGGCACTAAGGCAGAGCAGACACCTGAATGGGCCCCGCATGTCAGAGCAACCAGGTCACATGACACATACGGTGAATTCATACGTGTCTGGAGGGAGAATACACAAAGACGAAGTGTACGTTTTTGTTGCCATGCGTGACTGATGAACGATTGCACAAGAACCAATTAATAATGATTTAAACTTGACCTTCTGACGGCTATTTGTGCACATACAATGACACACTGTCGTAGTGAATACTCGTTGAGGCACTTTTGTCACCATCACGATGCATACGGGCCGATATGATTTGTGCGGTGTCGATATTACCTTGAATAATCTGTGTGGGGGGGGGGGAATAAATCACACACCCGTTTGAGTTTCCAAAACCAGACGCTAATCTGACATTTGATGAAATATTGAAAAGTGTTCCAGGGTTGGCAGGATGCTAAACTGTTTTGGCTCTGTTGTCTATGGAAACAATGGTGCAACGCTGCTAATTTATGTGTGTGATCGTGACTATAGTATTGTGACCACGCTTTTCAAAACAATACATTGACAAAAACATATTCACAAAAAAAGGTGAATTGTTCCTGCCACATGCAATTTGTCAGTAGACCCATTCACTTCCCCCAAAAGATGTCCATCAAAAACGTAATGGGACAAACTACACGGGATGAAGCACCAAACACAGCATAAAATACTACATTGTGCTGACAATATTCCCACTTCTCACTGACAACTATTCCTGAAAATGCTCCTCTTTTCTCTGGCTATGGCGACAGACAGCTCCACAGCCTTGGCCTGCAGTAGCATTATGACCACAACAGGCATGCAGGTGTCCTCCATTTTCACCTGTATAATCCTTTATAGATTACCACAATTTACCTGCAGTCACCACTTAGCTCTTGGTACAACATCCCAACTTTAAATTTCTCGGACACTTAATCCTTACTTTCCTCTCTCTCCATTTTACATTATCCGACTTAATATGTGCGACATTTTTCCCAGGCAAATTTCCCTCACACACCGATTGCTTCTTTTATTGTTGTGGCTGGGTTTAAATTTGCAGCCAAGAGTGTAATTTCTCTTGGACAAACTACCTACAAAAAAGTCCGCTGCCATCTCAATTATGTCGTCCTCCCTCTTTTTGATTTCCACTTTGAAAAGCCAAAATGATATGTCCGTCTGATTGCCCGATGTTCAATGCGCATGTTGCAGCGGCCCTCATACTGTCCTCTGCAGATAAGGTTTTGCGGGTTTTTTTTGCTCCACGTCTTGAAACAGAAGCTTGACGAACGGCCGTTGTCGTCCCAATACTCAGCGGGATAGAGCACTGCGCCTTTGAGACAGCGAGGTTGTTGGTTTTTTTCTAATAAGGCCGCCTCAGTAAAATCAGTAAGGTGACATTTCTGCAGTAGCATCAAGATCCAACGGTGGCCATGCTGCTCCCACAATCAATTATCCATGCATAACATCCCAACTGTGTGCCCGGGACATGAATCGGGGCCTAGGCGCTGGCTCCTTCTTCCATTGATTTGCCGGGACCTTTTATTTGACCCTTAAGAAAGCAACGGAGGGGTGTGGGGCGGCAGAGGGGCTTTGTGCGGGAGATAAGACGGCGGAAAGAGGAAAGTTTTGAAACACAGACAAATGGACGGATGATATTTATTTCCATTATCTTGAAAGACGACTTCAATTGGTTTTCATTTCAGACAGTGTAAGAAGATCCTTTGTATACAGTATAAAGGCCCGCGTGCTTTGAGCTCGGGGGAGGGAGACGCAAGTGCATTTAAATCATACCACTTTTGCACTGCGGTCGTTGATGGTATGAGATACGGGATCATCGGAGTAGAATGTCTTTTGTAAATATTTTGTAGAACAAAGAATATGCGGGAAAAAAAGCAATTAGCAATGAACTGAAGGAATCTCTCTCAGAATCAAACAAGTCCAAGTTAGCGCCATGTAGAGCCACATTTTGTAATAACATTGCATTATCTAACAGTTCAAAATGAAATAAAATTGTCATTTATTTGTGCAATAAATCCGCATGTTGTAACATTGTGCCACATTTAGTAATAATTTTTACATTTTGCAAAGCTGTCCTCATCGTTTGTTACTCATTTATAAGCAGCTATAGAATGATTACCTTTATTGTTCAGTGAATGAATACGTTTACGGTCAATAATACAACGTGCCCAAACCGTTTTCCTAAACTTAACCATTTCTGACCTGACCCTGACCTTAAAGACTCACGGATGGTGCACGTTGTCACTATAATCTCTGTTTAGATGCTTATTCATGTTAACAATGATTAGGAAACTGTGTAAATGTCTTATAAAGGATGAATGAAGTATTTAACAATGCGTTACTAACTGCTGGATAGTGTGCAGTGACCCATTTTATTACAAAATGAGTGGAGAGAGTTTTTTACTAAATGCGGATTGTTACAAAATGCAATTTTATTACACAATGCATTTAGAATTTTATTACAGTTATTACATAATGTGGTGTTATTACAAATTGCACCATGCTCCACAAGTGAGCTGAGCTTTCTTTTGAGGGATGGCATGTGCATGTAAGTCCATCCATCCATCCATTTTCTCCCACTTGTCCGTTGCCGGGTCATGGGGGATAGCCGCCGGAGCTGCCCAAGTCACATTGCACCAGTGCATGTAAGTGTAGTTTTTTAAACCTTTAAGAGTGCAGATAACTTTGCTTTAATAGTAGCAGACACTGGCGACTTGTGGCTGATGTAGGCCTACATTGCACAATATGGAGAAAAGTCTATAGGGCGTGTTAAGAGTGGCACATGCCCTAGTTGTGTGCAAACGTGCAGGATTAGATGCTCATTTAAGATATTCAACTTTGTGAGGATGTGCGGCTGAAAAAGAACAAACAAAAAACAGCAATCATAATCCTCATAATTGTTTCTGTCTGTGGAAAAGCGCACAAGTTAGCAAATATAATGTACACGGTTTCAAACACAGAAAAAACAATATTACTCTAGTTTTTAATACTAAACTTTGTGTGTCAATTTTCGTCCACTAAAATATTTTGTCATAATTTTAGACTAAAATTAAAGTCAAACTAAATTAAAAGTTGTGTATGAGACTAATACTACGACTAAAATGTCCAGATATTTTCGTAGACTAAAATATGACTAAATAAAAATGAAAAGAAGAGAGTAAAATCATCCAAACGTATAATGACCATTTAAAAGAGCCTCATAGATTAAATTCACTACTAATTTGACTACTGTAAATCTTGACTAATGACATGGCAGACTGCAGACTAAAACTGCATTGAAATATGTTGAAATGAACACTTTTATGAACAAAGTTAGAGAGAAGGCTGCTGTAGTTGAGACCCTTTACCATTTAATTAGAGTCTAATCTTGTAACATGGACATTTGTCATTGTTCTTATCATGTATGACAGTATGAGTGCCTGCATTCAGAGCACACAGCATTTTGGTACCACACACACCCTCCTATCCCACCACCGGCTGTACCCCTGCACCTCCACTCCCATCTGTGTGCTATCAGCGGCCTGTCAGAGTGGGATTGGTCTGTAGTCCCGGGATGAAAGAGGCAGCGATCCTGTTGAGAGAATAATCTGGACACTTTAACAGAGTGACAGGCAGGTTCAGGATTCCCCCACAATCCCCCCAGTCCCGTTAGGTGCCGATGTGTGAATGTGAAATCAATGGTACACCCGCTCGACACTTTGTTTGCTGGACCGCGGGACGCTTTGTGCTGAAAATAAGAGTCACGGATCTTCAGATTCCGGATTGAGGACACAGAGAAGGGGACTATAAACATGGGATTTGAGCATGAAAGAAGATTCCGTGTGCCTTTTACTGTAGAAAAAGTACTTAGGGCAAAGCAAGTATTCCACTAAAGCTACTATTTAAAACATTTTACATGTGAAAAGTCATCAGAATTACTTATATAATATATAAGTATATAATACTTATATTATAAAACTACACATTATACTTTTGCAACCACGTGTGTACATTTTCATCATGCACAAGACATGAAATTTACAACTTGATGTCAAACCTACCACCAGTATAAATACAAAAACTAAAAATATCAATATGGTCAGAAGAACACACATAGTGAACTGGTTACAGCTTTGGTAATCAAAGAAACGGGATTACAGCCTTTTTATTGTCATGGAAAAAGACAGTTTGGAGTCTGTTTGTCCCGCCCTTGATACCTAGACATCGCCCAGTAGTTATGCTAACTAGTATTAGTCCAATAAGCCGAATGCCCATCTTGGCTCGCCCGTTGCATTATGGGTAATGGAATGTCTTTTGGCTACCAAACAATATTGATAGTTAGTGCTGGAAAGTTGATGATTTAAAGTGTTATTGTCGTCGCCATGGAGCCTGTTACAATACTAGCTTAAAGTCTATTTTTACAACCAGGGCTGCGTACGGAGATAGACAGAAACGAAACTGCCATTCATATGAAGAGATGCTGTCAAAAGTGACGACCAGTCCTTGTTCACATAGTCGGAATAACTATGGAATAACTATGTGAGAAAAACATTTCTGACCCTTGAAGGCGACTGTTGGACAAAGTCCAGGGTCTGAAACTGTGGCCTCATGTCGCCAATATTCACAACATTTAAATTGGAATGAGAAATTAAATCCCTTTTCTTTTTGTCAATAAGGAGGTGGACATTAGACCAAATTGTTTTCTTAATTGTGACCAGAGAGATCCACATACACATATAGGCTATGCCATCTAAATTATTTATATATTTTTTACGAGATCGATCTGTTGGTGTACAACTTAGCTAATCGGTCGCTAATTTGACAGACGGAAATTTACCCTCTATATTTAACATCAACACAGTTTTGAAACTTTTCCCTGTGATTCCAAGACGAATTCAAATGATTTAAACAGTGACTGTGTCTGATCCCAGGTCCTGTCGTTCCTCTGTCCACGATGGTCCGCTCCTGCCTACGGAGCCGCCGTCCTGACGGTTCCCTCGCTTTCAAGATATTGACAACTTAAATATTTGCAAGAAATGTCACTTGAGACTTAAAGTCTTTAAACCAGTGCCCGTAAGCTTTACGGTTCACTGTAATGGCTCAATATACTTCAGTGTTCATGCTCCTCTACCTGAACTCGCTCACACATTTTAATGGCGGTGTGGTTTGTTCGGGCCGAAATTAAGAGCCTGATTGACCCACGCATGCGCTGTCAGAAGTCAATACATCTACATTTTACGCACAGGGAAAGTTTATGTTCAACAGTATCTAGCGTGAGGATACAAACCATTAATAACAACATGTGCCTGTATTTTATCCATTTTCTTAGACTAAATATCTTACTTAAAAACTCATTCTGTAGATTCTGTTTTTAATTCAAGATTACAACTCAAGCACAGATTCTGCCATCTCCAATAAACACAAAAAAATAAGAATGAAAAGCCTAATCTCTTTGCTTTTGACATAATGCAATAGACACTTGTATTTAGTATCACAACACTATTTTGCATATAAGCCTTCATGAACAGCCCATACACAGTTGTGAATATTATAATTATGCTTTCAATGCTTTGTCTCCTTCACCTGCGCTGCTCAAAAGGAAAGTGTCACATTCTGGTGCAAGTGAACGTTGCCTCATTCACTCACAAAACGTATCACAGTTTCCAGAATGCGCCCAGTGCGTCTGTGCACAAACTAAAGCAATGTATGTAGCGGTATTGGCTGGCAGTGCCATTCTGTGCCCCGCTGTTTATTTGATATGCAAAGGAGTGCGCCGTGGAGCTGAAGTGCGTTCCTCCCCACATAACCCGAAGTGGCAGCGGCGGCGATGGCAGGATCAAGTCCAAGAGCGAGGAGGTTTGGGTCTATAATGCACTTAACTCTCCCCTTCTGATTGTCTGCATTACGCACAATCAAACGGCACGCAAAACAAATAAGAAATGCCACTTTCCATTTGGCGAGGGTTAGTGTTTCATTATATGCTCTCCCCTGTGTTCATTCACATCTGGGCCAGAGTGAAAGAACACAAATGTGGATTATACAGAAAAACACCGGGAACTGCTTTGGTAAACAGCATTAAAGACGAGGTGCTTAAAAGGCTCCCTGACAGACGAGGAAATGTTATAGCTTAAGATATTGCAGGTTAGCTAAATTACTCAAAAGCTATATTTTTCCACACTCACATAGCTTCATAATTACAGCTTAAAATCCTTATACTTGATTGTTTGTGGCAGTGAAATGAAGAAAAAAGTCTTCTTCCGTTTGAACCATAGCCTTCCACATTCATTTTATATCGGAATGTTCTTTAATCTGACCAACATCAACACATCACTTTGAATGAGACAGTAATAACAAAAGTTCATATTTGACAAAGACATTGAGCGGCACGGTAGCACAGCGGTTAGCACTTGTGTTTCACAGAAGGTCCCGGGTTCGATTCCCACCTGGATGGGGCCTTTCTGTGTGGAGTTAGCATGTTCTCCCCGTGTCTGTGTAGGTTTCCTCAAGGTACACCGGTTTCCCCTACCATTAAAAACATGGACAATAGGCCAGGATGAAGGATGTGTGTGTATGTGTGGTGGTGGTCAGAGGGACCGTTGGCGCAAATGTGTGCCTTCGCGAAAACTGTCAGTCTCCCCCAGGGGAAACTGAACACCACCGAGTATGGAGTGAATGTATCATTATCTCATGTAAAGCACTTTGTGACTATGTCTGTGAAAGGCGCAAAAGTTCTTCTTATTCTTTGTGACAGTTTTTGTTTCAGCTATTACAGATAGGCATAAACCAAGTCGAGAATTCAGCATTTTGAGAAATACCATATCACAATGGAACCCTGACTACCAACGACAAGATATGCCATTGGACAGATTTCCAC
Organism: Proterorhinus semilunaris; assembly: GCA_021464625.1. Taxonomy (NCBI): domain Eukaryota; kingdom Metazoa; phylum Chordata; class Actinopteri; order Gobiiformes; family Gobiidae; genus Proterorhinus; species Proterorhinus semilunaris. Next base: position 28,578,872 of record CM038344.1, on the reverse strand, counting down.
CTGTATCTCTTGTAGCAAATGTTATCTTTGCTTGTGTTAACTTTTCCCGTTACCCCTTTTTGCAGACAGGGAAAACGGGGGAACTCAGTGCAGCTCCAGGGCTGAAGTAACTTTAGGACTTCCGAGTTAAAAACCCATTCGTTGCTCACGTAGTGCAGGATAACAAAGATGAGGCAGCAGTTTCCTTGAGTAGTTGGCATTTATTTTACGCTGCCACAAAACAGAGGTACAGAACTTTTCACGGAGCGTGCGGCCATGATAACTACTTCAAAAAATAACAACCTCTCCTTCCAGCCCGAAAACTAAGTCAGGTGCGCCCTCTACTGGGGTGGTGGTGATAATGTTACATTAAACAACACACTCTTGCAACACTACCCCCACTCTGGATGGCATTAATTACAAAATAATTCTACTCCAGCACACACAACTTTGAATAAGTTATTGCTAGCTCAATATGAAATTCCCAGAGAGGAAGCAACAGATGTTTTTTTTTTTAAACAAAATATGGTAAAGACTGCATGGAGACATAACATTGTCTCAAAATAGTTTGATGAAGTGTTGAAACATAAATGTCATTAACAGTTCAGCATATCCATTCACCAAATCTGTCAGGTGGTCTGGTACAACGTCTCGATCTTTGAGGACGTGAACTGTGGTGGCGCTGTCCCTGAGCTCCCCCCACACTGTGGCGATCATTAGGTAGACCCTGGGCAGATGAGAAACCGGAATCAGGCAGAATAGAGGCTGTATCAGAGGCAGGCGGTGCTGGCAATGTACTGTTGTTCTTTCCAAGGCTCTCGGAATCATTGAAGAGGCCAGACAGAGAAATGTCCATGTCCGTGATATCCACTTCAAGAGGGGGTGGTGGGACCTCCTCTGGAAACCACCTTTGTGCAAGGTCAACAACCCAAGTGTTGTCTAAGGTGTCCCGGCTGCGATAAGGTTTTAGCTGGTCATGATGGACAACCTTTGCTTTTGTCTTTGGACTTTTTTGAATACGATAGACGAGGTCATCTAGTTGTCCCAGGACAAAGTAAGGGCCGTCATAGGATGGCAGAAACTTTTTCACCTTATTCTTGACCTTCTTTGTGCCCTTAATGAGGTACCACACGGCGTCCCCTATGTGGTACTGCGTACGACAGCAATTTTTGTCATACTGTCTTTTGGCACGAATCACTGATTCCCCAAGCACGTCCCGGGCAATGAGGTGTGCTAGCTCAAGCCTTTCTCGAAGTTGCTGAACATACATGGGGGCAGATTGCGCTGTGTCATCATCAGGAGGTAGGCCGACCACCAAATCAACTGGCTCACTCACCTCACGCCCAAACACCAAGTAGTTAGGTGTAAACTTAGTGGTGCTGTGTTTTGTTGCTCTGTAGGCCATGAGAGCGTAGGGAATCATGAGGTCCCAGTCCCAATGGCACCGCTCAGCCGTGGTGGATAGGATCTTTTGTAAAGTGGCATTGAATCTTTCCACTTGTCCATCCGACTGAGGCCTAAATGGTGTCGTGTGAGTCTTGTCAATATTGAACAGGCGGCACATTTCCTGGTACACGTCAGATTCAAAATTACGACCCTGGTCACTGTGCAAAGCCTGTGGTGCCCCATAGCGACACACCCATTCTGAAGCGAGAACTTCGGCCACTGTCACAGCTTGTTGATTCTCGAGAGCAAAAGCTTCAACCCACTTAGTAAAAGCATCTTGCACGACCATTATGTAACGATTGTGGCGCTCAGTTTCATTCAGTGGTCCCATGATGTCCACGGCTATACGTTCAAAAGGGGCCCCGACTCTAACGGTTCCCATAGGGGCTTGTGGCGTCTTTAATGGTCTGGCCTTTGAAGCACAGCTTAAGCAAGTACGACAATAAAGAGCTGTGTCCTCTCGCATATGGTACCAGTAAAACCTTGTTTGCAGGCGGGCCACTGTGCGTTCCACTCCAAAATGTCCTCCAATGGGACCTTCATGCATCTGCTTAAAGATTTCTGACTGAAGGGCATGGGGTAACACCAACTGGGGGTAAAACTGAGAGTCATTTTGGCAATAAAATTTGCGAAAAAGTATACCTTCTTTGAGATAAAGTCTCTTCCACTGGCTCCAATAGGCCTTAGTTGCTGGGCTGTGGGGAGCTACAGTAGTCCATTGAGGGCGATTCAGGCCACTTTCCATCCATGCCTTGATCGGAGCAATATCCGTGTCGGCCTCCTGAAACTGACGAAGTTGGTCCCTAGTCCAACCGGGGAACAACGGGGACTCGTTTGTCTGTGTCAGGTATATCATCTCAGTTTCAGGACAGATTAAAGAGTCAGCACTAGTTTCAACTACCCCCACTGTACCGGACGTGGCTTGTATCTCAGGCAAATCACACTGCACTTCCTGGTCACTTACATTTTTAAGGAGTGACTGCTCTTGTAGCTTGCATGGGCAGGACTGGCGGCAAGGGCGTCTTGACAAGCTGTCAGCATTGCTGTGCTGTTGGCCTGGTCGATGGATAATGTCAAAGTTGTACTCCGCAAGTTTTTCGAGCCATCTTGCTAGCTGTCCCTCAGGCTCCTTCATCCGTGTCAACCAACGTAGGCTGCTGTGGTCTGTGCGAACTGTGAAAGGACGCCCCAACAGGTACTGCCGAAAATGGGCTGTAAATTCAACAACAGCCAACAGTTCCCGCCTGGTGGTACAGTAATTTTGCTCGGTTTTTGACAACTTACGGCTACCATAGGCTAAAACATGCTCCTGGCCTTGCTGCACTTGTGACAAAACAGCCCCAATACCCGTATCACTTGCATCAGTGTCCAAAATCATGTTACCTTGGTCAAGCGGGTAAGCGAGGACTGGTGCTGTGGTCAGTAAATGCTTCAGGGTGTTGAATGCTGCTTGTTGGTCTTTGCCCCACTGAAAACGAACATGCTTGCGTGTGAGAGAGTGCAGGGGCTCTGCTACTGTTGCAAAGTCTTTTATAAACCTTCGATAATAAGAGGCGATGCCAATAAATTTACGGACCTCCTGGATGGATGTTGGGGCTGGCCATTCCTTCACCTTCTCAACCTTTTCAGGGTCAGTAGCAATGCCATGTTCCGACACAATGTGCCCCAGGTATGCGACCTGATGCCGAAAAAGGTGGCACTTAGTGGGTTTTAGTTTTAAGTTAGCTTGTTGGAGCCGAGTGAATACTTGGCTGAGGCGCAACAGCATTTCAGGAACATCCCGGGCAGGAACAATGATGTCATCAAGATAGACCAGACATGTCTCCCATTGAAGCCCTGCTAGCACACGGTCCATAAGCCGCTGGAATGTTGCGGGCGCGTTGCACAGTCCGAATGGCATGACGTTCCACTCGAACAGTCCATTCCTGGTGCAGAAAGCAGCGGCCCGACGTGCTCTGGGAGTCAACTCCACCTGCCAGTATCCAGAGGCAAGGTCGAGCGTGCTGAACCACTTTGCTGACGACAGGGTGTCCAGAGTATCTTGGATACGGGGGAGAGGATAGGCATCCTTAATAGTACAGTCATTAAGAGCTCTATAGTCAATGCAAAGGCGATACGTACCATCTTTTTTTCGCACCATGACGATAGGTGACGCCCAGCTACTATGACTGCGCTGTGCCAGTCCATCTTGTAAACTTTGCTGAACCTGTTGTTCTGCCGCACATTGCTTCTCTGCTGCCATTCGGCGGGGTGATTGTTTGATGGGGGCGCCAGGTCGTGTGAAGATATCATGTTGAACCAAGCTGGTACGTCCAAGGTCGCTAGGGCCTGTGGAAAACACACTGCCATATGTAGACAGAAGCTGTGCCAGATGATCTTGTTCACTCTCAGTGAGGTTGGAGCAGCTTAGAGAGTACAGTTCCTGTAAATGCTGGGGAACTGTGGGAGGAGTAGTAATAGATGGTGAGTCTGTGCGGGAGGCAGAGGGTTGCAGAACTTTGGCAGATTGGAGAAACCCCGCCACAGTCCCTTCTTTGATGGTTACAGCTGTATGTCCAGGATTAAAAAGACGTATGGGGACAGCTTTTGATGGCTGGGCTGCAACTAGAACACGGGCAACAAGCACCCCATGTTTTTCAACAAAACCTCTGGTTGGACTGAGCATTAGATCACTCTGGACCGGACCTCTGAAGCGCACACCGCCTTTCAAAATGTACTCCTGCCCAGGCTCAATGACTACTGTTCGACCGACTCGTACAACATGTGCCTTGGAGTTACCCTCAGAGGAAAAGTAGGGGACGACCTCGCCAAATAGGGTGATGCGTTGGTTACCAAAGTCCAGGTGGGCTCCTGCTTGTGCCAGAAAGGGATGGCCCAGCAAAACTTCATTACTGGCAATATCAGCAACAAGGAAATCTACACTCACTTCACGGTTATTGATCTGGACAGGGACGTGAGTCTCACCACGAACTGGGACATCTCCAGGGACAACACCAAGAAGAGTCTTCACAGAGGATTTGTACAGATGGGGGCGGAGCTCTCCCCTGATGGAGTTATATAGGTCCAAAGGGAGCACACTTCTCCTAGCTCCACTGTCCAGAACGGCACACACATTTAGTCCAAACAACTGCATATTAATGCTCATTTCTTGGCTGCTCGTTTTAAGGTGGAGAACTGCAGCCTCATGCGTTTCTGTGGGATTCAATGGAAATTGAGCCCTAGCCATCTTCCTGGGAGATGGACACTCTCTCTGAAAATGGCCTATACCAGAGCAATTTCTGCAGCGGGCTACATCCTTGTACCTCGAGCCTTTCTTTCTCGTAGGAGTGGCCTGTAGATAGGGGGCCTCACGCTCAGGGCTGCGCACCGGGGAGACCACCTTGGATGATGTTTCAGTCAGCCCTTCTCTGATGACAGCAGTGCGGGGTTTCTTGTCGGGCAGGGAGCGTGCTCCGGACTGCATAAGATTAGTGACATTTGAAGCAGCCTGTTTTATGGCTTCATAACGACGGGCTACTTCATAAGCATGGGACAGGTTGCGGGGTCGTTGCTCAAGTAGCTTTTGTACAATCTCAGCATTTCCAACTGCATTAGTGAAAACTTCGACACCAATGGAATCCTGCTCTATTTCAGTCCTGTCACTATATGCCACTGCTATTTTCTCATATATGTCGTCTCTTAACGTATGGAGAGCCTCATCAGGTTGCCGGACACGCTGCCTTAGTTCAATAGCCACAGCCGTTGCATATTCAGAAGATGGACCATATGCAGTCTCTATTTCTTCCACTAGGCGGGTATAGTTCCACTGTGAGGACCGGGGGTTCCTGTGAATGATGGCACCAGCTGCTCCCACTAAACAGAACTTCAGCTGGATGGTTTTGGTTCTTTCCGACCAGTAGTTTGCTTCAGCACAACTTTCAAATCGGTGTAGGAACTCCTTCCAAGGGGTTGTGCCATCATACTGTCCCGGACGCAGGGTTGGGATCTTTTCCCGCAGGTCGCTTTCCTCTTCACTCTCGGACACAGCTTGGCGGCGGGTGTGAGAACACCGTTGTGGGAGTGTCTGCGGCTCACAGCGCTTTTGTATTGTATTGTCCTTGAAAGGTTCAGTGGAGAGTTCATATTGAAGGTCTTTCATGGGGATAAAGCCAGAGGCAGGACTGATGGAACACGCATGAGGAGGAGGGCAATGCAAGGGCGTACTGTGGACAAAATTTCCCTCATATCCAGGAGCAAATGGATTTGTGCTTATACGCTGAGCCCATACCGGAACCACTCCTACCATATCGCGAAAGGGGTTAGTGCTGTGCAAGATAGGTGCCACAACTGTGACTCCTTGCTCCACGGGCTCATTGTCACACAAAAACGGGTTGTAGCTTCCAAAACCCACATTTCTCTCCGTGTCCACATTGACTGTTGGTTCATTGTCACACAAAAACGGGTTGTAACTTTCAGAGGCCACATCTGCTCTAATCTCCATGTCCACATTGGCTGCTATAGCCACTTCATTGGTATGTGTTAATGTCATAAAAGGGTTGGAGTACGTAGTCACTTGTCCGTACATAGTAGCTCCGTCTCAACTGTCGGCTCTCGATTTTACTTCAAAAGTTCTTTGCTCACCCCTGGTATCTTAACGTGAAGCAGTCCCTTCGTGGTCGCCAGTGTTAACTTTTCCCGTTACCCCTTTTTGCAGACAAGGAAAACGGGGGAACTCAGTGCAGCTCCAGGGCTGAAGTAACTTTAGGACTTCCGAGTTAAAAACCCATTCGTTGCTCACGTAGTGCAGGATAACAAAGATGAGGCAGCAGTTTCCTTGAGTAGTTGGCATTTATTTTACGCTGCCACAAAACAGAGGTACAGAACTTTTCACGGAGCGTGCGGCCATGATAACTACTTCAAAAAATAACAACCTCTCCTTCCAGCCCGAAAACTAAGTCAGGTGCGCCCTCTACTGGGGTGGTGGTGATAATGTTACATTAAACAACACACTCTTGCAACACTTGGTAAAGGGAATATAATCACAATAAAGAAGTGATATACTGTATAAACAAATACTTAAAACACTCCAACAATATCTTCAATTATTTATTAGGACCAGAGACTAGAGGTCAACCGATCAGGCTGATATTTGGGTATTTTACAATATCGGCCAATATCGGCTATCGGGTAGGCAGAAAAATCCGGAACCGAAAGTGACAGAGACTTCCTGTTTTCTGCAATGGAAAGAGCACGGTCAGAGATGAGCTTTCTCGGCCTCAGTGGGGCGTAGAAACATTGCAGTGAAAATCGATTACAGGGTTGTAGACCTCGGATTGTACTTTATATATTTTTTTATGTTGCAGACATTTGTATGGCGTCAGATAACTAACTTTAAGTCGAGGGCGCAAATACAACATCAATGCGTGTGGTACACAGGGATCGAGGGCGCATGCACTAAAAGTGAGCGCAAAAACTATGACAGGCTTATGTCCCTTTATTTGCCCGGTGTTTGCATTTCAGCGCGCTGTTTTCGGCCCGCAGTGCCCTACTAAAATGGTAAGTGCCTTACCATTTTACCATTTAGTGGATCACAGATTCACAATGCAGAAGTATCCAGATCTGACAGTGAACACCACAGTCCAACACTAACAGATTAGGAGCAACATACACATTATAGACAACACATTTGGATACAATGACCAAAAAATATCAGCCGTGCCTTTTGGCATCAGCCAATAAAAGTCCCCCAAAATCGCCATCGGCCTTAGAAAAACCCATAGCAGTCGACCTCTACCAGAGACCCCTTGTTAAGCCCATATATGAGGAGCAAGAGCTTCACCACCACCTCACCCCACCCATGATTTGACTGGGCCTTTTCTCTCCTGCAGGTATAACCTCACAGCCTCACACAGATCCGCAGAGAGAGGGAGGGTCTGTCTTCAGTGGTTGTTATTAGGAGTGAGGAAGCCTAAGCTCCGTAACACAGCTCCAGCCCATTCTCCCAGACAGAACCCCTCTCGTCCCTCTGACTCTGTGAACCAAAACAAACGCCCCGCACAGACAAGCTGCCGACAACACTCAAAATGTTCAGCATTTTCCCTTTGGCCCAGTCTCGTCCTCCTTCCCTAAAACACAACGAGATCTGCTGAGAAATCCTGCAATTTCCTCTAGCATTGACAACAAGACAAGTTTTAACTCATGGTACAATTAATGGAGTAATCATTTATGACTCAAGTAGTGAAGATGTATGTTATAGTGTGGAACATGTCTGTGAAGGCTCTCTGTCATCCAGGGATTGTCCATTGTAGTAGAAATGTTCAAACACTTCGCTCCTATCTATAGAAGTGTCTTCTTGCTCTTGCAGTCTGAAGTCATTCTGATAAACACTCAAGGGAACTTTTTTTTAAACTGTGGCGGCCATAACTTCACCTACTGCACTTCTTGTTTATCCATCCATTCTTTTTCTTCCACTTTTTCGTTGCCATGTCGTGGGGGCAGCTGTTGGAGCTGCCCAAATCACATTGCACCAGCCCCTATGGCTCCTCCTGCAGGTGGTGGGTCCTCAGAAGGACGGCCTCATGGTTCTTACCGGGCCTGTTGGTCTCTCATAAGGGGCTTCTGAACCGCTCTTTGTCTGACCCGTCACCTAGGACCTGTTTGCCATGGGAGACCCTACCAGGGGCACGAAGCCCCCGACAACAGAGCTCCCAGGATCATTCGGGTGCTCAAACCCCTCCACCACGTTAAGGTGGCGGTTCTAGGAGGGGAGTTCTTGTTTATAGTTTTACAAATTAAATAGCTTTTGTTCTGTTGAGGTGGTTATGCTTCTATCTTCAGCTGTTTCTTCTTAGTTTTGTAGTCAGAAGAACAAAGACTATGAAACTGTAAACTGGAAGTGCAGCGGTCCTGCCCAGAGCTTGTTTTTGAATCGGTCTCATCTTGAGAGCGAGAAGAAGCTTTTAAAGATAGAAGTGAAACGTCTTTAAAACTCAGCCAACAAAGTCCCATAGACAATATTAGAAAATCTCTTCTACGAGTTTGTAACAACAATCTTTGGATCAATATATATATATACATATATTTTTCCATCAACAAAACCATATAGGCACAGGCAATTACCAAAGTATATTAATCTGATTGTATAAATATGCGAATTAAAGAGGCTTATTAATGCAAACACCATGCGATCACAACAAGACCATGCAACTACAATTCCATTGACAGAGTTTATTTTGTGTGGAAATATAATAAGACTGTATGATACCAAAATAATTGTGAAATCTTGTGTGGTTTATTCAAATCCCCTAATGCTATCTACAATGCTACTGTACAGATGGATTCACTATGATAAAACACAAAGCTGACAGCCAGCCCCGTCCCTCTCCGGTGCCGCACAGCAGTTGTGGTTGTGGTGCAGAGTTTATTAGACGCAGCTGGTCGTTGACATCACTTCCTTCTTCAGTCAGATAGTGATATGAACATGTGTAAGGCTGTCCTCTACACTCTGTCTGTAATACTGACACATCTGCTACCAGCCACTGAGACACTTCAACCAAACCAGCAATAGTTAGGGTGAGAAACTGTTTAATCTTTTCGAGAAATTGTTAAATATGGTACGGTGACTGTGACTTGTGTTGAATGTTCTTACCTGACCTTTCTATAACAAGAAAAGTCCTCCCAAGGTTCAGAATATTTTTAACCTGATAAAAGAGGTAGTGTATTTTCTGGACTACACGTCGCTCTGGAGTATAAGACGTGCCAGCCAAAAAATGCGTAATGAAAAAGAAAAAACATGATAAGACGCTCCGGAGTATAAGGCCCTGTCCATACGAAGTCAAGCAGAGGACCAAACGCAAAGATATTTTATCAATCCAGTGTATCGTCCATACGAGCCCGGCGTTTTCGGGGTCTGTAAACAAACATTTTCCAAACTAGGTCCCAGAGTGGAAAGATCGTTACAACGTCTACGCAACTTTTACTAAAACGATGACGTCACAGCAATCTGCTTTAGTCCCGTTACGTCTGAAGAATAAACTCGCCTCCTCGTCTCTTCTGTAAATTGTAAATCCTTGAATCTGTTTCATTTTCACTGTTTACATTCCACACAAGTTTACTGCGCATGCGCCCTCTACATCTTGTTCTATTATCTGTGTTAGCGTCACAGCGCCACACTCAGGCCTGGCAGATGAATTACGCCGTTTTCACAGACCCATGTGGACGCACACATTTACTAAGCTGGCTTCGTGCTTACAAAGAAAGTTTCTGAAAATATAAGCATTTTGTTTTCGTGTGGATATAGCCTTAGACGCACTAGCCAAAAATTGCCTAATGAAGAAAAAACAACAGGCTGAATCGACGTATTGTATGCAAACATAACACACTGATGGTTAGCTATATACGACAAACTAAATAGGTGTCACTAAATCCATTGAAATCTTCATCCTTGGTGTCACTTCTGAACAATCGCCTTGGCAACTACCTGGGCACAGAGGTGATCCTCTAGCTGTGGCCATCTAGCTTTTAGCCCGTGATTAGCTTTTTTTGTTTTCTTCATTGCCTCCTGGAACCGCCACCTTAACGAGGTGGAGGGGTTTGAGCGCCCGAATGATCCTGCAGCTCTGTTGTTGGGGGCTTCGTGCCCCTGGTAGGGTCTCCCATGGCAAACGGGTCCTAGTTGACGGGTCAGACAAAGAGCGGTTCAGAAGCCCCTTATGAGAGACCAACAGGTCCGGTTAGAACCATGAGGCCGTCCTTCTCTGGACCCACCACCTGCAGGAGGAGCCATAGGGGCTGGTGCATTTGGGCAGCTCCAACATCTGTCCAACAGGACAAGTGGAAGAAAATGGAAGGATGGATGGATGTTTTCTTCATTGCGCTAAGAGTAACCCTTGCTTCTTGCTCACTCCAAACTTTCTTTCTGCTGGTCGATTAGCCTGCAGTGCCCTCTAGTGGCATGTGAAATAATATATTTGAATTTTAAGAAAATAATGTTTCTAAAAAATTACAGGCCACCATTTATTATGACTGGCAGCACACACATTAGAAGTTTTAGACCACAATTACACAAATTACACTTGGACTAATTGGACTCGGAACAAAAACTCTTGGAATATCATATGTATCAGCAAAGTTAAATAGACCTCTAGCTTGTGTGTTTAACGAGTCTTATATACATTATTTGATGACACGAAGACGTTTCTGAAGAAAGAAGCCAACTGAGCTCAAGAGGAGGATGCAAACTCCACATAGAAAGGCCCCAACAGTCCTAACCCTAACCGTTGAACTCCAGATCTTTACTTAATTGGTTGCCATGGTGATTTGTCAGCGCATACTGCATACAAATCAAATAAGCTTTGCTGATATTTTAGTTTTATCAATAATCCCTCATCAACATTTGAAATCAAATGTATTAAACAGATCGAGCAAAGGCTGGAGTTTGTAGCCTGTGTTGGCAGGACGTCCCACGCTGGCACAGGGCCCTCTCCTCTGGCCTGACTCTCTCTCCACCTGTTGTCGACATGTTTGGGAGCTTTATGTGTCAGGCTGATGTGCCGCTGAGGTGCATGCGCAGACATTTAAACAGACTTTCCCAGGGTCCGCTCCGTATGACAGCTGGAGCTTTCAACTCAATACATCCCTCTCTCTTTCTTCTCCCTCTCCTTCTGCGGCTGCCGTTATAGCTCCCACACTGATGCGCTGCCAGACACTTGAGTTTTACTAGGTCCCTGGCATTAGAGTGATGACAACGCTTCAAAATTTCCTAACACAGTATATATTATTTTCGTTGACCATGGAAGCAACTTGTGCTTCAAAGAAGAGATTGATGATACTTTTACTGACTTCTTCAACAAGTCCTCCTTTCATATAATCCAAACAGGAGGTCACCAAAGAACTATCTTTGTTGAAGAGCAGGTTTAGCCCACTAAAGGCTGATTCATACTTCACAAGATGCAATAACTTTGTTCTCCCACCTTGAGCTGCAAGAACAAAATGAAGTCACCTTTGCTTTGTCGCCATGGAAACATTTTGTAACTGACGACAGTTCCATTGCGACAGGGCAAAAGTGACTTCATTTTGTTCTTGCAGCTCAAGGTGGAAGAACAAAGTTATTGCATCTTGTGAAATATGAATGAGCCTTAACACTCCATTGCTGACAGCATTTAAAGCGGTAGTAAAAACAAAGATGTATTTTTCTCAAATATGGCACACTTTGTCTGGTTTTTAAAATTTTAAAACCTTTACTAGGGCCTTGTTTACATGAACTCTTCAATCCTTGAAATTACAGTGCAACAGTTTTTTTTTTATTTGGCCATCCAGAAGAATTTACAATACTCCCATTTGGTTATGACGAAGTGTCTTAGTATATATTTCTAATGTAGCTTTACCTGCCATACACTTAAGATAACTACAATCAATTGTTAGCTTATTTAGCTGTAATTAAATATTTGTTTTGGAAAAACTCATACCAGGACTAGATGAAGAAAAATGTCGGTCAAAACTGAATCAAAAGATTACGACATTTTTTGAGAAAAGAAAAATCATGATTATTTCCCCGTGTTGATCGAGCTCAAGTTATAATTTGCTGTGAAGGCAGTTTGAGCACTGAAATCATCAGAGAAGAAAGTGCTCATCAGAGCTTTCCTGATGATCAATTGTGATTTTGTCATGTATCCATGATTACTTTTTAAATGTTCCCTCAAAGGCGCTCAGTTAGGAATAAGAGCGGCAGCAGTTTTTGCGGCATGTCTGAGTATTTCTCAGACATGGATGAATGAAGCACAAGTTTAGGTATGTTTTTCCCAAATAAAACATGGTTAAAAGGTTAAAGAAGTCAATTCAGTGTAATGTGGGCTCATGAAGCAGCAGGAAAAAAACAAACGCTTGCCCTTATACACTATTCTTTAGTTTTCTGAGATTTTCTTTCAGAGCTGTGAGGAGAGCATGGTCCTGTGTGAATCTTTAATGTGGTGCAATGCGGCGGAGGCCGGTATGTATCGACTCGAGCCTGTTTTTCTGTAATGTTGCGTTGAATAAAACAAACACCGGGGTCCTCCGTTCAGTTTCATCCATAACCTCTGAAATGAGACTTTATGTTTCATACAAGCCGCATCTCAGTTACATCAATAATCCTGCAAATGAAATCGATTTCGCCTCCCGCTCTTCCAATTCTGATCACAGCTGGGGTCCCCATATGGAGCATTAATGGGGTGGAGCGCCCCCAGCCTGATCTGAGGATGCACAATTCTGGGCACACCACAACATCAAATCCCACTGTAATTACCTTCATGCAAACAGGCCTCTCTTTCTCTCTCCTTCTCTCTCTCCCTCTCTCTCTGACACAATATGGGCTGAAGAAATAGGATTTGTGTGCATTGTTTTTTATGCTGGAACTGATCTTGAAAATTGTTGGGTGCAATTTGCTGAGATGCTTAGGAAAATTGAAGAAGGCTGCCTGCGTGCGTCATACAAATGTGTTTGTTGGGATGCACGAGGTGGAGGAGAAAGCAGCTGGTTTTCTGATCATAGGTGCAGGAGAGCAACAATATATATGCAAGGATTTTTAATTCTTAAGTAACCTATAATGCAGCCAACATGGTCGCAGCTCTGAGAACAGTATAGTTCATTTTATTTAATTTTATTTAATTTTATTTATTTATTTCATTCAAAAAGTGACATCGTGCAATCACCACAAGACCGCCAAAACAATACAGTATGAATGAAACGGAGCAGAGGAGAATCTCATAATATCTGCCCCTTTTGTTACTTCACACTTTACGTGCGGTCTTTTAAAAAGATATATATATATTTACAGTCTTATACATATTTACAGTATTTACTGATGTTTTTGTATTCTATATTTATTTATTTACAATATATACAATACAATCAATCAATCAATCAATCAAGTTTTATTTCTAAAGCGCCTTACAACAACCAAAGTTGACCAAAGCGCTGCACACAATAAACATTAAAATAAAAATACAATATAAAAAGGAGTACAATTTCATTTAAAACAGACCATTTACAACAGTTGCCACAGAACTATGTGTCAAATGCCTCTTTAAACAGGTGAGTCTTTAGTTTTGCTTTGAACAGGGGCAGGTCTGAAACGGCACGCAACTCAAGTGGCAACGAGTTCCAGAGTTTTGGACCTGCCACAGCAAAAGCCCGATCACCCCACTCTTTATGATGTGACCTGGGCACCTCCAGCAGGTGGTGTTGGGCTGAACGTAGGGTTCTGCTGGGCTGGTAAGGGGTCAGAGTCTCACATAAATACACAGGTGCAAGGCCGTGGATGGAACTGAAAACAAAAAGTAAAAGTTTGTACTGGATTCTGAAAAGGACCGGGAGCCAATGCAGGGAGTAAAGGACGGGCGTGATGTGGTCATGTTTGCGAGAGTTGGTGAGGAGCCGGGCAGCAGCATTTTGCACAAGCTGTAATTTGTGAATGAAGGTTTGACTGAGTCCAATATACAGTGCATTGCAGTAATCCAATCGTGAGCTGATGAATGCGTGAATAGTTTTTTCCAGGTCGGAGCGGCTGAGGAAAGGCTTCACTTTTGCCAGAAGGCGAAGCTGGAAAAAACTTGCCTTAACTACAGAGTCAATTTGCTTGCGAAAATCCAGATTTGCATCCAGATTAACACCTAGGTTTTTGATGATGGTGTGGGGGACGAGAGACTGAAGACCAGGAACAGTGGCGCTGAGTGGATTTTGAGCACCAAAAAGAATGAGTTCAGATTTGCCCTCATTTAAACACAAAAAGTTCTGTGAGAGCCAGAGCTTAATGTCATCCAGACACCTGTGGATGGACTGAGGTGTGTCTGGGGAGTTTGGCGAAACCGGGAGGTAGATTTGTAGATCGTCTGCATACATGTGAAAGGACACGTTATGGCGAGAGATGATTGAACCCAGGGGCAACATGTAAAGTGAAAATAAAACCGGACCTAAAATGGAACCCTGTGGTACACCAGAGGACAGAGTGGCTGTAGAGGAGGAAACGTCATTGATGACCACGGAAAAAGACCTGTCCGTTAGGTAGGACATGAACCACTGCAGCACGGGTCCCTGAAGGCCCACCTGCTGGGATAGGCGGGTCAGGAGGATGGAGTGGTCCACTGTATCGAAGGCTGCAGTGAGGTCTAGCATCATCAACAATACTGGTTTTTTAGAGTCCAGAGACAACAGGATGTCATTTTGCACTTTCAGTAGTGCAGACTCAGTGCTGTGGCGTGTCCTGAAGCCCGACTGGAATTTTTCAAACATGCTATTTTGGTCTAGAAATAAATGTAGCTGTTTGAATACAAGTTTCTCGAGGATTTTAGAGAGAAAAGACAGATGGGACACAGGTCTAAAATTGGACAAAACTGCTGGGTCAAGGTTGGGTTTTTTAATCAGTGGCCTGACCACAGCCTGCTTAAACACAATTGGAACAAACCCCGACTTTAGGCAGCTGTTGAAGAATGGAAGTAAAACTGGCCCTACTGTGTCGAAAACCTGTTTAAGCATTTTGGATGGAATAATGTCGAGAGGACAGCTGGTGGGTCTCAACTTTTGGACAACCTCAGAAAGCTGAGAGAGTGACACTGGCTCAAACACCTTAAGGACAGCAGACTTATGGACAACCGGAGGAAGCATGTTGGCTACACTAGACGCAGCACTGCCTATACTTTGTCTTACTGCGGCCACTTTATCAACAAAGAAATTGAGGAAGTCTTCACAGGTTGAATTGGTCACATTTTTAAAAACACTGTCCGTGGGATTAGTAACTGATTGTATTGTACTGAACAACACACGGGGACGGTTGCAGCTAGTAGAGATGACATTTGATAGATATTTACATTTTGCCTCTTTGACTGCATTTTGATAGTCTGAAAAGCTGGCTCTAAGGATCCCTAGAGATACATGCAGCTTATCCTTTTTCCACCTGCGTTCTGCCTGCCTACAGCGCCTCCTCAGGGCACGAGTGGTGTCATTTAACCAGGGGTCTGGTTTGGGTTTGATGGACCTTCGCTTGACAGGGGCAATGCTGTCTAAAATGCCAGAGCAGGTGGAATAGAATGAGGAGATGAACCCCTCCAGATACAGAGGAGAAGCCAGATCATCTTGACTATTTAAACTGGAGTCCATGAATGCCTCAACAAACTCTCCAGTTGTAGTTGAAGTGATGGCACGGCGGCTGCAGGCTGGGGCAAGTGCCTTGGCTGCAGGGGGGGGTGTTGTGAAATTAAATATTACTGGGAAATGATCGGAAATACAAGTTTCATATATTTCTGAGATGGACAGTGGGAGACCATAGGAGATGACAAGGTCTAGTGTGTGGCCATGCTGGTGGGTGGGGACCTCCACAAATTGGGTCAGATCAAAAGAGGCCAGGAGGCTTTGAAACTCATTGGTCAGTTGGCTGGACGGACAACAGACATGAATATTAAAGTCCCCACAGATGAGAAAACTGTCATATTTCGGGATTATTTCAGAAAGAAAGTCCGAAAATTCTGAAATAAAATCCTTATTGTACTTGGGAGGACGATAGACTACAGCACACAGTATGGGACATGACAGATGTAACAAAGTTAGTTGCAGTTCAAAACTACTGTAGCTCTTACAGGGAACAGGGCGACAGGTGATGTTGTGCTTGTAAACAATGGCAAGCCCGCCTCCGCGGCCTGTCACTCTCGGCGTGCTCAGGAAGGAGTAATCAGGGGGGAGGAGCTCAGAGAAAGCGCTGTTGTCACCTGGCTTTAGCCAGGTCTCCGTGAGCATGAGAAGATCCAATTTTTGGGTGGAGATGAAGTCGTTCAGGACAAAGGTCTTATTTGTGACGGAGCGAGCGTTCAACAGGGCTGTGCGCACCGGGATGGAGTTCACAGTCTGCGGAGGAGTAGCACGACTCAACGGGCGGAGGTTTTCCTTCACACAGCCGCGCCGTTTGGTCCTCACTGGCCGCCGACATGGGAGCGGACACTCGGCGTCTGGGACAGCAGGACGGAGCCACCGATAGCAATACAAGAACCATCATATTCATGAATATTACAAATGGTCAAAAAGAAAAAAAACATATTCATGTTTGTTCAAATCAAATATTCCACAATATTCAAGTCTAATTTTCATACTTCTTTAACATTGCAGCTTGTATGTGTTTTTTTTCAGTTCCTGACTCTTTCACTTCTTTCTGAAGTTTATTCCATAAACTAATTCCTGTCACTGTAACGTGCGTTCCATTGCTTTCGAATTGAACCTGGGTTTTTTCAAGATGTCTGTTCTTTTCAGATTATAGTGACTTTCTCTTTTCTCATACCATTCTTGAATGTTCACTGGCAAAACATTTTTTTATTTGCTTTATACAAAACCTGAAGGGTATCATAGTCAACTATATCCTTACATTTTAGTAACTTACATTTAATAAATAGTGCATTTGATGGATCTCTATATCTAATATTATTATGTAGAATGAGCAGTGGCTGTATATAGGTTTTATAGGTTGAGCCCCAAATTTCCACAGAGTAAGGTAAATATGGCATAATCATTGTATTGTATAAAGTAAGTAAAGCGGATTGATTTAGAGATAATTTGACTTTATGTAACACTGCGATGGATTTTGCTATTTTTCCTTTTGTGTAATTTATATGTGACTTCTATTTGAGGTCCTCATCAATGATGACTCCTAAAAATGTAGTTTCTTGAACCCTTTGAATTTCCATACATTATTTTTTTATTGATATATCAACTGTTTTTCTTTTTTCGTTGAATATTATAATATAATAATATTATAATAATATTTGTTTTTTTAACATTGAGAGCCACTTTATTTAGGTCAAACCAATGTTTTATTTTTTTGGAGTTCTTCATTTACTAATTCTTTTATCTCCTGTGTATCTTTCCCTGAGTAAAATAATGTTGTATCATCGGCAAATAAAATATTCTGCAGTTTGTCCGATGCTTTTACGAAGTCATTCATGTATAATATGAATAATAATGGCCCAAGTATCGAGCCTTGGGGGTTAGTTAGTCACGTAGGTCTGATGCGGTGTCATTTATTTGAACATGTTGCTGGGTTGCAGGTTCTAGAATGTGATGATGTCACCGGACCCAGCGTGGGCAGGAGCCAGTTTTTCCTATTAACAGCATTACACTTTCACAAGTCGTAGCTCAAAAGAAAATGTATGAATTACAAAAATGATCATTAATATTAGTCAGTGGGTCTATGGTTTCTCTGTACAAGACAAAACATTTCCTCAAAAACAAAATCATTTTTCCTCCATATAATAGTATTGGCCTGCTGTGATGTCACCTGCAACCCAGCAATTGCTTTCTATTTCTGATTCCAAATTGAGTGATTAATTACATGAAATGGCTTTTGTAAGTCAATGAAAATACCTACACAAGGTACTGACATACTGACTATTAGTTTAGTGTAGTTTATTTATTTAGTTGAGCGGTTTATCTGCTCAAAAGGAGTGGGCCGAAGCCAAAGGCTTATAAGCGCCCACCCCAAAAGTAAAAACTATAAAATTTCATTTAACAAATTATAAACAAATCATAAACAAGGGAACATATGGCAAGGTAACAGCAAATAATAAAGAACAGTAATAAAAAAAAAACGACAGCAAAATAAAGAAAAAACAGCAAAAGAATATACAACACTCACAATGTCTGTTCATATTTGAGGAATATAGACTCTTTGTAGATCTTTTTAAAGTGTGCCAGATTTTTACAGATTTTTCCAAATTTCTACACCACGTCTCGTAGGACACATACTTTTCAAGATTTTTCTGGAGTACTGTTTATCGTTTGCAGAACATATTTTGTATACTTTCAGGAAGCGACTTTTGTGAACATGATTTGAGCTATCTTAAATTCAGTAAGGTCCTCAAATTTCATTGTTTTTGATTTAAAGAATAATGGATGTGTGTGTTCATGGTATTCAGCTAAATGGATTATTCTTATTGCCTTTTTCTGAACTTTAAACAATGGGTCAAGATTACTTGTATACGCATTTCCCCAGATCAGATGTTAAATGGGGAAGGATAACATCCCCATTTAACATATATAGACAACAAAGCTCTACAGTATATAGAGCTTTGTTGTTAATAATATCCATCCATTAACAACAACAGAGCTTTGTTGTTAATAATATCCATCCATCCATCCATTTTCACCCACTTGTCCGTTGCCGGGTCGTGGGGGCAGCTGTTGGAGCTGCCCAAATCACATAGCACCAGTCCCCTATGGCCCCCCCTGCAGGTGGTGGGTCCACGGAAGGACGGCCTCATGGTTCCAAACGGGCCTGTTAGTCTCTCATAGGGGGCCCATTCACACTCACATTCATACACCAGTGTACGCAGACACTGGAGGCAAGGAGGAAGAAGTGAAGTGTCTTGCCCAAGGACACAACAACAATGTGCACCTTCAGGAGGCGGGATTTGAACCGCCAACCTTCCGATCATGAGACGACCCGCTCTACCATCTGTGCCACCGTCGCCCCAATATAAACAATATGTTAATAATATATTTAGATTTATTCATTAGGGCTGAAATCTTTGCAACTTTAGTTTTAATTTTTATGATGTGAGTGTTACACCAAGAAATGTATGTTCATAGACTCTGTCAATGGTTTCGTTGCCAATTTTAACTGGTAATTGTACATTCATTACACGATTTCCAAAGAACATTGCTTTGTTTAGAGACAATTTGTTTACGCAGAACCAATCTTTCAATGTATCAATTTCTTCTGTAATCTCGATCACCATTTCCTCTAAGTCTGCACCTGAGAGTATGATTGTTGTATCATCTGCAAAAAGGACCAGGTTTCGCTTTTTGGAAACCAAGTACAAATTATTGATATATAATAAAAAGTAGTTTAGGTCCCAGCACCGATCCCTGGGGGACACCACACACTAGGGTATCACACATGGATCTGCATTGCCCCATTTGAACATACTACATAAGTAGGATTCAATCCAGTTGAAAGCAATACCTCTTATCCCATATTTTTGTAGTTTGTTCAGGAGTATATTGTGATCCATAGTGTCAAACGCCTTCTTAAGGTCGATGAAAATACCTATTGAATCCTTTTTCTTGTCGATATTATTTGTAATTTACTCTATGAGTTCCATTAACGCGAGAGCGGGAGATCTGCTTTTGCGAAAGCCATGTTGACTATCATTTAAAATATTGTATTTATCTATAAATGCGTCTAGCCGTCTAGTTGTATAGCGCTTTTCGAATATTTTGGAGAATTGAGGTAGTATTGAGATAAGTCTGTAATTAGAGAATTTAGTTTTGTCACTATTTTTATAGATGGGAACAACTTTAGCCATTTTCATTAAATCTGGAAATTTACCAGTTTTGAAAAACAAATAAAAAATACGGGATAGCGGTAGGACGATGTGATCAATTACCTGTTTAACAATACTCATATCTACCTCATCACAGTCCAAAGATTTCTTGTTTATGAAATTTCTAACCATCAGTTATTTCTTGTCCTGTTGTTGGCATATGAAACATTGTATTTGGGTTTTCCTGGACACAGTCATAATTATAATTTGTGCATGGTGGAGTTATTGAGGAGGATAATATGGGTCCTATGCTTATGAAGTACTTATTGAACTCGCTCACAATTTCATTTGAATTTTCAATTTTCTGACCATTTGACATAAAGCTCAGTGGTAATACATTTCCTTTTGGAGTCCTTCGAAGTACATCATTTATAGTACACCAGAGAGCTTTAGTGTTTGTCTTATTTTTTTCAGTTTCTTATTATATTAGTACGTTTATTTTTGTATCTTTTGTACTTTTTTCAGATTCACTTGTTTCTTTTGTTAAAAAGACTTTGTATAGTGAATTTATTTTTCTTACATGCATTTGCTAAACCTGTGGTCATCCAGGGAGTCATTATCCTTTTCTTTTTTCAATTACTTTCTATTTTTGGGCAGTGCAGGTCATAGAAGGTCATGAAAGTTCTTAGAAAGATATTATAAGCTGCATCTACATTGGTTTCTTCCAAGAGAGATTTCCAGTTTTTTTCTGCTAAGCTGACTTTAAAGGCGTCTAGCGCGTTATCATTTAACTATCTAATAAATTTAGTGACATGAGTTTTTTCATCTTTAGTTTTCCTATTTTTTTGGTTATACAAAACAAAAACAGGTAGGTGATCACTTACATCCGTTACTAGAATCCCACTTGGAAGGTCTTTGCTGAGAACATTTTAAATATATTATCAATTAGTGAGCAACTGTGTGGAGTTATTCGCGTTGGCCTGGTTATTTTAGGAAACAAAGATAGACTGTTTCGAGTATTTAAGACATTTTCCGAGGGCCTGTGAGTTTTTATTTTAAGTAAGTAAATGTTAAAATATCCACAAAGAAACACTTACTTTTGTCCCAAATTTGAAAATAATCCCTCTATATAATCTGTGGTGTCAATTTTGGATTCAGGTGTTCTTTTTTCAAAACACAGTTTCACAGTGAGACATTCCATAAGGCCATCTATAGTTACACTCATATTTTCAACAACTTTTTTCTGCTTGCCGTTATTAAAATATAGCACAACCCCACCCCCTATTTTGTGATTTCTGTTTAAAGTAAACATTTCATAACCTTTTATGATGAAGTTATAAGGTTTGCTATCATTTAGCCATGTTTCTGATATTGCTATAACATCAAAGGGGGTGCTGAATTGGTCTAAGTACTTGGTTATGTTCTCGAAATTTGCATACAGACTCCGACTGTTTAGGTGAATCACAGATAAGGTTTTCTTCCGGTTCATTTGATTTTGTATTTCACACTCCTTATAGTATTTGCACATACTGTTTATATTATTATAGAAGTTTGTGTCATCAGTTGTTTGGTTTATGTTTTGTTCAGCGAAGATGGGTGTATTTAGTTCAAAGTCTCCATTTATAGAATCATTTCTACGTGACTCATTTTCAGATGACGATTCAGTAGGTACTGTCAGTCATAACAGTGATTTAGGGAATGTCAATGGGGCACATTACCTCTTTTGTATTTTCAAGTCATGCACATCTTTTATCCATAAAACCTTGGCCTCTTCTGGGGATCCGTTCAGTTTTATGAATATTCTACAGTTTGTTGTGCATGTACCCTGAATATTGTTTTCTTTCTTCAGCAAACATGCTTCCTTTACAATGTATGCATTTTTCTTGGTCAAATGTTCATTTAGATACACATTTGTTCCTTTGAGTTTCCGACCCTGTTTAAGCGCTGCAGTCTTTTTTCCTGTTTACGAACCGGACTATTACAACACTTGGATGTTGGTTCTTTGATAAGAATATTGTCTTTTTGTATAAATTTGTGCAATCTTGCTGCAAACACCTTTTCAAAAAAAATTGAGAATAGTGGCAGTAAAGACACTGGTCTGTAATTTGAAAAATCATGCTTGTCTCCATTTTAGTAAATAGGTTTCATTTTAGCTTTTTTCATTTTCTCAGGAAAGGTTTCCGTTGCTAATGACACATTACAGATATAAGTGAATAGTTCAATAATAGATTCAATTGTGTTTTTTATCATCATGTCTAAACCTTCACAGTCAGTTGATCTATTGTTTCCACAATTTATTAGGCCCGAGCCAGGACTTTGTCCTGGTAAGGGACTATTGTTCTCCCCCGGTTTCTTGTTATTCTTATTATTATTATTCCGCCTCTAAGATCCTGTTTTTCAGTGCCTTCCTGTGCAAAAGTACACGCAGAAATTGGCACAGTGAAGTATGTCTGCCATGTCAAAAACCTCAGAAATGCGAGCCAAAAGTGATTTTGTAGACAACTGCGAGCAGCAAGGGAGATGTTTTCCATTAGTGTGTATTGGGCTGCCGGGTCGGAGGCAAGGACAATTGCAAGTGTGGTTTTCTGGCCAGAGACACCGGGGGAGATGAAAGACACTTGTATCAACCCCAGAGGGATTACGAAAAGGATTTATTAAGGTAAAAAGTTACTTAGGGCTGCTTTAAGGCAAGGGGGTACATGGACTAACGCTTATAGGTCCAAGGGGTCCGCAAGACAAAAAGGTTGGGAACCACTGGTCTGAGGGACACATGCACAATAGAAAACCTTCATCAGTCCTCCTCAGGGCACCTATGGCTAAAAAAGAATAGCATCCAGCCAATTAACTATGTAACTATACACCTCTGAGGGTCTAGAAATATAACTCATATCGTAACTTTAGTAGCTATGATACTGTAGTGGTAGAGAAACCATGGTAAACCTTTAAAATAAGCAGTAAATATCTCTACTATTATTTACAAAATCTCGACCATGGAGAAACATGCCATTTGACAATCAGAACTCATCTTTTTACCTAAATTTTCCAAATGTGATGCAAAGACAAAACAATCGACTAAAGAGGTTCCTGACAATTAGCTTACACATGTACCGCGGCCCATTTTGCGGTTTTGTCTGCAGATTAGACTATCTGACATAAAGCCATTGTCTTAATTCCCTTAGGCTGTGGTGCATGGGAGAGACATCACTAAAGACACAGCGGTCCCGGCTCTATCCTGTCACACAGACGTGGATATCCCTTCATGTGCAGCAGCGGTTTGGGCTCTTCCAGCAGGTGGGGGTGGTCATGCTCCACGCAACACCGTTAAGGGTTTAAGGCTAAAATCTACATACGGAAATGACTTCAGCCCGGGCGCACAATGCCAAAAACTTGCTGGAAGTCTGGGCGAGTTTATTTCATCAATTTCGGAGTGTGGGGAGAGTGTGTGGGCAGAGGAGGAGTGGAAGAGTGTAGTTGGATGGACAAACAGAAAAAAGAGGATTTTCTTATTTATTTATTTTTTTACAATATGTGTCAGTCAAAGTCGGAACGCGAGAAGAGCGAGCTGTCCGAACATGCTGCGGGGGTCTCAGGTGTACCTTATCTCCATCCCGCCCCTGGGAACCTTCTCCAGATATGCCAGTCAACCCGGACTGAAGTAGCTCTTGTAAATTACTCACTAAACAGCCCTGCCCTGGATTCCACATTGGGGGGAGAAATCAATTATTTGACCCCCCCTTTTTACATTTCACAGTCCATTTTCGGCATGCTGGGGCCAATTACGAGCGGCAGAAAGAGCGGGCTTTATGTCATTCCTACGATGACCTCCATCTCGCTGCTCCACGCCGGGCAACCGCTAATGCACCAGCTACAAGCACTTGTGCCACGAAGGAGCCGTGCTAATGCAGCGGTTAGCCGCGCGTTAGCTGCAGTCAGGGCGCACACTGCCTCACAGCTAGCATAACCCTGTATGTGTCTGTCTGTGTGGGCGTCTTTGGAAGTGCGAGGACATCAGTGTATGCAGAGAGAGGGCAGGGCCTAACACAAGCTCACAAGCTGATGACCTGGTATGATCTATTCATTTGCTCCCAATGTTGACAAAGCCTTGAGACGGAAACTGCAGTGGTAGTGAGGTGGTAAAAACATTGGGAGTAGTAGTAGTTTTTTTTTTAACATAGTTTATGTATTTGTAGAACTTACAGTCGCTGGGAAATTGGACCTCGAGCTCGTCCTTGGTCAGGATTACCTAGGTGGAGGTGTTTAGCCCAGTGTGACCTGGAGGACAAGCGCCTAGACCTGAACATGTAAGGCCCCACACACACCTACAACCTAAGACAAGATTAGAATAGGACAGGGATCCAATTCTATTCGCCTAGAGTTTGAATCTGGGCCCAAGGCAAATCTCAGTAAATTATATTTTTGCATTGTACTCCCTTATGTCTGGCTCACACTCAGCCTGTTTGCTACAGCTAATGTTTGTCACAAAACATTGCCATGACTATGCTTTCAGGATAGAGAGCAAAGTCCAGTTCAATTGTTGTTGAGTTTTATTATGATGATAATAATAACCAATTTTGCAGCACAAGACAAGTGCAAATACAATATTTACAATAAACCCGATGCTTTATACAGCCTTTTTTTTTACTAGATATTTATGACATGGCATATACATAATTGAAATCCAAATAAATGATTATTAAGACATGGCAATGTGTCCTTACTACAATATTATACGTTTACAATAGGAGCCGGCAGCACACAAACCAAAATGAGTATGGCACCACTGGAGTAAGGGCTTTCTCAACAACGTTGTCGTCAATTGGCGCATCGATACATGTGAGGAGGGGAAACATACAGCAGGCGTCTGTCACAAACTCATCAGAGCAGAAAATCGTGTTGTATTCCCTCTTTCTCCACCACAACTGTTACGCCCTGTGGGTTTCTGACGCAGTTCGTATCAACTTTAGGTGAGGTTTGTGTGTGTTGTCAATATAGATTGGAATTGTGGATCATCGTAATTAATGGCTATGCTGGTAAGTAAGTAAGAAAGAAAGTAAGTAAGGCGCAAGTTTGTTGCTGGTCTAAATCAGGCAAGGATAAACCAGAGCAGGCCACAACTTTGATGGCGGAATAAGTTTAGAAAATCTAGTCAAAAAATAAACAAAGGCTAAAAAAGCAGAAGGCCCTTGTATCACCAGAAGAAGACGTTTGAGAGACTGGCAGTATTTATGGTCATGGAAGACACAATAACAGCAGTATTGGTAATACTAGCAACAGTATAAGTAGTAAGTAACCTAAGCTCATCAGCTCGTGTCCGCTATGCAGAGCAGAGAGCGACACTCTGACAGCCCCTTACACAAGCTGATTACCAGAAGGCATCTATTAATTTGTCCTTAATCACGGCGGAAGGAGCGTGTGGCTAACAGCTGTGAAATGGCAGGCGCGGTGCGGAAATGAAGCCAGAAGGGATGACCAGGCGCTAGGGTTAGGGCCGAGTCTTCATTAAGCAGACGCCTTTGTGTGGAGGCGCTCACGGCTTAGCTCCAGGTAACTCAGGACGATAACAGTGAAGCGGGCTTTGTCTGCAGCTCTCCCTGCTAACCCTGTCGGCTGAGTGGGTGAAAAGGGTCTGAATCGCAACGTGAATGGGGGGGAGATTGGTTTGCATGCAGCGAAAGAGGCTTCTCCATGATGCAGGTGAGAGGAGACAGTAACCGGTTTAAGGCGAGCATCTGCCGCACTTCGCTCAGGGGGAAGTCAATCACACAGAGGACGGGCCGCTCAAAAGGACAGGAGCTGAGGCTAATGCGGGAGATACGAGAACTAGCGCTAACAATGGGGGTCTGCAGGGTCAGTTGTTTAGAATGAGTTCCAATAATACTAGAATAAGGATGCAGCAAACCAAATTAATATTGTATAGTGAATTGTTTATATGTAATTAGGCAGGTAATAGAAATTATATCACTAAAAGGACTATTGGAGTGTGACATTACTTTACGTATAGATTAGTCACCAACGTCAATATGGCGGTGGGTAGAGTTTTTATCACGTATAATAATTAACCTTGAGTAACTTTACATTTTGTTTTATTCCTATCTTCCATTATTTAATTGTAATTAGACGTTACCTATTTTTTGTGACATTAGCAAAACAAAATCACCACGTGCTGCCATATTGGATGTTGATATCAGCTGCTGTAGCTGTGCATAAACCATAGCCTATTTCTATATTTTTATATATTTAATATAAAATTATATGAACCTTTACATTATTATATGTATGAAATATTTTCTAGCTAAGTCTATCTAAATTGACCGGTTATTTTTTTCCTCCTGCCACTGAATTTTGTTTCCTTTGCAGCCAACCACCTTAAACTATATAGGCAGTATGGAAATGTGCTGTATGCCCTGGGCCGGAGTGACAATCAAACCATTAAAATCTATTTTCTTGCGGTATAGCAAATAAAGGGTCCCATTGAGACCCATGTATAATCATGATATGCAAATGTAGCCTGACAGGTCCCCAGTGTGTGTCTAAACGGTGTCTACAAAATGCTGTTGGCAAATGTGCTTCACAGGACCCCAGGGAAACAACAAAAGAGCTGATTACGGCAGATGTCAGAGGTCTGTGCAAAACAAGCGATGGACTCCTCACAAACCCGGGGAGAGATGATATTTTTCTTCTCCCAAATTAATGCAAAAACAAAAAAACGGAAATAAATTAAAAACACATTTTTAGACAGAAATAATTTACACTATTTTTGTGCTCTATTTACTAATGTGGCAAAATTATCCATAGATGATGAAACACATATTTGTGGACTTCTTATGCAAGCATGCAGATCAGTCTACCGACAATAATGTAGTCTATTCAGCTGATTTACTTACTTCACTACTAACCGCCAATCTGCTGTGCTATAAAAATGCAGAAAAGGAACCCTTTTTTTCCATAATAAATGAAGAGGACAGACTAATCTTTGTTCACATTTATCCTGGCTGGCACTCTAATATTTCATTACATTGTCGTGTTTTTGACCTGGACCTTGCATTTTTATGAGGCCGCAGGGTCTGCGGGATCATGACGAACAGGGCAGAACATCGGGTTTGTCTGAGTGTGAATTAATCAGCAGAAATGTGGGACATGCTCAGACTCTGCTGTGACGCCGATGGAGCCCTGATTCAATTAGAGACAGTAACCACACTACAAGTCTGTTAGCTCTGGATTCGCTGATCCTGTTTTATGTGGGGAATTCTGATCATGTTTATGTTTATTAAGAACCCCAATCGTACAATATAGAATAAGCTTGTTCGGAGGGCTGGTTGACACCAACAGTCTTGGTATTTTTTTTAAAAAAGGAAAAAAGAATAAGGAAGGCCTATTTGGGTGAGATAACAAAGATTTTCAACCAAAGGCTATATTAAAGTATTATTCTATTGGTTGATTTAGGAAGTTGATTATTTAAAACTGAATAGTAGTACTAGTAGTAGTAGTAGTAGTAGTAGTAGTAGTAGTAGTAGTAGTAGTAGTAATAATAATAATAATGATAGTTGTAGTAGTTTGTTATCTTTAGCATAAAAGCAATAGTCATCTATCAATCCATTTGCATGTGTGTTTTATTGATCATGTGTGGACATTTATTCTGCACATTTGACCCATAGTTTAACCAGTGAGGTTAAACCATAGGTCAACTGTGGGCAATTGTCTGGAACAGTGGGACACCACAGTACAGCACCTGGGGACCCATCACCAGATCCAGGATCTTGGTCAGTCATTGCTTGCTGGTGGTATTTTGCCTACAGTGAGTGCTTAAGTGCCTGAAGGAAACCCACCCAGACATAGGAAGAGCGTTCAAACTCCAAACAGAAAGGCCTGCCTGACTCAGGACAGTCTTGCCATGAGAGGATTATTTTTCTTCTTTCTTTTAGGATTCTTTAGCACGTAGGCTCAATTAGGACATCACAGGAAGGTGAAGAGCAGCGAGAGACACCCAGCAAAGAGCTGGAGCCGAGACTGGACCCCCAAGTCGTTAAGGACAGAACAGTGGTCCACCTTATGTGGAGGCAAGTTTGCATGGTGAAGGGACAATTTTAATCGTCAAAACACCAAGGGCCAAATCTCCCAATTATAGCCCAAAGTAAAGCATCACGTATACAAATGCCAATGTTGCCTACCTGTGCACTAGATTATTGACAGCATGTGATTTTTTGCTTTGCCTCTAAATCAAGATTGACACGCCTCAAAAACAAACGTCGAAGCCCCCTGCTCAAACCTTGGTCCTCGGTTTTTATTGGCGGTGTTGATTGTTGACAAGCTGCAAGAAAGTCAACCAGTGTGTGAGTAAAATATTTATACACACAAATGCAGCTACAGTAGAACCAATGTAACCGTTTGGCAACCTTGTGTAGACTCCTTGTAAACTGACAGTTCACAAAGAAACTCTATGGATTCCTTTAAGTGGGCCCAAATCCACAAAAGTGACACCATGTTCCTTTAAACCCACCTTCTAAAAACACACTTGTACAGTGCTCCCATTTGAGTCAGGTGTTGTAGTGAAGCGGGTTAAGCGCGTTTCAGAGCTGCATGACTTTGTGCCTGAGCGGGTTCATTAATCTGCAATTACTACACAGTCTCTAAAGCCCCATTTACATAAACCTCTGAATGAAAAGGTACTGCCGTGGCTACATTAAAGTGGAGCTGCTCTAATCTTTATCCAGTCGGCTTCAATACAGACAGGGTTGACTGACAGAAGGTGATATTATAAGTACCATTGTGAGTTTTTTTTCCCACAATGTAAATCTTAGCTCATGCAAATTCACCACTACCGAGCATTGTACTTCAGAGTAGTTGTGACATCGAGAAGCCCCCTGGTAGGCATATACTGTGTGATGATATTAACATGATTTCATTAGGCTGCGTTCAAGTGACATTAAAGGAGGTGAAGGAGGTCAGAATTATAAGGTGGTTTATTTTCTCTGTACTTTGAAATCAAACCAAAATTGGCATTACGTTCAGCATCTTCTCCGCCAGTAACTATAGTATTAAAAATGTAGGTTTTAGTAAAAAAAAAAAAAAAAAGACAGGCACGATTGTTGACGGTATTGTCACAAATGTGTGTGTTTTCTGTTATTTCTTTCAAAAACTGGGAATGAAAAGAATTACACATGCCCTCCATCTGAACTCCATCCAACTCTAGAATGTTGTGAACCCAAATGATTTGTGCAGTGAGGTTTATATTTGATCAAACCTCCAGCACATGGGTGTGTGTCTGAACTGAACAATAGAATATACATTGAAATAAACGGAAAAATAAATAAATATATAAAGATTCAAATTCATCTAAGTTTTCATGTAAGGCCAAAACTCTTTTATGTCGATTTTTTAAAGCCACGCCGCATAGAAATGTTACCCAATAAATACAATTGAAATCCAAGCATTTATTTTATGACAGATATTTTCATAATTGAAAAATACCTCATAAATATACATTATGATAATCACCTCTCCTAAGATATGACTGTAAACTTAACCGGGAGTGGGTACGTCTCCAGCTCGTCTCCATGGAGATGTGACTAAAGTCAGTAGAATTTGAGATTTAAACAGGTTAGTTTTTCATCCAAATCCATTCTTTTATTAGCATTATTAGCATTTTCTGTGTGGCGCTGGTCATTAGGAGCATGTTTTGTTTTGCCGGCAACAGTATAGTCCAAAATGTTACCCAGTGTACCTTTGATTTATTGGATATGTTTACAGCGTGTATGTTTTGCATTATTCGGAAGTTAGAAATCTGTGTGACAAGGTGAAACATTTTTGTGTTTTTCTGGTATTTGTTTAAAGTGTGTATGGAGTTCCTTATCTGAATGCTTTTGGGTAAATCCTCCAACTTGTTGCCGTGGTAACCGGCTGCAGGCCCCGCAACACCTGTTTCCTTTTTTAATTGTCTAATTGCAAAAGCATTTATTAAACATGTATATTTATTTCTGACAAGTATTTCAATTAGAAAATAGTAGTAGAAACGTTACTGTCCTTGTGAGAATTTGCAGTGACTAAACACATACATGAGATTTAGATTGACTTAGGCTACACAAAAACAGAAGGGGTTAAATAAGCGGGCCTGACCTCATGTTAACTTTTTTAATGTTTTCTGCTCAGACCAATGTTCATCTTATCTTTATGAACATTTACATTTGAGACATTTCTGAACTCTAAACTGTTGGGCAAGAACAATTATGCCTGATTATGAATGCAATCACTTGTGACTATTCAGATTGCAATTTGGATTTGAAAGCTATTTCTCTTTTTTACGTCTGGAATGTCAAGATCAAACTGACATCAACATGACTTTGACGACATAGATTTGCCACATATCCAAACCCAACTTCTCCTGCACTCTTTACAGATTCAACTGTGCCATAACCTTCCTTACACCCCACTCCTGTGTGCTACACCCATACTGCTATAGGCCCCCTCCCGTCTCATCCTGGACCTCCTCTCTCTCCGCTCCCCTGCTAAGTTCGCAAAGTCCCAATTTTCAGCTAATGTCGAGGTCGCCCCTGCCGGCTCAGAGGGCGTAGTACGACATAATGGCTGCGGGATTGTAAATATTGGTTTTTAGAGAGACACAATTGGAGGGCACGCGGGGAGAAAAGGAGGGAGAAATTTCCATATAGCGGCGCTATCGAAAGGGGCCCGGGCGCGCGGCAGAATAGATTTTCCATTCTGGTGTGTCACATTAGATTTTCGGAGGTGCACAGTGGCAGGTACACGTCATTAGTAACACTTTAGCGCCATAATGAAGCTTTTTATTTACCCGCCTCTCCTCTCATGAATGAATAAGGAGCACGGGAACCCAACTGCGTGAAGCCGTGAGCGGCAGGCAGGCGAGTGGGGCGAGGGAGGGGAGCGGGGTGGGGACGGCGCGGTGGAGGAAGTGCCCAGGGGAATGCTGAGAAGGCCTAAATGATCATTGCGGGACACACATATGCATCAATGAACAAAAGGCCAAGTACATACACGCAGGGCCCGAGAGCCACCTCTGCTCCCCTCGGGTCCCCTGGGGTCCTGATCTGACACTCTATTTACACACACTAACACACTCTGCTCCTTCCTTTATACTCCGCTGACAGGTACTTAAGCGCGACATTAGGCCCGCAGCGCCCAGCTCCAAACTGTCCATTAGCGGCTTGGGCGTCCTCACCGAAAGGACCGGTGGAAGCGAGCTCAACGGCAGAGATGTGCGATGACTTATGGGTGATCAATGAGGAGTAGCACAATTTTAACAGGAGGAATTTATGTTTTGGGCTCAATAACAATCAGGGCCCATTAGACTGACATATACCGGGCAGGGTTATCGCTCACAGCCTCTTCCGTCCTGCCGTTAGCGAGAAGACAGCGGAGTCTCGATCCGTGACGGGTCCGACTGACCGAAGTACCGTGGTAATTCTCCGGATGTGTTTTGCATGTGGTTGACATGAGCTAACTGGACCGAACTGATCGTTGTAAAACTTGTGCATTAAATTTTCCATAATGACATATTCGCAAAATGTAACATTGCTCATTTTATTCACCTCTTTGAGTAATCTTTGAATCTTCATCACCGGATGCTATTCTTAGCAATGCGGCGAAAAAAGCTCCTCCAGCGCTCCACAACAGCCATGGTATGTTTTTTTTTAATAGGAAATCCAGCGGTGAAGCTACTTGATCTTTTTGTTTTAGATCAATGTTGCATTTTGAGGCCAAGATAGTGATAAAGATGTGTTTGGCAATATGACCAGATAGGATCAAACTGCCAGCTTTGAGATTTACTATGGAGTTACAGTCAAGTCCAAGTCAATTTGTGTTGCATATGAAATACATTTAGCTTCGTAGTATAAAATGAATTCTTGCTCATTGGATCCTGAGCACATGGCCTTAACTATTCGCCATATTTTCCCCCATACAGTTTTTATTTTTGTGTTCAAATACGCTCTGTGGCAACTCCTGAATGCTATAGTTGGTTAAGAGATGAGCTCTCAGATTCAGTGAACACAACCATAATAGACTACGCTGCAGCAACCTTGAAAATTCAGGCCATATCAAGACAAGAAAAAGGTCTCAAAACCAACAGCTCCTCTCCACGTGCCTCTCCTCTTTCTCTCAGGCCGCACTCACTCGTCACTAAACCACCATCAAAAAAACCGTTGGACGCTGATCCCTCTTTGGCCAGTGGTTCCAGCCTTTGTGACACAGGTGGCTGAGCGTGTCCTTTCTCTTCTCTCTCTCTCTCTCTCTGTCTCGCTCCGGGACTGTCCTGAGAGGGGGAAAGGGGGCCAGTGGAGCGGAGAGTCCTGGGACGTCCCAGTGCTGGTCAGCTGCCCCCCGCCCCGCCGTGTCACCCCTCGTCCTTGCTGTTCATTTCCCTTTCATCTTGAGTGTGAAATCGGCGCCGGTGCTGCGCTGACCCCGGCATTAGGAGGTCAACTATTGAAATCTGATGTGTGACTCGCCGGCAACAGATAGAGGAGGAGGAGGAGGAGGAGGAGGGGGGACGAAGGCACCGGAGGGAAAGTTAAAGTTTATAAAGAAAATTAGCAACTGGCATCATTTACAATTGATGACATGTACAGGTATAAGTGTATATCCTTTAGATCATGAGATTCTCGATTCAAGGCCTGTTATGCTGCAATATGTAATAACATCCACTTCATTGTGTAATAAAAATACATTTTGCAATAAACTCTCATTACATTTTGTACTCAGTTTGGTAACTGCATTATTAAGTAGTTTGCAATGCATTGGTAAACACTTTTTCACACATCTTTACTACCATTGTTTACCTTTTATAGGCGCCCAAATAGATCCTGATGTGACCCATTTCTGTCTGTGGCTAAGATCAGGCAAAAGTTATTCATAGTTAAGGTTGGAAAAGGGTTTGGATGCGGATGTATAGTTTCTAAACATATTCATGATATGAGCGATAAATGATGAACAAATACTGGAATGCTTTGTAAGGTTTAGAAATGATGTATTTACAATTGCTTTACTAATGTGCAGTTATCATAAAGTGTTACATTGGATCACATTATAGTGAGTTATTGCAAAATGAGAAAATGACTATGAAATGGGGCACATTATTACAAAATGCGGTTTTATGACACAAAGGAGAGCAAATATGATTACATTTTTGAACTGTTGTTACATAATGCTCACAAGGCCACATCATTGAAGAAAATACATTTGAAAAGTATAATCCCATTTTCTATCAGTTATTTGTATTTTAGAGAAAAAATGGTGACAGATATTAAAAAGTTGCTGTGTTTCTTGTTACTTATGTCAAATAATAGATTTGGTCATGGATTTGATCAATCACATCTTTTCCGCATTTTTTTTTTTTTTAACAAAACGAAAACTAAATAAAAAGTTGGTTGAGATACTTTTGTTCTTTTATGACATGTGAATGAAAAAAAGCTCCTGATGAAGGTTTTAATGCAATTTCTTCCCTTTCAATCAAAGACAAGAACAAGGATCTTGACTAAAGTTGTATCGATTTAAACCTTTTGCCCATTTCAGTAAAACTATATTGAAAACGAAAAGATTGATTTGGCTTTGTGTTGGTTCTTTAAAACTAAAGATTTTTTATTTATTTTTTTGTCAGAAGTTGTTGCCAAAATGAACAATGGTGGGTTTTGCAAGATCACAAACCCTTATATTAGATTCAACATTTGTGACATGTTGTCTTAGTCATCCAATCTGTCACATCGACTTTGAAAATGAGCAAAAGCAGTCAACCTAAAAATGAACTTTTCATCCATAGCCTACTTGGCCACCCCGCGGCCTGTGACAAACATAGAGCAAACTTTATATGCATTGTGGTTCAAAGTCGGTCGGACCCCTCTCTATCTCCCAGCCCTTCAGAAAGCCGCACACACGATCTGAAGAAAAGTCGGAGAAGTTTTGGCTCTTGTCTCCTGGTTCCCATCGGCTACCACTTTGATCGTGGGCTCAGCGGCAGACCGGCCCTCGCAGCAACGCCCACAATCAGGTGTTCTGCTCCTGTCTGCCCCTGCCTGCACCTCCACAAGAGTTCAGAATACACCCAAACTTTGGATCTGCCGCACAAACATCTTTTATTCAAAGGCTGTCTGTAATCACAAATAAATAGACGTTCTGGCGATGAGCGCGAGGCAGAAAGGGGAGAGAGAGGGAGAGGGGCCTATCTCCGGAGCAGATAACGGCGATCTGATCCCGCCGATAACAGAGTAATTTGGCTTTTAGAGATAGCTGCGGGGGCCCGGGCTGAGCGCCGCTGATTTGCTCTGTGTATGGGAGGTTGTTTTTTTTTTTTTTTTTTACTTTTTTTTTTTTTTACACATTTTTATCTCTCCTGTTGAAGAGCTTTTCATCTCACACGATTCTCCCCCTTTTTTATGTCTTTCCCCCTGAAGGTGAGATCACAAACCCACTGAAGGCACAGGAGCATGTTTTAAAGCGATGGACAAAATACAAATATTTGAAAATGTATTTCATGCTAATTATGTTAGGTTTCATGGCCCTGGCACAGTACTGAGGCGCAGCCTGGATGCCTTAATTTGTATAGAAATTGTAATCATTTGTTCATTTCAAGGTGAAAATTGCATTTTTTAATTTAAATTGTATCCTGCGTGATAGGCTATTATCTATAAAAATGGTGTGTGTGTGTGTATAGCGGTCCGTGGCCCTGCGTCACGCCTGTTTAGAGCCTCTCGTGCAGAGGGGCTGAGCTATATGAGCTCCTGACTGACTGCACACAGCAGCCTGACTCACAGCCTCATCTCCATTCTCTTATTAATATTAATTAGTTTGAGACCAGCACAGACTATCAATGAAAATGGCACTGGCGTTTTATCTACCCATCTCATTTTTAGACTATAACTTGACTGCGACATTGTTTTCCCTTTATGTGTATTGTGAAAGTCTCTTCAAACATCACTGAAAATGTAATGGATTTATTTCGAAATAACAAATAATATCATAGAGAGAATGTACCTAAAGTAGATCATCTTTGATTCATGTTATATTTCCTGGTTGGGTTACACTTATCATTGACTGGTGCAGAAGTGGGCTATATCCTGGTCGCTGCATACTAAGAATATGCTAAAAAGAGAAATGTAAAAACAACTTCAGTTAACAAAAGCCGTTTTGACGCATCATTTACATTATGTGTAATTTACATCCAACACCTCCATCTGCAGAGTTTGGATGAAGAAGATTTACAGTCATGAACTGGTCTGGGACTTTCCACAGGAAAACTGTCTGCTGATAAATTAGTGGCATTTCCAGCTGTTGCTAAAGGTGATATACATTTTTTTAATCAGCATTAGACTGTTTATACAAAGTGTGTTTATGTATCTTCATCAAACTTACAGTTCTTAAAATGTTTTTCTGATATAGACTATGTCATTAATATATTGCAGTTTCTCTGCACTTAAAGGCACACTGTGTTACATCATGGATTCTACTTTTCCCAATACAAACCATGCTCCTAATGACCATCTAGACACAGAAAATGCTATTTTTGCGGTTGGTAATCAAAGAATGGATTTGGATGAGGACCTAAAATCTCATATTTGGCTGCCTTTAGTCAATATCTCCATGGAGACGAGCTGGAGACGGGGAAGCTCCCAGACGTTACAGTGAATTACAGTCAGGTCTTATGAGAGGTGAGCCGCTCACAGCAAATACACATGTTAGTTTGGTCTTTTTTTAGAAGGTACCTTCCATTAATAAAAATATCCGTCGTGAAATAAATGCATGTATTTGATTCTATTTATTGTGTGAAATGTTACACTGTGTGGCTTTAAATAATACTGCATGAATACCTTGTGTAATTTTACAGCTATTTGCATCTACTTAAAAGCTGAAGTTGATAAAACAACACATTTAAACATGAGATTTGCACAACTCTTTTACTCAATTATATATATTTTTATTTATGGTGGCTACAGGATATTGTTATCACACACTGTGTATTGTTGGGGCTTCAGGCTGGCACTAATATACCTTTAACACAACCTTTAACAATGTTCCATTATGCACAAACGTAACATGACTCACAATGAATAGAGTCTCTATCAATAATCCCAATATGTGAACTTATTGTAATTGAGTTGTGACCAACCCTCATTGCTTTTCCCTTCACCGCTGCAGACGATCTATCAATAATTCCTCAGAGGGCCAAGCATGAAATCGGAAATACCCCAAATGTTCTGAAAATAAGATTTGCTGCCTATGCAAAGCAGCTGGGAGCAGATCGGCGCGCCGCAAGCTGTGCCCCAGTGTCTGTGGCAGTGACGAGCACAAAGCGGGGCTCAGGTACACGCCGTATGCTGGCATAATTACAGGATTTGCGGGATTATTATACTGTAAGTGCTTTCAGTGAGACAGCTGGGAGCTTTTTACTCCCTGTGACACATAATCTCGAAGAATAAAAAACCCAGACCCCCAGAGCATCGCTTAATCATTTCTTAGCAT
This sequence comes from Proterorhinus semilunaris, assembly GCA_021464625.1. Taxonomy (NCBI): domain Eukaryota; kingdom Metazoa; phylum Chordata; class Actinopteri; order Gobiiformes; family Gobiidae; genus Proterorhinus; species Proterorhinus semilunaris. The sequence continues at coordinate 28,542,708 of CM038344.1, read as the reverse complement.
ACCTGCACACGGCTCGCAACTCGCCCCAAAGAAGACAGCTTTACAGAATTAGAATATCATTATCATATCTGCCACAAATCACTCCAGAGAGTTATTTGAGTACACTTGTGAAATACGAAACAGTTTTGGTTATTAATTTGTAGTAGTAAGTATAGTAAGTATAGTAGACCCTAAATTTATAGCATGAACTTACATTATTTTGACTTATTGACTGACTTTATTGCAGATGAAATACATTTTATGTGCAATTTAATTTAGTTTCACCAGTAACTTTACTACTACTACTATTACTATTAACCACTACTACTAAATGGTTAAAAATGTGCAGTTTTAATGATTTTTAACATTTCATAACCCTTTTCAGTGGACTTTCTCTCTGGCTCCTCATCTGTCGCCGACCTCCTTTTCCCTCTCTGGTCGTAAATGTGATCAGAATCGGCACAGCCATACCATATTTCCACAGCTTATTTTCCCCATGCTGCTCGGACTGTGACCATGCACCGAGGCTGAGGCTGTGACTTCTCTATCTGTCGCTCCTGCTGCCTCCCTGTGCGCGAGATAGGACCTGCTGAAGACTCCTGGTCGCTACTTCGAGGCTTTCCACATCTCCATTTTCCTGTGATCTAAACAAACCCATTACCTCCAGTCTGCAGCCCCCTTGGCCACGAGAACCCTAAGGACACAGCCCGGGAGCGCTAAAGAAGCGTGGAGGAGAGGTACCTTCAATGGCCCTCTGTGCTGCGTCCGAATAGTCAAATAGCACACACTAGCCCAGGCCCCTTCACTTATCTAAGGCGCTGCAGAGGGGTGACTGTTTATCCCTATACCTCTGTAGTCAATCAATTAGGGGATCAAAGCGGGAGATGAGGCAAGTGTCACAAAGCTCTCCCACACATAGAGACGCAAAGAGGGGCACCTGACTGACAGCGGGCCGAAGGGGGAGACGGAGCGAGCGGAGGGGACAGCCGTAGCACAAGGAGAGCCTGATCTCGGACAAGCAGAACTGCACATGAGTGTATGAGGCCTGACACTGAGCCTCAGAACAATGGGCCACTGCAGAGGAGTTCCCACGCACACAAACTTACATCATGTGACGGGACTGCGCAGTTAACTTTGAAAGATGGAATATGAGTAATAGTTACTTCATCTTACAAAAAGTTGTTAACAAGCGTTTGCATCAGCAGCTCTTGTCAACAATGACAATACAATTAGATGCTAATGATGGTGTAACTGTTGCTTTAAAGTCATGTGAAAAAGGAAGTCTGTTTTTGGCCACATCACATGCAAACATGTTCAAATGAAGACTGCTTTACTTTACTTTCATGTGATCCACTTGTCATTGTTGTCAACACTCAATCATTATGTAGCTACTGTTGCCAAGAACTAAATTCTCTCTTCAGTTCATACTAAACCCTCACCGTAAAAGTGAATTGAAACATTGCATATATTTTCAGATACATTTCTCTTCAAGGAATAATTCAATACAATTGGACAAACCCGTTGAACTCATTGGCCGAGACTTCAGACAAATGGAAAACTTCATCCCGACTCAAGCCTGCTGTAAGTGAATTGGGCCTGCAGCATTAATTTCACTCTAAAATGTAAACTGTCTCACTGTACCATATTTATTTTCCCAGCACAACTGTGTATCAGGGTAGCTGCTAAACCCACCCCCCAAAATATCGACAACAACAAAGCAAGACAGAAAAAGTAACAAATACTATATGGCAACGGCTGGAATTTGTACTTCAGAGCGATGAAGTATATGGGAGCGCCGTTTCTTCTTTTCTCACCGAATATTTCAAAAATAAAACACTGATTTTAAGAAATAAGGTAAATATGCCTTAAATGTTTAAATGCCTTTTTTTACAGGGAAAACCATCCTGGTCACAACCCTTGGACAGCCTTTCCTCCTGTGGAAAAACTTAGAAAGCTGCTCAGTGACTGTGTATAGATCTTTTGTTGGTACAATTTCACAGTCAAATTTGTAAAAGGATACTGCATGCGTAATCACCTCTGTTTGCCATGGTAGCCTAGTTTTAATATTTTACTGCAGTCCGCCTTCAAAATTCCCCACAGTAGATGAACTTACCAGGGACATATCTGCCATACCTCCGCAAATGTCTGGGCCTGGCACTGTGTAGCATGTGACTCAGTGGATGCCTTCATATATCTCCGGTCACTTCGCCACGTTGACACCATACCAGGGGGCTTTGCGGACTATGTTCCCCCCCCCATGTCGGCCCGCACAGCTCTGGCGTATCGGGCTGGAGCGTTGGAGGGGTCAGCTGGTCCAATGAATGACTTCCTCCAGCTGCAGCCCTGTCATGTCGAGCACTCATCACTCCTTAATCACATCACATATGGAGAACACACGCGCGCCCTGCTAATGCTACGCTAATGCTGCGCTAATGCAACCAGACGCTCGTAAAGTTTGCACCTTTTAACCACCATTTATCATTAGCGGGGTTGATTCTGAAACGGACATGACTGAGTGCGACATGAACAGTGACCTGCTGTATTTGTTATATTTAGTTATATTTAGTATTTGCAGGTTTATATCGGCAAGACGGATTACTATTCGCACGCTATGATAACAGACAGAGCTACCATTAGTGAGCCTATAAATGTCTGTGTGACATGAAAGTGCGTGTGCTTCATTACGTTATTCAAATAGTTTCAACAACCTAAATTAAAGAGATTGTTTGTTATTTACACATACGTTTTCCTTTCTTTGATGATCTGACTGAAGCAATATGAAAAATAAAAGCTTGTTTAAAATTGCAGTTCTCTCCTATTACGTCTTTCGAAGACATAAATGATTGAACAAATTTAACCTGCTCTATTTTTTTTAACATAACCCTGTCTCTGATATCTTTACCTGTATGTGTTGTTGTCAATTTTTTCACTTTTATTTTCCTTTGAGTAGTTTCTATTTCTTGTTACTAAAAATTCGGTGACAACTTCCTGTCCCATTAAATTCTGATGACGGGTCAGCTATTGACGATTGCAAAAGAAGAAGGTATTTAAGATTACGCTGAGGACAGCAAGTCAATCATTATTAGCTACAAAATCTTTAAAAAAAAAAAAAAAAAATTAAACAAGTTTTAATATGTGTGACTAGACTTAGACCTTTGTCACTTGTTATATGACTTTTAACTTTCTCAGAGGCCGTCACACTTCACAACTCCATCCACAGACCAGACAAAGACCCTGACTTTTTGTTTGTTTTTAATCTTTAATTGATAACAGTTACGCCAGTGTTACAGTAAACACACCAACAGGCTGAAGGTAGTAAATACCAATACAAGTTTCCCACTACTTCTAATACTTCATACAGCAGAATAAATTATACCATGGGAATATACACACATGCCGAACGGAAAGGCAAAAGCACAGGTGTCAGAAGGCAAAAAAAATTAAAAATAAACAGGTTAACATTGAGAACAGGAGGCAGGGGGGACTTTCAGTGGCTTAAATATCCAAATGTCTATTGTTGTGTTAGAAATGAGGAGTCACACTAAGTCTAAAATCCTTTGTATTTAAAATATACACAGGTGAGGCGTCACTTTCTCCCACTTTCCATTGGTCCACGAATGTATAGCGATGTATCTCGCGCCAGAGCGATCGCGAGATAGGTCCTTTGTCCATCGCTCTGGCAACACTGGTCCCAAAATCCTCCTCTGTGGAAACTTATCGTGAGCATCCAGCCACGTTTTAAAATATACAGTGGTCCTTACGTCCAGGAGGCTGTCTTTTCCGTTAAGTCTCTCTTTTGTACAATTTTATAGCAACAATGAATGAATACTTTAACTAGTTTTTACAAAATGATCCATTCTTCTTAACGTGGGCCCGAAACCAAAACAGTTTGAAAATGAATGGAAAAATACAAGAAAAGTAAGTAAAAAATAAGGTAATAAGACATCTACTTTCAGAAATCTTTGCTCACCGTCCACTCATCATGGTTTAAGAAAAAAAAAAAAACACATACTTTTTATAGAAAAAGCTGCTCCACCTACTGTACAATTTCCACAAAATAGACCCAATCTTTGGAAAGTTAACTACAAGTGCTACACAAATGTCTCGACTATTGTGTTTTTTTTTTATTGTACATCGCTGTGAATGACGAGGATTAGCGGGGCCTCTGGTTCAAACCGGAGGGGCCGAAGTCCGCAGTCGACCCGATTATGTGAAATTTTATAGTGTAAGGGAATGCCGCAGTGTGTGCACTTTTTAAATCGGGTAATGTTAAGAGTTCAGGAATGTCAATATGTTGGTAAACTATTTCTGTGTAATAGAGATATATGATGGGAGCCTAGATTGCATGGTCTATACAATCCATTACGATGGACTTTCTTCCATTGTCAACATTCCTCAATAAACAGAAAGGTCATTGACAACTGCAGATGTACGCACACATGAATTAATCAGTGCCTAATCCTATGCACTTTCAGGTTCCAAAGCGGCTCTTTGAGGTATTAATGTCAAACAATTGTCGAGATATTTACCTATGTTGAGTTCTAAGAATCTTGTGGTACATGTCATTATTTTGATACAGAGTTAGTTTTATGACCTTAAAATGTGTCAAGGACTTGTGTGCATATAGACAATCTTTTTACAGCACAATATGGCTTTGGAATGTGTTGGAAGCAGTGGAATTCAATTGAAAGTGCATGTACACAATAAGAAAACCGGCCTCCTACTGGTGGCTTGTAATGGAGAGGGTCACTGTCAATTAGCTCTTACATTACATTTGGGCGATTTAATCTTCTTTACACAGTTTAATACAAACGCAATTCCCAGTATTCCTGGGATTTAGGATCAGGGAGAGGACGGAGCTGGCCCTCTTTGGCATGGTGCACATTTCCCAAATAAAATACATAAATTTTTTCCCAATCCTTCTTTTGCAAATAATGCCATTCTTCCCTAAGGACCGTGGCTAAGGATGGGATGGAGGGGTAAAAAAAGGGGTAAAAAAGAAAAGAAAACGCTATCATCGGGCCAATAACATTGCTTCAATTCCCAACAGGATCTTTCCAGCCAGACTTCCCACCGAGTGGCCAAGTTCTTTAGGAATGTCAGGACAAATGTTGTAAGTGAGAAGGTCAAATCGTACACAGGAGCTCGGGGGAACGAGCTCGAGAAGAGCAGCTTGAAAAACAATCTTTTCTTCTTTTTTCTTTTTTTTTGCCCAATTCAAACACACATCACACACTCTCTATTGGTCTCATCCATTCAGTATTTTTACACATCGACTAAAGAGTGAAAAGAGATACAAATGTGAATCAAGGAACAACGGAAATCACCATAATCATATACCAGCAATTTTAACAATATCAAAAAGGAAATGAGAAGGTGGCTTTGTTAGTTACTATCAACAGCAAAGTACATGTCATCAGTGGCTCAGTGCGGGACCGCAGCCTGTAGTCGTCCAAAAGTGACCAACTGAGTTTGTGTGCGCTTCCGCTATTCAGTTTGGGCAAGTAGAAAGACAAATTTTGCCCAGCATTGCTGACGTTTCCAGTGGTCGTGAGAAATGTATGTCTTCCTGGTCCGGAAACAAGTCAGCGCTGATCCGAAGCCTTGATGCAGCTTCGTGTTAGCGAGCGATGGTGTTAGTGTTAATGTTTAGTAGGCCTGCCCGGTCTCCACTTGCAGCAAGCCCAGCACGGCCGAGTGGTCTCCCAGCTTCATCCTCCTCTGAGTGGACAGACTCACATTCTTAGCCAGGTAGTCGACAGCAGCTGGAAAAGAAAAAGAAAACGTTGGGTCAGTGCATACATTTACCATGTTTATATAGCTCCTTATGAGTATCACTAAAGGACGCTGGCACCGCAGTGTGGTTGATCACTGCTCCTGAAACAACAAGCATTACTGTACCTCGGCTTCACCAGTTAAAGTGTGTCCAAACCTTAAATTCAACTCACATGCACAATCCAAAAACAAATTATACAATGAGCATAAGAGCGACTAAGAAAGTGCTAACCACAGCCTGCCACAAAAACACAGAAAGCACTGTGTGTGTGGTGCTAGCTTCGCAACGGAACGGCAAGAGCTAACCAAATGCTAACCCGATGCTCATGTCTGAACACATTTCTGAATCCTCGCACTTCCAACTTCTCCTTTGCGGTGATGATGAAAGCTGTTCCGTTTTGGCTCCTTGAAGAATCCAGCAGACAAGACTTTAGGCTAAAGATGGACAGGGAACATTAAGCAACAACATTGTAACGCCAAAGAGTTTATGAGCTGAAAGAAGTTGCTTTAGTTTTTGGACACGCTTCAAATGGACTCACACTGGATGCCCCTTGCTGACCATTTGACTCGGCTTGTGATTTGTACGCCCATAGAGTATCGCGTCACAACAGGTCTAAATGTGTTGATTCCACCACTTGCATCACTTGCATGTGCTCGCACTGACAGGTAGCAGATTTCCCTCGACATATGCCCCATTCATTCCCCTGTCATCTCCCTGATTAAGGCTGAAATAAGTTGTGGCAGTAGAGAGTAGCAGACAAAGCCCCTCCCCCTCCGTCCGTTGTCTGCGGTTGGCACGGCGATGGCACGGCGCTGTCACTCACGCAGGTCGCCGTGTGCTCCGGGACGTGCCAGTCTTCATTACACTTGGCATCTCCGATTTCATGCCCTCCGCGCGCCACATGGACCGTCATTTTCGGCGGCAGACAGCAGCTCTCTCCCTTCTCCCCTTCATTTATTACACATCCACTGTGCTCAATCAGCGTCTCAATTAACCTCACTTCAGATCGCATCCGCGCGCCCATCACTTTCCCGCGAGGATGACAAAACGTGACACTCGCACACACACACACACACACACACACACACACACACACATAAAAGCTACGTGTGGAAAGCAGACTTGCAGATGTAGCGGGAGCTGTGTGGAAACCGTCTCTGGATCTACATGCAGCGTTCAGGCCTAGTGAGATTGACTAACCGGCAAACTGACTTTCTATCTTTGTCAAACTCGTGAAGTGTCTGGCCCGAGAACACAACGAGTGGATGCAGTGCCTGTGACTGCCCATTCACGTCATTGTTCATTCACTCCCCAGCAGCCCTTGGGTAGTCTGACGGAAGCGTGGCTGCCGATCTGCGCCCTCAGCCCAATCCATTCCATTGAACATCCAGTGCGAGTTGCGCCAAAAATCTTGCCTCAGGACACGACCACAACGTTGAGCACATATGTGAGGCGACTTAGCAGTAGTAGCAGTATATTTAGGAATAGTAATGCCATATGTAAGCTGTTGATATTGACAGTTGTAGCAGCCGTTTAGACAAGGCAAAACATTGCAAAAATTCCCACCCTTTCTTTGACGAGTGAATTCCTGCTCGCGTAAAGCCAAACAAATGTGTGGCCTTCTTGTTGGTCAAAGTGTGCTTCCTCTTACCTCTCCTGAACAGCCCTGACAGCATCAGTCAATTATGCTAATCTAATAAAGGCCCTCTTTTCCTGCCCCGCGGCTGTATATGTGTGTCTGTGAACAGAGGGGGGGGGGGGGGGGGGGGGGGGGGGACCGAGACAGAGGTGGGACAGAGGACACTGCAGCGCCTCCGGGTGTCTCCCCTCCTTTGAAGTGTCCCTCTCCACGTCCCGGACCGAGGGGAGCGGGGTGTGACCGCTCCTCTCTCAGAAACACAGAGCTGGAGCCAATAGTAGGCTTTTTTACATTTTTATCAAGCGCACGTGTCTCTCCTCCGCCAGAGCAGAGGGCAAAGGGCAAGGGGCGCTTCCTCAAAGTTGGGCATCACTTGTAAGGTTTTTGGAAACGTGACAATCATCTATCTGTTTCATTTGACTGGGCCATGTTTTACGTAATTAAAGTGATCGAAAGAACTTGGAAATTATGTATTTGCATTCTTTTTGCATATTTCAGCTTAGAACTGCAGCCGTGATGAAAAAAAATAAAATAAAGTACAATTACGAATCCCACTCACTCTGTCCGTACTGGCTGTACTGGTATCCGGCGGCGACAGGGTCCACGCTGTAGCTGGTAGCGCTGTATGTGGGGGGGCAGTAGGACTGGGAGGAGGCCAGGCTGTCCACACTCTTGATAGTGTCCGAGCGCTGGCTGCAGCTGGCGGAGATGGGGTTGGAGCTCTCCAGGCTGCTGTGGAGCGGCGAGATGGAGAAGTCGTGCTGGCTCTGGGACGGCACCGCGCTGGGGTTACTCAGGATGCTCATCACCTGCAGCGGGACAGGAGAAGAGAGAGGTTAGCTGTGTTTTAGGATTAAAGAGAAAGATCTACTGTACCTATACCACATAGTACTGCAGTTCAGTTCTTCATTTAGTCTTGCACAATACAGACCGTACTTATTCTGCACATCAAGGGTCTCTTGAGGTAGAATATAATTTTGAGATTTGGATTTCTATCACCTAATATGTACACATTAAAAAAAAGAAAAGTAAAATCGAAAAACCCCACAAATGTTGAGCTTGTTTTGAGAAAGAAACAGAAAGAAAGGAAGAACTTTGTGCCAACATGTTAAGCACGTTTTTGCTGCATGCAAAAGGTATCCTAATTTTCTAAAGTATTCTCTGCATTTGTGAGTGAGCCATGCCAGATTGGGTGCACGTTGGGGGTGTATTGGATTGTTCTATGTGTATTCATATTTTCAAATAATGCATCAACTTCTGTTTATTAGGACAGCAATCATTAACTTGTTGTCATCATTTCCATTTGTTTGCACATTTCTCCATAACATTTGTCTGGTCAGCTCGGAGCATGCTCAGTGCAGACCATTCGACCCTGCTCTCCTGGGGCAGTGGGGGAACTGTGGGTGTTAAATTTGGAAAATTGAGGATCAAAGCCCCTACTGAGTTATGGGAAAGTACTTTTTCACCGCAAATATAGCACCCATCCCAGCGCTTCACGGTGCAGATACCAATAGAAATACCCCATTTCAACTTCGAAATAGGGAAACTTCCACATCGCTTTTTTTTTTTCATAAGTGCAGGGGGAAGGAAGGATGGCACAAGGACAGTGCAGGCAGTGAAGGGTGACGAGGTTAAAAAAAGGAGAATTTGAACAAGAGAGACTGTTTCCATTAGCCGCTGGTGCCAGTAAGTGCTCTGCTCTGGGAAAGAAGGGTCCCATGGTGATAATAGACTCACCATTGGTGCCAGACAGCCCCCCGTCCCAGAAACCCCGAGGCCTGAGCCGCAGCCTACAGCACAACAAGCACCGAGGGAGTCCCTAATCCTGCGCCCCTAGCCTACCCATCTCATGAATAGTAATGGGGTTGGAACGGGTAAATGATCCTCACAGATCCACACACAAAGTCCAGCCCGGGCGAACCCAACAGAGGGGCTGCTGATAGTGCAGGTTGGGTCTGGGCTGCATATTACACACACTGTATCATTCAGAGCGCATAAGAAAGCCCCCCATTCAATATTCCAGATTATTGTAATAGCTTGTGACACTGGTCCGAAGAAGGGTTCAAAATGTGTCAAAGCGACAGTAGAGCACAAATTTCCTCATGTCACGGTCCCAACCCCACCCTACGACGGCAACAATAACATTTCAACCTTTTCTGATTGTGTTTAAATCGTGCAAAACCGAAGCTATTCACCAGCACAAAAACATATATCAAACTGAAGTTTAGAGCGTAGCGCTATAGCTTTGACTCTAGTGCTAAGTTAGCTCTGATCATTCACGTTTGCGATGTTTTTTCCCTTATTTTCCAGAGCCCTTCTGTCATATATGAGGTGCCATTTATTAATTGTTGACAATCTGCATAGGTTTTATTTATTTTGCATTTTGATTGGTAGGAATAAGTTACATAAACAACACATTTTGACACAGATTTGCATATTCGATTCACATTTTATTACCTGTACTTTACCGTATTGATCTTAGCTCAGACTATCACAATAACGTATTTAGCCACTTGCTAATGTTCCCTACCACAACGCTGGCTACGTATTTAGTTTCCTCTTCCCCAAAGCATTTAGTTTATGCAAAATGTGTGAGTTTTTTGTGCTAATGCTAATTTGTCTATTGAACTTGTATTGTGTTGTGCCTTTCCTTTTACAAAGCGATTTCTTGAAGTGAAAAGGGAGAGTGGGGGTCGATAAAAAGCCAATTGTCCTCCACATGGTTTTCCCTCCAAACCTTCCTCTCAACATCAGGTTCATGTTGAGTTTCGCCATGCTGCACTGACCCCTGACCCACGGGCTGCTAAACCAATTAGCCCGTCGTGGAGGTGCTTGCACACAGCCGTTAGCATGTGTATAGCGCACATGAACGTTTGCACGCGGACATACGCAGAGGCCGAACAGGACAGTCCACAAATTATTCACTGAGCCAAAAATATCCCACAGAGGAAAAATTAACCATCTTCTGTAGATTTGTCATATTTTTAGCAATGGCCGCCCAGGAAATATGTTGCATAGAAATGATTTCCACATGTTAATTCTATCAGTATGGAAACCCCCACCGTATGCATCTGTGCACCAAGCATGTGACACGGGCTATAACAGGGAGATTCATGGACCCCTCAGAAACTAGGCATGCACAATATTAGAAAAACATGCGAGGCTATCTGGAATTTTAGTGTGGATGCAATGCAAAATTTTGGAATAACAAAAAAACTAAAAAATGTCCATTTTGATGTACCCTTTTTGGAAAATATACATAGGCTCAAAGCGCATATTGACGATATTGTAATACTAATGCCGTTCAAGTAAAAAAAGTTATTTGTGGTGATTATCAGTTTTTAATGTGGCATCAGTTTCATTGTCTATTTATTTCATAATGTAATTTTTCATAATGTAATTTTATCATACGCTTAGATTGCCGTTGCCTCTTCAGTGTCCCGTAAAAAGACTGCAGGCCATGAGTCCATTTTAGTCATTGGTTCATAAAAGCTTGATTAGATAACTTCTTAGAAAATAGAATTGCCAATTAACGTCCACGCTCAAGTTCTTCAAGAGAAAATGACTCTTATCAATGTTGCACTTTTAGCCAATTACTCTGTCGCACCATATGACAAGTCTGGTCATCTGAATAGAGGAGTTTATCGGGTTTCAGTGGAAGCAAACCAAGCACTTTTATAAAGTAAATTACCAATACAAAAAAATGTCTGTCTTTTTATAATAATCTGCACTTTATAAATCCATTAAAACAAACAGAAATGATCAGGTAATTAGTCGCTCATGTTCCAAGGCCCTGACAAGTGCTTTTTTTTAAATTTTTATGCGAGAAGGGCGTAAGGTTTACAGGCCCGTAAAGTTCGTCCTTTGTTTGTGAAATGATACTTTGTGATGCAATAAAAGTGTCATTTATTGCCGTTGACTAATTTTGTTTTTTTTTATTATTATTGTTTTTGTGCCTCTAATGTCTGTATTTAATAAACCAAAAGGAAAAACCTGCTGATACACTGGACCTTAAGAATCAACACAATGAATAAATGTAACTTTAGCACACCACTCGCTTTACAAATTATGTTTAGACGTCCCAGTCCAAGTCCTGATTTAGTTTAGCTCGACACAAGCGGTTGATTTAGAAATGTACATATATAATATATAGTACATATATATCAAATTTTTTTATAAATTGTGCAAAGACAAGTCATTCCCAATTTGAATTCCATTTCGCGTCTTGTAGTGTATTATAGGTTGAGTGTTTTTATCTTTTCATCTATAGCGTGTTAGTCTGGTGTTTTATTTTTATTTATTTTTTTACCAGTACAAGCTCTTTTTAGGAGCTTTTATTCTTTATTCTTTATCCACGGATCTCATCCTATAAATCAAGAGGAAAGTTTGGTGATAATGACAAAAAAGTATGTATCGCATACTTGTAGAGCGAACGTCCTTTTTTGAGGAAGGTGGAATTAATTGCTCAAAAACAATACACCAACAAAACAATATGAAACTTGTACATCACGAGACTTTGCAATATGAGGCTGCTCATAGATTGTTTCGTTTAGTTTTAAGCCTTGAGATCAATCGTTGAATCTATAAAACTCTGACAAATACTCTATGCATTATACTACAGGAGGCATTTCTAGTAAGTGAAATGTTTTTTTGTTTGGGTTGCCGGTTAAGTCGTGATAAGTTGTCGGCGGGATGAAATATCAACATCTTCTGCATGAGAGTAAGTAAAACAAATGTCGGGGACTGTAAGTGACAATTGCGTTTCTCCCACATTAGCCCCCCTGTCCGCCGCAGCAGTAGTAGCAGCGGCCCACACGGCTCGTTTGTTGTTGTGCGCTCAGCAAGTGCTGCTGGGAGATAATGCGAGCCAGGACCCAGTTTAAAGGACAATGCTCGGGGCTGTTCCCTTCACCCACCGCTCTCTCTACGCCCAGATAGATTACTTTATAAATAATAATAAAAAGTAATTAATTCTCACAACTTCTGAGCCGCGCAGCCTGTGGCGACGTGAATGGGGACGTGCAAATTGATACAATGTGCATCCTTTTAGATAAATAAATAGCGACACTGGAGACACAAAAAAGACCCTTTCAGTCTGCCGTAATTTCTGCAACAGACAAATTACTTTTTTTTTTGTTTGGGCGAATGTACGACGAGTGGCCCTTTGTTGGTTTTGCTCAATACAAGACAGAGTGGAGAAAAACGGAAGCATTCTTTAGTCTATACCAACATGGCATGCTCTTCGATTTGTGATCCCCAAACGATCTCTACAATTGTTTTAAATTCAGCTCCCTGTATTGTCAATGTAATTTTTGTGTGGGTGTGTTGATAAATATTGTTGGAATAAACAATTTACCATCTGAGGGTTAGCTTACATGCTAATGGAAACATCACCTACTCGGGACAATCCACAACTCATCTTCAACAACAAACTTTTTCATTTTGTTCTGAGCTATTTTTATTAAAAATGTAATGGCTACTCCTCAATACTATTTTTGAAGGCACTTTGACGCGCCATATGTTTTGTTTATATGCGATACAGACAGGTCTTAAGCAATAATTTGGTCTATAAGCTGTCAATTTTGAGAGCATTCATAGAGAAAACATATATATTTAACATTTTATTTTTAGCCCTGCCATGACCAAACTCGTTTTTAACTAGCGGCTTCTAACAGTCAATGGGAGCAATGAGAATAACAAGACAAAACAAGACAAAACCCGAATGTAACGCTGAGCTAAAGAGTCTAAACCCGGACAAAAGAATATTTCATGGCCTTATTTTTGATTACTTATTGCCTATTTTCCTTATAGTATCAGATAGCCAGTGGATGAGCGTGAGTGACCCAAAGAGAAAGTGATCTAGTGCTCGAGAGTGGCGGCTTTAGTGCGGTACAAAGCCTCTGTAGGACTGCGCTGGCCCCGGGGCTGTCGTCTGCCTGCAGAGCTGATACGGGGCCCTTCTGTTCCAACTCTCCCCTCTCCACAAATACTCCTAATCTGCGCACCACTGGATTAGGTCCTCTGTCACCAATAGCTCTCCGTTCTGCCCAAATCGAATGCCCCCGAGATGTACCTTCAAGTGAGGCCGAGGTCACCGGGCCGGGCGGGGGAGAGAGAGGCGGGTGCAAGTTATCTGACTGCCGCAGAATAGGCTCGCTTGCACCTTAGCCGATCGCGGGGGCTGATACTGGGCTTCATCCGCGCATGATTAAAGATCCTCCCTGATGATGACACTTGAATTTTAGATCGATATTTGAAGGGCTGTCTCTCTGTCCCGCGGCGGTGATTTCAGCACAGTGGACGAAATCTGAGTGTCCCCGAAGAGTCAGAAAAGTGAGTGACTTTGACAAGAGAAAGAACTAAAAAGTGTTGGTAAGTAAGTACAGCATTCTGTGGTAGAGAGACTTGCATTGCATTGTTACAATGCAAACCTGACTCAAGTGAGTCTGAAGTGTGAGTTCATCACAACTAATTTAGACTTTTAACGATGAAAAGTAGTCGTGTTTGAGGATTCTATTTACTCAGAAGTCTAGATTTGTTTGCCTTTGTCTTGAAAAGTTTCTCAGTATCTCACTCCGACATAAAGGCCGAATAAGCAAAGTAAATAAGTCCACTCCTAAAGCCTCTCTCCAGCCTGTCCCACCCCTCCCCCGCACTCACATGAGAGGGCCGGCCCAGCGGGCAGTGAGGCCCCTCATCTGAGCAGACAAAATGACTATTTAAAAATAACACTGATTGCATAAATTGAATTAAAGCGTCTTGGTCACGGTGGAGGTGGCGCGGGGCGCGCAGACAGCAGGCCGCTGGCAGGCAGCAGATGACGAGCTCTGGCCCGAATGCCACTGCGTTAATTGGCCGCGGCACATTAATAAAAACTGAAAAGTGTCCTCCACAGCGCCATCGGAGACACAGGCAGAGAGCGGGGAGAAACAGCGGTCTAAGCTACAGGGAGGGCTTTGAAGAATATGAGCAGAGGAGGAGGAGGAGGGGGCTGCTAATTGTGTTCAATTAAGTGTCTGATTGGCACTGACAGAATCTGGGCAGTGACACGTCAGGCGCAGATGAGGGCGATTAGCCGCCGCTGGAACAAGCTGTCACTCCACAGTCACAACATGGAGCTGCACTGGGCTTCTCAATATGGGCTCTGCCTATTACGCTCTGCAAACCTATCCACAATCATATTATCATCTATTGACTGATATTGGTGGGATAGCCAAATGTCAAGTTATGTCAAATTAGCTAATGTGTTAAACAGTAGTGTGGCAGCACAAACTCGACCACATTTACGCCTTTGTTCAATTCTGAGAAAAACTACATTGCTTATATTCTCTTTTACTTCCTATTACAACGTCCTTAATGGAAATGCACTAATGCGCTAAACGCTAGCGCCACGACGTGTAGACTCCTAACCTTAACACACACAGCTTCTGAGGCTTTAAAGACCTCCTCTCAGCCTCCCGCTGTATAAGCTATCAGCCTTGCCCCGCGCTCACTAAAGGTTAATATGACGTCTATTGGGCTGCAATTGGAGAACGTGTGGGGAGCAATCCTCTCCATTCTGTGCTAGTGATATGCTTGAGTAACTGTGGGATGGATTCAGCCACTGGGAACAAGAGAGAGAGGCCCCTTCAAAGTGCGCCGCCAAATGCACATAGACTCTCAGCTCCCTCGACCTTACAATGTTGTCTCTCTCTCTTTTTTTTCCTTTTGCAGTACTATTGGGTGAAATCTAAGTACATTTGAAGTATTTGCTGATGTATTTTAACACCCCTTGGTTGTAGAGTTGTAACTACAGCCCTGCATCTGATAGGTTTGGTAATAGCAAATGTTAAAGAGCATTAGGACTGGCCCCTTGGTGAATCATATTGCAGAACAGTGTTGATGCCTTTAGGAGAATAGAGACATGAAACATACATCAACAATAGCACCGTAGAACTGTATTTAAGCACAGTAATAGCGTGGAAACAGGATGGAAATAGCAAGGAAACAGCAGACAAAACCTAATTCATTTCACAGTAAGTAGAGCTGCAAAATGCGTAATCCTTTGTAATCGACATGCTATTTCCAGCCTTTTAATATGTTACTACTGTGTCGTAAAGTAAAGAGTAAAAATAGGCTTAAATAAGTAAAAAAAAAAAGTAAAAAAAGCCAAAATCTAGTCTTACAAAACGCACTAAAAACATGTGTGCTGTTACATAGATAATGTAACGTATCATATGACCAGGTAGTACAAGTACAACACTGGAAGTTAACAGGTGCATATCCTGGAGTATTTTGACACTTGCACCTAATTCTTTTTTTCCACTACTTTACTTTTCCTGCAAAGGTGGAAAGACTATAGACAGGGATCAGTGGCTTTGAAGGGGGGGGGGGAAGATGTTTGCTCAAACCAGCAGGGGCTCGGTCTGGTGAAAAATGTCAGGTCAAATTGTTCTTGACAGTGTTAATATCTACGCCTCATAGCCATAATTACATGTAAATAAATAGTGAAATGGCTCGCAGCTGGAGACGGCGCGGGGCGAGCGATGCGGCGCGGGGCAGCCAGCTGAGGACCCATCTCCTGCCCTGATTGTCAGGAGGAAGAAAGGCAACACGGAGACGAGGCATGTGCACTGAACCGTGGCGCCAATAAACAGGAGCATTTCAAGGGGGCTAAGAAAACGGTGAGAGGGCCGAGGCAAGTTTGTGAGTCCACAGGGGCGCGGCGCATGTGGACAGAGTCAGAAGGAATTTAAGAGTAGATGATTGATTGATGCGTCTGAAAGGACTTGGTCATTTTTGATTTTACTGAAGAAATTTGATACCGAATTCAGTTTATATGGCTCCCTTCCAGACGCCTCTTAATTTATTCAGGTCCGGTAAGAAAGCGTACACTGGGCAAAAAAATATTTTTGTGATAATACACTGAACAGATAAACTCTGCACTTTCTGATAAATGCCAAACAACATATAAAACGATGCAATTGAAAACTACAGTGATATGAGTTGAACTTTATGAACTTTATGACTTGCTTGAAGCGGCTGGCTGAGGGGGTGGAGGGGTCGATGTGAAAATGTGGGTTAAAGCAGGAGTCAGCGTGGGTATTAATCACAGAGATGCACCTGTCAGAGTGGCATCTGGAACTAACGGGAAGCACATTTCTCCAGAAAACATCCTCCGATCCCCTGCCCCGCCATCCCATAACCCCCTGCTCCATGAACTCTGACCCTGAGGAGACGGGTCAGTGCACATGTGTCCAGCAGACGCGTCACCTGTCCAGCTCACCCTCACGATGCTTTATTACTGTACACTTCACAGATTAGCGAGGCTGTCGTTGCCAGGGAAGTCACCTTCAAGTAGTGGACTGAGCTGCTGTGCTGATGAGCATGTGGCGCACTGTATACCTGTGTGTAATAGCTATTTTAGATAGGATCGATGTGTAGGCCTATACTTTAATAAAGGCAGGAGCCCTCTCCACTTTATAGGCATTTCAACTGCGTGGGACACATAGCATGTGAATCAGTTTCACTTATTTTCTCCTTAAATCCCCATCTTCTGGGATTTACTGAAATTCATATTGGCTGCCTCTGCGAGATAAATGTAAATCACATTCCCTTATATTTACTATTTATCAGGATGCAGCAGCTCACTTTCAGCAGGAAATATCTCTCACCCGCACACAAACACCCTTGCATTTAAATAGCATTTTTATTGTCCGCCATAGCCTTTCATCTGGGCGCAGGCAGAAGAGCTGCCTCTCCAGGGGAGAGAGTTGGAGCAAGAGAGGAAGGTGGGGAGAGAGAGCGTGCAAAGCATTATTGGCAAGGCATCATGGGATGACAAAAAGCCAAATGGAGGAAAGGAAGGTTGGTAGGTGAAAAATAGATTATGAATACACAAAGCCCCCCAACCAAAAATATTTTGGAAAGAAAAAGAAAATGGCTTTACTTGGCTCCTCCAGAGACAGCGCAACAAATGTCTCAGGTGTAAAGATGAGCTAATGAGCTAAAGCATTAGCTGAGTAAATGCTAACATGAGCAGTTCTCTTATTCAGTGCAGTGTCTGTCAAACCACGCTCAGCAGCTGCTGCAGCATGACTGCAGAGCAGACTGCAGGATGTACATTCTGGTGTCACAGACGCAGAATATTTCCTCAGAGTTCAGAAGTGTTGCAAAACAACAACAAACACTAATAATCTGTGCGGGAACAGTATCGCCACTGGATATGATTTACAGTCGCTGCCTTTTCTTGGCAGCTGCCAACAGCAGGTCTCTTTTTTCTCAAAGCCTCTTACATCTTTTTTTATACTTGCCAAATTGAAACAGTATTTGTTTTAATGGGAGTTCTAATTAACCACTATGTATTCCCCCTCTTGCTCGGCGAGTGGAGGAGCAGTGAATGCAGGCTATGTGCTCATCCCCTTTGATTTGTTGTCAGTGGAGGCTGCCAGCTGACACAGTGCCCGGTGAGAGGCTTAATGCCCAACTTTTAATAATGTGGGGGACTACATGCTCTCCCCCTCTCATTGGTATTCAGGTGCACAGAGTCTTGTTAGAAGTCAGGGAGGGAGGCGGAATCAGCCATAGCTCCAGATTGTTCACTACATTTTCCCCTCCACATTTTTTGGCAGCGGCGGAGCTTGCTTCTTAAAAATAATTCATCCGTTTTTAAAAGAAGCGTCTGTGCAGGCTAATGGAGCGGCAGCAGCAGTGGTGGAGTCTCCCCTGGCTTATCTCTGTCAGACAGTTGCAGGAGTGGCTGGTGCCCGTGTCAGCGTGCGTGGATGGTGCAGCGCTGCGCGGGCTGCAGGCCTGGGGACACACTTCAAAGAGCAGGGTGAGAGCGCGCTGCTCTGATCCTCCACAAGAGCGGCCCACTCAGCCCAGAGGCCCGCTGCACACCGCCTTGTCATTCCAAAACACAACACTGAACTCAACTGCAACCAAAGTTACCCCATAACTTTAAAACCTTCATCAGCTCCGCAATACAGTCCTATCAAAGTTCAGATAGTCGTAAGGCCTCCACACACTTTTCCCATTGGCTCATTTCTTTCTAAAAAAAAAAAAGATCCAAAATGGTGCTGCAACAAGGAATCTTCTCACATAAAAATCAACATTAAAAGATCTCAAAATTCCTGTTCCATATATACCAAACTATGCAAAGTCTGTCTGTGAGTCTAGGCTTTAAAAAGAATCAAAACGAGAAATCAAATTAAAACCTATTTTGACCAGAAGCACAAACCCACCCTACAAAACTCCATCAGAGCCCCTGATGCCTCCCACTCATTTGGACTGTGCTCCCGCCACACAGTGACCAGCATGCTCTCCGCTGATATTTCTTTCCTGATGTCATTATTTCGGTAAAACTTCCTCCGGGGACTGAAACCCGAGCAGTGCCCCCTGACTGCAGCGGACCACATGGACAGTTGTTTCCTTTCCTCTCCCAGCAGGTGTCCCTGTCAGCCAAATGCCTTCTCATGAACACAACAGCCATGTTTCAGTAAACGTTACCAAGAAAAGCTTGTAAAAGGCTTGTAATGAGTGCCGGTGCCATAAAAAGCTGTACTCAGACTGAATTACTAGCCTATTTGGGGTCATTTAAAGGGCACAACAAATCAAACATTATATAAAAAAAACCTGTTCTTTAGGGGTGTCGTTATGGAAGCAGAGCTTTCAAAAGAGTCAATTGGACTTGCACCCTTTGGAGATATGTTTTCGTCAGATCCGTAAAGTTAGTATTAAGCTGTGGAGTTACAGTACACCCTTGAATTTGCAGAAAGAATCGAAAATAGCGGTTTCCTGCCCTCTGTGCCCTTGCCGTGTCCACACCACCTGCTGTGCTGCTAAATGAATCAAGACCAGCGACGAACGCACACTTCTGGTGCTTCTGCCTCTGCCCAGTCATGCACAGCTCCACTGTCAGCTCCACTAATGCACTGCCTCCCTCCACCGGCCCATAGCGTGGTCCTGCCACTGTCTGAGGGCTTTCCCAGTGGCTGTAATGGGAAAACGCGTGCTGTCGGGAAAGGTTATGGGGATTGGGATGGACACAAGCGCCTGTCGGGAATGCCTGGACTCCGCAGGACTCCATTACTCTCCTGGCACCGCGCCACCGCAGCCTATTTACTGGGAATCACAGGATTTTTGTCAATCTTTATAGCGACTGCAAAAGCAATGACAGACACTTGAGGAAAACTACTCGCACATACCAATGCACAGGCATATCTCAGGCAAGCAGATGCCATCTGTAACCCACAATATCGTATTCTCATTTCAAACTCTTTTTTTTCCATCCCAGCAAACAGCAACAGGAGCGCATTTACCACCCACAGCCAACGTATATAAATATGTTGACTTGAGGAAAAAAAGTGTTATTTTTGTTTAGGATAATGAAAAAGAAAACAATCTGACAAAAGTTGTAGGTGTGGTGTAGTGTGCGTTGTGTGGATGTTTGTAACAGAGCGGATGGGTCTGCCCCGCCCCAGCAGGACGCGGCGGCTCGGGGTGAACTATGATTCTGAGTCAGTGGGAACCCTCCTCTCCACGCTGAGAGGCTGATGGGACTGTCACAGCCGTCTGCAGCTCTCACACCATTCCCTTCTGCGCAGTGTGAGCGCCATGTTTGCACCACACAGACACTGAGCAGCGACAAAGAACAATCCACAGTTTAACCTTTGCGTAGACGACAGGAGCATCTCAGGTGCGTTTGTCAAGAGATTTGCATCAAATCCACTTGATTAGTAATTGAATACTTGAGATCCCGACAGCGTGGTTGGCCAAAGGCTCCTGTCCTAATCCTCACTATGACGGGAGATGTGTAATATCCGGCTCATTGGTGAATGGCTGTGAAAGAGGCAGGGAAAGCGCGTACCCCATGCCAGTATTAGAGAGCCATTAATGAAAAATGAGTCCATGTTCCTGGTGTTTTCTGCAGGTTTGCAGCGAGAGCATTAGCAGTTAAAGCCCCTGTGCCACGATTAACAATCAAACACGCTGTGAGCCTCCATGTTATCCAGCGTCGCTCCAGCAGGAGAGAAAATCTCTTTTTTGTCACAAAATCCTTAATTCTTTCTTCTCTGAAGAAAGAGGGTAATACCAAGAATGTTTCCAATCTGCTTTGAGAAATATTTGAAGGAGAAAAAAAAACTCCCAATAAAACATGTGTGAACGACAGGGTAATTGTGGACAAATGTAGCATTGAAATTCATTTTCAACTCTTTACACACCATTTCAATCTTATTTTCTGCCTGTTAACCACGTCTTGTTGGTAAGGCTGGGCAAGACTGGCCAGTGTTGATGGGTAATTGTGTATAATTCACTCCATACACACATGATTTGCATCAATACAATTCATTTACCCCCTGTGCGCCTTAAACCTTAACCCTGACCATAGAGTTTATAAACGGCCATTAATGACGGGGTCTGAGAGGTCAGACCAGGAAATGTATCCATTATGCACGGAATAAAAACTTTCCTTCATATCACAACCACACACTCCATAACGTTTATCCATATTTAAGAACATCTTGGGTGCCTTTTACTGACTGCAGTGTGATTGACAGATGCACAATGGCAGGTAGAGTGACCAAGCGCCTAATCCTGACTGAGAAGCTACGTGTCGACAGCGGATCTGTCAGTGTGGAGCCTTTCAAAGACGTTCAATCAGACGTTCTGCGCAGTCTTACCGCGCCACACAATTACACGAAGAAGATTATGTGTCTACATTTATAAGCTTTAGCTAATTATTTCATCTGCATGTGTTCCTACTGGGCGGCTCAGGATTTAGATTTCCCAGGAAAGTCGAGAAGAGCGTTTTGAAGCGGCTCGAGTACTTGTGGTATACTATCAAGATGAATTTTAATTTCTTGATGCTAATCCAATTGTTTTACGAATGTAGCAATTTTCAAAAGCTAAAAAGAAATCCAGGGCTTTGGAAGATGAACATGAAAGCCCACACCAGAGGTTATTGAGCATAACATGATTAATATTTTTTTTCCCCCAACAATTTTCATTTCAATCAAAGACAATTACGTGAGCGAAGTCGGGATGTGAGTGGAATGCAAAGGCTGCGAGCAAACAGCTGACCCCTCAGACCCAGAAGTTTATGTGTTTTACCACCTTTATGTAGCAGGAATACGTTCTTCAGCTACAGTTACCATTCACGTAAAATAGTTTTCAGGAAATGTTAGTCAATGTGCAAAGCTAACCGCACGAACCAACACAGCACAAGCGTATGGTAGAGCTGACCTGTGGGGAGAGGCCGTTGCTGACCGCGTTCATGTGGTTGCTGGAGGCCGAGGGGCTCATGAAGGTGTCGGAGTAGCTGGAGAAGCTGTGGCGGTTGGACGTGAGGCCGTAGGCGGAGCCGCCGTCCGCGCTGAGGCCGCCCTGGTGCATGGAGGAGGGAGGGAGCGGCTGCGGTCTGTGCAACGTACTGCCCTCTGTCCACACACATACAGGTGAGAGGAAAAAGTCAGAGGAGGACATGATGATCGAACAAGCCTGTTGTCAGGACAGACCAGCTCTCCGATAAACGTTTACACACTAGCCAATGATAAATGACACATGGACTTGTTTTGGGAGTAGCTGTTCAATATTGTTAAATCATTCTTGAAGCTTTGCAGCCTGATGATGTCACGAGTGCTACTGGACCCTGAGCAGACCAACAAATGGGTAGAATTAAGTAGCTGTTAAAGACGACAGAAGCCTCTAAACGTGATACTGATATTAATCTTCATAATGTTGTTTGACTAAGTGGCGAAAAATGTATTTGTACAGCTCAAAGATGCCAAGTCATGCAATTTGATTCAACAAATAATTTAATCTAGCTTTCTAGATTAAAAATATCAAACTTTTGGCATCGTATACAATTTCGAAAGGAAAATGCTAATTGCCAAATAAAGTTAATAGTGTACACATTTGAACAGTTCTTCAGTGAATCCCATAAACATTATGCCTCTTTTGTGAACACAAGTACTTCCAGTAAGCCTCCATTGTACAGCATGTTCCAAACATCTATAATTCAGTTAACTTCATTTACAAAATATGGATGGCATACCATAAATAAACTGCACTAATTTGATCTTGATTCTATTAGATTATGTAAAGCGGACGTGACATATAGTGGACAGTGGACAGACTGTTTTATTAATACTCTCTTTTACTGATTTTTTATTCTGTGATTATGTTGTTGTTTTTTACCCTGTGATAGTGTGGCGCCGGGGTAGCTCGACTCGGGGAGTTGGTATGTGGGCAGAGTGGGCATCCCGGTCGGTGGGAAGCCTCCAGGAAGCAGGTGGTTGAACGCTGCGAGCTGATTGGCTCCAGCCTGTTTACGCCATCGGGCACGTCGGTTGCTGAACCACACCTAACAAGACAGGGAAAAAAAGTTTGTTTAATTGCATGTTTTAAATTTCGCTGAACGGGAGATAATGATTAGTCAAAAACACCACTAGGCCTGTTACCACTCTTTGCATTATTGACTGATTATTCATCAAGCACTGTCGCGAGCCTAAAGTAACAACATGTGGCTAGTGCTATTGTTTAGTTTGTGTTGTTCATATAGTTTCTACCTTCGATTCCTGGAGAAACTAATTGGGGCCTTTCAGTCTGAACTATGCATGTTCGCACTGTGTCCACATTCGCCAGGCAGGTAGTTCTGACCAACGTCTCGACTCAAGACATGCCGCACTGTGTTTACCCACTGTTGCCTGTTACCTGAGGATTGGTTTGAAGGAAGGGTCACATGCAATGGACCTTCAAACAGAACAAAAATGCAAACCCCATCCAATGTGTGATAACCTCCTCGTCTCCCTCATCCTTTCTAAAGCGTGTTCCCACGTCCGCGCCGGTCAGTGGCACCTGCCATCAATCTCCCAGTGTTAGCGCAAGTGTTCCTATGGGGCCGTACGGGGAGCATTGGTGTGTGTAAACAGACTGCCCTAAGCCCTCTCCGGAGAAACAAGCCATTTAGAGGTCAGGGTTCGCTCTTTAGCCTCCCATCACACAGTGCAGTTCACAAGTGTGTTTGACAAGCTACTACTGCGCGGTGTCGGGCCGTGTGGTCCTCGAGCACAGGCGTTTATATTGATGCAGACCAATTCTCCATGCTTTTTTTTTTTTTTAAGTAAACGAGTTTTTGCGAATTAAAGGCTTTTGGGTGAAATCTTGTCAGCAGGCTCTGTGCACGGCATCTTTTTGTCTAACTTCCTGTTGGCCAGTGTAGGGTAATAAATTAATACGATTTTTTTTTTAAACAGAAAAAAAAAGAAAATAAATGTCAAGTCGAGTGTGTTTCGTAAAAATGCTTTCACATAGTGGTGATATTTTACCATTTGTTAGCATTAGCTTCAGGGCTAAAACACTTCCAGTTATAAACACAGAAGTCTTAGTATTTGCATCCTAAGTAAAGCTTTTAACATTAGGTGAGTAATTATAGGAATAAAGCACAAAAAACAGTCGTTACCTCATGCAAATAATAAAGAGCAGTGGTGTTTCGATTCTAACGCATGCGGACATTAGCTAGTCGACTGGTCCAGGAGCCTGCTCAGTGTATTGTCCCTATAGCTGTTAGCATTAGCCAAACTCGTTTACCGAAGTCATTACCAAACTTCGCAAATGAATGACCCAGATGTGTTCAGCTGTTGTCAACCTCGACCACATACAGATGAGGTCAAAGCATAGAAATCATTCATGAGTGCACAGACCTTTTGAGATTTTACTTTGGCGTATAAAAGTGGCCTCTGGGCTAAATGCTAAATCAAATTCAGTCAAGTTCATGCTTTTTGTGGGGTCAGATACACATCCAATGGCCACTAAACATCATCTTATACGATGTTAATAAAAAAAACAAAAAAAACACATGCCATAAAACGGACAAAACAAACCTCACCATACTTTAATAGTATTCTTCCCTATTCATTTGTATGGGAATAAATGGTTAATTTAAACAGTCCGGGAATTGATGGCTAACAAAATGTACGCATATAACTGACGGCATTTCTATGATTTCTATGCGTTGCCCCAGGAGGTTAGCCTATTCTTTTCCAAAGTTGCTCAGAAAATCTTGCCTCCTGAGTGTGCATTGATTTCCAGACTAGGAAATTTGACAAAACCCTTTTAATTTTTCCAGGCTTGGGACCAACACAACATTTACACTGCCCTGTAATGGTGCCTGAAAATATTGTTTTGTATTTTTGGAGATTTTATTTTGTTTTATTTTTAGATGCATTATGTTAATGATGCTGCCAAATCCACCAATGTAAGTCCAATTGTTTAGCTTTTTGAAATGACCAAACTGTATCGCAACACTGAAAGGGATATTCAAAGAGATTCAAATATGTCTTTTGGGATCTAAACAGTCACTTAAATCAAACCATTTAACTTCAAAGTCAACTTCTTGAGTCTATAAACCCCCAAAATGAACAGCAGCAAAGACACTCAAACACAAAACGGCCCGACACACACACAAAAAAGGGGGAGAGGCAGGCGAGTTAGACTTCTTTAGAAACTGGCTGAAGATTTACACATTTTAAAAAGGCTTCAAGCTTCAACAAAACACAAATATAATCAGGCAGTTTTTGAAAAGACGCCAGCAACCTGTTCCCTTTTTAGACGCGGACAAGGCCCGGGCTCGGCTGTGTGCAGAGGGGTTGAGGGACATTGATCTATGGCTCGCACAGCCAATTCATCAGAGTTTAATACACTGTCAGCGCAGTTCATCTACCGTTGTGGCCGGTCCATTGTGAGCGCACTTGAAAGAGGGGCACAAAGGCTGCTCCATACGCCACAGAGGAGAGCGGACAAAGGCCAGGGGCGTCCCTACTAAGCAGTTCCTTTTGGGGTGGAGAGACTTTGAGAGAGGACTTACACCACTTGCTCACTGCTCTCGGGCTGTAGACTCTTTTTAGGAGCACAAACATAAACTGGTAAAAAGGGGAGATCTCAATTTGAATACGGTTTCTGCGATGCGGTTTCAAAAAGAGCAAGTGTTTTCTCGACTTTTCGCCGAAGAGAAGAATGAAGGAAAGTTTGGGCTCAACAGGAGTGGGCAAGGAAAGATTCAGTGCATGAAACACAACGTTTGTGGAAACGTGTAAAAGAAGATGCATCAAAAAGGTGGAAGAATTTGAACAAAAAGCCAGTTCTGTGAAGAAGAAAAAAACACTTTGAGTATCAATTGAAAAAGAGCTGAAAGAAGGTGAAAATCCTATAAAAAGGCAACCGGCAAAGAATAAAGTATAGCATTAGCCCAAGCTCCAAGATAATATGTTTCATTCTCTTAGAGTTAAGGCTAACGCTATTATGGGCCTAGGTTCAGGGGTTTTGCAAGTTGTGGAAAGTTCGAGAATGGATGCAGAGAAGGTTAAAGAAGATGCAGCAGGAGCAGGAAAACCTCAATTACACAAGTTAAAAATCCACAGGGGCTCTTTATGCGGCGGCTGATCGCTCCTAAAGACCCTGCGACACTTAGTGCGAAACAAATGCGGTGTGTGGCACCAGCAAAACACCGGGCCATTGGGACGTAGTGGAGCGTGCTCTGAGCTCTGCTGGGCTCCTCCTGGGGCCAGACAAACAGCTGCCCGCTCAGGGGAGGGGCACACGGGCACATCCCCTTTCCTCTAAACGTCCCCGTCCCGCAACGCCACTTCACCTCCGACCTCAGCCACTCACCCCCGCCGCCTTTTATCTCCATTGACTTCCTTCGCCGTTTGTCACTGAGGCCTAAGGGGGGACCCAACATGACCAACAAGTTATCGCTTCAGTGTTTTCATCGGATATTTCTTGGCTTGTGTAATGTTTTAAGTAAAGGTATTATCCGAAAGCCAGATGTGCTGAAGTCTGATGGATCAGTTCAGATAACCACACGTATGCAAACTAAATAAACAAATCAGAGTGTAGAGTATTTTATGTCACAATCTCAACCACTTTCTCCATTGTTTTTTTTTTTAAATCAATGAATAGCACCAACTAACAACATTTACTCCGCTCCATCAAAGATACAGAGGTCTTTATTGAATCTGATCTGACAAAAGCTGCATTGGGATCCCAGTGTCGCGATACGACCTCACACTTTTTTCATACGCCTCTCTCTCCTCTGTCTCTCTGCCGGAGTGTAAGCTCCACACATGGCCTGGAGCTTGGGATTTGAGGCTGCGCGCTGGAACCTGATCACAAAGTCACCTTGGACCGCTCCTCTCCACAATCCGATTTAATTCTCCTGCAGTACAGAGAGTCGAGCCGATAGCTGCACTGTCTACCTACAAGAAGTGTGTCACCCAATTCACTCTCTCCAGTGCCACGTTCACGGACTAAAAGGTTTCTCTGCGTCTACAACTGTGGGACTACGTTTTGGAGGAAAAGGTGCGGTGGGGGGGGGGAGCATTTGAAATTATGTTGTATAAGAAACGTCAATAAGTGAGTGAGAGATTGGGTTGGTAAGGGTTCGAATTGGAGCTGGACCGCCCTCTACAGGCAATAGTGAATGACGCATCACAAAACAGTTTGGACAAGCTTTCTGTTTCAGCTAACTAAGGAGATGTGGGCATTGATATTATTGAGGACAGATTTGTGTTCGCATCAAAATCCCGGGGATTTGGCTTAAGATTGGTAAAAAGAAATTACCAATGGGAAAAGGGGAACGGAACACTGAGTGAAGGAAGCAAAATCTCTAGGGGACTATGGTAAAACATGGTACGAGTTGGATTTTGTGTAAACCTAGAAACTTTAAATTGAAATATTGATAAAACACTCTTTTCAGGTAAAATCCTGAATATTAAAATGAATGAAACAACAGTTCAAGATCTTCATGTGAATTATAAAGATCTGTGAAAAAGGAAACTGATAAGATATATTTCACCCAAGAATGACATTTTAGGAGTGAAACAATTCACATAAAAATGTCAATACTTTTGGAAGCAAAACAAAATAATAATCCAAAGTAAAGTTCTTGGAAAGTTCTGAGATCAAAGTTACAGGGAAATGACTGTGGGTGGGAAGGTGCAGCCCATTTGGAGGTAGTCAAGCTGCAAAATAAACCCTCAAATGCCTAATTGGATAACGCCAGTCTAAGGCAGCGCTCTGTGGCACTGTGTTGCTTCATGCCGCTTGCATCATGTAGCCCCCATTGTACACCCTTAACTCCAAAAGAACTCATTTCCAGTGATCAAACGGCATCTCGCCTTGCCTTATCGCAGATCAACGATAATTCTCACTCCGACCATTGTCGCATGATGTGACGCAGTCTAAACCTCCCCGTGCATATTTTCAGAAACCTCTTCTCAGACAATCCCCCATGAATGATTTTTTTTTTCTCTTTTTTTTTTACCAAGAGAAGTCCTCAATATGTAACGTGTGACGCCTTTTTTGAGCCAATTTGCAACATTTGCTAGATGAATACGGGCAGACGAGATAATGACAAAACAAAATGTGCTCGCTTGCTGACTTCATATCCACAGAAAACACATAGGGGTGATGCAAGAAGCCTTCAACACGCAAATCCTTTTCCTATACCACGCAAACCAGCAACCCCCACTGCCTCTCTCTCCCTCTCTCTCTCCATCACCTCCTCCTCCTCCCTCTCCTCTCCCTCTGCCTGCCTCCAAGACTGGCACTATGCTAATTAAAGTAGCTAGGAGTGTGAATTTGAGGAGAGCGGGATTAGTTTGATAAGTATCAGTGGTACAGAAGGCACAGTACCGAAAGTCATTTAAATTCTAATAATAAGAAAACTGTTAGAACATTCACTCTTACGCGGCAGCAACAATTTCTACACAAATCCTATTTATTCCTTTATAAAAAACGACACAAACTCGCACACAGGGGATGCAGCTGCCTTTTGGGTTCAGTCGTCATTGTGATTCTCGCTCTCTCTCTCTCTCTTTGCCGCTAGTACTTGACAGATATCAGGAAATTATACTTATACCGCCCTATTGGATTATTTTCTGAGCAGCTTTCTTACAAACGGGCTTTCAAACTATTATCACCAGTGTGTTTGCATGCGCGAGGTTCACAAAATAGGCCATTCCGAGGAACGCTCTCTCTTCCCCCAGTCTACTATTTAGCCCCCCCTCCACACCCTGCTCATCTACGCGTCAACAGGGCAGCGCGCCACTCAGATGAAGAGAGAAACTTTTTACCCAATTGATTTCATGCCTCGTAAAAAACCCAATGCTTATACCTTATTAGATTCCAGTGGCTATAATAGCTACATGCAGAACGTTTATTGGTAATGAAAGAGGATCTATGCGGCGGATTGAGCAGGGCGAGCTGAGACGGCGGCGCG
Source organism: Proterorhinus semilunaris (assembly GCA_021464625.1). Classification (NCBI taxonomy): domain Eukaryota; kingdom Metazoa; phylum Chordata; class Actinopteri; order Gobiiformes; family Gobiidae; genus Proterorhinus; species Proterorhinus semilunaris. The sequence continues at coordinate 28,514,052 of CM038344.1, read as the reverse complement.
TTGCGGGGATGAGCGTCCAGGAGTCAGACTTCATAAACTTCAGGCTAAGTAGAGCTCGATGTAATTTAGTTCATTTATCAGATCTGATTTAGAGGAGCGAGCGGAGCGCTGATGGTGCCAAGGCTAGACACCACCTGGATTACTCCATGTGCAAATCCACAGCGAATGACGCCCGAGTCTCTAAGAGTGACGTCAAATGGTTTAAAATGCTTCATATTACATATAGGGTCTTAAAATGTAGATTTAACTGACTGCTACATTGCTATATTACTAGGGTGTTACTGTAAGGGAAGGGCTGCACATGTTTTTATGTAATAAAACTAGATTTTGTTTTTCTTGCTTGTAAAGAATATGTAAACAAGTAGAGAAATTTGCTAATGGCGACCACTCAGATCGATTGCATAATGTCCAAAGTGATGCACTCCAACTAATGTCGGAAATACCGATACAGATAAATTACTACTTGTTGAAACAGATTTTTTTTCTCCACCAAACACACAAGTAGGTTTTTTCTTGCCAAAGCCAATCATTTTCATGCATTTCTTCAAAATATCCGATGCCCTTCTTGATTCAACCCTCACATGTATCTGTTGTTACGACCCAGCTCTGCTAGGGTTAGGGAAGTAACAAAAAACCAAGATGTAAAAATGGATGAATAAAGTTGTAATTTAATTTTTTAAAAAGGAGTGTAAAAGGTCATTTTAACAAAGGGGTAACAAAAATAACCAAACAAAGGCCTATCAAAAACAGGTGACAGAATACAACGCCAACGGGAGAGAGAGGGACATCTGAAAATAAGTGTCTCTGAACACCAAACTTTAACAAAGAGACACAGAATGAATGGAGGACTGGCCACAAAGGCCAGCAGCCCCAAATGATCCAAATTGTGGTTCTTTTAAAGGGAGTGGCTGGCACAGGTGACTTTAAGGAGTACCCCCAAGTGTAGCCCCACCAATCAGCCGGCATCAGAGCTATGGAACCAATCACCAGCCAGGACTTTGAACACAATCCATCAATCGCAGCCAAGGACTACAGCAGCTCATTTACAAAGTGGAAAAAAGTTCAAGCCGACTGTGCTTGGTAACAATGTTGCCAAAGTTCACCAATATCCATTATCCGAGTTATAGCTAAGAACTTCAGCCTCGTCTATTGGAGCCTTGTCTTGTCTTCTGACTCTGGAGACGATATCAACTCATCTACTTGCACACACCAACTGTGGGCTTATCAGGTGAACGGTAGCGCCACAAGCTGCAGCGCCGATAAACTAAAGGTGGCTGGTCGGACTCCCACAGAGAACGTCTGGAACTAATTGCGGAGATATGGATCAGATCCCAGTATTTGTCATCGGCGGTGATAAAACCACCGGGGGGGGGGTGTGTCTGGTGCAGTGGTGAAAGCGGCGGGGACAGCGTCCCTATAGGTGGTGCTTATGAAGACGGATGGTTAAAGGGTCTCAAAATGGCAGCTAGGGCGCACGCAGAGGAAACGGTAAAGGTGTTTGTGAGTTTAGGTTCCCAGTCGGTGCTAAACCAAACACTCGTCTGTTCAGACACAGGACGACAGAGGGGTAGGCTTTACGCGCCTCCATAAACGAAGACGTCTTCCCACATTATCGCCATGTTTAATGACCAGCGTTTTAAACTTTTGGACCATGACGGTGGACCCCGAATGTGAGGTGAAATATGGTTTTGTGGGACCCCTGGACGCCCTCCTGCCTGTCCGGGGCCCTCTCCTCTCCGAACCCCTGCTCCCCCTGTGAAGGACATCTGGAGGATGCGTCATTGCAGCTGTTGTGGAGAGGCTTTACTCTCGGGCCAAAGGGTGTCCGATCCCCCCTGCCCCAAAATGGGACGTTTGGGCACTGCTCTGGTCCAGCTGGTGGACATTCCCACTCTCGCCATACGAATACGAAGCATATGCGCTTCATAGAACACTGACATTTTTACACATCAATTATGAATTTCACTTCTCTTTTGGAAGAATGTTTGGGTAATACTATCAATTCCTTTATTTCTTTCAACATTAAGTACACCATATAAAAGTTTTTCTAGAGTTGGAATCACCAGCGTTTATAAATAGAGGCTTGATCAGGGCCTCTTACAAGCCAGTTAAGGAGTGTCAAGCAAACTGTGGCCATATTTCAATTGGCAGGAGCTTTGCACAGACGTCTCGTAATAGTGCAATAAGTAATAATGTCTAAGACTGTGATTTTTTGTAGATGTTTGTTTGCCATAGGACTCCTCAAATACATAAAGACATTAGGCTTTAGAAGTTCTCCGTTCACCAAACTATGGCTAAAAATGTATTATCTAGCGTTACCAACAATTGCGTATCATGCAATACAACCCCATGCGAGCCGGTGATGACTGCATGCCTTGCTTACGGTGGCTCATCAAACTGTAGCTGAGAATTATTTATCTTGGCGAAGCATAGTCTCTTTATTTACAGCCCTTTTCTCGAAAATTAAGTTTTGGTTGACCTTTTTGAGAGTTTCAAAGCCTTCACAAATCAGATTACGGGCATAACAGCATTAGCAAATTATAGCCATGACTTGAATTCCTCAGGTTTGCACATGACATCATTTAAGTCCATTATCTAGCTGCAGAAGACAGGAGACAGCGCGATTTCTTTAGTTAGTAGCTTGTTTCGGGAAGATGCCTCATGCTCTCAAAATAAGTGAGTGCTAATAAAGGTTTGGGATGAACTGTTGGCAAGGCTTTTTCTGAGAACTATTCTAAATGAGAAACTTAATATACTAGAGTGGTCATAAACCTTTGCACACATGTGTAAATATCAGTCCGGTGGAAGTGATTTTGCGATATATTGTGGTGGTAAAGATATATTGTGCAGCCCTATCAACAACTATGATTATATATGTGAGTTAAATGTTATCTTAATTGTATCGCCCTGAAGTCCAATGAGTAGCCTGCTGCTCTCAGACAGGACATCCTCAGACCTGTAGGCTTCGAGATGGACAAAGACATGTGTGGAATCGGTTATATCCCAACTGCATGTTTGCGCTGTGATGAACACTTAGCATGCGGTAAGGACTCCGAAGAGAGGAGGGGATGGGGGTGAGTTTGAATGATGTGGTAAGAGGAGAGGGGTGCCCCAAACCCCAGTCGTTTTCTTTTTTTTTTTTTTTTTTACTAGCGCCTGATTGATTAATGTTGTTGTCGGGGTATGGGGTCCCGGGAGACGATGAGGAACCCCGTGTGATATGTGGAGGGTTTTACAAGCGGCGGCCAGCTTGAAAGTGCCGGGCATGAGATCCTGGCTAAAGGCCGAAATGAGAAATCCATCAGGAATGCGGTTTTTTTTTTTCCCCTCCCCTCTGTCCCGCGATGAGAACAGCTGTTGCTATAACTCTACTGTACAGAGCGAGCCCCGCTCCGGTATACAAGCGCCTGTCACTCCCGATGTCAGACATGGTTTGAGGAGGCGAGAAGATGGACCGTTCTGTCGGGCCACTTAAGTGTAATGGAAACATGTTTACTCACGGGACGCGGACGCTGGTCCAAGCAACGGGTGTTTTGAAGTTTCAAAGACTTCAAAACAGCATAGCAAACCCCACTTGTTCATCCACGTGCAACAGAAATGTGCAATTTGAACAAGACTCTTCTTCTATTTCAGTCTTTTGCGTGTTGTATGAAATGGATACGAATAATAAAAAAGAAAAACTGTAGTGTGTTGTTTCCATCATAAACCATCATCTTTCACATAAACTAAACTAAAGGAAGGATTGGGCGGGTGCTATACTATATTGGTTTGCCTTTTTCCGTGTGAGTCTTGCATACTAATTGTAAAGGAATTCCAAAACAATCTATGAATTAAAGAATTGGTAAGAAATAGAAATAGAAATAATAATCATAATAATAATCATAATGATGCATCGGTTCTATATAGCACTTTTCTGGACACTCAAAGACGCTTTACATTGCATTATTCATTCGCTCCAAACCTGGTGGTAGTATGCTACTATTGAAGCCACAGCTGTCCTGGGGTAGACCAACGGAAGCAAGGCAACCAGTCTGCGCCATCGGCTCCTCCGACCACCACCAACATACTAACCCTAACCCAGATTGTTCTTGAATATTATAAACACTCTGTGTTGTCTTACCTGGACCCTGGCCTCAGTGAGCTTGGTCCTCTGAGCCAGCTCCTCGCGGGTGTAGATGTCGGGGTAGTGGGTGCGTTCGAAGGCCTTCTCCAACTCCTCCAGCTGCTCTGCGGTGAAGGTGGTGCGACTGCGCCTCTGCTTCCTCTTCAGTGGCAGGTCTGGCTCAGAGTCCACGTCCGAGCCCTCGTCTGTGCGGTTACCTGACAAGAAATACAAACCAGTGAGTTTTTCTGTCGGTGAAAGTACCAGGGTTTCAACGTTCACTCACTCACTGGCTATTGCTTTTCCAGCACTACTGGCCAAACAGTGTTATTATCACAGCTCAAAGTAAATCATATGTTCAGATGATGTTGTATTATCAACAGAGGTGGTCAGTAACAAAGTACAGTTCATTGGCCACATTGGGTTTTGGAACTTGGCACGAGGGCCGGACCAGATGCGATTAGAAATGTTTCAAATAATTAAGTTGTTCTCAGATAAAATCGAGTAATCATGCAATCATTTAAAAAGCAACAAAATAGTGGCAGTTATATTTGATCTTCTTTATGTCAGAGAAACATTGTGGTTTTCAACCTTTTAAGACTTGATTATGTTTGTGCGAGCCAGATTGAGAGGGAAGATGGGCCGCAGTTTGTCCACCTCTGCTGTAAATGTTCCTAAATAAACCTGACCTTGACTTTACCACTTTACTACAAATTGACTGGACAACATTTACTGTTCTTCTCAAGTAATGAAATTCATTATTTTGACCACCGCTGAAGAACTGTAATCAACTTAATACATGTTTTAATTGTATCTACCTCAGACTTTATACAAAACACACAAACATGGCTTCAGAATGGCTTGGCTAGTAGTCCAGTAACTATTATTACATCGCATCATTGCTGACGTATCTACAGTATTTCCGAGTTTCATTGTAAGACAGTGCCTTATCAATAGTCTCTCCACAGCCTCCTTAGTATGATGAGCAGAGGTAATAAATGCCTATGGGTTTATCTCAATCATAAGAGGCCCGCGTTTCATCTGCATCCCGAAGGTTGGAGACATTTTCTTTTTCTTTCTCCTTGAGCGGTCAACTTTCTTTATCTCTGTTTGCACTCTTTGTTTTGTGGCTTTAAAACATGAAAGCACAAATGCCCAGAGAAAAGGTGTTTATGAAAATATCTGTGCACATGTAACCAGGGCCTAAATCGTGCAATAGTGCATTCGGCGGCGCCGTCCTGCGAGAGAAGAAAGCGAGACGGGCAACACAGAGGATTGAAGTGACAGCGGCCCTTTCGTCGATATACAGAGGGAGAATATTATCTTAATCTGTGGATATTTATTTAGTATAAGAAGCCTGATATACAATCCCTGTCTGAGAGGGGCCCCCGAGGCTGGGGCCGTCCTGGGGCTGAGGGAGCTGTGGAGCAGAGAGAGGGGTTAATCTGCGCGGGCCACCTTGCTGCTCTTCACCCTGCCTTTCTCTCCCATTGGCCCAGGGCACAGCGCTCAAACACTGCCAGAGCCAAAGAGCATCAGAAAGAACACAATATCACTGCAAAGCCCTCAGTCCCTGGTGTATCCATCTGCTGTCATTAAATGAATTAGCACATATTCCACGTTACTTTTTAGGCATTCAACCGCGCTGAGTTTTTGCTCGAGGAACAGAGATACAGCACAAAGCGGTACAATCCAGCCCGACAGGGAAATTTCTGACAGCAAATGCGCATTACCATTATAACTGAATTTAGAAAATTGCATCATTTTAACCTCCTCTGCATGTCTATTCAAACTACATGGCCCTTTTCAATTCATGTCATAAAATTCATATTTTCATAATTTCCTCATTGAGACATTGACAAGGCGCCGTGATGTGCCAGCGTCGCCTCGGGCTGAGTTGGATTGCATCATGAACAGTCCAGAAAGTGTGGGAGCGCCGAAAGAAAGCGAGATATAGAAGAAGGAGAAGCAGCGGGTGTAAGAGGAGATTTGAATGGGAACTATAATACTTCTACCTGAATGACTCTGCTCCCTACCATCGCATTCATTTGTCACTGATCGCTGATTATAGCCCATTCCAGTCCAATCCTTCACCACGAGTGGACAAAAGAATACTCCAACCTAGCCTCCAAATAACAAGTGTGAGAACAAAAGAGCAACAGAGCTGGCAGCGTCTCAAGGCCAGCTCCAGAGTTTAATTAAACAAGGAACTACGGGATTATATGGAGACTATCATTACAGGCCACTCCAGCAGTCTTCCACCAACGTTTGTGTCCCCCTGTGCTGCAGCTCGATGGTTCTCCGAGGATTACATGTGGCTGCAGGACATGAGGCCGCATTCATTAAATCAATTCTTCAGTCTTATCCTTTTTTAATAAAGATTGATTCTTGAAGCGCGTCTCGCGGGGAGCCGCAGAACACCCTTGAACATACAAAGTTGAATATGTACATACGACACATATCCCTTTGTTGGTTTTCGCGACGATGGTATAGCCATTGGGACGGTAACACGCCATGACGACACTTGAGACTGGTCCCTTGGTGTGCAAGGATCACTTTCCAAAGTCACCCCTGTCCTGTGGGGAGACGCCAGACACAAGGGGCAGCCGCCGAGACAACAAAGTGTGCGGCAAAATGTTTTCTTTAGACGAGTGAGGGGCTAACTCTACAATATGGCCCACTTTGCCTTGTGCATTTATGTCTTTCAGGGTAACATGCGAGACAAGGAAGCAAATGACTGTGTCTCAAATGGTTAACATAAGGAGGGTTAGTACTTTATCTTTCTACATAATGTCCGCGTGTCTTCCATGTAATTGTAAATCCAACACCCATAGACTAAGCTACAAACCATTCGTCAATGCATGTTACAGTACATGGCTACAGTCTAAGGCCTTTAGCTGCTGGGATAATGTATAGCTAATAAACAACAACAAGGAAAGCGAACGAGTGAGTTCACCAATTCGATCTTGCACATCAGTTACTCAGGTCATATGTGTCGGAAACAACCCAGTGTCTCCCTTGAGTTGATCACCCGTTTGCTTGACGAACACAAGCACGTCAGACGGCACTACCAGTCACCGTACAAGCAGACCAACATGTCACAATTAACATGCTATCAGGCTAATGACTGATAAAGCTCCATGGACAAAAGAGCGCACTGCTGCTCCCGGCTAAGCCCCACTGAGCCAACACATGTCCCCGGTACAAGCCTCGCCAGCACAAGGTCAACAGCGGTGCCTGTGATGAGCGAAGGGAAATGGAAAATGGCGGCGAAGAGGGCAAACAGGTCAGAGTGTGATGTAAAGCTCATATAAAACCCATCTATATGCCGTGAACTGGAGGTGAGGGAAGAAATGGGAAATATGTAAAAACACATGCCAGCTGTAATGGACCATTTGAAGTGTGGCTCGGCGCACATCAGAGCGGAGCAGTTCTTGAACACTGCCTTTAGGAAGTCATTGATTTGTACCAGCTATAAGGCGATTTTGCTAGTGTACTAAACCAGAGGAGTGAAAACGAGACTCATTCTAGATGCAGCACAGAATGTTTTCTTACTGTTTTGCACCAGACCTTTTTTTTTTTGCGTGGCTCGAACAGGCCAAGGGCACAGAGAGACAGCCGTTTTAAGCAGGCAGGCCCCCTCTCCCCAGACGCTTCCTCTAATTCGTCAAATAATCAAGGGAATTATAAAACATTTTGCCAAAGAGTTTGACCCGTGAGATCACCGCGAGCTAATGCTCATTGCGCCGCAGTTACAGGCCAAATAGTAATTGTGTGGTACATAATATGAATGAGTTTGACTTTGGGGCCTCCACAGACTTGAATGGCCAATCACTTGCGGGCCGGTTGGTACAATGCTGTTGACGTTAATCGGCGCGTTCTAATTAAACCCGGCATAATGGTCGAGGTGTAATTCCATTCAGAGGTGCGGGGGGGATATCGATGAAGCGCTCATGGCCCGGTTCTTTACTTATCTCCCAATTACAATCTCATTATCCTCCATCCAGTTGGCACCATTACTGCCGTGTACTCTCCTTCAGGGGGCCTCCGAGGGTTTGGGGGGGGGGATATTGATTTTGAATTAAAAATAAGAATGGAAAGGAGGTTAAGTCACTGCTTTGTCTGGTTAGAGAAAGAGAGATAAGGCCGGGCATAAGTGGAAATTACCTGCAATTACCTGCAACTAAGATGGAAAGATAGAAAAACCTGTAGACGAATTTGACCATTTTACAGTTGTACTTCACCAGGTCCATTAAAGGGATTAGGATATGTACATTGGTTATTTGCGACTGAATTCGCTTGAAGACAAATAGAAGTAAACTGTTGATAATTGTATCAATTGTTTTTAACCCTTGAATGCTTAGGTCATTCCATATGAAGCTGCAGAGTAATAGCTAAACAGACTGCCTTGAATGTCAAGTTGGTCCCTGCTTGCGCCCCCTTTTTCATTATGAATGGTACTTAAAGCTACTAGACGTGGCCAACAGACCGTCAGATTAATCTCAACAAACCACTCTCTTTGTTTTAGCTCACTAGACTGGCAGGTAGTAGCTCAGAGGTTACTCTGAGGTTTAAGGACGTTGGTTCTTTTAATGAGGCTCTCTCATTGACCCCACAGATAAATGGCAAATGCACATGGCATCCGTCCTCATCAGCTCCGCCTTAAATACCACTTTTTGCTATCACTCCACACTTTCCCCACAATGGCTTTGCGTCACCTCAAAAGCCACCTGATAGATCAATTACCCTATTAGCCAAATGAAGGAGGATTTGTTCGTTTTAATGCCAAAGCTTTGAATGTACAATAAAAACGGATACTATCTGTGGAATCTATGCATGGATTGCAAGCGTTGTAAAGTTACACAATTGCCAGTAACTCAGGGACGCCTGGGAACCCACCTTCCCGTGAGCCGGGATCTTGGTCAGAAGTTTCCTGCTGAAGGATATAGCCTATTGTGCATGTTTTGGGTTGATAGGGACACAGTAGCACCTGGAGGAAGCCCACCCAGACATTGAAGCCAGCGTGCGGTCTAATCTAGGCGGGACAACTTAAGTTTCGAAGACCCATTGAACGATAAAGTCGTGGCTCGTCAGGTTAAGAAATTAATACCTCGCGTACAACGACTTATCACTTCTTATTCTTGCGCCGACCGGCAGCGTACAGCCAGGTGCCTCGCAGTTCTCTGTTCAAAGTGCTGGTGCAGCGGTGCCAGACTTAACTCCGGCTCTACCCTCCAACACCCATTAATACTGGTCTATGGGTGTGAAGTAGCGCGCGTGTATATCACCTGTCAATTTGATCCACTGTTATCCAAACGCACCTTTCCGCAAACTCTCCAAGAGACGGAGGGACAAAAACAGACGGGGGCTTTGCCAGTGCTGGCATTAGCTCATAATGGCTCATTTTGAAAAGCATATTAGTTCCAGCATAATTACAATCAGGCCTCTTGGTTGCAATTTTTCCCCTCCTTTTTTTCTTTTTTTCCTCACTTCTCCTTGCACGCATTCACGGGCCCAGCCTCCGAGCTGCGAGTCACACCAGTTGACTATGACTGACAGCAGATTTCCCTTTTCCAAACGTTGTTTTTTCCCTCCCCACAGGACAAAAATAACATCGCTGCCTTTTCTTGTGTTGACTTGTTTATTCTGCGCCTACCTTTTGTCGAGGCTGATGCCGCAATTATGCTTTTTGTCAGCGCGCGAGGGTGAATATCAAAAGGCCTAATTATGCAAACGGGACGCGCGATAAGAGACGCGCGCGGGGTCTGATAGAAGATCTCCTATCTTTGACATGCATCTGTCTCTGCAACGTCGCTACAGCTCGGGGCCTGCATAATATAGACACTATGAAGCCACCATCATCAGCGCTGGAGTGGAGACATGTTTCAGGGGCTGAGAGGAGGAGGAGGTTGGAGGAGGGGGTGCTAAGAGAGAGGGAGGGGGGCAGCAACATCAAATAACTAACAACTCAAGCAATTTGCATTTTTCTTTTTCTTTTTTTTTCTGAACACGGGGCGGCATCTCTGTTTAGTGCTTGTGCGATCCCAAAGGGCTGGTTAGAGAAGCAGACGTGCGATTCGGGGGCATTCGCGCAGGGATGTAGCGCAGATAGGAACCTTATGTGGAGACAAGATAGATGCGGCTGATAACAAAGTGGGTTTAAGATGAATTCTCTCCCGATTCTATAATCTGTTTCTATCTCTAAGCGATGACAAAAAAGAAAAGAAAAGAAAAAAAACTCTTAAAGGTACACTGCACCATTTCGCCCCCAATCACACACACACACACACACACACACACACACACACACACACACACACATCGACGAACTTTATGCAATAACTTTTTCTAAAATCGCTTCTTTTTTTCTTGTTGCTTTTTGTTGTCTTGGAGTTATGTTTGAAACTTTTCTGTTGCGCAACCGTGGCTGCAATGGGCTGCTGCTTAAATTGCCTGTTATCGTTTTTTATATAGAAAACTACAAAAATACGTAACTCGCAAAAGTATTACAGAGAGCTCATGTCAACACGCGAGTTCCTGCATAATGGTTTTATGACCATTTCCCGCCGGATGTCACTGACCTTCTCCTGGATGTAGTTTGACATTTAGCTGAAATTGAATCTGAATGGGATATATATGACTCTACATGCGGATATTAAAATGTTACCATCCATCTTAAAAACAATCATTTTTAGTTCACCTTTAAAGGACCGGACTGTGTTTGGACAAGGTCGGGACTATATTTGGACAAGGTCGGGACTACATTGGAAGTTTTTGTGATTATAGCAATTTTCATCAATTGCTTGTCATTAGGGTTCAAAACAGAAGAAGTAGTCATTTGAATATCGATCCAAACTTCAGCTATCCCTGACCGTGAACCAATTGCCATACTTCTACTGGGAAAGTTTGCCCCAAAGTTGGTATTAAAGAATGGGCCACAAGCACAATGTCTTTGGGTGTCCGTGAGTGTACTGTGTTTGTTATTTGAGTTTGAGAATACCACTTATTTCTTAATACTTATATATTCGATACAGATTGCCCAGTGGACATTATTGCCAGTCTGTCCAGAAGCTACTTTACATTTGTCAAGAAAATTCCAATAGTCTTCTTCTTCTCCTGCCTGTCTTTCTACCCTTAGAAACGCGTACTTAAAAAAATAAAAATAAAAAAAAAAGGGTGAAAGCGGACCGTCCCTCAGAGGGATGGGAGGCTCTATAATCTTTGGCTCTCACAACAAACAATTAGCCCCTCTTCCCTCTTTTCTGTGCGTTTGAAGCGGGCTGGGACGAGAGAGTGAGAGCAACACAGAGAGAGACAGAGAGAGAGAGAGAGAGTGAGAGAGAGTGAGAGAGAGAGAGTGCGAGAGAGAGAGTGCGAGAGAGAGAGACAGAGAGAGAGTGAGAGAGAGAGAGAGACTGCGAGAGAGAGAGAGCGAGAGAGAGAGAGAGCGAGAGAGAGAGAGACTGCGAGAGAGAGCGAGAGAGAGAGAGAGCGCGCGCGAGAGAGAGAGAGAGACTGAGAGAGAGAGAGGGAGAGAGAGAGAGACTGAGAGAGAGAGAGACTGAGAGCGAGAGAGGGAGAGACTGCGAGAGAGAGAGAGGGAGAGAGAGAGCGCGCGAGAGAGAGAGAGAGACTGAGAGCGAGAGAGGGAGAGAGAGAGAGACTGCGAGAGAGAGAGAGAGAGAGAGAGGGAGAGAGAGAGAGAGGATGGAGAATGCGATGCTCTTTTATGGCCGGTGTCATGTGGATGAAGCCCAGCGCGTCCACACTCACCTCCAACAACAGGGCATCGGAGGGGCCCCCAGCCTTTTGAGCCCAGAGAGAGCAGCTCCTCAGGGGGCCATTAGAGCATGAATGGGCCCCTGACAGGCCGGTGCAGCACCGCGGGACATCCATAAACGCTGACATATTGACTCCCCATGCCTGCGCTTGCACTGTGGGAGCGTGAAGGGCTTTCGCGGGGCGGGAGCACTTTTTTCTTCTTCTCGCTAATATGCATCGACCAACGCCGGGATATTGCAGAATATATTGTTTACCACTGGATTTTCTGCTTCCCCGGCCATAATGCGCACTAAAGTCGTGTTGTGGAGAACGCCCATCAATATGCAATTTGGTTCAAACCTCGCCTAATTCGCCTTTCAAAATCAACAGTAGGTGAAATGAAATGGGAGTTGAGCGTTTCCTTGAGTTTAAGCTTGAGACGGAATGACTAAAAATATGAAAAATAAAGTTACAAGAAGCTGAAACAGAGCCAGTCCTGGGATATGCAGTATCTTTATAATACGCAGCAACCGTTAACTTTCGATCTCAACGGTGAAACAAAAATAGAGAAGTTCTGAACCACGTGGCAGCTGACACCACGGCTGAACTTCCTACCCCGGGTTTCTCGTGTGCAGCCCGAATGTCTTTGCTAATTGAGGTCACAGCTAAAGCGGTGAAATTAACGGAGTGCCCTGGAAAGCATCGGGCGGGGGGGGGGAGCCCATGGGGGTGCGCGAGCGGAGCAGGGTCCCTCCGCTCTAAAGCCTAAAAACCCCGCGCAGGAAATCAAACCGCCGCGTCTCTGGGCCATGAGCCGAGAACTCCTGCAGGAACAAATCATTCCTCAACAAAGAGCCAGAGAAGATTACTGAACGCGCTATAGGAATGCACACTGGACACTTCTGAGGGCCCAGGGGAGGAGCGCCACCGCTGTGTGAAAAAAAACTAAAAAAAACTAAAAAACTTTCAGGGCCACGCGGGGCACTTAGGAGAGTTTCAAGAAGAACTTTGGACAAGTGCAAGAGCTTAAACGTGTTCGATTCATTTGGGACTGACCCGAGGAATGTTGCACCTGCTTTTTGTCCAAGTAGTTTTACGTCGGCAATAAAACTGGACTCATAGTTACTGAATACATGAAAAACACAGAACATCGCAGGGAATAGCCACAAAATGAAAAAAAATGATGCGCTTTGGTACTAAATTAAGGAACTTAAATTTGATTTGTAAGAAGTTGGATGTAAGAAGTTGCAGCTAGTTTGGCCAAGAATAAATATGCAAAAACGAACTCTCAGTTTGGGTCTTTAGATAGCACCACACAAGAAAAGACAAGCGCTGAAAGGCCCACTGTAAAATATCTCATTTCAGTTTTCCTAAGGAGTATTGTGTATTTACTTAGCACTGCAGCAGCATTTAGATTCGAAGCAACATTCGAAGCAATTCACATCAAGGAGCATTACCATTTTATACGAGCAAAACAAGAAGCGCCTGCATTTCAGAACAGATTTTGTAGAGTTCTAAATTTTATAGGAAAAGCTCCATGTGGACAGTTTCATTTTTTTTAACAGCATTTTGAAGTAACATGGGAAAAGGTTCACAAAGTTGAGATCGAACCCAAAAGGTCCATCTTTCCCTATATGATCCGCAAGTAAAAACGATATACTCATTTGTTTTGAGTATGAAAAAAATAAAAAAATAAACAGTGATCCGAAATTGCGACAGATCAATACAAATACTTTTGCCACGTGGCTCAATCCTGCTGTTCCCCCCCCCGTAATGCTGTCTCCGTTTCAATAGCAGAGGTGGGCTCCGTGAAGGGAATTAAACCTTTTTAATGCTCGCGTCTTAATTCCTGTAGTATTTGCACATTACGCCACATTACGGTCGGTCCACTGGCATTCAGCTCATTGTGGGACAAACAAACATCTCACCATCGCATTGTGCAGAATTACAGTGTGTGTTTGGCATTCATTTGGAGACCCCCCCCCCCCCCCCCTTCCCAATTTACTTGTACTGATGGCTTTTACAGTGCCTCATATTCCCCACAGTCAGAGTGAGTGACAATGCAGAAATAAGCCCATTAGTGGAGAAAACGCGAGGCACAATATTTGCTACTTGTTTATTGAGGCGACGCGGACAGCGGCTCCGCCCCACTGTTTGGACGACCACATTTCTGATTCGAAACACTCGCCGGACGTGTTTATTGTCTGTGGGAGAGGTGGGAGAAGTACTGTCTATCAAGTCAAAGTACTGCTACTGCAAAGAATGTGACGAGAAGAGAAAGTCAAAGTAGCCTGCTTAATAGTAGGAGGACTTGTAAAGAGTCGTGGAGTGAAAGCTTGAGGGTTATGTTCACTTAAAGGTCCTTTACCTGACTTTATCGTTGGCAAACAATAAAAGAGGGAAAGCGTGTGCATTTCAATTGCTACAGTGGTCCAAATGTTTTCAGACTTTCCGAAAGCATTTCTAACATCTGGATTTATCTGTGGCGATTCACAACTTTCTTACTGCCACAGTAATGTAAACAACCACGCTGACAGTTCACCACCAATAAAAAAAGAACAATAACTACTACTGCGACAGTTACAAAAAGAGTTGATTTCTTCTTGAGGGAGATTTGTGACTACTTTGCACTACTACCATGTACGGCTCGTGCTTAAAGCTGGTCCCACTGTTTGCTTTTTCAAAAAATACTTTAGTCAAAGGATATTTCCATACATTCCAAAAAATGAGTAAAAGAGTGAGTATCGAGTTACAGTCCACCCGCTTGGAAGAGAAGCCTTGAATAAACAGGGACAATTAAAAACAAATTAATATCGGGCCGATGCGGAGGATCAAGAGCATAAAATGTACAATGTTCTGGCTCTAAGTAGCATAAGCTAATGGTGATTTCTAAACTAGCAGACCATGGTCAATGCCTTTCATTCGGCTCTGAGGCGGAAAACGGCTACTAAACATAATTACCCAGTGCATTATGTGGACTACCCCTGCGTTGTAATAAAATTAGCCTGAAAAGTGTTTTTTTTCTTTTCTTTTTTTTCTTTTTCAAATGCATCCTTGTGGTAACCAGAGGATGGCCATAACACGGTGCACTGTCCCCAATCGGTGCCTGTTGTCAGCCCGAGCCGGCACAGCCAATTGGTGGGAAACCTTTAATAAATGATATGCTTTTTTTGGCCAGCGTAGGCATTGTGCCATTTTACATGGGATGATAATGAATGTAATCAATCAGGTCCCGAATGGCTCGAATGGTGCTGTTTTTAGTTCGAAATACAAATCACATGTTTGGGTTTCCTGTTGGGGCATAATTGAGCTACTATGGGCATTGGATGGGGTCAGTGCCCATTAATCTCCTACCACCCGCCTAACCGAGTATATGTTCTACAATTTGGATTTACCCAAATCTAAAACCTCCATGCATGAAGCAGGAAAATACAACAAAAAAGTGCTTTCAAACGCTCCAGTCGAGAAGCTTTTTATTTTTTATTTTTGTTTATCGACCTTTATTTAACCAGGAAAGTCCCACTGAGGTTAAGAATCTCTTTTTCAGGGGAGTCCTGCGCCCAGAGGGGAACCTATTGTACATGTTTTTAGTGGTAGAGGAAACCAGAGTGGAAGGAGAACATGCAAACTCCACACAGAAAGGACCCGTCCAGGTGGGAATCGAACCCGGGACCAGTGTTGGGGGGGGGTAACGTATAACAAAAAATGTATTACTTTTTCAGTAACTAAGGAACATTACATATTACTTACACAAAATACGGGAATATATTAGTCATTACATTTCAAAGAGCATTTAAATGTATGAACTCTCCCCAAATAAAATGCAGCACCAAAGCAAGTTGGACACTGGTCTGCAGTCTGTAGTTAATGTCGTCAAAACAAAACCCGACAGACCGGGGGAAAGGAAAAGGAAATCTGTAACTGCCCTTTTGCTCGGTGGCATTATTACTTTTTTTAGTTTATATTTTGCCAAAAGTAACTCAAAAGTAACTCAAAGGAGTGTAACTCAGCTACGTTTTTGAAACAGTAATATGTAACACAAACGTATTAACATTTTAAAGCTTTAATCACTAATATAGAATATATTACCATTTTTAAGTAACTTAAACCAACACTGCCTTCTACCTGTGAGGCACGAGTGCTAACCGCTGCGCCACCGTGCCGCCCAGCAGATTCGGGTAAAGCCGAACTGGAGGTTAAGGCGGGTGGTAAGAGGTTAGGAACGACTTTGAAGACACACACAGTCAAACCGTTCAAAACGATTCACTCTCCCTATACAAGCGCTCCTTCCCAAACGGCCACTGTGCCCCACGTGTGGCCGTTCCAGACACTTCCAGGTAACGGGACGAGCAGAAAACGATATGACCCAGATCGCTTTATCTATAAAACACAACGCGTATATTAAAAATGGCAAAAGAGGATTGTTATAATAGCGACTCAAAAACACAGATAATAGATCATTCCTGGAGCTAGCTCTCAACCAAAGCAGGTTTAGAGATTGTCTTTTTGTTTGTTTGTTTGTTTGTTTGTTTGTTTGGTTATTTCTCTTTCATTTTCTATTCTGAAGATTATTTGTCAGGCCTGCTCGGCGTTCATATTGTTGGGTAGATAACGTTTTCGACAAAGTGGCTCCGATTTACCCAATTACACGGTTGGTTCGAAAAATTCCTCGCAGCTAAAAATGATTCAATAAACATATTCACATTGTCTTTGGGCATTTTATCTGTTTTGTAGACAGAACAAAGGCTGCGGTTATGTGGAGTAAACAGTGCTGCCTTTTCACAAACGCTGAGGCCCGTACGCTCTGGGACTGCGTTTTGGACTAACGCGGCGAGGGCTTGTAATGATTTTACGACTTGTAGCTCGCGGCTTTGTGCCACTATTACGCCTTTTGTCTGTAAAGGTCAAATGCGAAGTTAATTGCGTTGTTTTACTGGGGAATAACGGGCTCACAAACAGTAGCTGTGAATGGGTTTATGGCGAGCGACCGGGTATAAAAGGACAATTAGGAGACCACACAAGTGATGTATTAGCCTCCCAAATGCATTTGACAATAAGAAGCAATAACACACATTAACCGCTTATCTAAACTTCCTCCTCATGATTGTCACATTTTCGTCCTTTTAGGTTTTAATTTTTTTTGTTGGTCAAAAATACGTGACCAAAACGTGGCAAAAATACTACAAAAAAGTGAAAAAAGAAATGGCTAAAAATGTGACAAAAAAGCTACAAAAATATGACAAAAAGTGACAAAAATATGGCAAAAAACAAAACAAAAAAATTGACAAAATTATGACAAAACTATGACCAAAATCGTCAAAAAAGCTACTAAAATACTCCAAAAACATGATAAAAATGTGGCAAAATGAGACAAAAGGCAGTGAAAATGTGATTAAAAACAATGCAATAAAGATGACAAGAATCTTAAAGCAAAGAAGAAGTTTCGATGAGCTTAGTTAGTCTTAGCTTTCAAATCAGGTGTTACACTGGCCTATAGGCTGTAGGCACTCCTCTCGAGAAACTTTTAGATTAGGGTAAAACCGGAGGAAATGTCCTCAGCTAAGGCACAACTATAAGCGTTTGCATCTCCGCCCATTGTTTTGTCCATGTCCTTCACTGAACGCTATAATTCGCCGTTGTATTCCTCCAATAAAGCCCATGTCCTTTTAACTACTTGAAACCCTATTGGTTTTCCCATTAAAATCTCCGCCTGTACGAGAACACTTGTCTCTCCTCGCATCACGGCTCTGAATCACTCCTCAGACTTAAATAAATGGCCTTTTGAAGAAAAGAAAAAAGAAAAAAAAACACATCGCCACCTCTTGTCAAGACACATATCCACTCAAGGGCCGCACCACTCCAACACGTCAACCCATTCCTGTCCCATTTCCTTTCGAGCCCCGCTCTCTCCGTCCCGTCTAATGAACAACAAAAGAGCCGCGCACCTCTCCTCGGCTATATCCCCTGTGGACCTGTGTATATATTATATATATATATATATATATATATATATATATATATATATATATATATATATATATATATATATATATATATATATATATATAAGCGCCTCCGTTCCCATTTTGGACATTTCACTCACTAGTGTCCACCACCCGCAAATGCAATCAGGTTTCATTACGAGAGCCAATTGACTTGCCCTTCGCAAACAATAACACAGAAGTTGAGAGGCTTTCTCCGCTTGGGGATGCCTAAATTGGATGGGGCTGTGTGTATACTATGTGGGGAGAAGCTTTTGGAGAAGTGGAGAGAAAGAAAAGACAATGGAAAGTAAATACGGCTAAAGCCACAATGATGGCTCCACTTGGTAAACTAAAGCAGTATTGATCGTTTTTTGTTTGTTTAGAAGAGACTCATCCCTCCTAATAGCTGTCTGAAGAATGTAATCTGTCTCTTGTCCACACCCCCCGCTCCTCTCCACAGCCCCCCTCTGCATTGCTGCCATTATATTAGCTTTCTTTTCAGTGTTATATAGAGTGCCGAAGAGTTTTTTTTCAACGTTTGGGGCGTCCGGGGTAAACACGGCCCATGGGGAGGAGGAGGAGGGCTCGATGGTTTGCTATTGTTGACACCTGCCAGAGTGGAGCTGCTTTTGCTTGGGCCATATATGGGGGCCCTCCAAGCCAAAATAGAGAAGGGGGAAAGAAAAAAAAAAAACTGGGTATACCCCCACCTCTCCCCTCTTTAGTGAGATTAAGTGTGGGTTTGCTGGGGTCACAAATCACTGGACTCCCCTCTGATGTAGCGCGGCAGCCAGCCAAAGCCGTCACAAGACTAAAGAGCCAGCGGAGGGAGGAGGATAAAGACTGACACTCAATTGTTTACTGAAAAGGAGAGAGAGAATAATGTATCTTCTGGAGAAATATACAGCTCTGGAGAAGGGAGAGAGCGACACAAAATCGCGACTCGAGGTTTCGATCTGGTGAGAAAAACTCCGTTATGTTTAGTGGCGTACGGACCCGCTATTGAGATCGGTCAGGATCATAATAGTTGAATGTAAGAAAAGAAGTATAGTTTAGTTAGTTAGTTTAACAACAACACACATATGCCAAAACTGCTAGTATAATCATAAGCCAGTGAAACAAAGTGTGAAGGAATTCAACAGACAGAGGCCTATACGAAGTAGAACCGTTAGCCATGATCTAAAGTCTTTCAGTCTGACCATCCCAGGCCGCAATAAACTGAAGTGGTTTCTCGTTTATTTTTTATTTTTTTGTGTGTGCCTAGAACCGCACTGAACGTTGCACCGCAGCCCCCCCCCCCCCCCCCCCCATCTCCGCAGCGTCTTTCTGCTTCTCTTTAGGTGTGTAAAACCACAAGGGAAGATTTAAATGGCTTTGTGCAGAGCTTTTGAAACGCGCCCGAACATGAAACATTGTCACAGTGCGCTCTCCGTTTTCAGCAATTTCCACACTCGAATATGGCGAGTGGTAGTGGAGCACATTAGAGCAATGGCTTTTGTGATGGTTCAGCTTGAATTTGGGCAAAACTAAAAGCAGCGTTTAGCTAATAAATAGCAGGCCGTTTTTTGGGGGGGATACCAGTGTAAAAGGCGACGAGTAGGGCGATGTCTGGAAGCGCTTTGACGTTTTGGCTTTTTATATAAAATAATATTAGAAAGCAGTCAAAGTAAACCCAGGCACGTGAGGTTACACTGCACTCGAACCTTATAGAGTGGAGATGGAACAATCACAAAGGGCATCTGAGGAGCAAACCACACACAAAATAGTAAAAGAGGAGTACTAAGTCTCCAAAAAAGAGCTGAAAATGATGGGGACTAAAAAGCAATTCCTTAAGCTCAAGAAAACATAACAATTCACTTATGATACAGGTGAACTGATGTCTAACACCAGACCAGACCCAAGTGTCACCATCTGCTCAGTCAGTTCAGTGATTCCCATAATGACAAGCTTTAAGCATGTCAACAAAATCCCACTCTGAAATGTACTCCCTATAGGCTTTGATTGTTACACAGTGTGAGCACACCTTTCATAAACCAACATGGCCATGACACTCCCCCCCCCCTGGCACCCCAGCTCTTTTGCAGATGTACATTTACAAAAAGGAAAGCGGGTGTGTTTGGGGGGGGGGGGGGGTTATGGCAGAGCGTTAGCAGAAGCGCCCTGTCTGCTTTATAAGTGTCGCTGTCCAGCCCGATCGTGTCACAATGAAGGCCTCCATTCAGGAGTATTCATGCATCCGCCTTTGAGCCCACAGCGAGTTTATATACGGTCGGGCCCCGGGTCCCCCCACCCCAAAAGCCTTCAGCGCGCATTGTTTCGGGGTCCCTTAATAAACTTTTCGGAGGAGTTCATCAACTAGCCTTGAATGGTCTGCGCAGAAAATAGTCTTGAGACACACAAAATAACAGAGGGTCCCTCTCTCCGCCCTCTCCTTTCTCCTTCCTATTGAAATGACAATGGCCAGAGTGGGCTGTCAGACATCACACAGCTTTTGTAGCCATAGAAGAAGAAGAGAAGAAAAAAAAGAGCATCCAAATAAAAAGAGAATACATCCTTTTAAAATAACTACTAAGGACTATTATAGGGCTTTTCTCTTCTTTGGCAGAGTCGGACAAAAGAGTCAGGATTTACTAAATAACATAAAACAGCTTATATATATATATATATATATATATATATATGATAATCATAGTCATAATTACAATTTGGAATGTGCACAATGTTAAGTATATGGTGAAGAAATTGATTTATTCCAGTGCACATTTAATGGGAAATGTAGATTCTGTAAATTCAGCAAAAATATCAAGCATAAGCATTTTTTAATATACTGAGCCATAATTGAAATACATAATATAATTTGGTTTTATTGAGCCTATTACATGTGTTTTTTTCTGTTTTTTGTTATTGCAACTACAGAGCAGACACAATCCAAAATGCATCAAAAACGCGACATTATTTCGGAGTACGTACCATTGTGTATTATATGTATTTATGTATTTTATAATACACATGTTTGCGTTTGATTGAAACGGGTCGCCACCAGCAGCGCTTGGCACCTGCGAGACTGGCGCCGCTGATGACGGGATC
Organism: Proterorhinus semilunaris; assembly: GCA_021464625.1. NCBI lineage: Eukaryota > Metazoa > Chordata > Actinopteri > Gobiiformes > Gobiidae > Proterorhinus > Proterorhinus semilunaris. Next base: position 28,493,118 of record CM038344.1, on the reverse strand, counting down.
CAATAAAACGTCATATTGAGTTTAAGCCATTAATCCACTGTTACACCTTTAAACTGTGCGCCCAAAATGAGCCCGGACCTAGAAAGTCTTAACTGGATGCCTCTTCTAATTAATTTCATAGCTAATTACGACCAGGCCGCCGTCCACACACGCGGCCCCTCTGTGAGTGTGTGCGTGTGTGTGTGTGTGTGTGTGTGTGTGTATAGCCGGTCGGATGGGTATCCTAATAGCCAGCATTAAGGGGAAAAAAAAGCCGCTAGAGTGGTCCAATTCAGCTACATCACCACACTGTCCCCCCACCTGCCCCCACAAAAGCCCCATTGGTTGCCACCCCCCACCACCACCATGGACCAAGCCACCTACTGTTATGCTCGGTGCTGGTGCTTGGTGCTTGCTTAACACTTAATGAGATGTGACAAGTTGGAGGCGCGGGTTTGCTGTGGAGGAAAAGGCGGTCGCGTTATGATTTCCGAGTCGCACTCACATTGGGAGAGGGGTTATTGGGGGGGGGGGGGATCCGCGGACAGATGATTCCTGTCACACTCACTCATCTTCTTCCAGGCAATTAAACTTTATACGGCCCCAACAAAGCACCAGCAATTTAGGCAACGCGTTAAGGGGGCTTTGGTGGACACACACGGCTAATGGCGGGGTCAGGGGGTGAGTTAGTGTAATCTGACGTAATAACAATATTGACAACAACAACAGCTCGGCTATTATCATCATCATTAGCATTATTATTATTATTATTATTAATATTATTATTAGAAATTTATTCATTTTCATTCATGCAATTTGAATGTTTTTTCTCTTTTTTTCTTTTGAGTGGAGAATTTTGAAACCAGTTACATAAATAATATTAGACTATTTCATACCCATGCTATGATTTAGGCCTCTTTTGATATATTAACAACCGGCCCGGACCTACTTAGATTGCACTCATGTGGCTTGACAGTATCGAATATTTTGTACAGCTGTAACTTGCAAAGACAATGTACATTTATAACGATTCTTAGATTTGGACGATGTACTTTTTTTGCTGCAAAACACATCATCGGATACAGGGTGTTCCAGAGGAGACAATATAATGAAACAAAAATGGCTACAGAAAAATAACAATTCCACCACAAAATGACTTATAATGTAAAAAATAAATAAATAAAATTGCAGAAGGTGGTTACAGTGTTTTCAAATGGGTCAAATATCTAAGGCCTGTTCTGACATAAGAGGAAACATGAGAGGAGCCCGGAAACTTCGAGGGGAAAAACAGAGGGCGCTTTAAAATTGACAGGATACCTGGAGGGCAGGCGCTTCCCCTTTTAATTTGTCTGGTACGTTTCTTTTGGAAGGGGGTACCCCCAACCAGATGCCCCGGTCCTTCGAGTCTGCATAAGCCATGGCGCTGGAATCAATTCTCACTGTGTGCCATAATTAAATATCGCTTTAAAAAAAAAGAAGAAAAAAAAGCTCTGTGCTGCATCTTATCATTCCCTGGTCTTCCTTGGGTTTTTCCCCCCCTATCACATTAATAATAACAACACATAAAACGAAGCCCGCTATCTTCGAATTTGCTCGGAGAATTGCAAGCTAAACAAAGGGGGCACCTATGGGCTTACAGCTTATACAAGTGATATTTTCGTTATTTATTTTTTTTCTTGCAGGAAATGTTAACCTTGAAATGCTACTATCTGCGGCTAACAATGTGCGATCATAACCCCATAAATGAGGGGAGAAATTGAATCCTTTTAAGTTATTAAGCAGGAAAGGATTATAAACTCGTCTTTAGAAATGAGCTAGAAATCCCCATGTCTTCCTTTAAAAATGTCCCACAAGAAGCTGGAGAGAGAAGATTGCCCCCTTTTTTCACCAGAGCCCCACAAGAGATGGAGAAGAGGGACGGGAGGGGGGGGGGGGGGACAAAAAAATAAAATTTGTGCCCAGATAGGAAGTCGTCCCACATGGTAAGCGCCACTTTAATTAATAGACAGCCTTGAGAGGTATCACTGTCAGCCGGGATAATAGTGCCATAGCTTGTGTTTGTGGTTTCATGAATATTTGTGATGTGATCAAAGTCAAATGCCAGCACGGAGTGAATTTAAGCCTACTCTGATGTATTTTTTTTTTTTTTTTTTTTTAAGCTTTGGACACATAAAGCTGTTGACACTCAGACGTCTTGCTCTGATGCTATACCAGTGCTAGCGCTGATGGTATGTAGGCCTACGAGCTTAAAATTCCACTGCTTCAAATTGACACATTACTCAGTGCTAATAAGAGGAGGGGTGCGGAGCGTTTTATTATGTTGCACGGTGTGTTACCAACCTGGAACCAATAGGCTCATTTGTTACCCCTATATAGCCTTGACATTCATCAGCAATAGCCATGTGTAATTAACAGCAAGCCTACCATTATGGTGCTGAAAAGAATCAAAACAGAGCTGTGGACACGTTGTGGAAATCCACGTATTTGTGATATTGATCCGGCAGCAGAATTCAACATTGTTTGAGCGGTTTTCTGTTCATTTCTATAGATATTTACTTTAGATTCTCTTGTGCACTTTGTCAGTCGTTATAGCTTCAGAGTGGTGCGTTTTAATTTGCTATTCTTTGTTAAGTAAAAAAAAAAAAAAAAGTATAGTTCTATTATTTATTTTGTAGCGCAGGTTGACATTTTTACACTCTTTTATGAATGGCCTCATTAATCCTGTATTGTTCCGTATAAGTTCAGGGAAAGGGAAACTGCCAGAGCTTTACATGATGGTGAGGATAACATTTTTCTTTCTTTTGTTGAGGGCTCAGAAATCTGTAAAGTGATCCATCAGCGGACACTGACCACCGGCTGACAATGAGGACTTTCGGGGAACCTAATGAACCATGAAACATTGTTAGATCGGTCATCGGCAGGAAACAGACACTTTGACTCTCTTTGCACGATCCCGACCCGTTCAGCATTCTGTTAGCCCACATAAGCATAACCGTTAGCACAAACTAAACGCTATTCAACTTGAACAGGCGTGGCAAAATAATATAGGCTATTAAAAAAGAAGCAGATTGATAAAACGCAACAGTAGATTAATTGTCACATAATTTATTACATTTGGAAATAAGTATTATTTTGCATTAAATATAATATGACGATTGTATTTAATTTATAGCCTTGTTTTTACTAGCTGTATTAAATTGTAATTTGTCTATTATTATTATTATTATTATTATTATTATTATTCAGAGGCTCTGTTCCCCTCTCTGAGCGGAGAGGAGAAGAGCGGCCTATACCGATGTAAATTCCAGAGAAATGTGGCTCGAGTGGCTGCGGGGACAGGGGAGGTTAATCCGAGTTTAATGCAGTGAAGCACAGCGCAGGGTCTGGGCTGTGATGGGTATGTTATCTCTGCCCAACATTTGGGTCTCCCTCAATTTCCACCCAGCCAAATAGCTGCGAGAAAGTGCAGATGGAGTCACTCTCAATGCCTGAGGAAAAAACGTTATTAATAGCTAAATAACTTCCCCATACTTCCAGTGAATCTCTCTCTCACACTGTTCCAGATGGATTTGTTTGAAGTGGTCTCTCGCTTCATTCCCCTGTCCTTCTCATTCAGCGACGGCTTTAGACCCGAAATATAGCTACATTATATTACCATACACTTAGGAACCGTGTGCGTGTGTGCGTCAGTGCGCACGGCGTGTTTGTGAGGAGAGGAGGACACGTTTCTCATCTCCTTTTCACTCCAGACCGAGCATATTATTAGCCATATATAGAATTTGTTTTTGTACAAGAACAATATTTCGCAAATGGGTGTTTGGAGGAAAATTAACACACAAAACGAGGACATGGCACAAAGCAAAATTACGTGCGTCAAAAATGAAACACCTTGAGAAATGCCACACGTGGCAGCTTAATATTTCTGCATGAACCCGGGTCGCGGTGTGACTCGACTCGCCTCACCTCTCGCGGCTGTCACCCACTGTCAGGCGCGGGAATAATCCTACCTGGCACGTGTTTAATTAGAGCGAGGCTCAGGTAATCCTGCGATTTGCTGAGGTGTCCATCGCCTGTCCAGAGCGCGCGCGAGTGCCAGGTGGACATAACACCTTGTGGCGCGAAACAAAAAGATGAGCCCGGTTTGTGCGGAGTCAGACGCAGCGCTGCCTCTCGCTGTCTCTGCGCGCGCACGGATGGACTGCCGTGCACAAACAGAATAGAGGCTGGAGCAGGATCTCCGCTCGGTGACCAGCAGACAGACAGTCATCAGAATGAGAAAGTCTCATGCAAATATGGAGACCTATTGTGGCTGCGCTATTTGAAACTCCTGCTTCAATTATCCTTCGTTAACACTTTTGGAAAAACACCAAATAAAGGAAGGAGGCGCCACAAATATCTGCACACTATGGTGCCACAGAAGGCAGTTAGATTAGAGCTGGGATAAATCCATGATGTAACCTCTTAGAAAAATCAAATACACCAACCTAATAAACAAATAGATAAATAAATAAAGTCTTAAAATCTGGATAAGTAAACGGGGAAAAAAAATCTCATGAATTTTGTGCCGAGGGCGAGCTACTGTGAGCCTCGCTGTGAGATGAAAGTGGAAAGAAATAAAAGGCTCTATTTAATCTGCTTTAAACCCTCTGCACAGAAGGCTGCGCACAAACTCACAGAGTGAGGGGCTGATTGGGGATAAATACAGTTCGTACCGAGCCTGCGAGCTATTACAGCCACCACAAACACAGCTCCTATTCACCAGGCATCGTTTACACTGCTTACTCTAATAAGTATTAACGTTATTAAACGCCATCGGTACTGAAACAACATTACGCACCGGGTAGCCCTTTTTATTTATAGAAATGCAAATAACTTATAATTTAAACAAGAGCGCATAGCTTTAATGTACGGTTTCTAAAACAATAAACCAGTATTTAACACCATCACATTTACGTGCGTAAAGGCCGTGCGTAACGACGTGTGTCCGAGTGGGCTACGTCGATAATTCCCAGACAGCAGCAACACAAAGCCGCGTCTTGGACGCTTCAGACATTTGCAACAAAATGGTAAGACCTTTTTCAAGCATTAACGCAAGGTTTGACAGAAAAAATGAGACCGTTTTCACGCTATCAACCTATTCTGCTCCAACGGACCATTATCTGAAATTACAAAACTATGTAGCAGCGGGGCGTACTGAATAATTCATCTCCTTTTTATACGTCTCCTTGTCCTTTGTCCAAAGTTGTCTGTCTCTTTTAGCAGATTTTTTGAATGAGAATGGACGGGTCCTGGATTTGCTTTTGTACCCCGAACCCTTCACTTAGAAAAGCGTCCTCAAAGGGACGCGAGTGAAGTTCATCTTCAAGTCTGAACAAAACTTACGGCACAAAAAGACCTTTTTGTGAATCCTTATCTAAACTTCATTCTCATGTCCTCAAAGGGGTGAAACTCGAGAGTGTTTGAAGGCTGTGTGTTTTGACTTGAAATACAATGGGTTGAAAAATAGCTATGTCTTACAAAAAAGCATTGGCTCAACTCAAAATAAAATGTAAATATTCAGAATGCGTCAGGAGGTCATTTGGTGAGGAATAGTTTAAAAAAAATAAGAATTTGCATGTTTATGTTAATCCCTGCACTCTTTGTAAACTACATTTGATTGCGCATGTGTGGAGCTTTAATTATGGCACATGTGTGACACTGACACTAAACCCCCAAACATGTAAGTTACAATATTTATGTGCGGCGTGGAAAGTGGCAGCCGCTGACAGCTCGTACCTGTCCCCCCTCCGCGCGTCAGCTTTACGAACAGCAGCGCCAATAATAATCTCTACATTGATTTCCACTTCAGCTGACAAGTGCTGAAATGTCGGCCAACTGATTGTGAAATGGGTCAACTGTCAGCTGTCGTTTAGAGCTCGTTAACCGCTGAATGAAAGAGTGAATGAATGAAGGAGGAATTCGGTTTCACAAATTAATTTTCTGCCAAGGCTCTCATAAATAATTGAGAAGAATGAACAGCCCTGAGTTAGAACAGTTTAGGTCGATCCCAGGAGGACAAGAGCAGGGGCAGCTTTAACACTGAAGTCCCGAGGCTTAATAATAATAATAATAATAATAATAATAATAATAATAATAATAATAATAATAATAATAATAATAGCCTGAACTTACATTTATCACCGAGGATGCCATCGATGCTATGCTTTGTTTTCTTTTCTCCATCTTCGTCCTTCTTATCACAGTCATCCTCGTCATCTTTTTTGCCAAATCGCGCCCTCAAAACGCGGCTGATGGAGCTCACTAATGGCGACAAGAAGGTAAACGGGTGATTAGGCCTAAGAGCCGTAAAAAGACCCATAGTAATCCTATCAGTGCTCCCTTAACAATTACTCAAGTTTTAACCGAGAAAAGAAAAAGGAATAGCCTTACAAACAATATGATCCATAATCGTTATATAAGAGTGCGCGTAGTATAATAATAAAAATAGTGCGGCTTACCAGAGGATGCCTCACCTGAAGGGACAGTGCTTCTATCGCACACGCCGTCCTTCAGCAGTTTGTCCCGGATCTCCCAGCTGAACATGCCCGGGTTCTCGCGCTTGTACTCCTCGATGCGCTTCTCCACGTCCGGAGTCGCCACCTGCTTTGGTGTCCGAATGTGGACCGCGCGCGTGTGTAAGGGTGACACAGGAAGACACAAGGAGGAAACACGAAACTGGATTTAATGACGATCATTTATACATTCGGACTATTATGTTTGATTATAAGAAGCCGTTTTCAAGTTACGGAGCACGGGGACGCACGAGGTAAGAATTCAACAGACGAAAATGTCTTGAATTTTTTTTAAAGCTACGTAACCAAGTCTGTTTTATAAATATTTCCTTTTTAATTTAAATGTTCAAAAATGAGTTTAGAATTATTAGCTCATATAAATGTTCATAGTCATAATTTAGAAAAAAATAAAAAATAAACATAAAGTAACTAATTAACTAAACACAATTTAAAATAAAATATAGGACAAATAATTAGTTGCGAATCTTTTGAATGCCAAATTATAATTGAATTAATAAATAAAGTATCCTAACTTGTTATAGTTTTCCCCCACCGTATTTAAATATGTGCCCAGTTTAATAATGGCACACATGTTGAATATCACAGGGTCTTATTTGTTTACTGGACACGGAACGCGCCCGCAGAGGCCCCACGGAGCCTCCACGAGTCGGCGCGCTCGCGGCTTTGCTCACCCGTGGCTTGCTGCCCCCGATGGCTCCGGGGCGGATGGACCCGGTCTCCTGGTACCGGCACAGGATTTTGGAGACGCAGCCGTGCGACACGCGCAGCTGTCGCGAGATGACGCAGGGTCGGATGCCGTGGTGTGCCATCTCCACGATCTTGTGTCGGATGTGGTTCGGGAGCGGCCTCCCGTTGATGAAGACGCCGCCGAGCTGGTTGACTCTGCCTTGACCCAGAGGTGTGGACACTGGACAGGACAGGACAAGGGTAACCATAGCAACAGGGGCACAGGTATACGAGGCGTTCTAATAGGCCGCAGTTTAGCACATTACCATGTTCTACATTTTCAAGACAGGGCGCACGAGCCACTCCAGCGCGAGCAGACACTTCCCGCCCTGATTATTCGTAGTCATGCTGTTCAAATATTGATGTGATCCTTTGAGCTGTGTGTGTTAGTGCCATTTCCAGCAGCATGGCACTTGAACAAATCCCGCGGCTCGAGCCACTCGCAAGGAGCGTGGGTTTGTACATTTCGGTCTGGCCCACTTGAGCACGAACTGGGAGTAATGGGAAAACTGCTTCCATAAATATATGCAAATACAAAAAAGATCTTTTTTACGCACATATGGCCAGGCGACTGGAGTGGAATCTTCATTACAATTACACAGCGACGAGATTTGTTTTATGTTAGCCTACAAGATGAGCTCCTTAAAATGTAAAATGTTGTATTATTGTTGCATTTATTACATTGTATTGGCTCTGTTTATTTGGTTGGTAGAATATACGTTCATGCATGCAAGACACGCGCAGCAACGTGTTATTGTTAATATATATAAAAATGGCTGACACTTTGAAGTTGTTTTTACAGGCGCGCTTCAGCTCCATGGCAATAGTGCTTGGCGAAGGCCCAACCGTTTTGGAAGACTGGCATATTTATCACAAAAAAAACGAGAAAAAAAATAAACTATAAAAGGAAGAAGCAGCTCTCTATAAGACTGTCCCTTTTGACCTGGAAAAATGTCGCTTAAGTATGAAACATATGAGACAGAAATAAAATATCAAAACGAGAGCTGGTGGAAAAACAAGTGCAGTGCGCATGCCTTTCAGGGGATTTACATACATTTGACCAGACTGGAGCGTGTCAACTTTAATCGCCACTGACTGGAGGTGGAGAAGGCACCTCTGTTTGCCTCATGTCGCCCGTAACTAGCTGCATATTGCCATTAAAACCTGCCCGGTGTCAGGCGTGTGTAACGTTGCTTAAGAACAGATGTTTGCAGCTGCCTTACCTTCCAGAGGAAAGCCGGTTCGGGGGTAGTTCTGGCCTGGCGCAGGACGCATCATTCGAGGCACTGTTCCCGGTAAAGTAGCCATTCCTCTTTAGCTACCCAGAATACAATGTTTTGGGGGTATATGGTCCAAACAAACCAGGAGAAAAGAAATTAATAACAAATACACGGAGTGTGTTAAAAAAAAAAAAAAAAAAGCAGCGGTGAAATCCCCAATCCCTCGTAGAGACACAGCACACAGAGCGAGCCCTCTTCCACGGGGCCGAGCGAAATAAAGCACAAAAAAAATAGGAAATACAAATGTCTCAACAAATGCAGATCGAAAATATGCCCCTTTAGGCTCGATTAGCAACTGATGTCGGCGATGCACTTGACGCTCAACGGACCGGGGACGTAAAAGCGGAACGCGCGTTTTGCCGTTCGGGTTCAGTGTAACGTCTGCCCGCAGCCTGGAAGTAGTTTAAGTGGCCAACTTTGGTTCATGTCGTAGGAGGAGACACCGCGCGCTCCCATAGGCTCTCTGGCCTTTCTTTTATGGATGAAAGAGAGTGGGTTTAGCCAGGAGCTGGCGGACCAATCAGAGCTACACGCTTCACTTTTAATTCACTGCTGCCTCCCTCTTAAAAAACAACAAAAACCCGGCACAGCACCGCGGTGGAAAAAAAAAAAAAAAAATACCACGCTTCTCAAACGCACAAGAACGTAGATCTAAAGGCAATGAATGTATGGGCCAAGTTATGTATTCCTTCAATTTAGTGTTTCCTCTGTATTTCCCATTTGTATTCCCTTTATGTTTATGTGCTACTCTACACTGCTTTAAAAGGATATATAACAATAATAGATTTTATATAGGCTACTATACTATATTATACTAAACAGTAAACTACAACTATTGCCTGTACCATAATTTCATACGAAAAATAATAATTGCAATCCTCTGTCACGATCAAGTATTTAACGCAATATTTGTTATGATGTGCTTTTACGCACAGCTCTCTAAAATTAAAAGAAAAAGCTGACACAATTGAGTCAGGAATCAATGTTTTGGTCTCTAACGCTGCGTAAAAGTCACTCTTTCCCCCCCGTATAAGGCTTAGACACACAATACATGCGGCTCGTTAACCTGTCAATTAGGCCGAGTAAAAACGCGCAGCGTGCGTCTAAATCGCTCCTAAAAAGGCTCTGCGGTAATGACAAGACTTTGGATCGACCCGCTATAGACGACAACAGGTTGAGTCGCGCCGGCGGATAATTGCTTAAAGGTAATTGTTAGGAAATAAATAATGCTGCGCCATTAAAGTCCAATAAAAGAGGAGCACATATGGCTGAACAGACGAGGTTGCATGTGTCAGCTCTGTGGGCCCCGTCGCGCATTTAAAACCCTGACAATTGCCGTGGAAAACACTCCTGGTGGAAGGCAATTTCACAAATAATTTTAGCAACAATTAGGGAGTGTGGAGGGGTGAAATGGCGATTTCACATGCAGATGCGCCGGTGGGGAGGATCTGGTACCCTGCCGAATAGCTCTGACCCTCGCTCTGGCGCCGCACTGCGCTTCACATGGGACAGGGGCGCACAAAAGACGCGCCGCCGCCTCCTGGGAGGACGCACACAGCTCCGGATTAGGGCAGGCATCAATCACATGGAAACCTTGACAAAAGCGAAGGTCTTACAGAAAGAAAAAAAAGAAAAAAACCCTGACATATATTAAGGTAAATATTTGCCACTGAGAGAAGGCAACAGGCGGCAGGAGGTGGAAACGTGAAATCAAAGAGACACTCAAAGTTAAAAGTGGCTGGTCCGAAGTTAATGTTTGGAATATTGTATTGTATTGTATGGCGCCTTCAATCAGGGACGTGGATGGATGGAGAAGGTTTCAGGAGTAATGTAGCAAATAATTAGTTTCTGAAACACAAATACTGGAGATAGCGCGTGCATTGAGTCTTTTTTTGTAGGTTACTCTTGTTTTCTCTGGTTTGGTCCATTATGATGCCACACAGCTTTTCGATACATAACATTTTTCTGTTTACTGTATTATCAGCAATATCAATGAAATTGTAGTCAGTGTAACCTAAAAATTTTACCACTATTTATTAATTTTCCATGTTACACAAAAAAAATAACAAAAATGCAGGGACTTGCATTCAGAAACAAACATTTGCCCCAAAGCTTTTTCTGACAAGTCCACTAGTGGGCGTCTTCTGCTTTTTACCACATTTATGTAAGGTCTAATATCTCATCTGAGCAGTATATTTGACTGAATGTTTTCTGTTGTTCCATATTGATATTATGGAAAATGTAAAAAAATAAAAAAAAGGATGTACACTTACTTTTATTGCCTCTCTCAACGTTTGAGAGTCCATTTCTTTACAACAACAACAAAAAAAGAAGGAAAAAAAAAAAGAAATTGACTGGCCACTGGTATTTGGCTTTAGTGTAGTCAAATACCAGTGGCTCACTCTCAGTATGCACTAAAAAGGTTGTCAAACCTTTTACACCAAGAATCGACTCCTAAAATAATGAATTTCCAAGTACTACAAGCCTAAATCAAGATCAACTCTAAACATGGACTAATAAGGTTTAAAATATGAATGGACCAAAGTTATATATATATATATATATATAAAACACTGCACAAAGGATAAAGGGCTAACTTCCATAACATACAAAGCTAAGGTACAAAAAAGTATAGCCCATTCAAACACAGGGCAGACTTGTGCATAAGAAGTGGTCAAAAAACAGCAGTTGCAACAAAGCAAAGAGCGCATAAGATATAACGCTCCAGTGCTCCCGGGGTAGGAACCTACATACATATTTAATTCTTCCACTTTCCCCTGTGTCTCCCTTCTCGGAGTCAGTGCAGATGCAAACACCTCCATCTTGAAAACGATAAAGACCTCTATATCTTATCTCGATCAGCAGCGCTCTTCAAACGCTTTCCTTTCCATCGCTGCTCATTATTTGCGTTATGCCGATTACCAAAGTTTCTCCATTGCTCATAGGTGAACACTTTTCTTCTTCTTTCTGACACAAAGAGATTCGCAAGACTCTCTTTGTGTCTTGTGATCCAACTGACTGAAGACTGTGTACTTTTTTTAATGGCACACTGTTATTTGGATCGCATCACACAAAGAGGACGTAGGCGTTATCTGACATGAACATGTTTAGTGAATATAATAGATTGTGTTATTGTCTGATTAAGCTACTGTATATTCAAGTCTGTTTGGCAACAAATTGGAATAACATATTAGAAACATATTTTTATTTATGACGTATAAAGTGTAGTTGTTGTAAAGAGGTAGCCTACAGTATCTTATAAATAACTATGGATGACACGGTAGTTAGAAGGTCCCAGGTTCAATCCCCAGCCGGAGGCGGCATTTCTGTGTGGAGTTTGCATGTTCCTGCGTAGGTTCCCTCTAAAACTAAAACATGTACAATCACTTCCATCAGTCTAGTCCAATGGGTGGCTGTGGCTACAATATACAGGTGAAATTTCTGCTTCATTCAACTCAAACTGTGAAACTAATATATGATAGACTCATTACATGCAAAGTGAGATATGTGTAGCCTTTATTTGTTGATTGTGGATCTTGTAAAAACTCCAAATAAAAAATCTCATAAAATTAGATTATTTTGAAAATGGACTGTAAGCCATAATCATCAAAATTATAACAAACAAAGGCTTGACATATGTCACGTTGCATGTAATGAGTCTATATCATATATTAGTTTCACATTTTAAGTTGAATCACAGAAATAAATGAACTTTTGAACGAGTGTCACCGGTAGTAGTTTACCACCATCGAGTATGGAGTGAATGAATAATGATTACAGTGTGAGGCTTTGGCAACACATTGAATAGTGCAATAAATTATTATGATTAAAATAATACAATAGCCTGACAATGACAGACAATTGTATTAGACATTAGACAGACATTACAGAGACAAAATAGTGATGAATACATTTGTGAAAACGGCCTTTATCAAAATGTAGGTTTAACAAAAATGTGTTTTAAATGTTACATTGGTTTACAATGCAATAAGACAAAATTATTACAGGTAACTGTTGTGTTTAAAAAGGTACCCTCAAGTGAGACACAGATTAATGAAGTAATACAATATTTTGACAGTGATGTTAAGGCGTGCTTGAACTCAAGAACAATGTTACATGATTTAAGTATTTTGCCCTGGCCACACATGCTCCCAAGCCGGTCTGAAGAATAATTGAGATTCTCATCTGGAGCTTGTTGACATTTAACTCCTATAGAGAGTTTTCAACCTGGATAGACTCAAACAGAGAAAAGCAGTGATTAGGAAGGATTTATTGACATGTGTATATTATTTTTTTGCGACCCGTGAAGGATGCAGCAGGAAGAAGCCGTGGCAGAAGAGGTGGAGACGGGGAGGAGGCGGGTCGCAGCACAGCTGGGAAGCGAAAAGGACCGAGGGCGATGATTGGCTGCTCTGATGGGCTGAGGTGGAGGTGTGACCCTCACGGGAGCGATCACCGGCTTGTCTTTAAAAGTTACAATAGTTCTGCCCCATTTTGATTGGCACCCTAAATACGTGCCTAAAGTGTTGTGCAGAAACCACCAGCGCTGCTTAATAACACCATTCTTTAAATATCCTGTAGAGAAGGGGTTTTCAGGGCGTGCCCCGTTTTGCCCTAACAGCGACAACTCCTGTCTTTGCCTTGTCCAAACATTTGCACATCTGCTCAGCATTTCTTCTCCAGTGTAATGACTTCCTCATGGGCATTATTCTATCATGAGTCGGCGTACAAAATGCTTGCGTACCACTGGTCGGAGGGAGGCTTACGTCGAGTGTAGCTCTGAATAAAGAAAGGTAATCGTGTACGGAACTCACGGACATGGACTTTGCAGGTGTGATTGTTTATTGCAAAGAATGGACCGTTTCTCTGTCTCCGTCCCGGTTCAAGACAGCGCTGGACACTCGGAAAGTCACTGGTCTGGCAATGAGGCGACAAAAAATATACAGAACAGCCATATCAAAGAGAGGTTTAGGTTTAAATGTTATCTTTAAATGTCAGTCAAAAACTACCGGTATCAGGTTTAGATGGATAAAAGCAGAAGGGTAGTCAGTTTTTCCGATAATTTTCTTGTTATTCTGGTCAATTTATTCAAGATCACATCCATTGATTTCAGTGTCATGACTTTGTATTCATGTTATGGTCGGCCTTTTAAGAAGTTTTGACCCAAAGATACAATAGGACTGGTTTTAACCTCTTAACCCCCACCTTAACCGAGCAGATTATCTCCAGTTCAGCTTTACCAGGAGCTTAGAGCCTCTAGGCCAGTGTAACGCCTCATTTGAAAGCTAAGACCTACAAAACTGATCGAAGATTTTTCCTCGCGTTGTCACTGTGCGGTTGCACCTTTTTGTTGTATTTTTGGCGGCACGGTAGCGCAGCGGTTAGCGCTCTCGCTTCAAGAAGGTCCCGGGTTTGATTCCCACCTGCACGGGGCCTTTCTGTGTGGATTTTGCTTGTTCTCCCCATGTCTGCGTAGGTTTCCTCCGGGTACTTTGGTTTCCCCTACCACTAAAAACATGTACAATAGGCCAGGATGAATAATGTGTGTGGGGGGAATGTAAATTGTCTCATGTGAAGCGGTTTGTGACCATGTCTGTGAAAGGCGCTATATAAATAAAGATATTCTTCTTTTTTTTTGTTGTGTTTCTGTGACATTTTAGTCGCCTGATTTTCTGCTTGTCAGTCAAGTTTTTTCACTTTTTGTCACTTGTTTTGTCGCTTGTTTTGTCACTCTTTTGTTGCTTTTTCATCCGTTTGGTCGCCTATTTTGCAATGTGTTTGTGTCTGTTTTGCTGCGTTTTGTTGTATTTTTGTTGCCTTTGTGTTGCATTTTTGTCGCTCTTTCGATACTTTTTTGCTGCATTTTCATCCTCATTTATGTCCCGGTTTTGTCCCTATTTTGTCGTTTTTTTCAAGAAGCTAAGCTTTGTGTAAGGTCCAATTGGAGAAAATGTGCTCGGATAAGGTGGGGGTTAAGATTTTGTAGCACTAGGCCATGTCCACACGTATCCTAATATCTCCACAAACGCAGACATTTCTACATTTCTACATTTCTACAACCATATGCAAAACTATCTCTTGTTTGCAGAACTGATGACGCAACGTTCCATCTAATAACGTTGCCATGGATACGCGCGGCTTGGAGAAATAATTATCCAGATATTCTGTCCACACCTCTCCGTTTATAAAGCGTTTACAAAAGTATCCAAAGCGATGACGTCACCTGGATGCGTGTGGCCAGAAGACCAAAACACAGACAAATATCAGAGTTTATAAAAGTATCTATGTACGTGCGGACAGAGCCTTAGGTCCATGGATATACTGTGCCATTCTCGCTGATGTGAAGAGTTCCACACAGTTAAACTACAAGAACTTTGCCAGGATACAGGAGGGAAAGAAATGAGCAATAAAACTAAAAAAAAGGAAAAAAATCCCCACAAACTCTACATAGCTGACATGCTTCTGCAGAGAGATTTATTTTCAACTTCTGCTCTTAGTTGTAACTTCACCTTTGGCGTGTTCTTGTGAATCACTGCTGGAGATTGGTATTAAATATGATCAAGGAGAAATTTATAGTATATGCTTTTTTACAGATTTTGGGTTTAGACATGATGCTTTAGGGAAATTGGTTGATCTCCCATCATTTCACCTGTTTGAAGAGCGCACCTATGGCACCAAAGTGACACTAAACCCAAGCCCTATCTGCAGGACAGCGTAGGCGGCCATGACGGTTGGTTAGACATCACTTTAAATATTATCTCATTGTAATGGTTAAAGGCAAATCTCAACGGCACAAAGATCAGTGGTTGGCAATAACATGGAGTGACTTGAAACAGCAGGCACCATATTAAACTATTACAGCACTGGGCTTACATAAACAAAGCCTTAGTGGATAACAAAAGCCATCACATAAGAATGACGTTATTGGTTGTGTTAGTGTAAAACAGCAGGAGATAGGTGAGCTCTGCTTTGGGTAGATAAGGGACTAGAATAATGCACCAGGGCCTTTGTAAGACATCGCAAGAACGCAGAGGAAAGCAGCAACATACCACATGTGCAAGGCTGACATTTCTTGTCATAAATATTCCAACCATAAACAGGTGGTCATAGATCGACGGCTGATCCGTGCAAAATGTGTAGTTTGGAGTAATTCATTTGAAATCATATAATAAATAATAAACAGCCTTTCTGTGTGGTGATGCTCATTTTTATTGAGCTGGTCCAGTCACTCCCATGAAGCTAAAATATCACAATGGGTACATTTCAACATGTCTGACCAACATCAAAGTATCCACTGACGCTACAATCTGGTCAGCCACTGCTCTAATAGTTTACATCACTGAGGGATGAGTTGAAGACAATACGATACAATGAAGTGAAATTAACAATACATCTATGAGCTATCATTGTTACTGAGTGCAAACAATTGGATGCTCACTATCTCTTCAGATCTTTTGTTCTCCGTCGGCTCTTACAATGTCTTCCTCCAGAAGCCGTCGCTCCTCAAGTGTCACAGCACTAGTTTACTGAGACCGCAGAGCTCTGAAGGTTTTATTTGGAGTAAACAGCCTCAGAGTGTAATGTGCAGTGACAGGATGTCAGCCATGTTGGCTCAGATCAGCGGCTCCACCTGCTCCACCTGCCCCCGTCCAGATGAGGCTGCTCTCACCTCCCTCACTTTGACTCCAGGCTTCAGCAAAGAGCTGCAACGAGACACTAATATCCCTCATGTAAATAGTGTGTGTTAATACATCTGCAGTTAGCCAAAACTGCCAAAACACTAAACATCATCACCTGAAATCCAGAATTGTTAAAGGATTTTTTATTTATTTTTTTCAGTTCAGGGCAGGTCTAAACCGAGCACTTCAGTTCAGTTGAGTGCTGTTTTTCAGATCCTAGAAATGCTCAAAGAATATGCAGACCGTGACTTTAAACAACACAATTGAATAAAATGTACTAAACATGTGACGCGTTAAGTTTCATAGTGACTGGGCCCTTGAGCAGGACAGTTAGGGCCTTTTCTAATGTGCAACCAGTAGTTTGAATGTTTTTATTTTTTGAAAAAAAAAAAAAAACAGATAAGATTACAGATTAGACTAGGACAGTGGCTTTCAACTTGTATAGTGTCAAAATCCACCATCACCCAGCAAGCTTTGCAAGTTGCAAACCCAAACAAACTTCAGCTATGATTTGACGAGACAAGAACTGTACAACCTGACACAAAGTTACGAACCAATTTAAACTTCATAATAGGGTATGACAAAGTGCAAAGTAGTTTTGCTTTATTCATTCTGATAGAGAAAATTAAAGCAAAAACTGTTCTATGGTGCAGATCGAAGTTCAAATTTAGACATAGTAAAAGAGAAATACATGTAAGGGCCATCTTGAAAACATCTGGACACCACTCACACAAGCAGCTGCCAGATAACTCACAAGGTAACATTACAATTCTTCAAACTCTTTCTCTGTGTCGTAACAAGCTCCACGGACATTCAAATCTTTAGCGGGGGCAGCAGTGTAAAGGAATACTGGGGGTTGCTGGCATCATTTTATTACAGTGGCCAGTGTTACAATCCATTTTGCACGAGCGGGGGACTGCGCAGAGCTGGTGTGAGAGTCGGTGTGTGTGGCATGTGATAGGAGCAGAATGCTGGCCTGGCACGCTCTGATGTGCGTGCCAAATCCACTTGTCCCCTCACACAGGCGACCAGTGTGGGGCTGTGGTGAGCCGAGCAGCCAGCAGAGGTCTGAGGAGAGCAGCAATACAAGGCTCCTTACACTATACAGCACGAAAGTCCAAGCTCCCAGTATTACTTTTAATCAAAGTTCTACAGCATTGGTGGTCAGAGACTTTTTCCCACTTCTTCTTGTTGCATAAAAGCAGGGGGGAAAAAAGGATACGAGGTGAAAGAGCATTCAATAAGGTTCTCTAGATGACTTTGAGAGGTGTGGTTTCCATGCTATAGGCCTCCATCTTGGTAGGGGAAATGTGAAATTTGAAGTTAGAAGCTGGCCAGGTTATTGAAATGACTAAATCAAACTACTGTAGCTTTGGCTGCATGGGCCTCTTCACGATTGCTTTCTCGTAACAGTGTATAGACGAAGTTCATTGACACAGCTTTCAGTCCAGCACATTTGGAGGTCCTCTCTAGGAGACGTTTTGGGCCAGTCGTTCACAGACTATAGAGAAGGACGAGGTGAGTACTGTAAGTTAAAGTAAGAATTTTCAGGGTCGGAAAACTCTTTAAAAACTTAATTTTGATGTTGTGCCTTTGCAATGTCATTGAGCACTGACGGAAAGTAAACTTAAGGAAATGAATACTGCAGGTTGATAAAATGGATAATGGTAAAGCACCAGTAAGTGTAGAAATGAACAGCCTGTTGTTTATTTTTATTTTATTTTATTACTAACAATGAAAGAGGAAGCCACTGAATGAAATGTTTTTTTGAATTGTAGTTGTGGACCACAACAGGTATTCCAAACATATCCCGATTCATCACAGGAATTAGTTTATATTTCACAACTTGCAGGGTCACTTTTCAGGGTCATTGTCACAGAACTGATAGGAAAGTCGCCAGAGAATTCATGAAATTGATACAAATGCTTTATAATTAGATAGACTGTGTTTTTACAATATGTTGTGTTTTTGTTGATTTTTTGCTGTTGTTGTTGCTTTTTTGTGGCTTTTTGGTTGCGTTTTCGTCGCATTTTTGTCGCTCTTCTGTGGCTTTTATGTCGTCACTTTTTTAATGTGTTATTGTTGCTTTTCCGAGAAGAAGCTTTTAGATCTGGGTAATGCCGACCTGGAGAAATGCTTGGTTCAGGTCGGGGTAAAAAGATAAACCATGATGTTGATGTTGACAACATATCGAACAGGATTTTGAATTATCAGGATATCTTTTTAAGTTGATCAACATTTTCACTGTTAACTTTGAGTAAATAAAACAACCAATAAAACGATGAGCTGTTGTTAAGTGTCCAGAAAAGCGCTATATAAAACCGATGCATTATTATTATTATTATTATTATAAATGCGACATTATTTCATCTAACTTGTATTAAGTAAATGACCCTTCATAGTGAATATAAACCGACTGAAGTGGTAAACATATAACTGCAGATACAAACGTCCAAAACCCCATGTGAGCAGCGTATTTGTATCGGCCCAGCACATTAACTGAGCTCATGGTGAATTACAGAGGAAGTTTCTTTAGAACTGATTTTCAAAACGCTGTCTTATTGCTATTCATAATCAATACTCATACTACTACTCCATATGCAATAAACATGGAATCAGTGAGACAAACGGGATTTCACAAGGGAAAGCTTAACCGCTGGGAGCACATGCGTCTTAGTTTGTGAGGTAATGCTGTGGAAATGGCAATAGTCAGTTTAGCAGTTCATCATATTGGCTTCATTCATGTAATAGTATCTTCATTTAGAATATGTGTAACACTTCATTTGTATTCATTTATTAATTGTAAAATAATTACCACACTATCATAAAGAATACAAGTTTATATTGGTGCTGCTATTGTTGAATAAAAGCATGAATATACCACTATGTTTCAATAAGCAGTAAAATCAATCTGCAAACAACAATTTTGTCAAAATAATGTTTTTAAAGTGCATATGACACATTAGACACCATTTTTGCTAAAACATCATTCACACGATTATATTTCAGATTTTGCCAAAGATTGTACCCAGCTTTCTTTAGTTTGGCCATGTTTGTGATGTTTATAGTTTCACTTCCTTATTGGACACCGACAGGAAGTGACATAGATGAAGGCAAACCATTTTAAACTGTTGCCGTGCCGACCATGTTATGTCAATGGGAAATGAGTCAAACTGCTCTGGAACTTTAGCCCTATCTATGTCACTTCCTGTCAGCAGCTTAAACATTCAAATAAAAATAACTTTTCCGCCCAACATTTCTTCATTAAAAAGATAATTATGCGGCTGATGTTATCCTTCTAAATAAGTCATATTTTCAAAAGCATTAAAACCATCATATGCACTTTAAATCCAAACATCAACTATAAACTGATATCTTTGGTGAAAGTATCAGTGTGTTTTGCTGCAGATGTGTTGGGGTTGGACCAGTAACCACATGTCTCTTAATTTCAAAGAACACAAGGCTTTTTCGCCCTAATCAAGAGTAGACACATCAGCAAGGCGGAGGCTATGAGGGGAAGAAGAGTCCTCTTTGTTAATGAACATAAAAGTAATGCCTTCATTTTGCATGCTACCACAATTAGTCTCAGCGTGGGGCATCTCAAAGCCTCCTCCAGAGAAGCCGGATCACTTGACCCCCATCTGTGACCGAATCCTGTCTTCCCATTAGGTGCTGGCTCGAACCATAACGTCTATCTCGGTGCGGGCTGGACACAGATGCTTAAAAAAAGCCAGGGGCGTCACGAAGCATGCACAGACACACAGTCACACGGCACCTCGTATTCAAAGGAGCCTTTATTCTGTGGGCAACTCAGCTCAGGACACCAGGCATGGGCTGTTTGTCGGGCTTAAAACATCATAAAAAACTGATGCCGGGTAAAGGATATGCAGTGCTATGTTAAATATGGATCAATGCTTCTGATATAAACTACTACTACTACTACTTGTTTATGATAGGTCTCAGTAAGCTGGATCTATGACTATGCTGCATGCAAACTTGAAGTCAATTCTCAATCAATGTCATAATAAAGAAATATGTAAACACAGGAGTCTGCTTTAATCTCTTACTTAAACCAAGCACATTTTCTGCAGTTCGGCATTACCCAAATCTAAAGGCTTCTCGAAACAAAGTGTCAAAATAAAGACGAAAACGAGACGTAAAAAAGGATGAAAACAAAATCGTTACAAAACAGTTACAAAAAAGGCGACGAAATAGCAACAAAAGGGTTACAATAAATGCAACAAAAACAAAACAAAAAAGGTGACACAAAGCAACGAAATAGATAGTTTTTTTTTAAAGGCAACAAAACATGACAAAAAAAAACCACGTCAATAAAGCATCAAATATACGACAACAAAGTGACAAAAACGCAGCAACAATGCACTTCCTGGGTCTTAGCTTTCAAATTAGGCGTGACACTGGCCTATAGGCTGTAAGCTCCAGTCAAGGAACTCCTTAGATTTGGGTAAAGCCAAACTGGAGAAAATGTGTTCGGTTAAGGCGGGGGTTAAGAGGTTAACAAGGTAGTACATACATATGAATAGAACACTCTTGCTTTCTAAATCCTTGCATTAAACAGTCACAGCATTGACCTTCTTTTCGAGATGTCCAGCTAATAAATCTATATGCTTCTGCACAGAGTTTCCCTCATAATTCTGTGGAGACCGCCCATTTGTCACTTGTTCATTCACCTAATTAAAAAAAAAAAAAAAAGGCCTGCAAACCGCTGTGTTATGTGAGACGTGAATTATACCCCGGCGCTGGAACACGGCTGTTAGCTCACAAAATTAAAAGTGTTTGGTATATGATGAGCTACGGTTTTACAAATGGAGCTTGATAGTGAATCCTTGTTAGTCTAAACAAACACATCGGTCAGCTCTCCCCCCGTTAATCTACCTTACAAAATGTATTACATGATGGAGCAATGGTGGTCAAAAGTAAGTGGCAGAAAACGTTTTAAGCCGTTAAAGAGGCTGTTGTAATTGAGCGGTTAACACAGAGACCGGATTCAATTTCCAATGTTTCTGAAGCGTTTGCATTTCTCCGACTCAATAAATTCACTTAGATCTGTAATTTGGCGGGTAATGTAAAAATCCCGGATAGAATTTTCTACTTTAATAATCAGGGGGGAAGGTATTCAATATCTGTGTGCAGGCAAAACTACAGCCTTAATTATAGCTATGGTGCTCAGTCATCCAGGAATTTCCCATCAGTGTTTGATAATCTCAACTAAAGGTCTAATTATAAAGATATACTCAAATAGACAGTCACAATACAACTATACTACACCATTACCACAACTATTACTACTATAGTTGTACTGTTGCTAAAACCACTGCTGCAAGATATTTTATTTTTCTTCTCTTTACATTTTGAACAGGCAAAATTGACAAAGGTTGTGTGAAATACTTAGACTCTCTACTTACACTTAATCAACGATTAACGATATTTGTTCTTTTGATACCAATACCTGAACCATACTTTTTCCTGATACCTATCCTAAAACATAAACAGAACAATAATGTGTGGAAGATATGCACATTTACAATATCGGGTTCACCTCCAGTGTCAGGAAATGTGTGAAAAAATTGGGACTCATTTGGGGGGAAATAGGGAAAATATTGGTCATTAAAAAATGAAGGAAAAAAAAATAGGAAACGAGAAAAAATTGGGGCTAAAATAAGAAAAAAATAAATAAAAAATCATTTATTTGAGCTGAAAAAACAAGTCCCCTCCTTTAATGTTGTCCCTGGACCAACAGCATCAAAGCTTGGATCTAAAGATATGAGATTCTTTTTCGGTATCTGCTTTCGATACTTTCATTTTTTTTCGATACCGGCAAAACTGAAACCTTTTTTCCGATATCATACTGGTATCGTTTAACGGTACCCTGCCCTTGGTTTGGGATATAACTTCAGCAGGTAAGAAGTTGTATTATTTAGAAGGAGTCCTAAATAGTAACTCTTCATGAAAAGACTAATTATCTAAACACATTAGCACCTATTTATGTACACACTCTGCACAATTCCCTGCGATACCAAAACAAATGTACTGATAGTATTACTGTAACGACTAGACTAGCCATGACTGCAACATTGTCTTTCTAATAAAGGTAGAGAACCTACATAATGCACGTGAAAGCAAAGTGTGTTTAAGGCATTACCGGTCATCTTCCACATAATTCAATTAAATTCAGACATCTTGTAGCTTACTCTATGTGGCGCAGGCTCGCTGATGTCAAAGTGGGGATTTATTTTTTATTTTTTTCTCAGTAAAAATATATATCTCCGGTCATCTGAGCGTCTCTAACTCAACTGTCACAGAAGATTAGGAGAGGAACAACTTGTCTTGCTATCCCGAGGAGCATGGGGTCCTCACGAGAGCCTAGCCCACAAGCGGAATCAATGTTACCGTTCACATAATCACGCATTGCAGATTAACCATGTAAGATGAATTCGGTCTGCTGCCTAAGTGTGTAAGGCCTCTATTCATTTTTAGATGTTTTCCACAGAAAGAGTGGTCATACCATCGCGTTGACGCCTCTCTCCTCCTCCCCAAGTTGCATCTCGAGAAGAAAGTCCTTTGTCCGGAGCCTTGCGATCTTGCAGTCGGTCTGGTTACCCAAAATGAGAGCCACCAACAGGAGTCCAAAAATTGCACAAATCCCTTCGCTAACATCCAAGTAATCCAGTTATTCTGTTCAATTAAACTCGCGAGTATGTGTTTGGATTGTGGGATTCAATAAGTCACTTAGATCTGATTTAGATAAGCTTCGATCTATGAATGATGTCGCTGATTTTGATTTTGTAAACATTTCACCATGTAATTTCCTCTTTTTATTCATGCAATACTGTACCTTATCACCTCATATGACATTAAATTAGATTTGAGAGCTCGGCTTTCATTTCTGTCTGTGAGTAGCAATGCAAGATTTGAATAGACTTGACCGAATAAACTACACAAAATACTTACATTTATAACGCATATTGGTCTGTTTAATTGTAATCGACCAAATTCTGAATATTCTCTAATGTCTCCAGGAAGTATAGTGAGAGAAGTGAGCTCTGTCACCTCGCCACAAGAAGGTTACAAGTTAGATTCACCTGTTCTGCCTCTGTTGGTGGGTTTCTTTGCGATATTTTAAGATAAGTGGCAAAGTTCTCGAACATAATCTAAAGACATACCTAAAACTAAAAGTGAACATTAACACGTGTGTATACAGGATGCTGTGATTTTTTGTTTGGCAATCATCTAAGGTTAAGGTGTACTATATTTGTCCTCTGTTTTTGACCCATCCTTCGATACCACAGGGGCGACCTGTCAGGAGCAGTGGGCGACCACAGTGATAGACGTTAAGCGAGACTCTTCCTTCTGCCTCCAGTGTTCATGAGCCTGTAATATGAGTAGTTTTTATGAAAGCAAATGGGTGAACATTGTACTGAGAGTCAATACTTGTGTCAAAAACGAAGTATAAATGCAATTCTAAATGTTTTACTGGAAAATAAAAAAATAAAAGAAAAACCTAATATGCATGTCACATCTGTTTTTATCTTGGTTTTGCAAAGTATGCTACTTTGGTCATTGTCTTCTTTTCAGCATTGTCCTTTTTAAATGACAGCCTCTAATGAAATATTGTGGTTTATGAAATCCAATGGTAAGTGGGGGTCTTTTTTAATATCCCACTTGGAAATTCCCCAAGTGTGTGTTTGCCCTGCTCCAGCAGTGCATGTATCATCTATACAGATCGTTTCTAGTATGTAAGTATGTATGTATACATGTACGTTTACATGTATGTTTTTAGTATGGCTTTTAGGCCGGCCTAAGAAAGAAAAGTATTAACCAGTTCTGGATAAATTCATTATTTCATTCATAAACATGAAAATATATAGAGGCCTTCATCACAATATTCATATATATTTGGAATATAATAGCGCATAATATTGGCTAATTGTATGTATTCAAAATGTAACCAATGTAAGTACAAAGGTTATACCACAAAATAACAGGGCAATAATTATTTAACTCGAAAGGTTTGCAAAACTAACCTTTTAAATTTGTCAAGTATATGCCAGAAACTGCCTTTTGTCCAGGGTGTGGCTCATTTAAGGCCCATTGCAAGTGGAAATGGCTTCAACCAAGTCTGTCATCATAAATAAGAAATAGAAGCGAAGGATAAAGAATAGTTAATTATTTAAGTTTTTTTTTATATACATACATATATATATATATATATATATATATATATATATATATATATATATATATATAATATTATTTAATTTGCTTAAAACTGGATATACATTTTGGATTGAATAATCATCTTAGGGAACAACAACACTAATGCTGAAAGCCACCATTAAAACAGTAGTAAACACTAACAGCCTTAATTGAAGGAATGCTTGGGAGGGTTAACTGCCCATTATCAGTCAAAAATCCTCTCTGTCTGTCAGCAGAGTCACACAGGGACACTGAGATATTTTCAGAGCCTAAAACAAGGCCCTGTCTCTTTTGTGTGTCTTCAGTGACCTCTCGTAGCGGAAAACCATGTGCTCGTCACACATAGGCACACACACACAAACCCGGGAAAAACAAGCTTTACTCAACAGGAGTGTGAAATCACCATGTTACAACAGCGGAGGGGGAGTCCAGACCTCAGCTTGGGCTCTGCATGCTCACTGTTGCTGACCCCGAGTACAAGTCTAGAAGTTCGAGCCATGGCTGGGATACCAAAGTTGACGATGCCAAAGTTGAGGTGCTACCAACCTGCCAACAAAAAAAAAAAAAAGGGAAACTTAACTTAAATTGAGGAAACTTACTTTAATATAGACCACTGATTCAGTCAATGGTATAGACATGACATTGACTAACCCCATGATTGGTGGCTCAATTTTACAAACCATTACTGTTAAGATTGTAGCGGACTTCTTGCAACTAGAGGTAGGTGCCATGACCCAAAATTCACAACTACAGCTGTTTTCAAAACATTAAGATCGGAATATTTTGTTTGTTTTACCTCAACAAACATTTAGGTCAAATACAATATAGAACAAACAGTAAATAGGCCTATTAAAAGAGGCCCACCTCATACAGCCATTAGTTCTGCAAAAAAAACGTTTCCTTTGTTCTCGTAATACGGAAAAAACAATACACAGTAAACTATGGCATATGGTAAGTACCAGTATTTCACTTAGCCTTAATAGCAGAGTGCTGATGCTATAAACTTCCTATCGTTCAGTTTAAAAAAATCGTTCAGTTTAAAAAAACATGTGGGCCACGTTGGCCCAAAGTGGTTCAGTAGAAACCTTTCCTCTGATTCACAATTTCAATACACGACTTGTGCGTAAGAACAAATATAAGCACTTTGTCATATTTTGGCATTAGACTAATTTCATCCCACAATTAGCTTTACACAGCTGGAGTGTGAAATCACCATGTTCCAAACAGTGGAAGCGGAGTGTGGGCCGTGGTTGTGGCTTATGCGCTGCTTTCAAGGAGTTGAGGTGTCTCTGACCAAGACACAAAATATTTACTTCTAGCTGTAACAATATCTTGATGTTGCAGAGGCCAACTTTATGTCCATTAAACCTCAATAGAGCATTTGATTATGCTGAATGTCATCATTCAAGTATCACATGATAAACAAATGCAGCATTCGTCCTATTATACTTTACGATATTATCAATTCATATGTTTTCTCTCCTTCTGTGAAAAGTAACTTGGGCTTGAAATAGGATTTTTTTCATATTTCATATTTATTCTATTATCATAATCCATTATACACCTTAAGCCTTTTATATTCATTATATATCCATTATATATATATATATATATATATATATATATATATATATATATATATATATATATATAAAATTCATTAATTTTCCATTCTTTAGATTTGCACTCTGTCACCTAGACAGTTATCGTTAAATAGTATTTTGTGATTTTGTATAGCTTACTATCAAAGTTATGCTGTAAAACTGATCAGATAAATGAAAAAAATGGAAGGTAAGCTTTACATTTTCTACAGCAGCAGTCTCAGAATTTTAATAAAAATATGTGTTACCTATCCGTGCTATACAGTCTATGGTGCTATGCCTACTTTTGTACAGACTTTATACGAAGTGGATGGACTTCGTTCTAAATCCTTACCAGAAGCTCTCACAACGCATTATGTTAATTTGGTTTGAAAAAGAAACATTAATTCCATTTAAACCAGCAGTAAAGACCTGATCTTACCCTTCACTGCTTTGACGTACATTGACTGCATTGTTCGTCATGTAAATGTCTGCTTCTTCCTTAGCAGCACCGCGCTCTGGCTCTTCCAGTTTGAGCGCGATGCAGAGCAGACCAACAGCACCCTCTAGTGTCGGGACGCCGCACTGCTGGAGACAACTCTGACCCTCTACGTCACTTCCTGTGTCAACATGGCGGCGCACTAGCTGCAAGCGAGTGACATTAGTGCAAAGTGTCAAAGATACTCGATAATAAATAAACGTGAATTTACTCAAGCGGTTCTCCGAAATCCCAGAGGTCAGTTTTACCCTTATGTTGTCTTTGTTTTACTTACCTAGCTTCACGAGACTTTTGTTTTGTTGTTCTTTGCAAGCTGCATGTCCCGTTTGCCCCATGCCATGCTATCATCTAAATGTAGAACTTTTAATGTCACGATCTCTTAGCCAAGAAAATAAACCATAGCATCAGTATACATGCAGTTCGTCCACAACATGAGCAAATCAAATTAGTCATGTCCAAGGGTTCAGTGAACAGAAATTACAGCTAGATGTCTTTAACAAATAGGTTACATGATTGTAGGAAACCTCAAAGTAGTTTAGAGATTTCATGACATTTATATAGGACGTTTCACAATACACATTTAAAATGTGGAGAAAATGCAGGAGTTGCATGGCAAATCGCCACTGTCCATACTGTATTTTGCTAATTTAAACCTTTTACAGTACTGATGCTCAACTTTTCCCTTTCTTTCACAGGACTGTTCAAGAATTCAAGAATCATGGTTCATTTATGTAAGTAGATTAACTTTATTAACTAGTATACCAAAGATAAAATGTTCATAAACCCCATGATAAAGGCTCGGACTAGGGCTGGGCGATATGGACCAAAAGTCATATCCCGATATATTTAGATTGAATATCGATATACGATATATATCCCGATATGTTTTCCGCAAAGTGAGAGCTTAGATGAAATATTAAGTCAAAGTCAAAGCCAAATACGAGTAGTTTTATTGAAAACTCACTATAAAATGTAAACATAAACACTGTATAACTAAGCTCCGTAAGGTGCACATTTAAATAAAAAAATATCTTAAATAAAAATAGCCTGTAAAATGAAATAGGTTGATTTTTCTTTTTGTTAACTTAATAGCTTATCTGAATTTGAACTATATCGATAGATGCGATATGGTCTCATGTCTCATTTTAAAATATATCGATATATCTTAAATATTGATATATCGCCCAGCCCTAGTTGAGACCTACCATATCTTTTTTATATCTCTATCTGCTTTAGGGAGGATTGCTGTTATTGTTTATTTTCACGATTTTCACCGGATGTGACTGATGGGCTAATAGTTGATTATTCTAAGCATGAAGAGCTGTTTATTTAAATCACAGATCTTTTACAGCGCCGGTCTTTTCACAGAAGCAATGCTTTGTTTGTGAAGATGAACAAAGTTATATAGCTTTATGTTATGGTAAATTGTAATGAGTTAATAAATCCAGAAGTTTGCAGCACACTAAAAAACTACAGGCTCAGGATAAGTGATAAAATGCAAAAATGCCCTGTGCTGGGAATAGATTATATCAGATAAATCAGATACTTTTTATCGGTTTGTGGTTGATAAGATATTACTCCGCAGTAAAAATATAGTTTTGTAAGATTATACTGCAAGTGACACTGATATTGCTGATTTGGAAGGAAATAGACAATTGTCAGAAACAATCGTCAGTGGAACAAAAACTTTGCGATGTGAATTCTGTGTTAGAAACTAGGGCTGAACGATTTTGAGAAATAATCTAATTGCGATTTTTTTTCTTCAATATTGCGATTGCGATTAAATATGCGATTATTGTTGCAAGGTCCTCTTCTCATGTATTTTTCACCTAACACAAGCAATAAATCAGCCTGTTTCATAATAAACAATATTTGAAGTGAAAATTGCAACAAAATTGTTGCTTGACCTATTCAAAATGTGTGTGGACTGCACTTCTTAAACTGTCTGAACTTAACAGTACAGTCTATAAATAAATGCTAAATTATATAGATATTAAAAAAAAAATAACTCACTGATCCAGTCAGTAACATCACCCATACTAAAGTGCAGGAAAGTAAGAACAAACGTCTGCTTTAACTAGTTGGAAAAGTTTTAGGAAATCAAACTCCCAATTAATACAAAATAAGCTATTTAATTTATTAAATAGTACTTTATTATTTCGGCCAATCAAATCCCTGTCTGAGTTGCTTCAGATGCGCGTTATTGAAGGACACGGAGAGGCCAGATGGAGCACACGCCAAATCACAGTGGAATTAAGAGCAGCATTTTGGTTTTGGGATGTAACTTTGGACAATATGAAGAAAGAAAAGAACACTGACACAAGGAGACGGGACATGAGGTGCCAGACACAGACACGTCTCTTTGACTCGCAGCCATTTAGTGACATTTCAGCTTAAACAGCACATTTCCTCAGCAAAATAAGACATGACACGGACTCCTGCCTCGGATCCTAGTTACCAACCCTTTTCATACTGCAGTTTAGTGTTTATATCTAGCGTCTGTACGACCTACGGAGCGGATATGCGGTAGACGCAAAGGTAAATAAAGGCACATGGCACATCGCCTCCGCGGATACTTAATGGTCATGAAACGTCATTATGCTTTTGAGATAAGTTCTTTATCCACAACATTCCCAAACATAAGCCCCCTAAACTGAGCCACAAACGACGCTTTACTTTTTACAATCAGCACAGACTCACCTATATATGTCTGTGGAGGCAGAGGCGTGTGAATCCGGAGGTGAGGGAGTTTCTGTGATCACCAGAGCGTGTAGTAGCGGCGACGGAATGGCGTGATTAGCACTGTGGCTAACGCAATGCTAACGGAGAAAAGCAATATTCCTTCGCGGTGGCTGCATGATAAAAGCTGATATTTTCACTGTACATCCACAATCTACCGCGCACCTTAACTAGACTGAGACGTAAACAAAAGCACGCGACGGAGCGGACTTTGCTGCCATATCTCGTTGCTCTATTTACTTCCCAAATCGCGTGCCCTGCGATTACGAAATTGCGTTGTGTAATATCGCGATAAAATTGCAAATGCAATTAATCGTTCAGCCCTATTAGAAACACATTTAACCTCTTAACCCCGATCTGAACTGAGCACGTTTTCTCCAGTTTGGCTTTACCCAAATGAAAAAGCGTCTAAATAGCAACAAGAGAGACGAAAACCAGGATGAAAATGCAACAATGAACAAAATATGATGAAAAAGAGACCAAAATGCAACGTGAGGAAAAAGATCAGTTTAGATGAGTTTTGTAGGTCTTAGCTTTCAAATGAGGCGACACACTGGCCTTTAGGCTGTAAGCTTTTAGATTTGGGTTACGCTGAGCTGGAGGAAATGCACTTGATTAAGGCGGGGGTTAAGAGGTTAAAATAAACACAATTTTACTGGACTGGGTAGTTTGTTTTTTGTTTTTCGGGCCAGTAAAAAACTACCGGCGACTTGCCTGGTCGTACAATTACCTCAAAATGCTTAAGCCCTGTATCTTATGCCTCCAGTGCTTTTTGAGTGCATTGAGAGAGAAAAATCTTATTGAACATTTGTATTGTATTTGTATTTTTTGGCCAAGTTACCCAGCCCTAATTTTTCTGTATCAGTAAGGTCATGGTGATCATCCATCAAATAACCAATTAATCATAAACAACACACCTAGGTTGTAATATTTTTTTTGTCACAAACATTTTTTGCAATTTTTTCCCCAGCGTCTGTCCTCCTTAAGCAGTACCACGGTGGTTACGTTGTCCTCCGTCTGGCCCTTGCTGGTCACAACCAGGCAAACAGACCCTTCTACCGCATTGTGGCTGCATTCAACAAAAAAGCAAGAGATGGCAAATACATCGAACAACTGGGGACTTACGACCCTCTGCCCAACATCTACAATGAGAAACTCGTCAGCTTCAACTACGACCGGATTAAGTACTGGTTCGGCTGCGGCGCACATCCGACCAAACCTGTGGCCAAGCTGCTAGGTTCGTGCTCTAAAACGTGATAATGTCACTGTTGCACAACTTTATTACCTTGCTTTTAAATGAAGTGTCTTGTTCAATTCAATGTGTTTATCAAAGGTGAATGTCCATACATGTGTGTTTTAGTTACACCTTTTAAGACAAAACATGATAAGTACTTGTTGCATATGTAATAAGCCTCAGCAACTGACCCACACCCTTTGAATAATAAAGCTGCTGATCTGAATGAGATAAGTGTTCCAATGACGTGTCTACAGATTGATTGATGTCTTTTTGTGTGTGTTGGCTCCAGGTTTAGCTGGATTCTTCCCTCTACATCCGATGACGGTGACAGGAGCAGAGCGCCACAGAGCTCAAGCTACACAGATGGATGCCTCAATAATAAAAGATGAAGAAGAAGAGCAGGGATGAGAAGGGCAGCTCATCTAGGACATTTTCTTGTGGAACTTTTGCTGTAGAAGATCATACGAGGGCATAGAGTGCTGGCATAATGGGCTATATGAATGCGAGCGAATCCTCAGGAGGCGCTGCCCTTCCTGTTCAGTTATTTAATTAGTAGCGGTGTCTTGTCCAAATAAATAAATAGCTCAGGATTACATGGCAAACGTAATCTTTTTAACACGTAACCAGTGACTTCCCATCAGTAACTCAATGGCCATGATGTTTTCTTGAACTA
Organism: Proterorhinus semilunaris; assembly: GCA_021464625.1. Taxonomy (NCBI): domain Eukaryota; kingdom Metazoa; phylum Chordata; class Actinopteri; order Gobiiformes; family Gobiidae; genus Proterorhinus; species Proterorhinus semilunaris. Next base: position 28,461,937 of record CM038344.1, on the reverse strand, counting down.
TTCGTTGATTTGTGCACTAAACCTTATGGGGAAAATAGTGAAGGACCGCGACCTCCGGAGAGCTCACTCGGAAGTCACGGGTCACTTGGGGGCATAGAGCCTATGGGGCCGATGCTCAATGCCACAGCATTTCATATATTTTTAAAGTCCTCAAAATGACATTCATAACAGGAAAAAGTCTTGACTGAAATGTATCCACGAGGACTTTACAGATCTTCTGAACATGCTTTGATAAAACAATGTGCATTGATTCTTCAAATCAATTTAAAACACGATATGTATAAAATACCGCATATAAATTTTTTTTTTTTTCACATTGTCCATAAGCAGTGAATTATACCTGTATGCCTCTTCAATAAAGGAGTTAAAAGGGTTTGAAATGCAATGCAACTTTAGTTCTTAAAGGTAAAAAACAAAACTAAAACCATGCCTCCAGTCATAACTCAACCTTTCTAAAATGCTCTTTTAAACTGCTTTTACAGCACTTCAAGTCAAAATGGGCTTTTAGAACAGGTAAATGTACAGGTTTTTTTTTCAAGAATATTTGAAAATACTGCTGCTGTAACTTGCGATAATTCATGGCATGCGTTTGTTCACATTTTACACATTGTCCTTTGTTTTTCAGAATGATGTACTTTGAGCTACATTATTGTATATTCTAACTTGTACCAAATTAAAAATATTGTTTCACTTGTTTCACCTCCATCCCTGCGCTCTTATCTCCACAATGCCATGCCTTTGTGTGCGCACACATTTGTCATCAGGAAACAAGTGAAGGAAGTAAAAAGGAATAATTGCTTGGGCTTTATCTATTCAAGTAAGGTAGCCCCACCAATATCACATTTCCAACACACCAACTAGTTCCTACTGGATGCTGAGCTAACATTTAGTAAAGCATTATTGCAGCAGGTAATTTAAATGTTAGTTGTAGGATATTTATGTAATTGACTTTAATGAAAAAAAAAAAAAACTCATGACCAGATTGATGCTAGATTTTCATTTTTATTTGTGAGATGACTTAGATAAAAAACACATCAAATTCTTGTGTAACTTTGTGGCAAATTCTAGGACTCATTTCCAACACATCAATAAGTGTGGTGTGCGTGTGTGCGTCATGCAGGTATTGATAAAAGCAACTTATCTGAGCCAAGTCACACTTGACAACACCCTTCAATTTGAACAAAAAAGAAAAACTATCTGTGTTTGGTCATAAATGCAAAAAGGTCAGCCAAACCCACCAATGAAATCTAGATACTTCAATCTTATCTCTAGATATTTTTAAACACCGTCATTAGCATCTCAAGTTACCTCTACAGTCGTGCAGTGCAATGTCACGTGAAGTGCAGAAAAACATGTGTTCTGTTTAATAAAACACTTGAAATGCCTTTTATTTTTGTCTTTATTACAAGGAAACTCATGAGCCTGCCTTTGTGGCCTTCCATTTTAAATAGAAATAATCAAAAGTAAACATAGGTGTGGATCACTGGAAAGTTTTATGACGTGAATGTTAACTTTTGGCTGAATCATCTATTAATAGCAATACAGTTCAATATTGATTATTGCAACTCCCTTCTCTTGGTATTAATTTACAGGGCTCTTCTACCATGCGGGTACTTTCAGTGCGCCGCAGATGTAGAGGTGAAAACAATGGCGGTATTAAACAGCGTTTTTGCCTGTGAGTGACAAATTGTGTTCGATAAATTTAGTTTTTCTCAGTAAATCCGGCCTAAAAGCTGTTGTGCGGTCGGATGTTCCATTTTGTCGGAACTACAGCTTCAATCTTGTAAACTGAGTAAGTTTTGTGATTAGAATCGATGTCTGCAGATCTAAACACAATGGCCCTCATTTATCAACATTGCGTAAAAAAATTGTGTATGCGTAGGTGTATTTGCGATATACGCGTGACATTTATGAACCTGTGCTTTCCGCTCAGATCTTATCGTAAGCAAGAGCAGCTGATGGTAAATGCCACGGAGAAATCCTATCGTCATTTGAATGAAACGCCCAAAAATATTCATGAGGAAAAGAACATTTCTCCAACCAGGAAATGATGAATAGTTGTTTTTAACACAACACATATGATATTTTTGCGATGAGGAAGATTTTAAAAATCTGTCAGTAACCCACATTAACCTTATAGGCAATCCAAGATCACGTTTACTAAATAAACAAAGAGGGGGAAAAAGAAATAGGCTAATAATAAAAAGTGACCTTATTTAAATAGGCTGAAGTGAAATAGCATATATATAAAGGGTATAAAATTAGACCACCACGGCAGCAGCTGCGGGTGTGAGGCGGGGAATCCACATAAAGTTTACGCATGCAGCGGTATTTTGTTAAAAACAAAAACAACACATAATAAATATAAAAAACGCCGTCTCTGTGGCTCGCAGTTCAGGTTCTGGACTGTCCCTGCCCTAGTCCGGGATGAGCCTCTGCGCTCGGCCCATGGTGTGGAGGAGCATGTTGATGTAGCGCAACATGGAATCAAAGTTTTCACACCAACATGTGTGAAAATGGACTAATAAACCATATATCAAAACACGGCTGATGGCACAGTTATAAAAGTTTCATAAGTCAAAGAACAGCATTGCACACTCAAGTAGCCAATGTCCAATGTTTATTAATCAAGGATAATAACATGTTGGCATTATTTTTTCATCTTAGAAGTTAGAACCACAGTGCATATACACTGTGGTTCTGTGGTGCATGCCGATGTCCAATAAACATCGGATGCTGTTGTTTGGTTTATGAAGGTTTTCCTCAACATCTGCACCTCAGACTACTTTTGGTGTGCGTTGCTTCTCTTTTCACAGTTGTAAAAGTTTACCATCAGAACCATGAGAACATGTGCTTGCCTACTCTAACACTCTGTGTTTGGTTAGTCAAAAAGTCCACAACTCAATTGCACAGCAAGTTGTTGAAACCAAGATGGTGCAGTTTGGCTTGGAGTTTAAATGGATTGTGTTAAAGGCCGAGCTAAAATGGACAAAGAGGAGCCTAGATGTTTGTCTGCTCAAGATGTTCCAATAGTGTGTGGAGCACAGGGTCTGTGTTGTCCCTGTCATAGCGGACCTAAAAGAGGTTGAAATCCTCATCCACGGTGGAACCCGCTGAGTGATGTTGCTGTCTGGGGTTTGAGTTATTAAAACAGACTTCAGTGTTGTTGTTTAGCAGTACTGATTCCTTTTCCTAATGCAGTCCTGGCTCTGCTGTATAAATCAGGGACCCTGGAACCTAGCACTCTGTCTCTAATTTGGATCAGTTGTTCAACTCTGTATATCTGTGTGTCATCCAAGGTTTCCTGTTGAGATACACACGGAAATGTTTCCAAGATGTAATGTTGTCCACACAGAAGTTGATGTAACGCAGGACAGTGGTGTTATATACTCATCCAGTGATTCACGAGTGTCCGTGCCCTGCCCCTTGAAAATATCCTAGGTCTGTGAGGTGGAAACAGTCCTGTAACATAGGGATGGTGTCCTCTGGCCACGTTCTCTCGGGTTTGGTTGTAGTTCCAGCGCCCCAGTCATCGGTTCACTAGCTCCCTGTGCATTTTAGAATGGATTTTTTTCCTGATCACTTGTAAAGTTAGGTCTTGCTCCAAGTTACATATCAGAATATTTAGCCCCCTACGAGCCCCTGCGCAGCCTTAGATCATCACCTGTTTGGGCTGTTCCAAAGTAGAATCTCCGGACAAAGGGCAATCAGGCCTTTTCGGGGGCCATCAGAGCTTTGCATGAAGAGATAAGGCTAGTACAGTCAGCATCTTCTTTTAAATCCCTTCTTAAAACTCACTTTAATATACTAGCCTTTTTATGATGTTTTTTATATTGTTTTTATTTACGTGATCTTATTATAATCTTGATGCGCTTCGCTCTGACTTGTTTGACTTGAAATGTTTTTGCTTGCAACTGTTTAGCATTTTGTACACATTTTTAAAAGTACTCTATAAATAAAGATTAATTATTAATATTATGTGCAGGGTAATGGTCCAAATGCAATAATCTCTCAACAATGGACCTACATTTAGATAGGCCTGAAAAGGTTAAAATGCGACCACTATAGGGCCTTTTTTATTTTATTTTTTTGCTACACTCTTCATCAAGAGAGCTTCCTCATCGCATTCTTTGTGAGGGCCACAACTGTATTTTTCAGTTGTGTATTGACCCCTTACCCCCGTATTGCATTTTCTACAGGTTCAGCTTTACCCAAAAACAGGAGACCACGCTGCTGTCGATCAAAATCAAAGAACGTTTTGAAGCAGTGAGTGCCAATATGATGGAATTATAATGGAAAATAGCGAAAAGTGAGGAACTGATTAAGGACCTTTCTTCTCGTTACGAGGAAGGATTACATCTTGGCAAAGTCAGGGGAGATGGCTGGGAGGTCTTGGGACAGATCTCGGGGCGTTGCAGAACTTTGGATGGACTGAGAAGGCCACTACCTGCTGCGGATGTCTGAATAATGTTGAAGACCAATGAAAAGCACATTGATTTTTTAAAGTTAAAAAACTGAATAATTTTATCCTCCATGGAACACAGAGCAGCTGGGCCGTTATCTTCCCTGTACAATGTCAACATCCCCCACCAAGGCCAAGCCACGGGTGAAAGGACCGATGACTGACGCCGGGCTCATACACGAACGTAAACATTTAAAGATTTTCCTGCGGAGAAGCCTCAAACTGCACAACAAGAAGTGTCCCGCCCCTATCCTTACCGCCCTCCCTCTGAGTCCGCCTCACTACTAGCCCCCACCACCCCTCCCTTTTGTACCGAAGAAAGAATTCCAGTGGTTTTTTTCGCACGTAATGTGTATTATCCAACTATGTATATTTGTGTATGTATGTACTTGCTTTATTGCTTCTTGTAACTTCTAGATTCAACAATTGAGGGTCGCCATTTAACGGCCGCCCTGGCATGTTTGGCGCGTCTGCACAAACATGGCGAGTAAAATTCCTAGCTGTGAACTTGTTCATAACAATGGCAATAAAACCTGTTCTGATTCTGATGTTCAGAGTCCTTAAAACCTTGTCCACCCCTTGTTCTGCCAAGTTGTTGCAATGTCTTAACCCTGACACTTCTTGTGAAACTATGAGTAAGGAGGATTATGTCGTTAGGATATCTGATCTACTGAGAAACACATGCGGCTTGTGGATTAGGGTTGTATTTAGGAGCATACAAAGAGATGCAAATAATAATGTAGTTGGTGAGTGCTTTTTGAGTTCTCAGCTTCAACGTCACTATGATGTGGGTCTTTTCTTAAAGGCACATGAGCTGGGCGTCAGCTGAACATCAAAGGTTTGCTAAGGGAGGGGCGTCCTGCTGTGACGGCCTCACTTCACTGGTTGATCATTGATGATGCTTAAAAAGGCCTTTAATGCAGTACAAGGAAACATGTTTATATGGTTAACAAGGGTACGACCCATTGAGACAAATACAAGTCGTTGGCATTTGAGCTTTATTTTAAGCATCCAATGTGGACGAGGCAGCACTGAATTCATTTGGATAATAATTTGAAGAGAAAACGTGATTTATTTTCTTTTTTTTTTAAGACGTGAAAATGAAATGCTGGACTAACGAATCAAAAAAATTGAGGAAGATATTTATTATATTTATATCGACATGTATTATCTTTATCGCACTGGCTTTTGCTCAAGAACAAGGTAAGATGGTTCATTTTCCTGTCCATGTTTGACCTTGTCCTGTGCATGTATACAGAGATGGTCAGTATCTAAGTAAACTTTGTTACATATGGAAATACTGTACTTAAATTCATTTTTCCTCAACTACATCTGAAAGATTAATATACATACTTATATCGATAACCGTTCCACAGTAAAAATTTTAATGTATACGTATATTTTTATAGTTAGACGTTTTTTCTGTTGCTGAGCAGATAGTCACAACTTACTGACATCGAGCACATTGTGATAAGGCTGTTTGATGTTGTGCTTGTCATACTAAAACCGTGCAGTCTCTGACTTTCATTTATGTACTAGTTTTGTAATGTTAAGTTAAAACTTTGTTTAGGGGCCTTTTTATACCTTCAATGTTGTCTTTCCAGTTTGAGTTGAGTTAAATTAAGAGAGGACAGAACAGAACTGAGCTAATATTGAATACTGAATGGAGCTGTTAGCTCAGCGATCTGTTTGGACTATTTAATATAAATTGGGTTATTTACTTATATACTTATTATTATATTACTTATATTATTTCAATGTATATATTCTTTTGATTGGATTATTTTTTGTTGTGATTCCCAGTGTAAATGTTTGTCTTCACTGCAAAAATAAAATACTACACATTTTTTTTAAAAGAGAGAGAACAGAAAAGTATCAAGACAAAAATGCAATGAGTATCTTGAATTCAGAACTTTATATTTTTGAAGCTGCAATTAGATTAATTAATCTATTTTGGATTATATTTGGGCACATTGACACATTTTGGTACAATATTTGACAATGTAAAGAAAAGCAGTACATTGACCACTACTCTGGCTGGGTTGCAGGTTCTAGAAAGTGATGATGGCACCGGACCCAGCGGGGGGCTGGAGCCAGTTTTTCCTATTAACAGCATTACACTTTCACAAAGCATAGCTCAAAAGAAAATGTATGAATTACAAAAATGATCATTAATATCAGTCACTGGGTCCAAGATCACTCTGTACAAAAATGTCCTCAAAAACAAAATAATGTTTCCTCCATATAATAGTATTGGCCTTTAGAATGCTGTGATGTCACCAGCAACCCAGCAATTCATTAAAACTGAGGTGGAGGGCAACTGAAAATTCCATGGTGGTAACTTTGGTAACTGTCAAAATGCAGATTTGTAGTTTTAGTTTATGGCTATTTTCTCTGTAATTCCTGGGCCAATTCTCATGAAACAAAAACTGTGACAAAGTTCAAATTCATCTCTTCCAGCATATGTGAACTATGGTCTAATTATTCCCTCATAAAGGCCTCCAAAAGTGGTGACAATATTCAAAAACATGTGTGTGATGTTGGTCAGTAGAAAGGACTTTCAGCCATAAAAATAATGTGGCAGGTTTGTGAATCCAATCACTGTCAAATAATGATCAGGGGGAACCTTTGGACATTTTCTTTTGGGAAAACTGTTTCTCTCACATTGTTGTATACGTTTGTTAAGTGTGACATCACGCACAATAATAAGCTACCTCCGGGTCCAAACCGTTGAGACTTCCATAGATAAACGCAGCAAAACACGCAACTTCATCTGAATCTCCTGCTGAAATAACAACAGGTAAAAGGCCAAAAACTGTTTTACACTTTATTCGAACAATACAGCTCACCGTTTCTCCAGGTAAAATGAAGATATGTTTATATTTAAAATAACCCTTCATTGTATATGGAAAAAAACAAGTTGATAATAATTAATGCCAGAAAAGCACCACTAAAGAAAATCGAGCGTAAATGTAATATTTCTTTGTGATCAGATGTTTAAAAAGAGTCTGGTCCAGTCTAGTCGGCTCTACAGCAGGTTATAATCAGCTAAATCCCATCATAGTGAATAGGGCGAAAGTTCTCTTGGACCCGGAAGTAGAACAAAGACATAATCACTTAACGTATTGGCACCTGCCCTCCAACTGAAACATAAACATGACCTATTGATTAGTTTTAGTTCAAGTCAGTTCTTTTAGTTGTTTGTCTTGTGAATTTAAGACTGGTATGGTACAGCGGATTGAATCAGTTCTGATCTTGGCCTTATTCAGGATTTCTGTTTATAATAATAGTAAGCATACTTTTGTGTAGGACAAAAGAGACGTCTGTAAGGTAGGCCAGTTTGTTATAAAGCAAAAGGCTAATGTGAAAAAAAGAAAAGAAAGAACATTTCGGACTAAATAAAATGAAAGCAGCAAGCAGCAATAACAGTCCTCGCCCCGTCATAGCACACCCTCTCTCGCGGCTGTCATGGCCTTGGCTTCACAGCCACACTCATATCCATCTCCAGCTTCAATCACAATGGCCTGGCAGGCATTCATCAGCAAGAAAGTTTCCTGGCCCGCTCACATCATTCAAAATATGATATCACTGTAATTAAGTTTTATTGATTAGTTTTAATGAGGAGAATTGCATGATATTGCATGCGAATCATGACTGCAATTTTCAATAAATAGTTTTGGGAGGGTTAATGTGATTCAAAATTGAGTACAATCGGATAGTGCCTGTAAGGTACTATTATTTGTTGGAGGATAACATGAAATCTGGAAAACTTTCAAAATGGGTCATTGTTGATCCATGTTTGAACATGTTATTCTGTAAAAGGGCCGACACTCCTGAACCTGATACAGTACAGCCTTGACTGACTAATCTGATTGGTGTGCATCTGAGGGCTATATTTTGGGATTCTCGCCTGTATTTTTTCCCACTTAATTGCAGATTTTGTCCATTATTTCAATATTATACATCACTTGTTAATGTACCCATAGGCCCCGGGGCTTAAACAGAATTGTAGCCCCCCCCCCCCCCCGAAACCCTAAATCCCACAAAAACCCTAACCCAGCTACTACATGTATCAAAAATAAATGTTAAATGACACCTTACATTATGCATCAAAATCTCAATCTTTAATGCAAGAACAAAAACACGCTTCAAAAATATTGCAGAAATAATAAAATAAGCATAGCCATATATGTTAAAAGGGTCTTCTTCTTGACTTTCTGGTTGAGAAGTCTTTAATTATGTCTGTTAAGTCCAAGACACGAAGGATGTCATTTTCAAGGGACATCAGTGAAAGATGGTTAAGTCTCTCTTGGTGCATACCTGACCTCAGGCGAGATTTTACCAAGGAAAGTTTTGAAAAGGAGCGCTCCCAGCAGCATTGGTCACAGGCAAAGTCAGGTATACGAAGGACAAAGGGCAATGTCCGTATTGGGAAACACTGTCTGAAGTTGTCGCTTTCTAATGGTTTTTAATAAATCTGAGGCCAAAGTGGTGCTGTTGCTGACTGACAGGGTTTTAATGAATTGCTGAAAATGTGCTACTTCATCAATAAAGTCCTCAGATAGATCCATTTTGTATTTATTGTATAGATTTGTAGCTGCAGAATGCTGCATTTTGGCCCAATATGCACGTACCTTTTCTGGCACAATGGCAGGCTCTCCCATCGAGCAGGGTCTGTGTTAAAAGGGTCCACGTTCGAGTCCTCTTCCCCTCCGCCTCCTGCAGCGGGAGGTGTGTCTGCTTCAGCGGCGCTTTTTTCCTTCTCTGCTCGTAACTGGTCAGTGCTCTCCCCCCCCCCCCCCCGACTCGTCTGGGCGTAGCGGTGAAATGGCAGCTGCATAGCTGGGGCTGGCTATACGGGGAAGGCAGTGACACCTCCTCCAGCGGCTCCTCCTCACTGGATTGAGAGCCCACAATCTCCTCTCCGCTCTCGCTGCCGGCTGCGCGGCCTCCGCCTCCCGTGTCAGAGGCACCGGCTGCAGCGGCTCCGGGTGCTTGTTCGCAGCGGCTTGTGGAGCTGCCTGCGTCCGCGGCGCCGGTTTCACCACCGCTGGTTGAGCTTTTTGTTTTAAAAAAGCCCGTTAACTTCGGCATTTGGCTCATCAACTCTTTCTCACGCCGTTCTTTCTCCTTTTGTGCCTTTCGCTTCTGTGCACCGCTCTCAAACTTTCTCTTCCCCGACATTTCGGTCTCTCACAACGAGTCGCCATTAAGTCATATTATGAGTGAATAGATGCGTTACTACATAAGTTACGTCTGAACTTTCTCTGCGCTTGGATTGGCTAGAATTTGTCATAGTGTCAATGTGACGCTATGACTAATTATAGCCAATTGGTCACTTGATACTGCAGTATCTGATTGACAGGTAAAACAAACAAATTGCAGTATAATATGGATCTCGCGTATATCTGATAGGCCCTCTGAGACAGAGAGGGCGGGCCTACTCCAGGTACACACACAAGTGCAGCGCAATCATCGCATACGGTTAGTCATGCTAGCCCGTTGGATAAGGCGGCCCTGCCTGTATCTGTAGCCTATCCTACGGAGCCCGCCAGGGGACATGAAAGAAAGAAAAAAAAAGGGGAGGAGATTTTTTTTTAATATCAAAATCCCTATTTATAATCTCGGGATCCCGGGATAATAAGTCGGGATCCCGAGATAATTAAGTCGAGATCCCGAGATAATTATGACGAGATCCCGAAAAAGTTTTACGGAATTCTGGTTGAAACTGTAGATGGCACGCAAACACCAGAAGTATGATACTTCGGTAAAGTTAGAAAGATATTCACAGATTCGGCTTTTCCGGATCAATAACTCATCATCGTAACATTGCTTTCACAAAAACGACACTTCAGTGCGATCACGGCAAGTTGGACTACTGCCTACAATCGTATTTTCCTCAAAACAAGCCGCACTCCGTGCTGGGAGACTTGCATTGGCCTCTACGCAGAGCCTGCTGGTGCTCGAATACGCAGGGACCACTGCGCCAATGCTCCACCCCTAGTCTGAATGTACCGCACCCTGGTCTCAATGTACCGATCGAGTGGTCTCAATGTCCCGGGCATGGACCTATTATGGTCCCGGGGCGTTGAGGCAACGGTACATTCCGACTAGCGCCCTCCATGTTGAACTGACAGACAAATGATGAACATAGGTAATTAATGCCATTAAAAAAATGTTTTATTAACTTTCACGGGATCCTGACTTAATTATCTCGGGATCTCGACTTAATTATCTCGGGATCCCGACTTATTATCCCGGGATCCCGAGATAATAAGACGGGATTTTGATTGAAAAAAAAATTCTCCTCCCCTTGTTTTTTTCCTTTCATGTCCCCTGGCGGGCTCCGTACTATCCTTCGTGCGTCTGGCTCAAAATAGCATTTTGCGCGGGTGTTAGCGCAGATAAACTTTGAAAACATCTTCGAATGCACGTAATCCATGTAGTAAAGTTTTTCATCCAGATTCCACTTTTCCAATTTACAAAGACCGCATTTGTTTTGGCGATAGGGATAATAACTTTCCACTGCTCCATTTTGGTTGCCTCTGTGTCTGATCATTTCCGGGTCAGAGAGTGCTGCACACGGAGGACCTAATTATCTTGAGCCAGCTCACACTCTTTGGTAGACGTTTCCTCGCGTTACCGCGGCCATGTGCCAAAATGAGATGCTACCATTGGACAGTTTGTCGCGACGTCATTCTGTAGATTCTTAGTACATTTCAAGATGGCGGACCGTCGACTCGCGATCGTCAGAATCTTACGGTTTTGGTGCAAAAAAAAGTAAGTTTCTATCATTTACGGATCAAAATTGACACACAATAATGTAAAACAATGTCTCAGATGGCACCGACGACATGGCCGCGGGGTAAGACCTTTCAGGCCAAATTGTGTTCATTTCTTATAAAGTACTGGGTTTCGCCATATAGTGATGGGGTCTTAGAAAGTCATAGAATTTCAATGGGAGATGTTGCTCCCACAGACTGAACCATTCAAAATAGGCCTGAATGTCTTTCTTAATTAATGGCATTTTACAATTTACTGTGTTAAATATATTTACAAAGTTTCATCCAAATCATCAAAACTGCAATCCTAGAGGAAAAAAAGAAATAGGAGGAGGAATATGATTCTTTGCCAATCATCCTGGCTCAAGTCAAATAAAAACTATGGGAAACATGTTTTTAACACGTTTTTATGCATACTAGTTAGATAGCTATTACTTCAGATTAGTATTCACGGCATTATTTTAACATTTATAATGCACACATCCTTTATCTTCAAGACAAACCTACATCTCTGGTGAGGTATTTACATCCTTCATTAAGTCCTTAAGTAGTCATCTACCAGGAACTTACTGCCTACCTCATAATATTTGAAAAATTATTTCTTTTAATGAACGAGTCTAAGCTAATTCACATGGAGAAAAAGATAGACACTAGTGTTGTTTTTATTGATAACATGTCTGAAAGCAGTGCCGTACAGCCAGGATTTTAGAAATAGTGAGGTGCAATTTGGTGCATTTTAGATGACCATATTTAATTTTAATCAGTTATTACAAAGTAATACAATTTAGAAAACAGTAATGTGCCTGTGGAATAAGTATTTTTGCACTTAAAATGTATATGAAAAAACATGATAATGAGATGTGCAGATTTTTTTACCTTCCAACTTGAAAATGTAATTATTTCAAGACATTTTTTAGTGATTTCTAGATTACTTTTTGCAGTGTTTAAAGCTAGAATTACTTTTAAGATTTTACTTTATTTATTTACAGTAAAAGAGTTTGTGTTTCCCAGTGGGGCCCGCCCGTGCTCCTGGACCCTCTGTGAGCTGCCCCTCGCACAGAGGAGAGGACACAGTCTGCTAAAATCTTTGGGTAACGCTTTATAATATGGGTACATGAATAATTCATGATGAATTCATGCATGAATTCATCATGACTTCATCAATTAATTCATTATGAATTCATGTGAGGTCATGATGATTCATGATGAAATACTCATGAATTCACACTGTTAATTCAGGCAATAAACTCACTAATGATAATGATTAATTCATCATGATCCTGATGAATGTTTGTTCGCGAAGAAACCAACCCAAGAAGGACAAAACTGTGTATAAACTTACAACTAAAAATGATCTCATGGTTAGTTCATCATGACTTCATCATGCGTTCACTATGATTGTGCCCCTTAAAATGAAGTGTTGCAGCTTTGATAACTTAATAGATGCAGAACCTGTTTTAGGAGAGCATTTACACACAAAAGAGAGCTTAACACAACATTCAAGACTTTTATTCATTTATGATTACGTAATACAAATATGTAACAATGCTTTAGTAAGTATGTTTGCAGAGGCTCTCAGTTGCCCAGGAAGTATTAATTTAGTGAAGCTCTAAATTGTTGATTGGCCTGAGGTGGTTGATTTGAGGAGTTTTGCTTCTATCTAAGGACGGACTTAAGTGTTATTGGAGCCATATAGTTCGGCTTTACTTGTTACATTTTCTGACCACAAGTGCTAAGAAGCTTCTGCGAATAGAACGAAAAATCATCAATTCAACAAACTGTCCAGTCGACGATTAAAAGCTTCAGGTGTTAGGGCAGCAACAATTAACAGTTTGTTTGTTGACATAGGAAATCTCCTAATTTCATTATTTTTTTTTGGTTTGATTGTTCATTGTCTGAAGTTGTTGTACTCAGCTCATATTTCACAATTGTTTTGAATATAGGATCCAGGAAGTGCTAAAAAAACCTCCAAATTAACCCTTTAACCCCTATATATGATCAGTGTTTTTGCTTTCAAGCTGATGCTAAATTAAGTGGAGACTGTCAATTTATCTGTAGCACATAGTACAGATATAGTTTTAAGTATGTCGCTAATTAGCGACAACAGGCATAAATACAGCAGCTCACTGCTGCTGCTGCTTTCATCACCTGATGTAGGAAAAGCACTTTAGAAAGGTGCAGACAATTTATCTACATAACATATCCTATGTCGACAAACAATTGTGTAAGGAAATATTATTTGCAGGCTTTGTGACATTGTAATTGTTAAATTGTTAAAACTGCAACTTAAATTCTGTTGAGATAATTGTGGCTGCCCTAAACACCTGAAACGTTTAATCATTGACTGGACAGTTTGTTGAATTGATGAATTTTCCGTTCTATTCGCAGAAGCTTCTTAGCTCTTGTGGTCAGAAAATGTAACAAGTAAAGCCAAACTAGACATGGCTCTAATAACACTTAGGTCCGTCCTTAAATGGAAGCAAAACATCCTCTAATCAACCAACTCAGGCCAGTGAACGATTTAGAGCTTCACTAAATGAATACTTCCTGGGCGACTGAGAGCCTCTGCAAACATACTTACTAAAGCATTGTTACATATTTGTATTGCGTAATCATACATGAATAATAAAGTCTTGAATGTTGTTTTAAGCTCTTTTGTGTGTAAATGCTAAGTGTAAATTAGTGTAAATTAAGTTATCAAAGCTGAAACACTTCATTTTAAGGGACACATTCATAGTGAACTCATGATGAAGTCATGATGAACTAACCATGAGATCATTTTTAGTTGTAAGTTTATACACAGTTTAGTCCAGTGGTCGGCAACGTCCGGCCCGGGGGACACTTTTGGCCCGTTGCCAATATTTTTTGGCCCGCCAGAGGATATAAAAAAAAAAAAAAATGCCTAACAGAGACTTAATTGTTCTTTATCCGCAAATGTTTTGCCCCTGATCTTTGCTTGTGTTTGGCACAACACCATTCCACTGTTGTATTTTAACTCTAAAGGTCCGCACACACTACACGATTTTATAGAACGTCCGGGGGTTCACACTTAACAACTGAGAATCGCCTTCAACTTGGCTATAGTTCTGTCAAATGGAGATAAAAGTCGGCGACACGAAAAAGCGGGATGTATTTCAGTGGATTTAATAAGAAAAGGAGATGGGCCTCCGCTCCAAGATGGAGGAGGCGGAGGAGACAGCGGAGAGAGGTGAGCGGAGAAAGCAGAGAGAGGCGAGCCGCTAGCGGCGAGGTGAAGCTGAACAGTTCGTCTCCAAACTCAGTAAGTGCGGCTAAACTCTGTTCGCGGTTGAAATGTAGCTTGAAACGGTGGTTCTCGTGAACGTTTGGTGATATAAAGTTGTGCTTTTTCGTGTGGGGCTGTGGCCATGAAATTAGCTGTTTGTGCCGCTGTTTGCACGGAGTAATGAAAGTGAGGCGCAGCTGTGTTTTTCTGTCTTTATTTCACTCCGTCATTGGCCGCTGCTTTCTGTGTGTTCACTTTGGGGACAGTGAAATCACCCACGTTTTTCCTGTGCGTCCAAAATCGGGCTTAAAAATCAAACATGTTTGATTCCCTGAGACTGTAGTCCAGTTGCGTCTGACTGCTGCCCACACTACACGATTCAAACGCGAGTCCAGTCGTGCCCCTGGTAATTGTTAAGAGACAGTCCTAGAAACCTTCCTGTCGTTGTTTCATCTGTGAGAGGTGGTGCATTTTTCGGCGGTCATGCAGTTTTCGGCGTAACACCGGGCCAAAATCCAGGACGCTTTAAGCGAGGCACTGGATACCTTTTTTTAAAGAGCATCGATTTTGAGACGCCTTGACTCATATTGAAGTGGAAAGGACTCACTGAATGCCCCATGTTTCGTTTCGTGATGTCGCCGAATATTGTACTCTTTGCAAACAGAGATGACCTCGTTGCAGATGAGGCAGAGAGGTTTGGCATAGGGCTGGGCGATATATCGATATTTAAGATATATCGATATATTTTAAAAAGAGATATGGAATTAGACCATATCGTATATATCGATATAGTCCAAATTTGCGCTGTAATACTTGCTTCAGGTACGCCGCTGAGCGGAGCTCTGCACTGCTCCCAGCGCCCCGGCCCCGCCCCTCGTCTTTCATGCACAGTGGGGGGAGAGGGGGGGAGAGGCAGCCGGCACTCTTCAACAAACATGAAGAAAGCAACAATGTCTGTGACGCGTGCGGAGGAGAGCCCCATGGTTGGTAAAACAAAAACCAGTGACTCAATCATTTGGAGATGGTTTGGATAGTTGAATGTAGCGGCGAGATATGGTGGCGACGTGCGCTGCGCCATGTGCTTTTGTTTACTTCTCAGTCTAATTAAGGTTTGCGGTAGATCGTGGATGTACTGTGAAAATATCAGCGTTTGTAATGCTGCCACTGCGAAGGACTATTGCTTTTTCCCCGTTAGCATTGCGTTAGCCGCAACGCTAATCACTCCAGTCTCTTGCTGATACCCGCTCTGATGCACTGATCATAAACTCCCTCAACTCCGGATTCACACGTCTGTGCCTTCAGTCCATAGAGATGGTGAGCCTGTGCTGCTTGTAAAAAGTAAAGAGTCGTTCGTGGCTCAGTTTAGGAGCTTATGTTTGGGAATGCTTTGGATAAAGATAAGAACTTATCTCAAAAGCACTGACTAAAACACAGTTAAATCAAGAGCAAATATCAAGACATTATTTGGGCTATTTATTTATTTATTATATTTCATGATTATTAAGGACTAAAAAGTAAGTAATACTTTAATAAGTCATTTCATTGTCTCAGTTTAGGCTTTAGTTTAGTTTAGCAACATAAAGTTATTAACAGCAAATGGGGTAGAAGAAAAATAAATAAATCATAAATAAATTTTAAATTTAAATAAATAAATAAAAATCGCAATATTAAATATTAAAACACTCCTATTTGGCAGTGACTTTGACTTAACATTTCATTTCACAGCTCTCACTTTGTGGAAAAAATATCGGGATATATATCGTATATCGATATTCAACCTAAAAATATCGGGATATGACTTTTGGTCCATATCGCCCAGCCCTAGTTTGGCATTCACATATCCAGGTAGGATGAAACCATATGTTTGTCGCCTTTCCTCCCTGAAACTCCTGTTTTCACTGTCCACTTTTCTTTGTTGTCCTTTGGTAAGCGACATGTTTGTGATGCTAACTTTATTTTTTGCCAGAGCTGTGTAACCCGCGAAAATACGACAGACTCCGGGACAGTATTGTTTCAAACCATATTTTATTTTTAAACAAAAAATATGTATAGTTTGGGGTTATCTAGTATTGAATATCCATGCATGAATAAATCTATTTTTTATCAATTGACCGGCTGGCCCGCCATCTATTGGCGCAACAAATATTGGCCCGAAGCCAAGCCAACTTGCCGACCCCTGGTTTAGTCCTTCTTTTTAGATTAGTTTATTTTTTCAAAAGGGGACGGCGCAATTTCATAAAACACATGATTAAAACATGAGTAAAACAGCCAGAATTAGCCAAAGAGGCTATTTTTCATCTGTAGTCTTCTTGGGTTGGTTTCTTCACAAACACAAATTCATCAGGATCATGATGAATTAATCATTAACATTAGTGAGTTAATTGCCTGAATTAATGGTGTGAATTCATGAGTATTTCATCATGAATCATCATGACCTCACATGAATCCATAATGAATTAATTCATGCATGAATTCATGTACCCTTATTATAAAACGTTACCAATCTTTGTCGGGGCTCATTTTCTGTTTTTATTGCTTTTGTTTCAGACTGATTCAGTGGAAAGCCCCATTGTGGCAAGTTCGCTGCGCTGTGCTCCCTTCATATTCACCTTATTCTGGAAGTTTGTGTGCCGCCATGAATTGTGCCCGCCCCTATTAGTTTACATACGACTGGAGAAGTCAAGAGAAAATCAGTTCTACACAGACACAAAGCCGTTTTCATGCTGCACAGAGAAACAGAGTAGTGTTGATTTGTTGGTCCAAATTAACATTGGACATTTTACACAAATCAGTCTACTGTCCATCATATTTTACTGGTAAAAATCTTCCCTCTTTCTCCGCTTAATGAACGGACTTCGCGGTCTACCGGAAGTGTCCAGACAAAGAAAGTGCCGATCCAAAGCAAAAAGAGGCAAAAGTGGCCGTGGCGGACCTAAGGTTAAAGATTATTTGTCATATCTCAAACGTGTCGGCTAGAGCGTACTCACTGCGTTCATTTGTGCAGTAAAAAATACAAAATGAAAAGACTGAAAAGCTACCGAGGTCCGGACCTTGGTGACCTCAATGGTGGCCATGCCTGAAAGAGTAGATCATAGTTGCAGTAAGAGGGAGAAAAATTGTCCGTGAGCATCCATCTTTTAAAAAGTGCCATTATTGCTATGTTAAAAATGAAAAAAATGTGTGACTTGAATTTTAATTAAAATTTTGATATTTAACAGGAAGTCAAGAGAGAAATGTGGAAGCAAGCGGTCACCTTGGAGAAGAAAAATCAAAAGGTTATGCAGCTTTATTTATGGATATAAAGGCAGGTGAAAAAAGGACTGGACATGGCATTTTGAAAAGGATTAAGCGCAACAATTTAAAACAAGACAAAATAAGCACAAATCTTTCAACAACAAAGATACATTCTTCAACTGTTACTGCGGAAAGAGCTTCAACAGCAACCATTACTAAATATTTGAGTCCTGTTACTACAATAACTGGACCACTGTCATCCACAATTACATCAGTGACTGGTCAAACATCACAATCAACGGTTCTAACTTCCAAAGTTTCAACTCTTGAAGTAACTTCAACACCAACAATTAACCCATCCACAAAACTTATCAATACATCTCCAACCAAACAGATTTATTCAAGTGTATTTTTCACAACAATGACCACTCACTCTTCTCCAAAATCTATTTCAGTCAACACACAAGTCAGCACAACAACGGGAGAGACTTCCTCTAATCCATTAACGCCACAGACTACTCAGTCTTCTTCAACACCTATTTCAGCAACCACACTCATCAGACCAACGCATGGACCATCTTCCATTTTTGTTACTTCTTCAACTGAGCCACAGTCATCAAATATCACCTCCATGACAAATGGTACATCATTTATATCAACAGTTCAAACTAGCACATTTACAACCCATGAAGTGACATCAACACCAACAATTCATCCATCCACAAAAATTATAAACACATACTCAACAGGAGAAACTTACTCGAGTCCATTATCAACATCACTGACCGCTCAGATTTCTTCAACATTTATTTTAGCATCAACATTTGTTGGGCCAACAACTCCTCAAACAACTACTCATGGATCATCTTCGCCTTTCGTTACAACAAGAACTGGGCCACTTTCATCAGCAATCCCATCAGTGACATCAGGCACAGCAGCTACAACAGAATTGCCAACAAGCAGATTCACAACCCGTGAAGTGACATCAACTCCAACAATTAATCCATCAACTCAAACTATAAACACATACTCAACAGGAGAAACTCCCTCGAGTCCATTACCCACATTAATGACCACTCAGTCTCCTCCAACCACTATTTCAGCATCCACAATTGTTGGACCAACAAATCCTCAAACAACAACTCCTCAAACAACAACTCACGGATCATCTTCGCCTTTCGTTACAACAACTGTGCCACTTTCATCAGCAATCACACCAGCGATGTCAAGTATAGCAACTACAACAAATGTTCCAACACGCAGATTCACAACCCGTGAAGTGACATCAACTCCAACAATTAATCCATCCACACAAATTATAAACACAAATTCAACAGGAGAGACCTCCTTGAGCTCATTGTCCACATCAATGACTACTCAGTCTTCTCCAATCACGATTTCCGCATCCACACTTGTTGGGCCAACAACTTCTCAAACAACTACTCATGGATCATCTTCGCCTTTCGTTACAACAAGAACTGGGCCACTTTCATCAGCAATCCCATCAGTGACATCAGGCACAGCAGCTACAACAGAATTGCCAACAAGCAGATTCACAACCCGTGAAGTGACATCAACTCCAACAATTAATCCATCAACTCAAACTATAAACACATACTCAACAGGAGAAACTCCCTTGAGTCCATTACCCACATTAATGACCACTCAGTCTCCTCCAACCACTATTTCAGCATCCACAATTGTTGGACCAACAAATCCTCAAACAACAACTCCTCAAACAACAACTCACGGATCATCTTCGCCTTTCGTTACAACAACTGTGCCACTTTCATCAGCAATCACACCAGCGATGTCAAGTATAGCAACTACAACAAATGTTCCAACACGCAGATTCACAACCCGCGAAATGACATCAACTCCAACAATTAATCCATCCACACAAATTATAAACACAAATTCTACAGGAGAGACCTCCTTGAGCTCATTGTCCACATCAATGACTACTCAGTCTTCTCCAAACACGATTTCCGCATCCACACTTGTTGGACCAACAACTCCTCAAACTACAACTCATGGATCATCTTCGCCTTTCGTTACAACAACAACTGGGCCACTTTCATCAGCAATCACATCAGTGACATCAGGCACAGCAGCTACAACAGAATTGCCAACAAGCAGATTCACAACCCGTGAAGTGACGTCAACTCCAACAATTAATCCATCCACTCAAATTATAAACACATACTCAACAGGAGAAACTCCCTCGAGTCCATTAACCACACTAATGACCACTCAGTCTCCTCCAACCACTATTTCAGCAGCCACAACTGTTGGACCAACAAATCCTCAAACAACAATTCCTCAAACAACAACTCATGGATCATCTTTGCCTTTCGTTAGAACAATTGTGCCACTTTCATCAGCAATCACACCAGCGATGTCAAGTACAGCAACTACAACAAATGTTCCAACAAGCAGATTCACAACCCGTGAAGTGACATCAACTCCAACAATTAATCCATCCACACAAATTATTAACACAAATTCAACAGGAGAGACCTCCTCGAGCTCATTGTCCACATCAATGACTACTCAGTCTTCTCCAATCACGATTTCCGCATCCACACTTGTTGGGCCAACAACTTCTCAAACAACTACTCATGGATCATCTTCGCCTTTCGTTACAACAAGAACTGGGCCACTTTCATCAGCAATCACATCAGTAACATCAGGCACAGCAGCTACAACAGAAATGCCAACAAGCAGATTCACAACCCGTGAAGTGACGTCAACTCCAACAATTAATCCAACCACTCCAATTATAAACACATACTTAACAGGAGAAACTCCCTCGAGTCCATTACCCACATTAATGACCACTCAGTCTCCTCTAACCACTATTTCAGCATCCACAACAGTTGGACGAACAAATCCTCAAACAACAACTCCTCAAACAACAACTCATGGATCATCTTCGCCTTTCGTTACAACAACTGTGCCACTTTCATCAGCAATCACACCAGCGATGTCAAGTACAGCAACTACAACAAATGTTCCAACAAGCAGATTCAAAACCCGTGAAGTGACATCAACTCCAACAATTAATCCATCCACACAAATTATAAACACAAATTCAACAGGAGAGACCTCCTTGAGCTCATTGTCCACATCAATGACTACTCAGTCTTCTCCAATCACGATTTCCGCATCCACACTTGTTGGACCAACAACTCCTCAAACAACAACTCATGGATCATCTTCGCCTTTCATTACAACAACAACTGGGCCACTTTCATCAGCAATCACATCAGTGACATCAGGCACAGCAGCTACAACAGAATTGCCAACAAGCAGATTCACAACCCGTGAAGTGACGTCAACTCCAACAATTAATCCATCCACTCAAATTATAAACACATACTCAACAGGAGAAACTCCCTCGAGTCCATTACCCACATTAATGACCACTCAGTCTCCTCCAACCACTATTTCATCAGCCACAACTGTTGAACCAACAAATCCTCAAACAACAATTCCTCAAACAACAGCTCATGGATCATCTTCGCCTTTCGTTACAACAACTGGGCCACTTTCATCAGCAATCACACCAGCGATGTCAAGTACAGCAACTACAACAAATGTTCCAACAAGCAGATTCACAACCCGTGAAGTGACATCAACTCCAACAATTAATCCATCCACACAAATTATTAACACAAATTCAACAGGAGAGACCTTGTCGAGCTCATTGTCCACATCAATGACTACTCAGTCTTCTCCAATCACGATTTCCGCATCCACACTTGTTGGGCCAACAACTCCTCAAACAACTACTCATGGATCATCTTCGCCTTTCGTTACAACAAGATCTGGGCCACTTTCATCAGCAATCCCATCAGTGACATCAGGCACAGCAGCTACAACAGAATTGCCAACAAGCAGATTCACAACCCGTGAAGTGACATCAACTCCAACAATTAATCCATCAACTCAAACTATAAACACATACTCAACAGGAGAAACTCCCTCGAGTCCATTACCCACATTAATGACCACTCAGTCTCCTCCAACCACTATTTCAGCATCCACAATTGTTGGACCAACAAATCCTCAAACAACAACTCCTCAAACAACAACTCATGGATCATCTTCGCCTTTCGTTACAACAACTGTGCCACTTTCATCAGCAATCACACCAGCGATGTCAAGTACAGCAACTACAACAAATGTTCCAACAAGCAGATTCAAAACCCGTGAAGTGACATCAACTCCAACAATTAATCCATCCACACAAATTATAAACACAAATTCAACAGGAGAGACCTCCTTGAGCTCATTGTCCACATCAATGACTACTCAGTCTTCTCCAATCACGATTTCCGCATCCACACTTGTTGGACCAACAACTCCTCAAACAACAACTCATGGATCATCTTCGCCTTTCATTACAACAACAACTGGGCCACTTTCATCAGCAATCACATCAGTGACATCAGGCACAGCAGCTACAACAGAATTGCCAACAAGCAGATTCACAACCCGTGAAGTGACGTCAACTCCAACAATTAATCCATCCACTCAAATTATAAACACATACTCAACAGGAGAAACTCCCTCGAGTCCATTACCCACATTAATGACCACTCAGTCTCCTCCAACCACTATTTCATCAGCCACAACTGTTGAACCAACAAATCCTCAAACAACAATTCCTCAAACAACAACTCATGGATCATCTTCGCCTTTCGTTACAACAACTGGGCCACTTTCATCAGCAATCACACCAGCGATGTCAAGTACAGCAACTACAACAAATGTTCCAACAAGCAGATTCACAACCCGTGAAGTGACATCAACTCCAACAATTAATCCATCCACACAAATTATTAACACAAATTCAACAGGAGAGACCTTGTCGAGCTCATTGTCCACATCAATGACTACTCAGTCTTCTCCAATCACGATTTCCGCATCCACACTTGTTGGGCCAACAACTCCTCAAACAACTACTCATGGATCATCTTCGCCTTTCGTTACAACAAGAACTGGGCCACTTTCATCAGCAATCCCATCAGTGACATCAGGCACAGCAGCTACAACAGAATTGCCAACAAGCAGATTCACAACCCGTGAAGTGACATCAACTCCAACAATTAATCCATCAACTCAAACTATAAACACATACTCAACAGGAGAAACTCCCTCGAGTCCATTACCCACATTAATGACCACTCAGTCTCCTCCAACCACTATTTCAGCATCCACAATTGTTGGACCAACAAATCCTCAAACAACAACTCCTCAAACAACAACTCACGGATCATCTTCGCCTTTCGTTACAACAACTGTGCCACTTTCATCAGCAATCACACCAGCGATGTCAAGTATAGCAACTACAACAAATGTTCCAACACGCAGATTCACAACCCGTGAAGTGACATCAACTCCAACAATTAATCCATCCACACAAATTATAAACACAAATTCAACAGGAGAGACCTCCTCGAGCTCATTGTCCACATCAATGACTACTCAGTCTTCTCCAATCACGATTTCCGCATCCACACTTGTTGGGCCAACAACTCTTCAAACAACTACTCATGGATCATCTTCGCCTTTCGTTACAACAAGAACTGGGCCACTTTCATCAGCAATCACATCAGGCACAGCAGCTACAACAGAAATGCCAACAAGCAGATTCACAACCCGTGAAGTGACGTCAACTCCAACAATTAATCCCTCCACTCAAATTATAAACACATACTCAACAGGAGAAACTCCCTCGAATCCATTACCCACATTAATGACCACTCAGTCTCCTCCAACCACTATTTCAGCATCCACAACAGTTGAACCAACAAATCCTCAAACAACAACTCATGGATCATCTTCGCCTTTCGTTACAACAACTGTGCCACTTTCATCAGCAATCACACCAGCGATGTCCAGTACAGCAACTACAACAAATGTTCCAACAAACAGATTCACAACCCATGAAGTGACATCAACTCCAACAATTAATCCATCCACACAAATTATAAACACATATTCAACAGGAGAAACTCCCTCGAGTCCATTACCCACATTAATGACCACTCAGTCTCCTCCAACCACTATTTCAGCATCCACAACAGTTGGACCAACAAATCCTCAAACAACAACTCCTCAAACAACAACTCATGGATCATCTTCGCCTTTCGTTACAACAACTGTGCCACTTTCATCAGCAATCACACCAGCGATGTCAAGTACAGCAACTACAACAAATGTTCCAACAAGCAGATTCACAACCCGTGAAGTGACGTCAACTCCAACAATTAATCCAACCACTCAAATTATAAACACATACTTAACAGGAGAAACTCCCTCGAGTCCATTACCCACATTAATGACCACTCAGTCTCCTCCAACCACTATTTCAGCAGCCACAACTGTTGAACCAACAAATCCTCAAACAACAACTCATGGATCATCTTCGCCTTTCGTTACAACAACTGGGCCACTTTCATCAGCAATCACACCAGCGATGTCCAGTACAGCAACTACAACAAATGTTCCAACAAGCAGATTCACAACCCATGAAGTGACATCAACTCCAACAATTAATCCATCCACACAAATTATAAACACATACTCAACAGGAGAAACTCCCTCGAGTCCATTACCCACATTAATGACCACTCAGTCTCCTCCAACCACTATTTCATCAGCCACAACTGTTGAACCAACAAATCCTCAAACAACAATTCCTCAAACAACAACTCATGGATCATCTTCGCCTTTCGTTACAACAACTGGGCCACTTTCATCAGCAATCACACCAGCGATGTCAAGTACAGCAACTACAACAAATGTTCCAACAAGCAGATTCACAACCCGTGAAGTGACATCAACTCCAACAATTAATCCATCCACACAAATTATTAACACAAATTCAACAGGAGAGACCTTGTCGAGCTCATTGTCCACATCAATGACTACTCAGTCTTCTCCAATCACGATTTCCGCATCCACACTTGTTGGGCCAACAACTCCTCAAACAACTACTCATGGATCATCTTCGCCTTTCGTTACAACAACTGTGCCACTTTCATCATCAACTCATGGATCATCTTCGCCTTTCGTTACAACAACAACTGGGCCACTTTCATCAGCAATCACATCAGTTACATCAAGCACAGCAGCTACAACAGAAATGCCAACAAGCAGATTCACAACCCGTGAAGTGACGTCAACTCCAACAATTAATCCATCCACTCAAATAATAGACACATACTCAACAGGAGAAACTCCCTCGAGTCCATTACCCACATTAATGACCACTCAGTCTCCTCCAACCACTATTTCAGCATCCACAATTGTTGGACCAACAAATCCTCAAACAACAACTCCTCAAACATTAACTCATGGATCATCTTCGCCTTTTGTTACAACAACTGGGCCACTTTCATCAGCAATCACACCAGCGATGTCAAGTACAGCAACTACAACAAATGTTCCAACAAGCAGATTCACAACCCGTGAAGTGACATCAACTCCAACAATTTATCCATCCACACAAATTATAAACACAAATTCAACAGGAGAGACCTCCTCGAGCTCATTGTCCACATCAATGACTACTCAGTCTTCTCCAATCACGATTTCCGCATCCACACTTGTTCGGCCAACAACTCCTCAAACAACAACTCATGGATCATCTTCGCCTTTCATTACAACAAGAACTGGGCCACTTTCATCAGCAATCCCATCAGTGACATCAGGCACAGCAGCTACAACAGAATTGCCAACAAGCAGATTCACAACCCGTGAAGTGACATCAACTCCAACAATTAATCCATCAACTCAAACTATAAACACATACTCAACAGGAGAAACTCCCTCGAGTCCATTACCCACATTAATGACCACTCAGTCTCCTCCAACCACTATTTCAGCATCCACAATTGTTGGACCAACAAATCCTCAAACAACAACTCCTCAAACAACAACTCACGGATCATCTTCGCCTTTCGTTACAACAACTGTGCCACTTTCATCAGCAATCACACCAGCGATGTCAAGTATAGCAACTACAACAAATGTTCCAACACGCAGATTCACAACCCGTGAAGTGACATCAACTCCAACAATTAATCCATCCACACAAATTATAAACACAAATTCAACAGGAGAGACCTCCTCGAGCTCATTGTCCACATCAATGACTACTCAGTCTTCTCCAATCACGATTTCCGCATCCACACTTGTTGGGCCAACAACTCTTCAAACATCTACTCATGGATCATCTTCGCCTTTCGTTACAACAAGAACTGGGCCACTTTCATCAGCAATCACATCAGGCACAGCAGCTACAACAGAAATGCCAACAAGCAGATTCACAACCCGTGAAGTGACGTCAACTCCAACAATTAATCCCTCCACTCAAATTATAAACACATACTCAACAGGAGAAACTCCCTCGAATCCATTACCCACATTAATGACCACTCAGTCTCCTCCAACCACTATTTCAGCATCCACAACAGTTGGACCAACAAATCCTCAAACGACAACTCCTCAAACAACAACTCATGGATCATCTTCGCCTTTCGTTACAACAACTGTGCCACTTTCATCATCAACTCATGGATCATCTTCGCCTTTCGTTACAACAACAACTGGGCCACTTTCATCAGCAATCACATCAGTTACATCAAGCACAGCAGCTACAACAGAAATGCCAACAAGCAGATTCACAACCCGTGAAGTGACGTCAACTCCAACAATTAATCCATCCACTCAAATAATAGACACATACTCAACAGGAGAAACTCCCTCGAGTCCATTACCCACATTAATGACCACTCAGTCTCCTCCAACCACTATTTCAGCATCCACAATTGTTGGACCAACAAATCCTCAAACAACAACTCCTCAAACATTAACTCATGGATCATCTTCGCCTTTTGTTACAACAACTGGGCCACTTTCATCAGCAATCACACCAGCGATGTCAAGTACAGCAACTACAACAAATGTTCCAACAAGCAGATTCACAACCCGTGAAGTGACATCAACTCCAACAATTTATCCATCCACACAAATTATAAACACAAATTCAACAGGAGAGACCTCCTCGAGCTCATTGTCCACATCAATGACTACTCAGTCTTCTCCAATCACGATTTCCGCATCCACACTTGTTCGGCCAACAACTCCTCAAACAACAACTCATGGATCATCTTCGCCTTTCATTACAACAACAACTGGGCCACTTTCATCAGCAATCACATCAGTGACATCAGGCACAGCAAATACAACAGAATTGCCAACAAGCAGATTCACAACCCGTGAAGTGACGTCAACTCCAACTATTAATCCCTCCACTCAAATTATAAACACATACTCAACAGGAGAAACTCCCTCGAATCCATTACCCACATTAATGACCACTCAGTCTCCTCCAACCACTATTTCAGCATCCACAACAGTTGGACCAACAAATCCTCAAACAACAACTCCTCAAACAACAACTCATGGATCATCTTCGCCTTTCGTTACAACAACTGGGCCACTTTCATCAGCAATCACACCAGCGATGTCCAGTACAGCAACTACAACAAATGTTCCAACAAGCAGATTCACAACCCATGAAGTGACATCAACTCCAACAATTAATCCATCCACACAAATTATAAACACATACTCAACAGGAGAAACTCCCTCGAGTCCATTACCCACATTAATGACCACTCAGTCTCCTCCAACCACTATTTCAGCATCCACAACAGTTGGACCAACAAATCCTCAAACGACAACTCCTCAAACAACAACTCATGGATCATCTTCGCCTTTCGTTACAACAACTGTGCCACTTTCATCAGCAATCACACCAGCGATGTCAAGTACAGCAACTACAACAAATGTTCCAACAAGCAGATTCACAACCCGTGAAGTGACATCAACTCCAACAATTAATCCATCCACACAAATTATAAACACAAATTCAACAGGAGAAACTCCCTTGAGCTCATTACCCACATTAATGACCACTCAGTCTTCTCCAATCACGATTTCCGCATCCACACTTGTTGGACCAACGACTCCTCAAACAACAACTCATGGATCATCTTCGCCTTTCGTTACAACAAGAACTGGGCCACTTTCTTCAGCAATCACATCAGTGACATCAGTCACAGCAGTTACAACAGAATTGCCAACAAGCAGATTCACAACCCGTGAAGTGACATCAACTCCAACAATTAATCCATCAACTCAAACTATAAACACATACTCAACAGGAGAAACTCCCTCAAGTCCATTACCCACATTAATGACCACTCAGTCTCCTCCCACCACTATTTCAGCATCCACAATTGTTGGACCAACAAATCCTCAAACAACAACTCCTCAAACAACAACTCACGGATCATCTTCGCCTTTCGTTACAACAACTGTGCCACTTTCATCAGCAATCACACCAGCGATGTCAAGTATAGCAACTACAACAAATGTTCCAACACGCAGATTCACAACCCGTGAAGTGACATCAACTCCAACAATTAATCCATCCACACAAATTATAAACACAAATTCAACAGGAGAGACCTCCTTGAGCTCATTGTCCACATCAATGACTACTCAGTCTTCTCCAAACACGATTTCCGCATCCACACTTGTTGGACCAACAACTCCTCAAACAACAACTCATGGATCATCTTCGCCTTTCGTTACAACAAGAACTGGGCCACTTTCATCAGCAATCACATCAGGCACAGCAGCTACAACAGAAATGCCAACAAGCAGATTCACAACCCGTGAAGTGACGTCAACTCCAACAATTAATCCCTCCACTCAAATTATAAACACATACTCAACAGGAGAAACTCCCTCGAATCCATTACCCACATTAATGACCACTCAGTCTCCTCCCACCACTATTTCAGCATCCACAACAGTTGGACCAACAAATCCTCAAACGACAACTCCTCAAACAACAACTCATGGATCATCTTCGCCTTTCGTTACAACAACTGTGCCACTTTCATCATCAACTCATGGATCATCTTCGCCTTTCGTTACAACAACAACTGGGCCACTTTCATCAGCAATCACATCAGTTACATCAAGCACAGCAGCTACAACAGAAATGCCAACAAGCAGATTCACAACCCGTGAAGTGACGTCAACTCCAACAATTAATCCATCCACTCAAATAATAGACACATACTCAACAGGAGAAACTCCCTCGAGTCCATTACCCACATTAATGACCACTCAGTCTCCTCCAACCACTATTTCAGCATCCACAATTGTTGGACCAACAAATCCTCAAACAACAACTCCTCAAACATTAACTCATGGATCATCTTCGCCTTTTGTTACAACAACTGGGCCACTTTCATCAGCAATCACACCAGCGATGTCAAGTACAGCAACTACAACAAATGTTCCAACAAGCAGATTCACAACCCGTGAAGTGACATCAACTCCAACAATTTATCCATCCACACAAATTATAAACACAAATTCAACAGGAGAGACCTCCTCGAGCTCATTGTCCACATCAATGACTACTCAGTCTTCTCCAATCACGATTTCCGCATCCACACTTGTTCGGCCAACAACTCCTCAAACAACAACTCATGGATCATCTTCGCCTTTCATTACAACAACAACTGGGCCACTTTCATCAGCAATCACATCAGTGACATCAGGCACAGCAAATACAACAGAATTGCCAACAAGCAGATTCACAACCCGTGAAGTGACGTCAACTCCAACTATTAATCCCTCCACTCAAATTATAAACACATACTCAACAGGAGAAACTCCCTCGAATCCATTACCCACATTAATGACCACTCAGTCTCCTCCAACCACTATTTCAGCATCCACAACAGTTGGACCAACAAATCCTCAAACAACAACTCCTCAAACAACAACTCATGGATCATCTTCGCCTTTCGTTACAACAACTGGGCCACTTTCATCAGCAATCACACCAGCGATGTCCAGTACAGCAACTACAACAAATGTTCCAACAAGCAGATTCACAACCCATGAAGTGACATCAACTCCAACAATTAATCCATCCACACAAATTATAAACACATACTCAACAGGAGAAACTCCCTCGAGTCCATTACCCACATTAATGACCACTCAGTCTCCTCCAACCACTATTTCAGCATCCACAACAGTTGGACCAACAAATCCTCAAACGACAACTCCTCAAACAACAACTCATGGATCATCTTCGCCTTTCGTTACAACAACTGTGCCACTTTCATCAGCAATCACACCAGCGATGTCAAGTACAGCAACTACAACAAATGTTCCAACAAGCAGATTCACAACCCGTGAAGTGACATCAACTCCAACAATTAATCCATCCACACAAATTATAAACACAAATTCAACAGGAGAAACTCCCTTGAGCTCATTACCCACATTAATGACCACTCAGTCTTCTCCAATCACGATTTCCGCATCCACACTTGTTGGACCAACGACTCCTCAAACAACAACTCATGGATCATCTTCGCCTTTCGTTACAACAAGAACTGGGCCACTTTCTTCAGCAATCACATCAGTGACATCAGTCACAGCAGTTACAACAGAATTGCCAACAAGCAGATTCACAACCCGTGAAGTGACATCAACTCCAACAATTAATCCATCAACTCAAACTATAAACACATACTCAACAGGAGAAACTCCCTCGAGTCCATTACCCACATTAATGACCACTCAGTCTCCTCCCACCACTATTTCAGCATCCACAATTGTTGGACCAACAAATCCTCAAACAACAACTCCTCAAACAACAACTCACGGATCATCTTCGCCTTTCGTTACAACAACTGTGCCACTTTCATCAGCAATCACACCAGCGATGTCAAGTATAGCAACTACAACAAATGTTCCAACACGCAGATTCACAACCCGTGAAGTGACATCAACTCCAACAATTAATCCATCCACACAAATTATAAACACAAATTCAACAGGAGAGACCTCCTTGAGCTCATTGTCCACATCAATGACTACTCAGTCTTCTCCAAACACGATTTCCGCATCCACACTTGTTGGACCAACAACTCCTCAAACAACAACTCATGGATCATCTTCGCCTTTCGTTACAACAACAACTGGGCCACTTTCATCAGCAATCACATCAGTGACATCAGGCACAGCAGCTACAACAGAATTGCCAACAAGCAGATTCACAATCCGTGAAGTGACGTCAACTCCAACAATTAATCCATCCACTCAAATTATAAACACATACTCAACAGGAGAAACTCCCTCGAGTCCATTACCCACATTAATGACCACTCAGTCTCCTCCAACCACTATTTCAGCAGCCACAACTGTTGGACCAACAAATCCTCAAACAACAACTCCTCAAACATTAACTCATGGATCATCTTCGCCTTTTGTTACAACAACTGGGCCACTTTCATCAGCAATCACACCAGCGATGTCAAGTACAGCAACTACAACAAATGTTCCAACAAGCAGATTCACAACCCGTGAAGTGACATCAACTCAAACAATTTATCCATCCACACAAATTATAAACACAAATTCAACAGGAGAGACCTCCTCGAGCTCATTGTCCACATCAATGACTACTCAGTCTTCTCCAATCACGATTTCCGCATCCACACTTGTTCGGCCAACAACTCCTCAAACAACAACTCATGGATCATCTTCGCCTTTCATTACAACAACAACTGGGCCACTTTCATCAGCAATCACATCAGTGACATCAGGCACAGCAAATACAACAGAATTGCCAACAAGCAGATTCACAACCCGTGAAGTGACGTCAACTCCAACTATTAATCCCTCCACTCAAATTATAAACACATACTCAACAGGAGAAACTCCCTCGAATCCATTACCCACATTAATGACCACTCAGTCTCCTCCAACCACTATTTCAGCATCCACAACAGTTGGACCAACAAATCCTCAAACAACAACTCCTCAAACAACAACTCATGGATCATCTTCGCCTTTCGTTACAACAACTGTGCCACTTTCATCAGCAATCACACCAGCGATGTCAAGTACAGCAACTACAACAAATGTTCCAACAAGCAGATTCACAACCCGTGAAGTGACATCAACTCCAACAATTAATCCATCCACACAAATTATAAACACAAATTCAACAGGAGAGACCTCCTTGAGCTCATTGTCCACATCAATGACTACTCAGTCTTCTCCAATCACGATTTCCGCATCCACACTTGTTGGGCCAACAACTTCTCAAACAACTACTCATGGATCATCTTCGCCTTTCGTTACAACAAGAACTGGGCCACTTTCATCAGCAATCACATCAGTAACATCAGGCTCAGCAGCTACAACAGAAATGCCAACAAGCAGATTCACAACCCGTGAAGTGACGTCAACTCCAACAATCAATCCAACCACTCAAATTATAAACACATACTTAACAGGGGAAACTCCCTCGAGTCCATTACCCACATTAATGACCACTCAGTCTCCTCCAACCATTATTTCAGCAGCCACAACTGTTGAACCAACAAATCCTCAAACAACTACTCATGGATCATCTTCGCCTTTCGTTACAACAAGAACTGGGCCACTTTCATCAGCAATCACATCAGTGACATCAGGCACAGCAGCTACAACAGAATTGCCATCAAGCAGATTCACAACCCGTGAAGTGACGTCAACTCCAACAATTAATCCAACCACTCAAATTATAAACACATACTCAACAGGAGAAACTCCCTCGAGTCCATTACCCACATTAATGACCACTCAGTCTCCTCCAACCACTATTTCAGCAGCCACAACTGTTGAACCAATAAATCCTCAAACAACAACTCATGGATCATCTTCGCCTTTCGTTACAACAACTGGGCCACTTTCATCAGCAATCACACCAGCGATGTCCAGTACAGCAACTACAACAAATGTTCCAACAAGCAGATTCACAACCCATGAAGTGACATCAACTCCAACAATTAATCCATCCACACAAATTATAAACACATACTCAACAGGAGAAACTCCCTCGAGTCCATTACCCACATTAATGACCACTCAGTCTCCTCCAACCACTATTTCAGCATCCACAACAGTTGGACCAACAAATCCTCAAACAACAACTCCTCAAACAACAACTCATGGATCATCTTCGCCTTTCGTTACAACAACTGTGCCACTTTCATCAGCAATCACATCAGCGATGTCAAGTATAGCCACTACAACAAATGTTCCAACACGCAGATTCACAACCCGTGAAGTGACATCAACTCCAACAATTAATCCATCCACACAAATTATAAACACAAATTCAACAGGAGAGACCTCCTTGAGCTCATTGTCCACATCAATGACTGCTCAGTCTTCTCCAATCAAGATTTCCGCATCCACACTTGTTGGACCACCAACTCCTCAAACAACAACTCATGGATCATCTTTGCCTTTCGTTACAACAACAACTGGGTCACTTTCATCAGCAATCACATCAGTGACATCAGGCACAGCAGCTACAACAGAATTGCCAACAAGCAGATTCACAACCCGTGAAGTGACATCAACTCCAACAATTAATCCATCAACTCAAACTATAAACACATACTCAACAGGAGAAACTCCCTCGAGTCCATTACCCACATTAATGACCACTCAGTCTCCTCCAACCACTATTTCAGCATCCACAATTGTTGGACCAACAAATCCTCAAACAACAACTCCTCAAACAACAACTCATGGATCATCTTCGCCTTTCGTTACAACAACTGTGCCACTTTCATCAGCAATCACACCAGCGATGTCAAGTATAGCCACTACAACAAATGTTCCAACACACAGATTCACAACCCGTGAAGTGACATCAACTCCAACAATTAATCCATCCACACAAATTATAAACACAAATTCAACAGGAGAGACCTCCTTGAGCTCATTGTCCACATCAATGACTACTCAGTCTTCTCCAATCAAGATTTCCGCATCCACACTTGTTGGACCACCAACTCCTCAAACAACAACTCATGGATCATCTTCGCCTTTCGTTACAACAACAACTGGGCCACTTTCATCAGCAATCACATCAGTGACATCAGGCACAGTAGCTACAACAGAATTGCCAACAAGCAGATTCACAACCCGTGAAGTGACGTCAACTCCAACAATTAATCCATCCACACAAATTATTAACACAAATTCAACAGGAGAGACCTCCTCGAGCTCATTGTCCACATCAATGACTACTCAGTCTTCTCCAATCACGATTTCCGCATCCACACTTGTTGGGCCAACAACTTCTCAAACAACTACTCATGGATCATCTTCGCCTTTCGTTACAACAAGAACTGGGCCACTTTCATCAGCAATCACATCAGTAACATCAGGCACAGCAGCTACAACAGAAATGCCAACAAGCAGATTCACAACCCGTGAAGTGACGTCAACTCCAACAATTAATCCAACCACTCAAATTATAAACACATACTTAACAGGAGAAACTCCCTCGAGTCCATTACCCACATTAATGACCACTCAGTCTCCTCTAACCACTATTTCAGCATCCACAACAGTTGGACCAACAAATCCTCAAACAACAACTCCTCAAACAACAACTCATGGATCATCTTCGCCTTTCGTTACAACAACTGTGCCACTTTCATCAGCAATCACACCAGCGATGTCAAGTACAGCAACTACAACAAATGTTCCAACAAGCAGATTCAAAACCCGTGAAGTGACATCAACTCCAACAATTAATCCATCCACACAAATTATAAACACAAATTCAACAGGAGAGACCTCCTTGAGCTCATTGTCCACATCAATGACTACTCAGTCTTCTCCAATCACGATTTCCGCATCCACACTTGTTGGACCAACAACTCCTCAAACAACAACTCATGGATCATCTTCGCCTTTCATTACAACAACAACTGGGCCACTTTCATCAGCAATCACATCAGTGACATCAGGCACAGCAGCTACAACAGAATTGCCAACAAGCAGATTCACAACCCGTGAAGTGACGTCAACTCCAACAATTAATCCATCCACTCAAATTATAAACACATACTCAACAGGAGAAACTCCCTCGAGTCCATTACCCACATTAATGACCACTCAGTCTCCTCCAACCACTATTTCATCAGCCACAACTGTTGAACCAACAAATCCTCAAACAACAATTCCTCAAACAACAACTCATGGATCATCTTCGCCTTTCGTTACAACAACTGGGCCACTTTCATCAGCAATCACACCAGCGATGTCAAGTACAGCAACTACAACAAATGTTCCAACAAGCAGATTCACAACCCGTGAAGTGACATCAACTCCAACAATTAATCCATCCACACAAATTATTAACACAAATTCAACAGGAGAGACCTTGTCGAGCTCATTGTCCACATCAATGACTACTCAGTCTTCTCCAATCACGATTTCCGCATCCACACTTGTTGGGCCAACAACTCCTCAAACAACAACTCATGGATCATCTTCGCCTTTCGTTACAACAACTGTGCCACTTTCATCAGCAATCACACCAGCGATGTCAAGTACAGCAACTACAACAAATGTTCCAACAAGCAGATTCAAAACCCGTGAAGTGACATCAACTCCAACAATTAATCCATCCACACAAATTATAAACACAAATTCAAAAGGAGAGACCTCCTTGAGCTCATTGTCCACATCAATGACTACTCAGTCTTCTCCAATCACGATTTCCGCATCCACACTTGTTGGACCAACAACTCCTCAAACAACAACTCATGGATCATCTTCGCCTTTCATTACAACAACAACTGGGCCACTTTCATCAGCAATCACATCAGTGACATCAGGCACAGCAGCTACAACAGAATTGCCAACAAGCAGATTCACAACCCGTGAAGTGACGTCAACTCCAACAATTAATCCATCCACTCAAATTATAAACACATACTCAACAGGAGAAACTCCCTCGAGTCCATTACCCACATTAATGACCACTCAGTCTCCTCCAACCACTATTTCAGCAGCCACAACTGTTGGACCAACATATCCTCAAACAACAATTCTTCAAACAACAACTCATGGATCATCTTCGCCTTTCGTTACAACAACTGTGCCACTTTCATCAGCAATCACACCAGCGATTTCAAGTACAGCAACTACAACAAATGTTCCAACAAGCAGATTCACAACCCGTGAAGTGACATCAACTCCAACAATGAATCCATCCACACAAATTATTAACACAAATTCAACAGGAGAGACCTCCTTGAGCTCATTGTCCACATCAATGACTACTCAGTCTTCTCCAATCAAGATTTCCGCATCCACACTTGTTGGACCACCAACTCCTCAAACAACAACTCATGGATCATCTTCGCCTTTCGTTACAACAACAACTGGGCCACTTTCATCAGCAATCACATCAGTGACATCAGGCACAGTAGCTACAACAGAATTGCCAACAAGCAGATTCACAACCCGTGAAGTGACGTCAACTCCAACAATTAATCCATCCACTCAAATTATAAACACATACTCAACAGGAGAAACTCCCTCGAGTCCATTACCCACATTAATGACCACTCAGTCTCCTCCAACCAATATTTCAGCATCCACACTTGTTGGACCAACAACTGCTCAAACAACAACTCATGGATCTTCTTCGCCTTTCGTTACAACAACTACTGGGCCACTTTCATCGGCAATCACATCAGTGACATCAGGCACAGCAGCTACAACAGAAATGCCAACAAGCAGATTCACAACCCGTGAAGTGACGTCAACTCCAACAATTAATCCATCAACTCAATTTATAAACACATACTCAACAGGAGAAACTCCCTCGAGTCCATTACCCACATTAATGACCACTCAGTCTCCTCCAACCACTATTTCATCAGCCACAACTGTTGAACCAACAAATCCTCAAACAACAATTCCTCAAACAACAACTCATGGATCATCTTCGCCTTTCGTTACAACAACTGGGCCACTTTCATCAGCAATCACACCAGCGATGTCAAGTACAGCAACTACAACAAATGTTCCAACAAGCAGATTCACAACCCGTGAAGTGACATCAACTCCAACAATTAATCCATCCACACAAATTATTAACACAAATTCAACAGGAGAGACCTTGTCGAGCTCATTGTCCACATCAATGACTACTCAGTCTTCTCCAATCACGATTTCCGCATCCACACTTGTTGGGCCAACAACTCCTCAAACAACAACTCATGGATCATCTTCGCCTTTCGTTACAACAACTGTGCCACTTTCATCAGCAATCACACCAGCGATGTCAAGTACAGCAACTACAACAAATGTTCCAACAAGCAGATTCAAAACCCGTGAAGTGACATCAACTCCAACAATTAATCCATCCACACAAATTATAAACACAAATTCAACAGGAGAGACCTCCTTGAGCTCATTGTCCACATCAATGACTACTCAGTCTTCTCCAATCACGATTTCCGCATCCACACTTGTTGGACCAACAACTCCTCAAACAACAACTCATGGATCATCTTCGCCTTTCATTACAACAACAACTGGGCCACTTTCATCAGCAATCACATCAGTGACATCAGGCACAGCAGCTACAACAGAATTGCCAACAAGCAGATTCACAACCCGTGAAGTGACGTCAACTCCAACAATTAATCCATCCACTCAAATTATAAACACATACTCAACAGGAGAAACTCCCTCGAGTCCATTACCCACATTAATGACCACTCAGTCTCCTCCAACCACTATTTCAGCAGCCACAACTGTTGGACCAACAAATCCTCAAACAACAATTCTTCAAACAACAACTCATGGATCATCTTCGCCTTTCGTTACAACAACTGTGCCACTTTCATCAGCAATCACACCAGCGATTTCAAGTACAGCAACTACAACAAATGTTCCAACAAGCAGATTCACAACCCGTGAAGTGACATCAACTCCAACAATGAATCCATCCACACAAATTATTAACACAAATTCAACAGGAGAGACCTCCTTGAGCTCATTGTCCACATCAATGACTACTCAGTCTTCTCCAATCAAGATTTCCGCATCCACACTTGTTGGACCACCAACTCCTCAAACAACAACTCATGGATCATCTTCGCCTTTCGTTACAACAACAACTGGGCCACTTTCATCAGCAATCACATCAGTGACATCAGGCACAGTAGCTACAACAGAATTGCCAACAAGCAGATTCACAACCCGTGAAGTGACGTCAACTCCAACAATTAATCCATCCACTCAAATTATAAACACATACTCAACAGGAGAAACTCCCTCGAGTCCATTACCCACATTAATGACCACTCAGTCTCCTCCAACCAATATTTCAGCATCCACACTTGTTGGACCAACAACTGCTCAAACAACAACTCATGGATCTTCTTCGCCTTTCGTTACAACAACTACTGGGCCACTTTCATCGGCAATCTCATCAGTGACATCAGGCACAGCAGCTACAACAGAAATGCCAACAAGCAGATTCACAACCCGTGAAGTGACGTCAACTCCAACAATTAATCCATCAACTCAATTTATAAACACATACTCAACAGGAGAAACTCCCTCGAGTCCATTACCCACATTAATGACCACTCAGTCTCCTCCAACCACTATTTCAGCAGCCACAACTGTTGGACCAACAAATCCTCAAACAACAATTCTTCAAACAACAACTCATGGATCATCTTCGCCTTTCGTTACAACAACTGTGCCACTTTCATCAGCAATCACACCAGCGATTTCAAGTACAGCAACTACAACAAATGTTCCAACAAGCAGATTCACAACCCGTGAAGTGACATCAACTCCAACAATGAATCCATCCACACAAATTATTAACACAAATTCAACAGGAGAGACCTCCTCGAGCTCATTGTCCACATCAATGACTACTCAGTCTTCTCCAATCACGATTTCCGCATCCACACTTGTTGGACCAACAACTCCTCAAACAACTACTCATGGATCATCTTCGCCTTTCGTTACAACAACAACTGGGCCACTTTCATCAGCAATCACATCAGTGACATCAGGCACAGCAGCTACAACAGAAATGCCAACAAGCAGATTCACAACCCGTGAAGTGACGTCAACTCCAACAATTAATCCATCAACTCAATTTATAAACACATACTCAACAGGAGAAACTCCCTCGAGTCCATTACCCACATTAATGACCACTCAGTCTCCTCCAACCACTATTTCAGCAGCCACAACTGTTGGACCAACAAATCCTCAAACAACAATTCTTCAAACAACAACTCATGGATCATCTTCGCCTTTCGTTACAACAACTGTGCCACTTTCATCAGCAATCACACCAGCGATTTCAAGTACAGCAACTACAACAAATGTTCCAACAAGCAGATTCACAACCCGTGAAGTGACATCAACTCCAACAATGAATCCATCCACACAAATTATTAACACAAATTCAACAGGAGAGACCTCCTCGAGCTCATTGTCCACATCAATGACTACTCAGTCTTCTCCAATCACGATTTCCGCATCCACACTTGTTTGGCCAACAACTCCTCAAACAACTACTCATGGATCATCTTCGCCTTTCGTTACAACAAGAACTGGGCCACTTTCATCAGCAATCACATCAGTAACATCAGGCACAGCAGCTACAACAGAAATGCCAACAAGCAGATTCACAACCCGTGAAGTGACGTCAACTCCAACAATTAATCCCTCCACTCAAATTATAAACACATACTTAACAGGAGAAACTCCCTCGAGTCCATTACCCACATTAATGACCACTCAGTCTCCTCCAACCAATATTTCAGCATCCACACTTGTTGGACCAACAACTGCTCAAACAACAACTCATGGATCATCTTCGCCTTTCGTTACAACAACTGTGCCACTTTCATCAGCAATCACACCAGCGATGTCAAGTACAACAACTACAACAAATAGACCCATAACTCCATATGCGACAACTCATGGACCATCTTCCACATTTCTTCCCCCAACAACTGTGGAAGAATCTTCAACTTTTACATCAACGACATCTGTGCCAACAACTCATGAAGGTTTTTAAACTTTTTTTTGTACTATTTGTTTTTTTTCTTTGTTTTTCTTTTGTGACTTCATTAAAAAAATATTTTTTTTATCTTTAGTTGCACCGACTACTACTCAGTGTAAAAAAGAAAATTGCTCCAATTGCCTTTCCGGGGTTTGTATTTTTAATTCAACCCTACAACAATGCGTATGCAGTTGTCAAGAATCAGTATACGATCCCAGTTGCATTTATGGTACTAACAACACCCAGCCCATTATTGGTGAGTGTTCTGTACATACACACAACAATATTTTAAACATTTCCACTTAAACAGCGGCTTAAATCACATATGCTTTTCTTTTTCAGACACCGAAGGATTACCAACTGGCAAATTCAATATTACTTTGGCCATCAGCACCGCTTTTATCAGTGCCTATTTAAATTTAAGTTCTCCTGATTCAATCTCTTTCATCAATATACTATTATCACAGGTAAAACATACAGATCCCTATTAGTTTTCCAACTATTGCATATTCACCTTTCTCTGTTTCATTTCAGCTTGAACCTTTATGCAAAAAAGCTGATCCCCTCACCTTTAAACAAGTACAAGTTAACAGACTATTGTGAGTGTTTAATTCACATTGAAAATTACTTTTCAGCTCGCTATCGATCTTATCACCATTATTTGTGTGTGCTTTTTTCTTAAGAAATGGGAGTGTGGTGGCTGAGACTGAGGCACAATATACCCATCGTAACAGCGAATCCCAAATACAGTATATCAACAAGCAGTTAAAGTCTGTCCTGACAACAATTTTAAATGATACGGCAAATCTCAACAACATTGCTGAAGCGTTTAATAGTTCAAGCGCTCAGTTAAAAGAGGTCACTTTGCAGCCGCCCGCTGTCACAAGTAAGTACATTTTGACTGTAACATTGTTCTAGATATAAAAAATATTTAATAACTTGATTCCCATATTTCAGATGTCACTCAACTGGAGCCCTACATCAACTGCACAAAATTTGTGGGCTACACTCCCGAAGTTATTAATGGTAGCTGGGAGTGCATTGGGCCATGTATGACTAATCCAAACTACTGCAATCACCATGGGGACTGCTACAACCAGATTCGCACTGGACCAATATGTTTGTATGTTACACATTAAGATACAGTAGCACTTTACGTCAGGACCACTGGTCTATTTAAGCGCATTAAATTCACAGAAAATCATAACGACCATTAAGATAGAAAATGGAAAAGTAATATGCAGTTTGAAATTATTAAAGTTGTTTGCAGTCGACTATATGCAACTTTCCGAACCCCTCTAAATATGCAGGTACAGTTCGGTCAGTGACCCAAATTTTGTTATATTATCTGTTAATGAAAATTAATTACACTATATTACACTATTTTCTTGTTCTTCTAGTGCGACCTCAGCTTTAATTTGAGGGTATTCACATCAAAATTGGAGAAAGGGTTCAGGAATTATTGCTCCATAAAATGAACATTCTCTTTTTCCAGGGCTAAAAAGTAATTGGAGATTAGCTGAAACACCGTGAGAAAAGTTAACAGACCCACCATTTCATTTTCTTTATGCTTTTTACTTTTTAGTACTTGGTGAACATTTTTGTTATGTACTTAAGCCAATTGTTGTTGCTTTAAACATGCTGAAGAAACCATTTTGATCACATAAAGGGACTGTCACCAATGGCGCACGGGCACTATGCGATCATTTGCGGCATCAAAATATGAAGGTCGTGCGAAAACTCTCTTTTTGTGCACGGGCATCTGCACGAGCGACCGCTATTGACCGCATGAAAAGGTGTGAATTGCAGTTGGATTATATGTCGCAGCTGAATGTCATGCATGTCCGACATTCAGTGGAGGCTTATTGCGACTGAATATAGCTGCAGCAGGTCGCTACGGTCGCGAGAATGGTGAAAGATAGATCGTCTCAGTCACACAGATGTTGAGAGACTGGTGAGCGCCACTATCAGTCTTGTGTGATTCCTGCTGTAGGTATATAGAGCTAGACGTTGTTTCCTCTTCCCCCCTTTGGTCTTCACTAAAGGGGGGCTTTGGAAGACAGACACTTTATTGTTTGATCTGAGGATCAGACATTTGTTTTGCAGTTCAGCAGCTCTGTATCAACACAAAATACAGAGACATAAAGATGTAAGACATTTGACAAAGACATGATAAACAATTGTCCACTCGCCATGACACACTTTGATTTCATGAGTTAAGCTCCTCATTTAGTTTCAGGATGGACTGATGTACAAAGGAGTTCCTCAATCTGACCTTATTAAAGCGTGGCACACGGTACCGCCGCCCTGATGGTACATATTCAGAGTTCAGAACATGGCTGGGGTCTGAGGTAATGTTCATAGCCAGCTGCTCAGGAATTTTTGTTACCCATGGGATACAGACACCACCCAGTCACTGACAACAAAATATTTGATATGTTATATGAAAAATTTATATTTTAAAGAAAGTAATGTGACTTCATTCAATGAGATGAGGCATCATAAAAAACAAACAAAAAACATTTGAAGTTTAACACCTTTTTGCATTGTGTTTTTTTTTAGCCACTTGCATTCTCTACTTCTACCTGAAATTAGTATTTTTCATTTAATGTCCAGTTTGGGGGAATCAGAGCCCAATTAAGGTAGACTGTATCACTGTATTATAATTACACTATACACTATTATTTCTAAGATTGTCATCTTATGTTGGTACTCCAGCTTCCTCTACCAATAAAGCCATTTACAATAGGCCAGGATGGGTGTTTGTGAGTACGAGTGGGTGGCTTATTTCCATGCATGTGTATCGTGTGTTAAGTAATATGCACTGACCCAACCAAATAAATAAAATGTTTTGTGGGCTGTAACTAACCTCAGTCTGAAACCTTGAAATATAAAAAGTGAAAAATTATATAAAAGTTTGTAATATGAGCCCCTAAAAAAGATTGATTCATGGAAAGAGATGCATTTCTTGACCCTTCTCCTGTTTTTAATGTGAATATCCTCAAATTAAACCTTAGATCTTATTAATACTAACTGTACTTAGTACAATTTATTATTTCATCAATATTAAGTATGGGTTACACCTACATATTTACATTTAAAAAAACTATAACCTTTTCATTCAAGTTAATAATTTTACAGATACAGTATTTCTTATTATCAAACCTGTTATTAACGTCTATTACAAATGATTTACCATAGCAAAAGTCATTGTAAATAACCCTGTGTTTCCATTGTCTCTATCTTTTTCACTATAGCTGCTATAACACGAGTACTGAGCAGTACTTCGGCACACAATGTGAGCTGACAATAAATACAGAAACAACATCTGGAACAACTCATGGACCATCTTCAGCAACTTATCCAACAACCACTGGGCAGCAGTCATCAACTTTTACATCTGGAGAAACAACTAAATTAACCGTGCCAACAAACAGATTCACAACCCATGAAGTGACATCAAAACCAACAATTCATCCATCCACAAAATTTATGAACACAATTTCAACAGGAGAGACTTCCTCAAGTCCATTGACCACATCAATCACCACTCGGTCTCCTCCAACCACTATTTCAGCATCCACACTTGTTGGACCAACAACTCCTAAAACAACTCATGGATCATCTTCGCCTTTCGTTACAACAACAACTGTGCCACTTTCATCAGCAATCACACCAGCGATGTCAAGTACAGCAGCTACAACAGAAATGCCAACAAGCAGAATCACAACCCGTGAAGTGACGTCAACTCCAACAATTAATCCATCCACTCAAATTATAAACACATACTCAACAGGAGAAACTCCCTCGAGTCCATTACCCACACTAATGACCACTCAGTCTCCTCCAACCACTATTTCAGCAGCCACAATTGTTGGACCAACAAATCCTCAAACAACAACTCCTCAAACAACAACTCATGGATCATCTTCGCCTTTCGTTACAACAACTGTGCCACTTTCATCAGCAATCACACCAGCGATGTCAAGTACAGCCACTACAACAAATGTTCCAACAAGCAGATTGACAACCCGTGAGGTGACATCAACTCCAACAATAAATCCATCCACACAAATTATAAACACAAATTCAACAGGAGAGACCTCCTCAAGCTCATTGTCCACATCAATGACTACGCAGTCTTCTCCAAACACGATTTCATCATCCACGCTTGTTGGACCAACAACTCCTCAAACAACTACTCATGGATCATCTTCGCCTTTCGTTACAACAACAACTGGGCCACTTTCAACAGCAATCACATCAGTGACATCAGGCACAGCAGCTACAACAGAAATACCAACAAGCAGATTCACAACCCGTGAAGTGACGTCAACTCCAACAATTAATCCATCCACTCAAATTATAAACACAAATTCAACAGGAGAGACCTCCTCGAGCTCATTTTCTACATCAATGACTACTCAGTCTTCTCCAAACACGATTTCAGAATCCACAATTGTTGGACCAACAAATCTTCAAACAACAACTCCTCAAACAACAACTCATGGATCATCTTCGCCTTTCGTTACAACAACTGTGCCACTTTTATCAGCAATCACACCAGCGATGTCAAGTACAGCAACTACAACAAATGTTCCAACAAGCAGATTCACAACCCGTGAAGTGACGTCAACTCCAACAATTAATCCATCCACTCAAATTATAAACACATACTCGACAGGAGAAACTCCCTCGAGTCCATTGTCCACATCAATGACTACTCAGTCCTCTCCAACCACTATTTCAGCATCCACAATTGTTGGACCAACAACTCCTCAAACAACAACTCATGGATCATCTTGGCCTTTCGTTACAACAACTGTGCCACTTTCATCACCAATCACACCAGCGATGTCAAGTACAGCAACTACAACAAATGTTCCAACAAGCAGATTCACAACCCGTGAAGTGACGTCAACTCCAACAATTAATCCATTCACTCAAATTTTAAACACAAATTCAACAGAAGAGACCTCCTCGAGCTCATTGTCCACATCAATGACTACTCAGTCTTCTCCAATCACGATTTCATTATCCACACTTGTTGGACCAACAACTCCTCAAACAACTACTCATGGATCA
This sequence comes from Proterorhinus semilunaris, assembly GCA_021464625.1. Classification (NCBI taxonomy): domain Eukaryota; kingdom Metazoa; phylum Chordata; class Actinopteri; order Gobiiformes; family Gobiidae; genus Proterorhinus; species Proterorhinus semilunaris. Next base: position 28,417,103 of record CM038344.1, on the reverse strand, counting down.
TCTTCGCCTTTTGTTACAACAACAACAACTGGGCCACTTTCATCAGCAATCACATCAGTGACATCAGGCACAGCAGCTATAACAGAAATGCCAACAAGCAGATTCACAACCCGTGAAGTGACGTCAACTTCAACAATTAATCCATCCACACAAATTATAAACACAAATTCAACAGGAGAGACCTCCTCGAGCTCATTTTCTACATCAATGACTACTCAGTCTTCTCCAAACACGATTTCAGAATCCACAATTGTTGGACCAACAAATCCTCAAACAACAACTCCTCAAACAACAACTCATGGATCATCTTCGCCTTTCGTTACAACAACTGTGCCACTTTCATCAGCAATCACACCAGCGATGTCAAGTACAGCAACTACAACAAATGTTCCAACAAGCAGATTCACAACCCGTGAAGTGACGTCAACTCCAACAATTAATCCATCCACTCAAATTATAAACACATACTCGACAGGAGAAACTCCCTCGAGTCCATTGTCCACATCAATGACTACTCAGTCCTCTCCAACCACTATTTCAGCATCCACAATTGTTGGACCAACAACTCCTCAAACAACAACTCATGGATCATCTTGGCCTTTCGTTACAACAACTGTGCCACTTTCATCAGCAATCACACCAGCGATGTCAAGTACAGCAACTACAACAAATGTTCCAACAAGCAGATTCACAACCCGTGAAGTGACGTCAACTCCAACAATTAATCCATCCACTCAAATTATAAACACAAATTCAACAGGAGAGACCTCCTCGAGCTCATTGTCCACATCAATGACTACGCAGTCTTCTCCAAACACGATTTCAGCATCCACACTTGCTGGACCAACAACTCCTCAAACAACTACTCATGGATCATCTTCGCCTTTCGTTACAACAACAACTGGGCCACTTTCAACAGCAATCACATCAGTGACATCAGGCACAGCAGCTACAACAGAAATGCCAACAAGCAGATTCACAACCCGTGAAGTGACGTCAACTCCAACAATTAATCCATTCACTCAAATTTTAAACACAAATTCAACAGAAGAGACCTCCTCGAGCTCATTGTCCACATCAATGACTACTCAGTCTTCTCCAATCAGGATTTCATTATCCACACTTGTTGGACCAACAACTCCTCAAACAACTACTCATGGATCATCTTCGCATTTCGTTACAACAACAACTGGGTCACTTTCAACAGCAATCACATCAGTGACAGCAGCTACAACAGAAATGCCAACAAGCAGATTCACAACCCGTGAAGTGACGTCAACTACAACAATTAATCCATCCACTCAAATTATAAACACAAATTCAACAGGAGAGACCTTCTCGAGCTCATTGTCCACATCAATGACTACTCAGTCTTCTCCAAACACGATTTCAGAATCCACAATTGGTGAACCAACAAATCCTCAAACAACAACTCCTCAAACAACAACTCATGGATCATCTTCGCCTTTCGTTACAACAACAACTGGGCCACTTTCAACAGCAATCACATCAGTGACATCAGGCACAGCAGCTACAACAGAAATGCCAACAAGCAGATTCACAACCCGTGAAGTGACGTCAACTCCAACAATTAATCCATCCACACAAATTATAAACACATACTCAACAGGAGAAACTCCCTCGAGTCCATTACCCACATTAATGACCACTCAGTCTTCTCCAACCACTAATTCAGCATCCACAATTGTTGGACCAACAACTCCTCAAACAACAACTCATGGATCATCTTCGCCTTTCGTTACAACAACAACTGGGCCACTTTCAACAGCAATCACATCAGTGACATCAGGCATAGCAGCTACAACAGAAATGCCAACAAGCAGATTCACAACCCGTGAAGTGACGTCAACTCCAACAATTAATCCATCCACTCAAATTATAAACACATACTCAACAGGAGAAACTCCCTCGAGTCCATTGTCCACATCAATGACTACTCAGTCTTCTCCAACCACTATTTCAGCATCCACAATTGTTGGACCAACAACTCCTCAAACAACAACTCATGGATCATCTTCGCCTTTCGTTACAACAACTGTGCCACTTTCATCAGCAATCACACCAGCGATGTCAAGTACAGCAACTACAACAAATGTTCCAACAAGCAGATTCACAACCCGTGAAGTGACGTCAACTCCAACAATTAATCCATCCACACAAATTGTAAACACAAATTCAACAGGAGAGACCTCCTCAAGCTCATTGTCCACATCAATGACTACTCAGTCTTCTCCAAACACGATTTCAGCATCCACACTTGTTGGACCGACAACTCCTCAAACAACAACTCATGGATCATCTTCGCCTTTCGTTACAACAACTGTGACACTTTCATCAGCAATCACACCAGCGATGTCAAGTACAGCAACTACAACAAATGTTCCAACAAGTAGATTCACAACCCGTGAAGTGACATCAACTCCAACAATTAATCCATCCACACAAATTATAAACACAAATTCAACAGGAGAGACCTCCTCAAGCTCATTGTCCACATCAATGACTACTCAGTCTTCTCCAAACACGATTTCAGCATCCACACTTGTTGGACCGACAACTCCTCAAACAACTACTGATGGATCATCTTCGCCTTTCGTTACAACAACTGTGCCACTTTCATCAGCAATCACACCAGCGATGTCAAGTACAGCCACTACAACAAATGTTCCAACAAGCAGATTCACAACCCGTGAAGTGACATCAACTCCAACAATTAATCCATCCACACAAATTATAAACACAAATTCAACAGGAGAGACCTCCTCGAGCTCATTGTCCACATCAATGACTACGCAGTCTTCTCCAAACACGATTTCAGCATCCACACTTGTTGGACCAACAACTCCTCAAACAACTACTCATGGATCATCTTCGCCTTTCGTTACAACAACAACTGGGCCACTTTCAACAGCAATCACATCAGTGACATCAGGCACAGCAGCTACAACAGAAATGCCAACAAGCAGATTCACAACCCGTGAAGTGACGTCAACTCCAAGAATTAATCCATCCACTCAAATTATAAACACAAATTCAACAGGAGAGACCTCCTCGAGCTCAATTTCCACATCAATGACTACTCAGTCTTCTCCAAACACGATTTCAGAATCCACAATTGTTGGACCAACAACTCCTCAAACAACTACTCATGGATCATCTTCGCCTTTCGTTACAACAACAACTGGGCCACTTTCATCAGCAATCACATCAGTGACATCAGGCACAGCAGCTATAACAGAAATGCCAACAAGCAGATTCACAACCCGTGAAGTGACGTCAACTCCAACAATTAATCCATCCACTCAAATTATAAACACATACTCAATAGGAGAAACTCCCCCGAGTCCATTACCCACATTAATGACCACTCAGTCTTCTCCAACCACTATTTCAGCATCCACAATTGTTGGACCAACAACTCCTCAAACAACAACTCATGGATCATCTTCGCCTTTCGTTACAACAACTGTGCCACTTTCATCAGCAATCACACCAGCGATGTCAAGTACAGCAACTACAACAAATGTTCCAACAAGCAGATTCACAACCCGTGAAGTGACGTCAACTCCAACAATTAATCCATCCACTCAAATTATAAACATATTCTCGACAGGAGAAACTCCCTCGAGTCCATTGTCAACATCAATGACTACTCAGTCTTCTCCAACCACTATTTCAGCATCGACAATTGTTGGACCAACAACTCCTCAAACAACAACTCATGGATCATCTTCGCCTTTCGTTACAACAACTGTGCCACTTTCATCAGCAATCACACCAGCGATGTCAAGTACAGCAACTACAACAAATGTTCCAACAAGCAGATTCACAACCCGTGAAGTGACGTCAACTCCAACAATTAATCCATCCACTCAAATTATAAACACATACTCGACAGGAGAAACTCCCTCGAGTCCATTACCCACATTAATGACCACTCAGTCTTCTCCAACCACTATTTCAGCATCCACACTTGTTGGACCGACAACTCCTCAAACAACTACTTATGGATCATCTTCGCATTTCGTTACAACAACTGTGCCACTTTCATCAGCAATCACACCAGCGATGTCAAGTACAGCAACTACAACAAATGTTCCAACAAGTAGATTCACAACCCGTGAAGTGACATCAACTCCAACAATTAATCCATCCACACAAATTGTAAACACAAATTCAACAGGAGAGACCTCCTCAAGCTCATTGTCCACATCAATGACTACTCAGTCTTCTCCAAACACGATTTCAGCATCCACACTTGTTGGACCGACAACTCCTCAAACAACAACTCATGGATCATCTTCGCCTTTCGTTACAACAACTGTGCCACTTTCATCAGCAATCACACCAGCGATGTCAAGTACAGCAACTACAACAAATGTTCCAACAAGTAGATTCACAACCCGTGAAGTGACATCAACTCCAACAATTAATCCATCCACACAAATTATAAACACAAATTCAACAGGAGAGACCTCCTCAAGCTCATTGTCCACATCAATGACTACTCAGTCTTCTCCAAACACGATTTCAGCATCCACACTTGTTGGACCGACAACTCCTCAAACATCTACTGATGGATCATCTTCGCCTTTCGTTACAACAACTGTGCCACTTTCATCAGCAATCACACCAGCGATGTCAAGTACAGCCACTACAACAAATGTTCCAACAAGCAGATTCACAACCCGTGAAGTGACATCAACTCCAACAATTAATCCATCCACTCAAATTATAAACACAAATTCAACAGGAGAGACCTCCTCGAGCTCAATTTCCACATCAATGACTACTCAGTCTTCTCCAAACACGATTTCAGAATCCACAATTGTTGGACCAAAAACTCCTCAAACAACTACTCATGGATCATCTTCGCCTTTCGTTACAACAACCACTGGGCCACTTTCATCAGCAATCACATCAGTGACATCAGGCACAGCAGCTATAACAGAAATGCCAACAAGCAGATTCACAACCCGTGAAGTGACGTCAACTCCAACAATTAATCCATCCACTCAAATTATAAACACATACTCAACAGGAGAAACTCCCTCGAGTCCATTACCAGCATTAATGACCACTCAGTCTTCTCCAACCACTATTTCAGCATCCACAATTGTTGGACCAACAACTCCTCAAACAACAACTCATGGATCATCTTCGCCTTTCGTTACAACAACTGTGCCACTTTCATCAGCAATCACACCAGCGATGTCAAGTACAGCAACTACAACAAATGTTCCAACAAGCAGATTCACAACCCGTGAAGTGACGTCAACTCCAACAATGAATCCATCCACTCAAATTATAAACACATACTCAACAGGAGAAACTACCTCGAGTCCATTACCCACATTAATGACCACTCAGTCTCCTCCAACCACTATTTCAGCATCCACACTTGTTGGACCGACAACTCCTCAAACAACTACTTATGGATCATCTTCACATTTCGTTACAACAACAACTGGGCCACTTTCATCAGCAATCACATCAGTGACATCAGGCACAGCAGCTATAACAGAAATGCCAACAAGCAGATTCACAACCCGTGAAGTGACGTCAACTTCAACAATTAATCCATCCACACAAATTATAAACACAAATTCAACAGGAGAGACCTCCTCAAGCTCATTGTCCACATCAATGACTACTCAGTCTTCTCCAAACACGATTTCAGCATCCACACTTGTTGGACCGACAACTCCTCAAACATCTACTGATGGATCATCTTCGCCTTTCGTTACAACAACTGTGCCACTTTCATCAGCAATCACACCAGCGATGTCAAGTACAGCCACTACAACAAATGTTCCAACAAGCAGATTCACAACCCGTGAAGTGACGTCAACTCCAACAATTAATCCATCCACTCAAATTATAAACACATACTCAACAGGAGAAACTCCCTCGAGTCCATTGTCAACATTAATGACCACTCAGTCTTCTCCAACCACTATTTCAGCATCCACAATTGTTGGACCAACAACTCCTCAAACAACAACTCATGGATCATCTTCGCCTTTCGTTACAACAACAACTGGGCCACTTTCAACAGCAATCACATCAGTGACATCAGGCATAGCAGCTACAACAGAAATGCCAACAAGCAGATTCACAACCCGTGAAGTGACGTCAACTCCAACAATTAATCCATCCACTCAAATTATAAACACATACTCAACAGGAGAAACTCCCTCGAGTCCATTGTCCACATCAATGACTACTCAGTCTTCTCCAACCACTATTTCAGCATCCACAATTGTTGGACCAACAACTCCTCAAACAACAACTCATGGATCATCTTCGCCTTTCGTTACAACAACTGTGCCACTTTCATCAGCAATCACACCAGCGATGTCAAGTACAGCAACTACAACAAATGTTCCAACAAGCAGATTCACAACCCGTGAAGTGACGTCAACTCCAACAATTAATCCATCCACACAAATTGTAAACACAAATTCAACAGGAGAGACCTCCTCAAGCTCATTGTCCACATCAATGACTACTCAGTCTTCTCCAAACACGATTTCAGCATCCACACTTGTTGGACCGACAACTCCTCAAACAACAACTCATGGATCATCTTCGCCTTTCGTTACAACAACTGTGACACTTTCATCAGCAATCACACCAGCGATGTCAAGTACAGCAACTACAACAAATGTTCCAACAAGTAGATTCACAACCCGTGAAGTGACATCAACTCCAACAATTAATCCATCCACACAAATTATAAACACAAATTCAACAGGAGAGACCTCCTCAAGCTCATTGTCCACATCAATGACTACTCAGTCTTCTCCAAACACGATTTCAGCATCCACACTTGTTGGACCGACAACTCCTCAAACAACTACTGATGGATCATCTTCGCCTTTCGTTACAACAACTGTGCCACTTTCATCAGCAATCACACCAGCGATGTCAAGTACAGCCACTACAACAAATGTTCCAACAAGCAGATTCACAACCCGTGAAGTGACATCAACTCCAACAATTAATCCATCCACACAAATTATAAACACAAATTCAACAGGAGAGACCTCCTCGAGCTCATTGTCCACATCAATGACTACACAGTCTTCTCCAAACACGATTTCAGAATCCACAATTGTTGGACCAACAACTCCTCAAACAACTACTCATGGATCATCTTCGCCTTTCGTTACAACAACAACTGGGCCACTTTCATCAGCAATCACATCAGTGACATCAGGCACAGCAGCTATAACAGAAATGCCAACAAGCAGATTCACAACCCGTGAAGTGACGTCAACTCCAACAATTAATCCATCCACTCAAATTATAAACACATACTCAATAGGAGAAACTCCCTCGAGTCCATTACCCACATTAATGACCACTCAGTCTTCTCCAACCACTATTTCAGCATCCACAATTGTTGGACCAACAACTCCTCAAACAACAACTCATGGATCATCTTCGCCTTTCGTTACAACAACTGTGCCACTTTCATCAGCAATCACACCAGCGATGTCAAGTACAGCAACTACAACAAATGTTCCAACAAGCAGATTCACAACCCGTGAAGTGACGTCAACTCCAACAATGAATCCATCCACTCAAATTATAAACACATACTCAACAGGAGAAACTACCTCGAGTCCATTACCCACATTAATGACCACTCAGTCTCCTCCAACCACTATTTCAGCATCCACACTTGTTGGACCGACAACTCCTCAAACAACTACTTATGGATCATCTTCACATTTCGTTACAACAACAACTGGGCCACTTTCATCAGCAATCACATCAGTGACATCAGGCACAGCAGCTATAACAGAAATGCCAACAAGCAGATTCACAACCCGTGAAGTGACGTCAACTTCAACAATTAATCCATCCACACAAATTATAAACACAAATTCAACAGGAGAGACCTCCTCAAGCTCATTGTCCACATCAATGACTACTCAGTCTTCTCCAAACACGATTTCAGCATCCACACTTGTTGGACCGACAACTCCTCAAACATCTACTGATGGATCATCTTCGCCTTTCGTTACAACAACTGTGCCACTTTCATCAGCAATCACACCAGCGATGTCAAGTACAGCCACTACAACAAATGTTCCAACAAGCAGATTCACAACCCGTGAAGTGACGTCAACTCCAACAATTAATCCATCCACTCAAATTATAAACACATACTCAACAGGAGAAACTCCCTCGAGTCCATTGTCAACATTAATGACCACTCAGTCTTCTCCAACCACTATTTCAGCATCCACAATTGTTGGACCAACAACTCCTCAAACAACAACTCATGGATCATCTTCGCCTTTCGTTACAACAACAACTGGGCCACTTTCAACAGCAATCACATCAGTGACATCAGGCATAGCAGCTACAACAGAAATGCCAACAAGCAGATTCACAACCCGTGAAGTGACGTCAACTCCAACAATTAATCCATCCACTCAAATTATAAACACATACTCAACAGGAGAAACTCCCTCGAGTCCATTGTCCACATCAATGACTACTCAGTCTTCTCCAACCACTATTTCAGCATCCACAATTGTTGGACCAACAACTCCTCAAACAACAACTCATGGATCATCTTCGCCTTTCGTTACAACAACTGTGCCACTTTCATCAGCAATCACACCAGCGATGTCAAGTACAGCAACTACAACAAATGTTCCAACAAGCAGATTCACAACCCGTGAAGTGACGTCAACTCCAACAATTAATCCATCCACACAAATTGTAAACACAAATTCAACAGGAGAGACCTCCTCAAGCTCATTGTCCACATCAATGACTACTCAGTCTTCTCCAAACACGATTTCAGCATCCACACTTGTTGGACCGACAACTCCTCAAACAACAACTCATGGATCATCTTCGCCTTTCGTTACAACAACTGTGACACTTTCATCAGCAATCACACCAGCGATGTCAAGTACAGCAACTACAACAAATGTTCCAACAAGTAGATTCACAACCCGTGAAGTGACATCAACTCCAACAATTAATCCATCCACACAAATTATAAACACAAATTCAACAGGAGAGACCTCCTCAAGCTCATTGTCCACATCAATGACTACTCAGTCTTCTCCAAACACGATTTCAGCATCCACACTTGTTGGACCGACAACTCCTCAAACAACTACTGATGGATCATCTTCGCCTTTCGTTACAACAACTGTGCCACTTTCATCAGCAATCACACCAGCGATGTCAAGTACAGCCACTACAACAAATGTTCCAACAAGCAGATTCACAACCCGTGAAGTGACATCAACTCCAACAATTAATCCATCCACACAAATTATAAACACAAATTCAACAGGAGAGACCTCCTCGAGCTCATTGTCCACATCAATGACTACACAGTCTTCTCCAAACACGATTTCAGAATCCACAATTGTTGGACCAACAACTCCTCAAACAACTACTCATGGATCATCTTCGCCTTTCGTTACAACAACAACTGGGCCACTTTCATCAGCAATCACATCAGTGACATCAGGCACAGCAGCTATAACAGAAATGCCAACAAGCAGATTCACAACCCGTGAAGTGACGTCAACTCCAACAATTAATCCATCCACTCAAATTATAAACACATACTCAATAGGAGAAACTCCCTCGAGTCCATTACCCACATTAATGACCACTCAGTCTTCTCCAACCACTATTTCAGCATCCACAATTGTTGGACCAACAACTCCTCAAACAACAATTCATGGATCATCTTCGCCTTTCGTTACAACAACTGTGCCACTTTCATCAGCAATCACACCAGCGATGTCAAGTACAGCAACTACAACAAATGTTCCAACAAGCAGATTCACAACCCGTGAAGTGACGTCAACTCCAACAATTAATCCATCCACTCAAATTATAAACATATTCTCGACAGGAGAAACTCCCTCGAGTCCATTGTCAACATCAATGACTACTCAGTCTTCTCCAACCACTATTTCAGCATCGACAATTGTTGGACCAACAACTCCTCAAACAACAACTCATGGATCATCTTCGCCTTTCGTTACAACAACTGTGCCACTTTCATCAGCAATCACACCAGCGATGTCAAGTACAGCAACTACAACAAATGTTCCAACAAGCAGATTCACAACCCGTGAAGTGACGTCAACTCCAACAATTAATCCATCCACTCAAATTATAAACACATACTCGACAGGAGAAACTACTTCGAGTCCATTACCCACATTAATGACCACTCAGTCTTCTCCAACCACTATTTCAGCATCCACACTTGTTGGACCGACAACTCCTCAAACAACTACTTATGGATCATCTTCGCATTTCGTTACAACAACTGTGCCACTTTCATCAGCAATCACACCAGCAATGTCAAGTACAGCAACTACAACAAATGTTCCAACAAGTAGATTCACAACCCGTGAAGTGACATCAACTCCAACAATTAATCCATCCACACAAATTGTAAACACAAATTCAACAGGAGAGACCTCCTCAAGCTCATTGTCCACATCAATGACTACTCAGTCTTCTCCAAACACGATTTCAGCATCCACACTTGTTGGACCGACAACTCCTCAAACATCTACTGATGGATCATCTTCGCCTTTCGTTACAACAACTGTGCCACTTTCATCAGCAATCACACCAGCGATGTCAAGTACAGCCACTTCAACAAATGTTCCAACAAGCAGATTCACAACCCGTGAAGTGACATCAACTCCAACAATTAATCCATCCACTCAAATTATAAACACAAATTCAACAGGAGAGACCTCCTCGAGCTCAATTTCCACATCAATGACTACTCAGTCTTCTCCAAACACGATTTCAGAATCCACAATTGTTGGACCAACAACTCCTCAAACAACTACTCATGGATCATCTTCGCCTTTCGTTACAACAACCACTGGGCCACTTTCATCAGCAATCACATCAGTGACATCAGGCACAGCAGCTATAACAGAAATGCCAACAAGCAGATTCACAACCCGTGAAGTGACGTCAACTCCAACAATTAATCCATCCACTCAAATTATAAACACATACTCAACAGGAGAAACTCCCTCGAGTCCATTACCAGCATTAATGACCACTCAGTCTTCTCCAACCACTATTTCAGCATCCACAATTGTTGGACCAACAACTCCTCAAACAACAACTCATGGATCATCTTCGCCTTTCGTTACAACAACTGTGCCACTTTCATCAGCAATCACACCAGCGATGTCAAGTACAGCAACTACAACAAATGTTCCAACAAGCAGATTCACAACCCGTGAAGTGACGTCAACTCCAACAATGAATCCATCCACTCAAATTATAAACACATACTCAACAGGAGAAACTACCTCGAGTCCATTACCCACATTAATGACCACTCAGTCTCCTCCAACCACTATTTCAGCATCCACACTTGTTGGACCGACAACTCCTCAAACAACTACTTATGGATCATCTTCACATTTCGTTACAACAACAACTGGGCCACTTTCATCAGCAATCACATCAGTGACATCAGGCACAGCAGCTATAACAGAAATGCCAACAAGCAGATTCACAACCCGTGAAGTGACGTCAACTTCAACAATTAATCCATCCACACAAATTATAAACACAAATTCAACAGGAGAGACCTCCTCAAGCTCATTGTCCACATCAATGACTACTCAGTCTTCTCCAAACACGATTTCAGCATCCACACTTGTTGGACCGACAACTCCTCAAACATCTACTGATGGATCATCTTCGCCTTTCGTTACAACAACTGTGCCACTTTCATCAGCAATCACACCAGCGATGTCAAGTACAGCCACTACAACAAATGTTCCAACAAGCAGATTCACAACCCGTGAAGTGACATCAACTCCAACAATTAATCCATCCACTCAAATTATAAACACAAATTCAACAGGAGAGACCTCCTCGAGCTCAATTTCCACATCAATGACTACTCAGTCTTCTCCAAACACGATTTCAGAATCCACAATTGTTGGACCAACAACTCCTCAAACAACTACTCATGGATCATCTTCGCCTTTCGTTACAACAACCACTGGGCCACTTTCATTAGCAATCACATCAGTGACATCAGGCACAGCAGCTATAACAGAAATGCCAACAAGCAGATTCACAACCCGTAAAGTGACGTCAACTCCAACAATTAATCCATCCACTCAAATTATAAACACATACTCAACAGGAGAAACTCCCTCGAGTCCATTGTCCACATTAATGACCACTCAGTCTTCTCCAACCACTATTTCAGCATCCACAATTGTTGGACCAACAACTCCTCAAACAACAACTCATAGATCATCTTCGCCTTTCGTTACAACAACTGTGCCACTTTCATCAGCAATCACACCAGCGATGTCAAGTACAGCAACTACAACAAATGTTCCAACAAGCAGATTCACAAACCGTGAAGTGACATCAACTCCAACAATTAATCCATCCACACAAATTGTAAACACAAATTCAACAGGAGAGACCTCCTCAAGCTCATTGTCCACATCAATGACTACTCAGTCTTCTCCAAACACGATTTCAGCATCCACACTTGTTGGACCGACAACTCCTCAAACAACAACTCATGGATCATCTTCGCCTTTCGTTACAACAACTGTGCCACTTTCATCAGCAATCACACCAGCGATGTCAAGTACAGCCACTACAACAAATGTTTCAACAAGCAGATTCACAACCCGTGAAGTGACATCAACTCCAACAATTAATCCATCCACTCAAATTATAAACACAAATTCAACAGGAGAGACCTCCTCGAGCTCAATTTCCACATCAATGACTACTCAGTCTTCTCCAAACACGATTTCAGAATCCACAATTGTTGGACCAACAACTCCTCAAACAACTACTCATGGATCATCTTCGCCTTTCGTTACAACAACCACTGGGCCACTTTCATCAGCAATCACATCAGTGACATCAGGCACAGCAGCTATAACAGAAATGCCAACAAGCAGATTCACAACCCGTGAAGTGACGTCAACTCCAACAATTAATCCATCCACTCAAATTATAAACACATACTCAACAGGAGAAACTCCCTCGAGTCCATTACCAGCATTAATGACCACTCAGTCTTCTCCAACCACTATTTCAGCATCCACAATTGTTGGACCAACAACTCCTCAAACAACAACTCATGGATCATCTTCGCCTTTCGTTACAACAACTGTGCCACTTTCATCAGCAATCACACCAGCGATGTCAAGTACAGCAACTACAACAAATGTTCCAACAAGCAGATTCACAACCCGTGAAGTGACGTCAACTCCAACAATGAATCCATCCACTCAAATTATAAACACATACTCAACAGGAGAAACTACCTCGAGTCCATTACCCACATTAATGACCACTCAGTCTCCTCCAACCACTATTTCAGCATCCACACTTGTTGGACCGACAACTCCTCAAACAACTACTTATGGATCATCTTCACATTTCGTTACAACAACAACTGGGCCACTTTCATCAGCAATCACATCAGTGACATCAGGCACAGCAGCTATAACAGAAATGCCAACAAGCAGATTCACAACCCGTGAAGTGACGTCAACTTCAACAATTAATCCATCCACACAAATTATAAACACAAATTCAACAGGAGAGACCTCCTCAAGCTCATTGTCCACATCAATGACTACTCAGTCTTCTCCAAACACGATTTCAGCATCCACACTTGTTGGACCGACAACTCCTCAAACATCTACTGATGGATCATCTTCGCCTTTCGTTACAACAACTGTGCCACTTTCATCAGCAATCACACCAGCGATGTCAAGTACAGCCACTACAACAAATGTTCCAACAAGCAGATTCACAACCCGTGAAGTGACATCAACTCCAACAATTAATCCATCCACTCAAATTATAAACACAAATTCAACAGGAGAGACCTCCTCGAGCTCAATTTCCACATCAATGACTACTCAGTCTTCTCCAAACACGATTTCAGAATCCACAATTGTTGGACCAACAACTCCTCAAACAACTACTCATGGATCATCTTCGCCTTTCGTTACAACAACCACTGGGCCACTTTCATTAGCAATCACATCAGTGACATCAGGCACAGCAGCTATAACAGAAATGCCAACAAGCAGATTCACAACCCGTAAAGTGACGTCAACTCCAACAATTAATCCATCCACTCAAATTATAAACACATACTCAACAGGAGAAACTCCCTCGAGTCCATTGTCCACATTAATGACCACTCAGTCTTCTCCAACCACTATTTCAGCATCCACAATTGTTGGACCAACAACTCCTCAAACAACAACTCATAGATCATCTTCGCCTTTCGTTACAACAACTGTGCCACTTTCATCAGCAATCACACCAGCGATGTCAAGTACAGCAACTACAACAAATGTTCCAACAAGCAGATTCACAAACCGTGAAGTGACATCAACTCCAACAATTAATCCATCCACACAAATTGTAAACACAAATTCAACAGGAGAGACCTCCTCAAGCTCATTGTCCACATCAATGACTACTCAGTCTTCTCCAAACACGATTTCAGCATCCACACTTGTTGGACCGACAACTCCTCAAACAACAACTCATGGATCATCTTCGCCTTTCGTTACAACAACTGTGCCACTTTCATCAGCAATCACACCAGCGATGTCAAGTACAGCCACTACAACAAATGTTTCAACAAGCAGATTCACAACCCGTGAAGTGACATCAACTCCAACAATTAATCCATCCACTCAAATTATAAACACAAATTCAACAGGAGAGACCTCCTCGAGCTCAATTTCCACATCAATGACTACTCAGTCTTCTCCAAACACGATTTCAGAATCCACAATTGTTGGACCAACAACTCCTCAAACAACTACTCATGGATCATCTTCGCCTTTCGTTACAACAACCACTGGGCCACTTTCATCAGCAATCACATCAGTGACATCAGGCACAGCAGCTATAACAGAAATGCCAACAAGCAGATTCACAACCCGTGAAGTGACGTCAACTCCAACAATTAATCCATCCACTCAAATTATAAACACATACTCAACAGGAGAAACTCCCTCGAGTCCATTGTCCACATTAATGACCACTCAGTCTTCTCCAACCACTATTTCAGCATCCACAATTGTTGGACCAACAACTCCTCAAACAACAACTCATAGATCATCTTCGCCTTTCGTTACAACAACTGTGCCACTTTCATCAGCAATCACACCAGCGATGTCAAGTACAGCAACTACAACAAATGTTCCAACAAGCAGATTCACAACCCGTGAAGTGACATCAACTCCAACAATTAATCCATCCACACAAATTATAAACACAAATTCAACAGGAGAGACCTCCTCAAGCTCATTGTCCACATCAATGACTACTCAGTCTTCTCCAAACACGATTTCAGCATCCACACTTGTTGGACCGACAACTCCTCAAACAACTACTGATGGATCATCTTCGCCTTTCGTTACAACAACTGTGCCACTTTCATCAGCAATCACACCAGCGATGTCAAGTACAGCCACTACAACAAATGTTCCAACAAGCAGATTCACAACCCGTGAAGTGACATCAACTCCAACAATTAATCCATCCACACAAATTATAAACACAAATTCAACAGGAGAGACCTCCTCGAGCTCATTGTCCACATCAATGACTACGCAGTCTTCTCCAAACACGATTTCGGCATCCACACTTGTTGGACCAACAACTCCTCAAACAACTACTCATGGATCATCTTCGCCTTTCGTTACAACAACAACTGGGCCACTTTCAACAGCAATCACATCAGTGACATCAGGCACAGCAGCTACAACAGAAATGCCAACAAGCAGATTCACAACCCGTGAAGTGACGTCAACTCCAACAATTAATCCATCCACTCAAATTATAAACACAAATTCAACAGGAGAGACCTCCTCGAGCTCAATTTCCACATCAATGACTACTCAGTCTTCTCCAAACACGATTTCAGAATCCACAATTGTTGGACCAACAACTCCTCAAACAACTACTCATGGATCATCTTCGCCTTTCGTTACAACAACCACTAGGCCACTTTCATCAGCAATCACATCAGTGACATCAGGCACAGCAGCTATAACAGAAATGCCAACAAGCAGATTCACAACCCGTGAAGTGACGTCAACTCCAACAATTAATCCATCCACTCAAATTATAAACACATACTCAACAGGAGAAACTCCCTCGAGTCCATTACCAGCATTAATGACCACTCAGTCTTCTCCAACCACTATTTCAGCATCCACAATTGTTGGACCAACAACTCCTCAAACAACAACTCATGGATCATCTTCGCCTTTCGTTACAACAACTGTGCCACTTTCATCAGCAATCACACCAGCGATGTCAAGTACAGCAACTACAACAAATGTTCCAACAAGCAGATTCACAACCCGTGAAGTGACGTCAACTCCAACAATGAATCCATCCACTCAAATTATAAACACATACTCAACAGGAGAAACTACCTCGAGTCCATTACCCACATTAATGACCACTCAGTCTCCTCCAACCACTATTTCAGCATCCACACTTGTTGGACCGACAACTCCTCAAACAACTACTTATGGATCATCTTCACATTTCGTTACAACAACAACTGGGCCACTTTCATCAGCAATCACATCAGTGACATCAGGCACAGCAGCTATAACAGAAATGCCAACAAGCAGATTCACAACCCGTGAAGTGACGTCAACTTCAACAATTAATCCATCCACACAAATTATAAACACAAATTCAACAGGAGAGACCTCCTCAAGCTCATTGTCCACATCAATGACTACTCAGTCTTCTCCAAACACGATTTCAGCATCCACACTTGTTGGACCGACAACTCCTCAAACATCTACTGATGGATCATCTTCGCCTTTCGTTACAACAACTGTGCCACTTTCATCAGCAATCACACCAGCGATGTCAAGTACAGCCACTACAACAAATGTTCCAACAAGCAGATTCACAACCCGTGAAGTGACATCAACTCCAACAATTAATCCATCCACTCAAATTATAAACACAAATTCAACAGGAGAGACCTCCTCGAGCTCAATTTCCACATCAATGACTACTCAGTCTTCTCCAAACACGATTTCAGAATCCACAATTGTTGGACCAACAACTCCTCAAACAACTACTCATGGATCATCTTCGCCTTTCGTTACAACAACAACTGGGCCACTTTCAACAGCAATCACATCAGTGACATCAGGCACAGCAGCTACAACAGAAATGCCAACAAGCAGATTCACAACCCGTGAAGTGACGTCAACTCCAACAATTAATCCATCCACTCAAATTATAAACACAAATTCAACAGGAGAGACCTCCTCGAGCTCAATTTCCACATCAATGACTACTCAGTCTTCTCCAAACACGATTTCAGAATCCACAATTGTTGGACCAACAACTCCTCAAACAACTACTCATGGATCATCTTCGCCTTTCGTTACAACAACCACTAGGCCACTTTCATCAGCAATCACATCAGTGACATCAGGCACAGCAGCTATAACAGAAATGCCAACAAGCAGATTCACAACCCGTGAAGTGACGTCAACTCCAACAATTAATCCATCCACTCAAATTATAAACACATACTCAACAGGAGAAACTCCCTCGAGTCCATTACCAGCATTAATGACCACTCAGTCTTCTCCAACCACTATTTCAGCATCCACAATTTTCGGACCAACAACTCCTCAAACAACAACTCATGGATCATCTTCGCCTTTCGTTACAACAACTGTGCCACTTTCATCAGCAATCACACCAGCGATGTCAAGTACAGCAACTACAACAAATGTTCCAACAAGCAGATTCACAACCCGTGAAGTGACGTCAACTCCAACAATGAATCCATCCACTCAAATTATAAACACATACTCAACAGGAGAAACTACCTCGAGTCCATTACCCACATTAATGACCACTCAGTCTCCTCCAACCACTATTTCAGCATCCACACTTGTTGGACCGACAACTCCTCAAACAACTACTTATGGATCATCTTCACATTTCGTTACAACAACAACTGGGCCACTTTCATCAGCAATCACATCAGTGACATCAGGCACAGCAGCTATAACAGAAATGCCAACAAGCAGATTCACAACCCGTGAAGTGACGTCAACTTCAACAATTAATCCATCCACACAAATTATAAACACAAATTCAACAGGAGAGACCTCCTCAAGCTCATTGTCCACATCAATGACTACTCAGTCTTCTCCAAACACGATTTCAGCATCCACACTTGTTGGACCGACAACTCCTCAAACATCTACTGATGGATCATCTTCGCCTTTCGTTACAACAACTGTGCCACTTTCATCAGCAATCACACCAGCGATGTCAAGTATAGCCACTACAACAAATGTTCCAACAAGCAGATTCACAACCCGTGAAGTGACATCAACTCCAACAATTAATCCATCCACTCAAATTATAAACACAAATTCAACAGGAGAGACCTCCTCGAGCTCAATTTCCACATCAATGACTACTCAGTCTTCTCCAAACACGATTTCAGAATCCACAATTGTTGGACCAACAACTCCTCAAACAACTACTCATGGATCATCTTCGTCTTTCGTTACAACAACCACTGGGCCACTTTCATCAGCAATCACATCAGTGACATCAGGCACAGCAGCTATAACAGAAATGCCAACAAGCAGATTCACAACCCGTGAAGTGACGTCAACTCCAACAATTAATCCATCCACTCAAATTATAAACACATACTCAACAGGAGAAACTCCCTCGAGTCCATTGTCCACATTAATGACCACTCAGTCTTCTCCAACCACTATTTCAGCATCCACAATTGTTGGACCAACAACTCCTCAAACAACAACTCATAGATCATCTTCGCCTTTCGTTACAACAACTGTGCCACTTTCATCAGCAATCACACCAGCGATGTCGAGTACAGCAGCTACAACAGAAATGCCAACAAGCAGATTCACAACCCGTGAAGTGACATCAACTCCAACAATTAATCCATCCACTCAAATTATAAACACAAATTCAACAGGAGAGACCTCCTCGAGCTCAATTTCCACATCAATGACTACTCAGTCTTCTCCAAACACGATTTCAGAATCCACAATTGTTGGACCAACAACTCCTCAAACAACTACTCATGGATCATCTTCGCCTTTCGTTACAACAACCACTGGGCCACTTTCATCAGCAATCACATCAGTGACATCAGGCACAGCAGCTATAACAGAAATGCCAACAAGCAGATTCACAACCCGTGAAGTGACGTCAACTCCAACAATTAATCCATCCACTCAAATTATAAACACATACTCAACAGGAGAAACTCCCTCGAGTCCATTACCAGCATCAATGACCACTCAGTCTTCTCCAACCACTATTTCAGCATCCACAATTGTTGGACCAACAACTCCTCAAACAACAACTCATGGATCATCTTCGCCTTTCGTTACAACAACTGTGCCACTTTCATCAGCAATCACACCAGCGATGTCAAGTACAGCAACTACAACAAATGTTCCAACAAGCAATTTCACAACCCGTGAAGTGACGTCAACTCCAACAATGAATCCATCCACTCAAATTATAAACACATACTCAACAGGAGAAACTACCTCGAGTCCATTACCCACATTAATGACCACTCAGTCTCCTCCAACCACTATTTCAGCATCCACACTTGTTGGACCGACAACTCCTCAAACAACTACTTATGGATCATCTTCACATTTCGTTACAACAACTGTGCCACTTTCATCAGCAATCACACCAGCGATGTCAAGTACAGCAACTACAACAAATGTTCCAACAAGTAGATTCACAACCCGTGAAGTGACATCAACTCCAACAATTAATCCATCCACACAAATTATAAACACAAATTCAACAGGAGAGACCTCCTCAAGCTCATTGTCCACATCAATGACTACTCAGTCTTCTCCAAACACGATTTCAGCATCCACACTTGTTGGACCGACAACTCCTCAAACAACTACTGATGGATCATCTTCGCCTTTCGTTACAACAACTGTGCCACTTTCATCAGCAATCACATCAGTGACATCAAGCACAGCAGCTACAACAGAAATGCCAACAAGCAGATTCACAACCCGTGAAGTGACATCAACTCCAACAATTAATTCATCCACTCAAATTATAAACACAAATTCAACAGGAGAGACCTCCTCGAGCTCAATTTCCACATCAATGACTACTCAGTCTTCTCCAAACACGATTTCAGAATCCACAATTGTTGGACCAACAACTCCTCAAACAACTACTCATGGATCATCTTCGCCTTTCGTTACAACAACCACTGGGCCACTTTCATCAGCAATCACATCAGTGACATCAGGCACAGCAGCTATAACAGAAATGCCAACAAGCAGATTCACAACCCGTGAAGTGACGTCAACTCCAACATTTAATCCATCCACTCAAATTATAAACACATACTCAACAGGAGAAACTCCCTCGAGTCCATTGTCCACATTAATGACCACTCAGTCTTCTCCAACCACTATTTCAGCATCCACAATTGTTGGACCAACAACTCCTCAAACAACAACTCATAGATCATCTTCGCCTTTCGTTACAACAACTGTGCCACTTTCATCAGCAATCACACCAGCGATGTCAAGTACAGCAACTACAACAAATGTTCCAACAAGCAGATTCACAACCCGTGAAGTGACATCAACTCCAACAATTTATCCATCCACACAAATTGTAAACACAAATTCAACAGGAGAGACCTCCTCAAGCTCATTGTCCACATCAATGACTACTCAGTCTTCTCCAAACACGATTTCAGCATCCACACTTGTTGGACCGACAACTCCTCAAACAACAACTCATGGATCATCTTCGCCTTTCGTTACAACAACTGTGCCACTTTCATCAGCAATCACACCAACAATGCCAAGTACAGCCACTACAACAAATGTTTCAACAAGCAGATTCACAACCCGTGAAGTGACATCAACTCCAACAATTAATCCATCCACACAAATTATAAACACAAATTCAACAGGAGAGACCTCCTCGAGCTCATTGTCCACATCAATGACTACGCAGTCTTCTCCAAACACGATTTCAGCATCCACACTTGTTGGACCAACAACTCCTCAAACAACTACTCATGGATCATCTTCGCCTTTCGTTACAACAACAACTGGGCCACTTTCAACAGCAATCACATCAGTGACATCAGGCACAGCAGCTACAACAGAAATGCCAACAAGCAGATTCACAACCCGTGAAGTGACATCAACTCCAACAATTAATCCATCCACACAAATTATAAACACAAATTCAACAGGAGAGACCTCCTCGAGCTCATTGTCCACATCAATGACTACGCAGTCTTCTCCAAACACGATTTCAGCATCCACACTTGTTGGACCAACAACTCCTCAAACAACTACTCATGGATCATCTTCGCCTTTCGTTACAACAACAACTGGGCCACTTTCAACAGCAATCACATCAGTGACATCAGGCACAGCAGCTACAACAGAAATGCCAACAAGCAGATTCACAACCCGTGAAGTGACATCAACTCCAACAATTAATCCATCCACTCAAATTATAAACACAAATTCAACAGGAGAGACCTCCTCGAGCTCAATTTCCACATCAATGACTACTCAGTCTTCTCCAAACACGATTTCAGAATCCACAATTGTTGGACCAACAACTCCTCAAACAACTACTCATGGATCATCTTCGCCTTTCGTTACAACAACCACTGGGCCACTTTCATCAGCAATCACATCAGTGACATCAGGCACAGCAGCTATAACAGAAATGCCAACAAGCAGATTCACAACCCGTGAAGTGACGTCAACTCCAACAATTAATCCATCCACTCAAATTATAAACACATACTCAACAGGAGAAACTCCCTCGAGTCCATTACCAGCATTAATGACCACTCAGTCTTCTCCAACCACTATTTCAGCATCCACAATTGTTGGACCAACAACTCCTCAAACAACAACTCATGGATCATCTTCGCCTTTCGTTACAACAACTGTGCCACTTTCATCAGCAATCACACCAGCGATGTCAAGTACAGCAACTACAACAAATGTTCCAACAAGCAGATTCACAACCCGTGAAGTGACATCAACTCCAACAATTAATCCATCCACACAAATTGTAAACACAAATTCAACAGGAGAGACCTCCTCAAGCTCATTGTCCACATCAATGACTACTCAGTCTTCTCCAAACACGATTTCAGCATCCACACTTGTTGGACCGACAACTCCTCAAACAACAACTCATGGATCATCTTCGCCTTTCGTTACAACAACTGTGCCACTTTCATCAGCAATCACACCAGCGATGTCAAGTACAGCCACTACAACAAATGTTTCAACAAGCAGATTCACAACCCGTGAAGTGACATCAACTCCAACAATTAATCCATCCACACAAATTATAAACACAAATTCAACAGGAGAGACCTCCTCGAGCTCATTGTCCACATCAATGACTACGCAGTCTTCTCCAAACACGATTTCAGCATCCACACTTGTTGGACCAACAACTCCTCAAACAACTACTCATGGATCATCTTCGCCTTTCGTTACAACAACAACTGGGCCACTTTCAACAGCAATCACATCAGTGACATCAGGCACAGCAGCTACAACAGAAATGCCAACAAGCAGATTCACAACCCGTGAAGTGACATCAACTCCAACAATTAATCCATCCACTCAAATTATAAACACAAATTCAACAGGAGAGACCTCCTCGAGCTCAATTTCCACATCAATGACTACTCAGTCTTCTCCAAACACGATTTCAGAATCCACAATTGTTGGACCAACAACTCCTCAAACAACTACTCATGGATCATCTTCGCCTTTCGTTACAACAACCACTGGGCCACTTTCATCAGCAATCACATCAGTGACATCAGGCACAGCAGCTATAACAGAAATGCCAACAAGCAGATTCACAACCCGTGAAGTGACGTCAACTCCAACAATTAATCCATCCACTCAAATTATAAACACATACTCAACAGGAGAAACTCCCTCGAGTCCATTACCAGCATTAATGACCACTCAGTCTTCTCCAACCACTATTTCAGCATCCACAATTGTTGGACCAACAACTCCTCAAACAACAACTCATGGATCATCTTCGCCTTTCGTTACAACAACTGTGCCACTTTCATCAGCAATCACACCAGCGATGTCAAGTACAGCAACTACAACAAATGTTCCAACAAGCAGATTCACAACCCGTGAAGTGACATCAACTCCAACAATTAATCCATCCACACAAATTGTAAACACAAATTCAACAGGAGAGACCTCCTCAAGCTCATTGTCCACATCAATGACTACTCAGTCTTCTCCAAACACGATTTCAGCATCCACACTTGTTGGACCGACAACTCCTCAAACAACAACTCATGGATCATCTTCGCCTTTCGTTACAACAACTGTGCCACTTTCATCAGCAATCACACCAGCGATGTCAAGTACAGCCACTACAACAAATGTTTCAACAAGCAGATTCACAACCCGTGAAGTGACATCAACTCCAACAATTAATCCATCCACACAAATTATAAACACAAATTCAACAGGAGAGACCTCCTCGAGCTCATTGTCCACATCAATGACTACGCAGTCTTCTCCAAACACGATTTCAGCATCCACACTTGTTGGACCAACAACTCCTCAAACAACTACTCATGGATCATCTTCGCCTTTCGTTACAACAACAACTGGGCCACTTTCAACAGCAATCACATCAGTGACATCAGGCACAGCAGCTACAACAGAAATGCCAACAAGCAGATTCACAACCCGTGAAGTGACATCAACTCCAACAATTAATCCATCCACTCAAATTATAAACACAAATTCAACAGGAGAGACCTCCTCGAGCTCAATTTCCACATCAATGACTACTCAGTCTTCTCCAAACACGATTTCAGAATCCACAATTGTTGGACCAACAACTCCTCAAACAACTACTCATGGATCATCTTCGCCTTTCGTTACAACAACCACTGGGCCACTTTCATCAGCAATCACATCAGTGACATCAGGCACAGCAGCTATAACAGAAATGCCAACAAGCAGATTCACAACCCGTGAAGTGACGTCAACTCCAACAATTAATCCATCCACTCAAATTATAAACACATACTCAACAGGAGAAACTCCCTCGAGTCCATTACCAGCATTAATGACCACTCAGTCTTCTCCAACCACTATTTCAGCATCCACAATTGTTGGACCAACAACTCCTCAAACAACAACTCATGGATCATCTTCGCCTTTCGTTACAACAACTGTGCCACTTTCATCAGCAATCACACCAGCGATGTCAAGTACAGCAACTACAACAAATGTTCCAACAAGCAGATTCACAACCCGTGAAGTGACATCAACTCCAACAATTAATCCATCCACACAAATTGTAAACACAAATTCAACAGGAGAGACCTCCTCAAGCTCATTGTCCACATCAATGACTACTCAGTCTTCTCCAAACACGATTTCAGCATCCACACTTGTTGGACCGACAACTCCTCAAACAACAACTCATGGATCATCTTCGCCTTTCGTTACAACAACTGTGCCACTTTCATCAGCAATCACACCAGCGATGTCAAGTACAGCCACTACAACAAATGTTTCAACAAGCAGATTCACAACCCGTGAAGTGACATCAACTCCAACAATTAATCCATCCACACAAATTATAAACACAAATTCAACAGGAGAGACCTCCTCGAGCTCATTGTCCACATCAATGACTACGCAGTCTTCTCCAAACACGATTTCAGCATCCACACTTGTTGGACCAACAACTCCTCAAACAACTACTCATGGATCATCTTCGCCTTTCGTTACAACAACAACTGGGCCACTTTCAACAGCAATCACATCAGTGACATCAGGCACAGCAGCTACAACAGAAATGCCAACAAGCAGATTCACAACCCGTGAAGTGACATCAACTCCAACAATTAATCCATCCACTCAAATTATAAACACAAATTCAACAGGAGAGACCTCCTCGAGCTCAATTTCCACATCAATGACTACTCAGTCTTCTCCAAACACGATTTCAGAATCCACAATTGTTGGACCAACAACTCCTCAAACAACTACTCATGGATCATCTTCGCCTTTCGTTACAACAACCACTGGGCCACTTTCATCAGCAATCACATCAGTGACATCAGGCACAGCAGCTATAACAGAAATGCCAACAAGCAGATTCACAACCCGTGAAGTGACGTCAACTCCAACAATTAATCCATCCACTCAAATTATAAACACATACTCAACAGGAGAAACTACCTCGAGTCCATTACCCACATTAATGACCACTCAGTCTCCTCCAACCACTATTTCAGCATCCACACTTGTTGGACCAACAACTCCTCAAACAACTACTTATGGATCATCTTCACATTTCGTTACAACAACTGTGCCACTTTCATCAGCAATCACACCAGCGATGTCAAGTACAGCAACTA
Source organism: Proterorhinus semilunaris (assembly GCA_021464625.1). Classification (NCBI taxonomy): domain Eukaryota; kingdom Metazoa; phylum Chordata; class Actinopteri; order Gobiiformes; family Gobiidae; genus Proterorhinus; species Proterorhinus semilunaris. The sequence continues at coordinate 28,391,524 of CM038344.1, read as the reverse complement.
CAACAAATGTTCCAACAAGTAGATTCACAACCCGTGAAGTGACATCAACTCCAACAATTAATCCATCCACACAAATTATAAACACAAATTCAACAGGAGAGACCTCCTCAAGCTCATTGTCCACATCAATGACTACTCAGTCTTCTCCAAACACGATTTCAGCATCCACACTTGTTGGACCGACAACTCCTCAAACAACTACTGATGGATCATCTTCGCCTTTCGTTACAACAACTGTGCCACTTTCATCAGCAATCACATCAGTGACATCAAGCACAGCAGCTACAACAGAAATGCCAACAAGCAGATTCACAACCCGTGAAGTGACATCAACTCCAACAATTAATCCATCCACTCAAATTATAAACACAAATTCAACAGGAGAGACCTCCTCGAGCTCAATTTCCACATCAATGACTACTCAGTCTTCTCCAAACACGATTTCAGAATCCACAATTGTTGGACCAACAACTCCTCAAACAACTACTCATGGATCATCTTCGCCTTTCGTTACAACAACCACTGGGCCACTTTCATCAGCAATCACATCAGTGACATCAGGCACAGCAGCTATAACAGAAATGCCAACAAGCAGATTCACAACCCGTGAAGTGACGTCAACTCCAACAATTAATCCATCAACTCAAATTATAAACACATACTCAACAGGAGAAACTCCCTCGAGTCCATTGTCCACATTAATGACCACTCAGTCTTCTCCAACCACTATTTCAGCATCCACAATTGTTGGACCAACAACTCCTCAAACAACAACTCATAGATCATCTTCGCCTTTCGTTACAACAACTGTGCCACTTTCATCAGCAATCACACCAGCTATGTCAAGTACAGCAACTACAACAAATGTTCCAACAAGCAGATTCACAACCCGTGAAGTGACATCAACTCCAACAATTAATCCATCCACACAAATTGTAAACACAAATTCAACAGGAGAGACCTCCTCAAGCTCATTGTCCACATCAATGACTACTCAGTCTTCTCCAAACACGATTTCAGCATCCACACTTGTTGGACCGACAACTCCTCAAACAACAACTCATGGATCATCTTCGCCTTTCGTTACAACAACTGTGCCACTTTCATCAGCAATCACACCAGCGATGTCAAGTACAGCAACTACAACAAATGTTCCAACAAGTAGATTCACAACCCGTGAAGTGACATCAACTCCAACAATTAATCCATCCACACAAATTATAAACACAAATTCAACAGGAGAGACCTCCTCAAGCTCATTGTCCACATCAATGACTACTCAGTCTTCTCCAAACACGATTTCAGCATCCACACTTGTTGGACCGACAACTCCTCAAACAACTACTGATGGATCATCTTCGCCTTTCGTTACAACAACTGTGCCACTTTCATCAGCAATCACACCAGCGATGTCAAGTACAGCCACTACAACAAATGTTCCAACAAGCAGATTCACAACCCGTGAAGTGACATCAACTCCAACAATTAATCCATCCACACAAATTATAAACACAAATTCAACAGGAGAGACCTCCTCGAGCTCATTGTCCACATCAATGACTACGCAGTCTTCTCCAAACACGATTTCGGCATCCACACTTGTTGGACCAACAACTCCTCAAACAACTACTCATGGATCATCTTCGCCTTTCGTTACAACAACAACTGGGCCACTTTCAACAGCAATCACATCAGTGACATCAGGCACAGCAGCTACAACAGAAATGCCAACAAGCAGATTCACAACCCGTGAAGTGACGTCAACTCCAACAATTAATCCATCCACTCAAATTATAAACACAAATTCAACAGGAGAGACCTCCTCGAGCTCAATTTCCACATCAATGACTACTCAGTCTTCTCCAAACACGATTTCAGAATCCACAATATTTGGACCAACAAATCCTAAAACAACAACTCCTCAAACAACAACTCGTGGATCATTTTCGCCTTTCGTTACAACAACTGTGCCACTTTCATCAGCAATCACACCAACAATGCCAAGTACAGCAACTACAACAAATGTTCCAACAAGCAGATTCACAACCCGTGAAGTGACGTCAACTCAAACAATTAATCCATCCACACAAATTATAAACACAAATTCAACAGGAGAGACCTCCTCAAGCTCATTGTCCACATCAATGACTACTCAGTCTTCTCCAAACACGATTTCAGCATCCACACTTGTTGGACCGACAACTCCTCAAACAACTACTGATGGATCATCTTCGCCTTTCGTTACAACAACTGTGCCACTTTCATCAGCAATCACACCAGCGATGTCAAGTACAGCCACTACAACAAATGTTCCAACAAGCAGATTCACAACCCGTGAAGTGACATCAACTCCAACAATTAATCCATCCACACAAATTATAAACACAAATTCAACAGAAGAGACCTCCTCGAGCTCATTGTCCACATCAATGACTACGCAGTCTTCTCCAAACACGATTTCAGCATCCACACTTGTTGGACCAACAACTCCTCAAACAACTACTCATGGATCATCTTCGCCTTTCAATACAACAACAACTGGGCCACTTTCAACAGCAATCACATCAGTGACATCAGGCACAGCAGCTACAACAGAAATGCCAACAAGCAGATTCACAAACCGTGAAGTGACGTCAACTCCAACAATTAATCCATCCACTCAAATTATAAACACATACTCAACAGGAGAAACTCCCTCGAGTCCATTACCAGCATTAATGACCACTCAGTCTTCTCCAACCACTATTTCAGCATCCACAATTGTTGGACCAACAACTCCTCAAACAACAACTCATGGATCATCTTCGCCTTTCGTTACAACAACTGTGCCACTTTCATCAGCAATCACACCAGCGATGTCAAGTACAGCAACTACAACAAATGTTCCAACAAGCAGATTCACAACCCGTGAAGTGACGTCAACTCCAACAATGAATCCATCCACTCAAATTATAAACACATACTCAACAGGAGAAACTACCTCGAGTCCATTACCCACATTAATGACCACTCAGTCTCCTCCAACCACTATTTCAGCATCCACACTTGTTGGACCGACAACTCCTCAAACAACTACTTATGGATCATCTTCACATTTCGTTACAACAACTGTGCCACTTTCATCAGCAATCACACCAGCGATGTCAAGTACAGCAACTACAACAAATGTTCCAACAAGCAGATTCACAACCCGTGAAGTGACATCAACTCCAACAATTAATCCATCCACTCAAATTATAAACACATACTCAACAGGAGAAACTCCCTCGAGTCCATTACCAGCATTAATGACCACTCAGTCTTCTCCAACCACTATTTCAGCATCCACAATTGTTGGACCAACAACTCCTCAAACAACAACTCATGGATCATCTTCGCCTTTCGTTACAACAACTGTGCCACTTTCATCAGCAATCACACCAGCGATGTCAAGTACAGCAACTACAACAAATGTTCCAACAAGTAGATTCACAACCCGTGAAGTGACATCAACTCCAACAATTAATCCATCCACACAAATTAAAAACACAAATTCAACAGAAGAGACCTCCTCGAGCTCATTGTCCACATCAATGACTACTCAGTCTTCTCCAAACACGATTTCAGCATCCACACTTGTTGGACCAACAACTCCTCAAACAACTACTCATGGATCATCTTCGCCTTTCGTTACAACAACAACTGGGCCACTTTCAACAGCAATCACATCAGTGACATCAGGCACAGCAGCTACAACAGAAATGCCAACAAGCAGATTCACAACCCGTGAAGTGACGTCAACTCCAACAATTAATCCATCCACTCAAATTATAAACACAAATTCAACAGGAGAGACCTCCTCGAGCTCATTTTCCACATCAATGACTACTCAGTCTTCTCCAAACACGATTTCAGAATCCACAATATTTGGACCAACAAATCCTAAAACAACAACTCCTCAAACAACAACTCATGGATCATCTTCGCCTTTCGTTACAACAACTGTGCCACTTTCATCAGCAATCACACCAACAATGCCAAGTACAGCAACTACAACAAATGTTCCAACAAGCAGATTCACAACCCGTGAAGTGACGTCAACTCAAACAATTAATCCATCCACACAAATTATAAACACAAATTCAACAGGAGAGACCTCCTCAAGCTCATTGTCCACATCAATGACTACTCAGTCTTCTCCAAACACGATTTCAGCATCCACACTTGTTGGACCGACAACTCCTCAAACAACTACTGATGGATCATCTTCGCCTTTCGTTACAACAACTGTGCCACTTTCATCAGCAATCACACCAGCGATGTCAAGTACAGCCACTACAACAAATGTTCCAACAAGCAGATTCACAACCCGTGAAGTGACATCAAATCCAACAATTAATCCATCCACACAAATTATAAACACAAATTCAACAGGAGAGACCTCCTCGAGCTCAATTTCCACATCAATGACTACTCAGTCTTCTCCAAACACGATTTCAGAATCCACAATTGTTGGACCAACAAATTCTCAAACAACAACTCCTCAAACAACAACTCATGGATCATTTTCGCCTTTCGTTACAACAACTGTGCCACTTTCATCAGCAATCACACCAACAATGCCAAGTACAGCAACTACAACAAATGTTTCAACAAGCAGATTCACAACCCGTGAAGTGACGTCAACTCAAACAATTCATCCTTCCACACAAATTATAAACACAAATTCAACAGGAGAGACCTCCTCAAGCTCATTGTCCACATCAATGACTACTCAGTCTTCTCCAAACACGATTTCAGCATCCACACTTGTTGGACCGACAACTCCTCAAACAACTACTGATGGATCATCTTCGCCTTTCGTTGCAACAACTGTGCCACTTTCATCAGCAATCACACCAGCGATGTCAAGTACAGCCACTACAACAAATGTTCCAACAAGCAGATTCACAACCCGTGAAGTGACATCAACTCCAACAATTAATCCATCCACACAAATTATAAACACAAATTCAACAGAAGAGACCTCCTCGAGCTCATTGTCCACATCAATGACTACGCAGTCTTCTCCAAACACGATTTCAGCATCCACACTTGTTGGACCAACAACTCCTCAAACAACTACTCATGGATCATCTTCGCCTTTCAATACAACAACAACTGGGCCACTTTCAACAGCAATCACATCAGTGACATCAGGCACAGCAGCTACAACAGAAATGCCAACAAGCAGATTCACAAACCGTGAAGTGACGTCAACTCCAACAATTAATCCATCCACTCAAATTATAAACACATACTCAACAGGAGAAACTCCCTCGAGTCCATTACCAGCATTAATGACCACTCAGTCTTCTCCAACCACTATTTCAGCATCCACAATTGTTGGACCAACAACTCCTCAAACAACAACTCATGGATCATCTTCGCCTTTCGTTACAACAACTGTGCCACTTTCATCAGCAATCACACCAGCGATGTCAAGTACAGCAACTACAACAAATGTTCCAACAAGCAGATTCACAACCCGTGAAGTGACGTCAACTCCAACAATGAATCCATCCACTCAAATTATAAACACATACTCAACAGGAGAAACTACCTCGAGTCCATTACCCACATTAATGACCACTCAGTCTCCTCCAACCACTATTTCAGCATCCACACTTGTTGGACCGACAACTCCTCAAACAACTACTTATGGATCATCTTCACATTTCGTTACAACAACTGTGCCACTTTCATCAGCAATCACACCAGCGATGTCAAGTACAGCAACTACAACAAATGTTCCAACAAGTAGATTCACAACCCGTGAAGTGACATCAACTCCAACAATTAATCCATCCACACAAATTATAAACACAAATTCAACAGGAGAGACCTCCTCAAGCTCATTGTCCACATCAATGACTACTCAGTCTTCTCCAAACACGATTTCAGCATCCACACTTGTTGGACCGACAACTCCTCAAACAACTACTGATGGATCATCTTCGCCTTTCGTTACAACAACTGTGCCACTTTCATCAGCAATCACATCAGTGACATCAAGCACAGCAGCTACAACAGAAATGCCAACAAGCAGATTCACAACCCGTGAAGTGACATCAACTCCAACAATTAATCCATCCACTCAAATTATAAACACAAATTCAACAGGAGAGACCTCCTCGAGCTCAATTTCCACATCAATGACTACTCAGTCTTCTCCAAACACGATTTCAGAATCCACAATTGTTGGACCAACAACTCCTCAAACAACTACTCATGGATCATCTTCGCCTTTCGTTACAACAACCACTGGGCCACTTTCATCAGCAATCACATCAGTGACATCAGGCACAGCAGCTATAACAGAAATGCCAACAAGCAGATTCACAACCCGTGAAGTGACGTCAACTCCAACAATTAATCCATCCACTCAAATTATAAACACATACTCAACAGGAGAAACTCCCTCGAGTCCATTGTCCACATTAATGACCACTCAGTCTTCTCCAACCACTATTTCAGCATCCACAATTGTTGGACCAACAACTCCTCAAACAACAACTCATAGATCATCTTCGCCTTTCGTTACAACAACTGTGCCACTTTCATCAGCAATCACACCAGCGATGTCAAGTACAGCAACTACAACAAATGTTCCAACAAGCAGATTCACAACCCGTGAAGTGACATCAACTCCAACAATTAATCCATCCACACAAATTGTAAACACAAATTCAACAGGAGAGACCTCCTCAAGCTCATTGTCCACATCAATGACTACTCAGTCTTCTCCAAACACGATTTCAGCATCCACACTTGTTGGACCGACAACTCCTCAAACAACAACTCATGGATCATCTTCGCCTTTCGTTACAACAACTGTGCCACTTTCATCAGCAATCACACCAGCGATGTCAAGTACAGCAACTACAACAAATGTTCCAACAAGTAGATTCACAACCCGTGAAGTGACATCAACTCCAACAATTAATCCATCCACACAAATTATAAACACAAATTCAACAGGAGAGACCTCCTCAAGCTCATTGTCCACATCAATGACTACTCAGTCTTCTCCAAACACGATTTCAGCATCCACACTTGTTGGACCGACAACTCCTCAAACAACTACTGATGGATCATCTTCGCCTTTCGTTACAACAACTGTGCCACTTTCATCAGCAATCACACCAGCGATGTCAAGTACAGCCACTACAACAAATGTTCCAACAAGCAGATTCACAACCCGTGAAGTGACATCAACTCCAACAATTAATCCATCCACACAAATTATAAACACAAATTCAACAGGAGAGACCTCCTCGAGCTCATTGTCCACATCAATGACTACGCAGTCTTCTCCAAACACGATTTCGGCATCCACACTTGTTGGACCAACAACTCCTCAAACAACTACTCATGGATCATCTTCGCCTTTCGTTACAACAACAACTGGGCCACTTTCAACAGCAATCACATCAGTGACATCAGGCACAGCAGCTACAACAGAAATGCCAACAAGCAGATTCACAACCCGTGAAGTGACGTCAACTCCAACAATTAATCCATCCACTCAAATTATAAACACAAATTCAACAGGAGAGACCTCCTCGAGCTCAATTTCCACATCAATGACTACTCAGTCTTCTCCAAACACGATTTCAGAATCCACAATATTTGGACCAACAAATCCTAAAACAACAACTCCTCAAACAACAACTCGTGGATCATTTTCGCCTTTCGTTACAACAACTGTGCCACTTTCATCAGCAATCACACCAACAATGCCAAGTACAGCAACTACAACAAATGTTCCAACAAGCAGATTCACAACCCGTGAAGTGACGTCAACTCAAACAATTAATCCATCCACACAAATTATAAACACAAATTCAACAGGAGAGACCTCCTCAAGCTCATTGTCCACATCAATGACTACTCAGTCTTCTCCAAACACGATTTCAGCATCCACACTTGTTGGACCGACAACTCCTCAAACAACTACTGATGGATCATCTTCGCCTTTCGTTACAACAACTGTGCCACTTTCATCAGCAATCACACCAGCGATGTCAAGTACAGCCACTACAACAAATGTTCCAACAAGCAGATTCACAACCCGTGAAGTGACATCAAATCCAACAATTAATCCATCCACACAAATTATAAACACAAATTCAACAGAAGAGACCTCCTCGAGCTCATTGTCCACATCAATGACTACTCAGTCTTCTCCAAACACGATTTCAGCATCCACACTTGTTGGACCAACAACTCCTCAAACAACTACTCATGGATCATCTTCGCCTTTCGTTACAACAACAACTGGGCCACTTTCAACAGCAATCACATCAGTGACATCAGGCACAGCAGCTACAACAGAAATGCCAACAAGCAGATTCACAACCCGTGAAGTGACGTCAACTCCAACAATTAATCCATCCACTCAAATTATAAACACAAATTCAACAGGAGAGACCTCCTCGAGCTCATTTTCCACATCAATGACTACTCAGTCTTCTCCAAACACGATTTCAGAATCCACAATTGTTGGACCAACAACTCCTCAAACAACTACTCATGGATCATCTTCGCCTTTCGTTACAACAACCACTGGGCCACTTTCATCAGCAATCACATCAGTGACATCAGGCACAGCAGCTATAACAGAAATGCCAACAAGCAGATTCACAACCCGTGAAGTGACGTCAACTCCAACAATTAATCCATCCACTCAAATTATAAACACATACTCAACAGGAGAAACTCCCTCGAGTCCATTGTCCACATTAATGACCACTCAGTCTTCTCCAACCACTATTTCAGCATCCACAATTGTTGGACCAACAACTCCTCAAACAACAACTCATAGATCATCTTCGCCTTTCGTTACAACAACTGTGCCACTTTCATCAGCAATCACACCAGCGATGTCAAGTACAGCAACTACAACAAATGTTCCAACAAGCAGATTCACAACCCGTGAAGTGACATCAACTCCAACAATTAATCCATCCACACAAATTGTAAACACAAATTCAACAGGAGAGACCTCCTCAAGCTCATTGTCCACATCAATGACTACTCAGTCTTCTCCAAACACGATTTCAGCATCCACACTTGTTGGACCGACAACTCCTCAAACAACAACTCATGGATCATCTTCGCCTTTCGTTACAACAACTGTGCCACTTTCATCAGCAATCACACCAGCGATGTCAAGTACAGCAACTACAACAAATGTTCCAACAAGTAGATTCACAACCCGTGAAGTGACATCAACTCCAACAATTAATCCATCCACACAAATTATAAACACAAATTCAACAGGAGAGACCTCCTCAAGCTCATTGTCCACATCAATGACTACTCAGTCTTCTCCAAACACAATTTCAGCATCCACACTTGTTGGACCGACAACTCCTCAAACAACTACTGATGGATCATCTTCGCCTTTCGTTACAACAACTGTGCCACTTTCATCAGCAATCACACCAGCGATGTCAAGTACAGCCACTACAACAAATGTTCCAACAAGCAGATTCACAACCCGTGAAGTGACATCAACTCCAACAATTAATCCATCCACACAAATTATAAACACAAATTCAACAGGAGAGACCTCCTCGAGCTCATTGTCCACATCAATGACTACGCAGTCTTCTCCAAACACGATTTCGGCATCCACACTTGTTGGACCAACAACTCCTCAAACAACTACTCATGGATCATCTTCGCCTTTCGTTACAACAACAACTGGGCCACTTTCAACAGCAATCACATCAGTGACATCAGGCACAGCAGCTACAACAGAAATGCCAACAAGCAGATTCACAACCCGTGAAGTGACGTCAACTCCAACAATTAATCCATCCACTCAAATTATAAACACAAATTCAACAGGAGAGACCTCCTCGAGCTCAATTTCCACATCAATGACTACTCAGTCTTCTCCAAACACGATTTCAGAATCCACAATATTTGGACCAACAAATCCTAAAACAACAACTCCTCAAACAACAACTCGTGGATCATTTTCGCCTTTCGTTACAACAACTGTGCCACTTTCATCAGCAATCACACCAACAATGCCAAGTACAGCAACTACAACAAATGTTCCAACAAGCAGATTCACAACCCGTGAAGTGACGTCAACTCAAACAATTAATCCATCCACACAAATTATAAACACAAATTCAACAGGAGAGACCTCCTCAAGCTCATTGTCCACATCAATGACTACTCAGTCTTCTCCAAACACGATTTCAGCATCCACACTTGTTGGACCGACAACTCCTCAAACAACTACTGATGGATCATCTTCGCCTTTCGTTACAACAACTGTGCCACTTTCATCAGCAATCACACCAGCGATGTCAAGTACAGCCACTACAACAAATGTTCCAACAAGACGATTCACAACCCGTGAAGTGACATCAAATCCAACAATTAATCCATCCACACAAATTATAAACACAAATTCAACAGAAGAGACCTCCTCGAGCTCATTATCCACATCAATGACTACTCAGTCTTCTCCAAACACGATTTCAGCATCCACACTTGTTGGACCAACAACTCCTCAAACAACTACTCATGGATCATCTTCGCCTTTCGTTACAACAACAACTGGGCCACTTTCAACAGCAATCACATCAGTGACATCAGGCACAGCAGCTACAACAGAAATGCCAACAAGCAGATTCACAACCCGTGAAGTGACGTCAACTCCAACAATTAATCCATCCACTCAAATTATAAACACAAATTCAACAGGAGAGACCTCCTCGAGCTCATTTTCCACATCAATGACTACTCAGTCTTCTCCAAACACGATTTCAGAATCCACAATATTTGGACCAACAACTCCTCAAACAACAACTCATGGATCATCTTCGCCTTTCGTTACAACAACTGTGCCACTTTCATCAGCAATCACACCAGCGATGTCAAGTACAGCAACTACAACAAATGTTCCAACAAGCAGATTCACAACCCGTGAAGTGACGTCAACTCCAACAATGAATCCATCCACTCAAATTATAAACACATACTCAACAGGAGAAACTACCTCGAGTCCATTACCCACATTAATGACCACTCAGTCTCCTCCAACCACTATTTCAGCATCCACACTTGTTGGACCGACAACTCCTCAAACAACTACTTATGGATCATCTTCACATTTCGTTACAACAACTGTGCCACTTTCATCAGCAATCACACCAGCGATGTCAAGTACAGCAACTACAACAAATGTTCCAACAAGTAGATTCACAACCCGTGAAGTGACATCAACTCCAACAATTAATCCATCCACACAAATTATAAACACAAATTCAACAGGAGAGACCTCCTCAAGCTCATTGTCCACATCAATGACTACTCAGTCTTCTCCAAACACGATTTCAGCATCCACACTTGTTGGACCGACAACTCCTCAAACAACTACTGATGGATCATCTTCGCCTTTCGTTACAACAACTGTGCCACTTTCATCAGCAATCACATCAGTGACATCAAGCACAGCAGCTACAACAGAAATGCCAACAAGCAGATTCACAACCCGTGAAGTGACATCAACTCCAACAATTAATCCATCCACTCAAATTATAAACACAAATTCAACAGGAGAGACCTCCTCGAGCTCATTTTCCACATCAATGACTACTCAGTCTTCTCCAAACACGATTTCAGAATCCACAATTGTTGGACCAACAACTCCTCAAACAACTACTCATGGATCATCTTCGCCTTTCGTTACAACAACCACTGGGCCACTTTCATCAGCAATCACATCAGTGACATCAGGCACAGCAGCTATAACAGAAATGCCAACAAGCAGATTCACAACCCGTGAAGTGACGTCAACTCCAACAAATTATCCATCCACTCAAATTATAAACACATACTCAACAGGAGAAACTCCCTCGAGTCCATTGTCCACATTAATGACCACTCAGTCTTCTCCAACCACTATTTCAGCATCCACAATTGTTGGACCAACAACTCCTCAAACAACAACTCATAGATCATCTTCGCCTTTCGTTACAACAACTGTGCCACTTTCATCAGCAATCACACCAGCGATGTCAAGTACAGCAACTACAACAAATGTTCCAACAAGCAGATTCACAACCCGTGAAGTGACATCAACTCCAACAATTAATCCATCCACACAAATTGTAAACACAAATTCAACAGGAGAGACCTCCTCAAGCTCATTGTCCACATCAATGACTACTCAGTCTTCTCCAAACACGATTTCAGCATCCACACTTGTTGGACCGACAACTCCTCAAACAACAACTCATGGATCATCTTCGCCTTTCGTTACAACAACTGTGCCACTTTCATCAGCAATCACACCAGCGATGTCAAGTACAGCAACTACAACAAATGTTCCAACAAGTAGATTCACAACCCGTGAAGTGACATCAACTCCAACAATTAATCCATCCACACAAATTATAAACACAAATTCAACAGGAGAGACCTCCTCAAGCTCATTGTCCACATCAATGACTACTCAGTCTTCTCCAAACACAATTTCAGCATCCACACTTGTTGGACCGACAACTCCTCAAACAACTACTGATGGATCATCTTCGCCTTTCGTTACAACAACTGTGCCACTTTCATCAGCAATCACACCAGCGATGTCAAGTACAGCCACTACAACAAATGTTCCAACAAGCAGATTCACAACCCGTGAAGTGACATCAACTCCAACAATTAATCCATCCACACAAATTATAAACACAAATTCAACAGGAGAGACCTCCTCGAGCTCATTGTCCACATCAATGACTACGCAGTCTTCTCCAAACACGATTTCGGCATCCACACTTGTTGGACCAACAACTCCTCAAACAACTACTCATGGATCATCTTCGCCTTTCGTTACAACAACAACTGGGCCACTTTCAACAGCAATCACATCAGTGACATCAGGCACAGCAGCTACAACAGAAATGCCAACAAGCAGATTCACAACCCGTGAAGTGACGTCAACTCCAACAATTAATCCATCCACTCAAATTATAAACACAAATTCAACAGGAGAGACCTCCTCGAGCTCAATTTCCACATCAATGACTACTCAGTCTTCTCCAAACACGATTTCAGAATCCACAATATTTGGACCAACAAATCCTAAAACAACAACTCCTCAAACAACAACTCGTGGATCATTTTCGCCTTTCGTTACAACAACTGTGCCACTTTCATCAGCAATCACACCAACAATGCCAAGTACAGCAACTACAACAAATGTTCCAACAAGCAGATTCACAACCCGTGAAGTGACGTCAACTCAAACAATTAATCCATCCACACAAATTATAAACACAAATTCAACAGGAGAGACCTCCTCAAGCTCATTGTCCACATCAATGACTACTCAGTCTTCTCCAAACACGATTTCAGCATCCACACTTGTTGGACCGACAACTCCTCAAACAACTACTGATGGATCATCTTCGCCTTTCGTTACAACAACTGTGCCACTTTCATCAGCAATCACACCAGCGATGTCAAGTACAGCCACTACAACAAATGTTCCAACAAGACGATTCACAACCCGTGAAGTGACATCAAATCCAACAATTAATCCATCCACACAAATTATAAACACAAATTCAACAGAAGAGACCTCCTCGAGCTCATTATCCACATCAATGACTACTCAGTCTTCTCCAAACACGATTTCAGCATCCACACTTGTTGGACCAACAACTCCTCAAACAACTACTCATGGATCATCTTCGCCTTTCGTTACAACAACAACTGGGCCACTTTCAACAGCAATCACATCAGTGACATCAGGCACAGCAGCTACAACAGAAATGCCAACAAGCAGATTCACAACCCGTGAAGTGACGTCAACTCCAACAATTAATCCATCCACTCAAATTATAAACACAAATTCAACAGGAGAGACCTCCTCGAGCTCATTTTCCACATCAATGACTACTCAGTCTTCTCCAAACACGATTTCAGAATCCACAATATTTGGACCAACAACTCCTCAAACAACAACTCATGGATCATCTTCGCCTTTCGTTACAACAACTGTGCCACTTTCATCAGCAATCACACCAGCGATGTCAAGTACAGCAACTACAACAAATGTTCCAACAAGCAGATTCACAACCCGTGAAGTGACGTCAACTCCAACAATGAATCCATCCACTCAAATTATAAACACATACTCAACAGGAGAAACTACCTCGAGTCCATTACCCACATTAATGACCACTCAGTCTCCTCCAACCACTATTTCAGCATCCACACTTGTTGGACCGACAACTCCTCAAACAACTACTTATGGATCATCTTCACATTTCGTTACAACAACTGTGCCACTTTCATCAGCAATCACACCAGCGATGTCAAGTACAGCAACTACAACAAATGTTCCAACAAGTAGATTCACAACCCGTGAAGTGACATCAACTCCAACAATTAATCCATCCACACAAATTATAAACACAAATTCAACAGGAGAGACCTCCTCAAGCTCATTGTCCACATCAATGACTACTCAGTCTTCTCCAAACACGATTTCAGCATCCACACTTGTTGGACCGACAACTCCTCAAACAACTACTGATGGATCATCTTCGCCTTTCGTTACAACAACTGTGCCACTTTCATCAGCAATCACATCAGTGACATCAAGCACAGCAGCTACAACAGAAATGCCAACAAGCAGATTCACAACCCGTGAAGTGACATCAACTCCAACAATTAATCCATCCACTCAAATTATAAACACAAATTCAACAGGAGAGACCTCCTCGAGCTCAATTTCCACATCAATGACTACTCAGTCTTCTCCAAACACGATTTCAGAATCCACAATTGTTGGACCAACAACTCCTCAAACAACTACTCATGGATCATCTTCGCCTTTCGTTACAACAACCACTGGGCCACTTTCATCAGCAATCACATCAGTGACATCAGGCACAGCAGCTATAACAGAAATGCCAACAAGCAGATTCACAACCCGTGAAGTGACGTCAACTCCAACAATTAATCCATCCACTCAAATTATAAACACATACTCAACAGGAGAAACTCCCTCGAGTCCATTGTCCACATTAATGACCACTCAGTCTTCTCCAACCACTATTTCAGCATCCACAATTGTTGGACCAACAACTCCTCAAACAACAACTCATAGATCATCTTCGCCTTTCGTTACAACAACTGTGCCACTTTCATCAGCAATCACACCAGCGATGTCAAGTACAGCAACTACAACAAATGTTCCAACAAGCAGATTCACAACCCGTGAAGTGACATCAACTCCAACAATTAATCCATCCACACAAATTGTAAACACAAATTCAACAGGAGAGACCTCCTCAAGCTCATTGTCCACATCAATGACTACTCAGTCTTCTCCAAACACGATTTCAGCATCCACACTTGTTGGACCGACAACTCCTCAAACAACAACTCATGGATCATCTTCGCCTTTCGTTACAACAACTGTGCCACTTTCATCAGCAATCACACCAGCGATGTCAAGTACAGCAACTACAACAAATGTTCCAACAAGTAGATTCACAACCCGTGAAGTGACATCAACTCCAACAATTAATCCATCCACACAAATTATAAACACAAATTCAACAGGAGAGACCTCCTCAAGCTCATTGTCCACATCAATGACTACTCAGTCTTCTCCAAACACGATTTCAGCATCCACACTTGTTGGACCGACAACTCCTCAAACAACTACTGATGGATCATCTTCGCCTTTCGTTACAACAACTGTGCCACTTTCATCAGCAATCACACCAGCGATGTCAAGTACAGCCACTACAACAAATGTTCCAACAAGCAGATTCACAACCCGTGAAGTGACATCAACTCCAACAATTAATCCATCCACACAAATTATAAACACAAATTCAACAGGAGAGACCTCCTCGAGCTCATTGTCCACATCAATGACTACGCGGTCTTCTCCAAACACGATTTCGGCATCCACACTTGTTGGACCAACAACTCCTCAAACAACTACTCATGGATCATCTTCGCCTTTCGTTACAACAACAACTGGGCCACTTTCAACAGCAATCACATCAGTGACATCAGGCACAGCAGCTACAACAGAAATGCCAACAAGCAGATTCACAACCCGTGAAGTGACGTCAACTCCAACAATTAATCCATCCACTCAAATTATAAACACAAATTCAACAGGAGAGACCTCCTCGAGCTCAATTTCCACATCAATGACTACTCAGTCTTCTCCAAACACGATTTCAGAATCCACAATATTTGGACCAACAAATCCTAAAACAACAACTCCTCAAACAACAACTCGTGGATCATTTTCGCCTTTCGTTACAACAACTGTGCCACTTTCATCAGCAATCACACCAACAATGCCAAGTACAGCAACTACAACAAATGTTCCAACAAGCAGATTGACAACCCGTGAAGTGACGTCAACTCAAACAATTAATCCATCCACACAAATTATAAACACAAATTCAACAGGAGAGACCTCCTCAAGCTCATTGTCCACATCAATGACTACTCAGTCTTCTCCAAACACGATTTCAGCATCCACACTTGTTGGACCGACAACTCCTCAAACAACTACTGATGGATCATCTTCGCCTTTCGTTACAACAACTGTGCCACTTTCATCAGCAATCACACCAGCGATGTCAAGTACAGCCACTACAACAAATGTTCCAACAAGCAGATTCACAACCCGTGAAGTGACATCAACTCCAACAATTAATCCATCCACACAAATTATAAACACAAATTCAACAGGAGAGACCTCCTCAAGCTCATTGTCCACATCAATGACTACTCAGTCTTCTCCAAACACAATTTCAGCATCCACACTTGTTGGACCGACAACTCCTCAAACAACTACTGATGGATCATCTTCGCCTTTCGTTACAACAACTGTGCCACTTTCATCAGCAATCACACCAGCGATGTCAAGTACAGCCACTACAACAAATGTTCCAACAAGCAGATTCACAACCCGTGAAGTGACATCAAATCCAACAATTAATCCATCCACACAAATTATAAACACAAATTCAACAGAAGAGACCTCCTCGAGCTCATTGTCCACATCAATGACTACTCAGTCTTCTCCAAACACGATTTCAGCATCCACACTTGTTGGACCAACAACTCCTCAAACAACTACTCATGGATCATCTTCGCCTTTCGTTACAACAACAACTGGGCCACTTTCAACAGCAATCACATCAGTGACATCAGGCACAGCAGCTACAACAGAAATTCCAACCAGCAGATTCACAACCCGTGAAGTGACGTCAACTCCAACACTTAATCCATCCACTCAAATTATAAACACATACTCAACAGGAGAAACTCCCTCGAGTCCATTACCCACTTTAATCACCACTCAGTCTTCTCCAACCACTATTTCAGCATCCACAATTGTTGGACCAACAACTCCTCAAACAATAACTCATGGATCATCTTCGCATTTCGTTACAACAACTGTGCCACTTTCATCAGCAATCACACCAGTGATGTCAAGTACAGCAACTACAACAAATGTTCCAACAAGCAGATTCACAACCCGTGAAGTGACGTCAACTCCAACAATTAATCCATCCACTCAAATTATAAACACATACTCGACAGGAGAAAATCCCTCGAGTCCATTGTCCACATCAATGACTACTCCGGCTTCTCCAACCACTATTTCAGCATCCACAATTGTTGGACCAACAACTCCTCAAACAACAACTCATGGATCATCTTCGCCTTTCGTTACAACAACTGTGCCACTTTCTTCAGCAATCACACCAGCAATGTCAAGTACAGCAACTATAACAAATGTTCCAACAAGCAGATTCACA
The DNA here is from genome assembly GCA_021464625.1 of Proterorhinus semilunaris. Taxonomy (NCBI): domain Eukaryota; kingdom Metazoa; phylum Chordata; class Actinopteri; order Gobiiformes; family Gobiidae; genus Proterorhinus; species Proterorhinus semilunaris. Next base: position 28,373,669 of record CM038344.1, on the reverse strand, counting down.
ACCCGTGAAGTGACATCAACTCCAACAATTAATCCATCCACACAAATTATAAACACAAATTCAACAGGAGAGACCTCGTCGAGCTCATTGTCCACATCAATGACTACTCAGTCTTCTCCAAACACGATTTCAGCATCCACACTTGTTGGACCGACAACTCCTCAAACAACTACTCATGGATCATCTTCGCTTTTCGTTACAACAACTGTGCCACTTTCATCAGCAATCACACCAACGATGCCAAGTACAGCAACTACAACAAATGTTCCAACAAGCAGATTCACAACCCGTGAAGCGACGTCAACTCCAACAATTAATCCATCCACAGAAATTATAAACACAAATTCAACAGGAGAGACCTCCTCGAGCTCATTGTCCACATCAATGACTACTCAGTCTTCTCCGATCACAATTTCAGCATCCACACTTGTTGGACCAACAAACCCTCAAACAACAACTCATGGATCATCTTCGCCTTTCGTTACAACAACTGGGCCACTTTCATCAGCAATCACATCAGTGACATCAGGCACTGCAGCTACAACAGAAATGCCAACAAGCAGATTCACAACCCGTGAAGTGACGTCAACTCCAACAATTAATTCATCCACTCAAATTATAAACACATACTCGACAGGAGAAACTCCCTCGAGTCCATTGTCCACATCAATGACTACTCCGGCTTCTCCAACCACTATTTCAGCATCCACAATAGTTGGACCAACAACTCCTCAAACAACAACTCATGGATCATCTTCGCCTTTCGTTACAACAACTGTGCCACTTTCATCAGCAATCACACCAGCAATGTCAAGTACAGCAACTACAACAAATGTTCCAACAAGCAGATTCACAACCCGTGAAGTGACGTCAACTCCAACACTTAATCCATCCACTCAAATTATAAACACATACTCAACAGGAGAAACTCCCTCGAGTCCATTACCCACTTTAATCACCACTCAGTCTTCTCCAACCACTATTTCAGCATCCACAATTGTTGGACCAACAACTCCTCAAAGAACAACTCATGGATCATCTTCGCCTTTCGTTACAACAACAACTGGGCCACTTTCAACAGCAATCACATCAGTGACATCAGGCACAGCAGCTACAACAGAAATGCCAACAAGCAGATTCACAACCCGTGAAGTGACATCAACTCCAACAATTAATCCATCCACTCAAATTATAAACACAAATTCAACAGGAGAAACCTCCTCGAGCTCAATTTCCACATCAATGACTACTCAGTCTTCTCCAAACACGATTTCAGAATCCACAATTGTTGGACCAACAAATTCTCAAACAACAACTCCTCAAACAACAACTCATGGATCATTTTCGCCTTTCGTTACAACAACTGTGCCACTTTCATCAGCAATCACACCAACAATGCCAAGTACAGCAACTACAACAAATGTTCCAACAAGCAGATTCACAACCCGTGAAGTGACGTCAACTCCAACAATTAATCCATCCACTCAAATTATAAACACATACTCTACAGGAGAAACTCCCTCGAGTCCATTGTCCACATCAATGACTACTCAGTTTTCTCCAACCACTATTTCAGCATCCACACTTGTTGGACCGACAACTCCTCAAACAACTACTGATGGATCATCTTCGCCTTTCATTACAACAACTGTGCCACTTTCATCAGCAATCACACCAGCGATGTCAAGTACAGCCACTACAACAAATGTTCCAACAAGCAGATTCACAACCCGTGAAGTGACATCAACTCCAACAATTAATCCATCCACACAAATTATAAACACAAATTCAACAGAAGAGACCTCCTCGAGCTCATTGTCCACATCAATGACTACGCAGTCTTCTCCAAACACGATTTCAGCATCCACACTTGTTGGACCAACAACTCCTCAAACAAATACTCATGGATCATCTTCGCCTTTCGTTACAACAACTACTGGGCCACTTTCAACAGCAATCACATCAGTGACACCAGGCACAGCAGCTACAACAGAAATGCCAACAAGCAGATTCACAAACCGTGAAGTGACGTCAACTCCAACAATTAATCCATCCACTCAAATTATAAACACAAATTCAACAGGAGAGACCTCCTCGAGCTCATTGTCCACATCAATGACTACTCAGTCTTCTCCAATCACGATTTCATTATCCACACTTGTTGGACCAACAACTCCTCAAACAACTACTCATGAATCATCTTCGCCTTTCGTTACAAAAACAACTGGGCCACTTTCATCAGCAATCACATCGGTGACATCAGGCACAGCAGCTACAACAGAAATTCCAACCAGCAGATTCACAACCCGTGAAGTGACGTCAACTCCAACACTTAATCCATCCACTCAAATTATAAACACATACTCAACAGGAGAAACTCCCTCGAGTCCATTACCCACTTTAATCACCACTCAGTCTTCTCCAACCACTATTTCAGCATCCACAATTGTTGGACCAACAACTCCTCAAACAACTACTCATGGATCATCTTCGCCTTTCGTTACAACAACAACTGGGCCACTTTCAACAGCAATCACATCAGTGACACCAGGCACAGCAGCTACAACAGAAATGCCAACAAGCAGATTCACAAACCGTGAAGTGACGTCAACTCCAACAATTAATCCATCCACTCAAATTATAAACACAAATTCAACAGGAGAGACCTCCTCGAGCTCATTGTCCACATCAATGACTACTCAGTCTTCTCCAATCACGATTTCATTATCCACACTTGTTGGACCAACAACTCCTCAAACAACTACTCATGAATCATCTTCGCCTTTCGTTACAAAAACAACTGGGCCACTTTCATCAGCAATCACATCGGTGACATCAGGCACAGCAGCTACAACAGAAATTCCAACCAGCAGATTCACAACCCGTGAAGTGACGTCAACTCCAACACTTAATCCATCCACTCAAATTATAAACACATACTCAACAGGAGAAACTCCCTCGAGTCCATTACCCACTTTAATCACCACTCAGTCTTCTCCAACCACTATTTCAGCATCCACAATTGTTGGACCAACAACTCCTCAAACAACAACTCATGGATCATCTTCGCATTTCGTTACAACAACTGTGCCACTTTCATCAGCAATCACACCAGTGATGTCAAGTACAGCAACTACAACAAATGTTCCAACAAGCAGATTCACAACCCGTGAAGTGACGTCAACTCCAACAATTAATCCATCCACTCAAATTATAAACACATACTCGACAGGAGAAAATCCCTCGAGTCCATTGTCCACATCAATGACTACTCCGGCTTCTCCAACCACTATTTCAGCATCCACAATTGTTGGACCAACAACTCCTCAAACAACAACTCATGGATCATCTTCGCCTTTCGTTACAACAACTGTGCCACTTTCTTCAGCAATCACACCAGCAATGTCAAGTACAGCAACTATAACAAATGTTCCAACAAGCAGATTCACAACCCGTGAAGTGACATCAACTCCAACAATTAATCCATCCACACAAATTATAAACACAAATTCAACAGGAGAGACCTCGTCGAGCTCATTGTCCACATCAATGACTACTCAGTCTTCTCCAAACACGATTTCAGCATCCACACTTGTTGGACCGACAACTCCTCAAACAACTACTCATGGATCATCTTCGCTTTTCGTTACAACAACTGTGCCACTTTCATCAGCAATCACACCAACGATGCCAAGTACAGCAACTACAACAAATGTTCCAACAAGCAGATTCACAACCCGTGAAGCGACGTCAACTCCAACAATTAATCCATCCACAGAAATTATAAACACAAATTCAACAGGAGAGACCTCCTCGAGCTCATTGTCCACATCAATGACTACTCAGTCTTCTCCAATCACAATTTCAGCATCCACAATTGTTGGACCAACAACTCCTCAAACAACAACTCATGGATCATCTTCGCCTTTCGTTACAACAACAACTGGGCCACTTTCAACAGCAATCACATCAGTGACATCAGGCACAGCAGCTACAACAGAAATGCCAACAAGCAGATTCACAACCCGTGAAGTGACATCAACTCCAACAATTAATCCATCCACTCAAATTATAAACACAAATTCAACAGGAGAAACCTCCTCGAGCTCAATTTCCACATCAATGACTACTCAGTCTTCTCCAAACACGATTTCAGAATCCACAATTGTTGGACCAACAAATTCTCAAACAACAACTCCTCAAACAACAACTCATGGATCATTTTCGCCTTTCGTTACAACAACTGTGCCACTTTCATCAGCAATCACACCAACAATGCCAAGTACAGCAACTACAACAAATGTTCCAACAAGCAGATTCACAACCCGTGAAGTGACGTCAACTCCAACAATTAATCCATCCACTCAAATTATAAACACATACTCTACAGGAGAAACTCCCTCGAGTCCATTGTCCACATCAATGACTACTCAGTTTTCTCCAACCACTATTTCAGCATCCACACTTGTTGGACCGACAACTCCTCAAACAACTACTGATGGATCATCTTCGCCTTTCGTTACAACAACTGTGCCACTTTCATCAGCAATCACACCAGCGATGTCAAGTACAGCCACTACAACAAATGTTCCAACAAGCAGATTCACAACCCGTGAAGTGACATCAACTCCAACAATTAATCCATCCACACAAATTATAAACACAAATTCAACAGAAGAGACCTCCTCGAGCTCATTGTCCACATCAATGACTACGCAGTCTTCTCCAAACACGATTTCAGCATCCACACTTGTTGGACCAACAACTCCTCAAACAACTACTCATGGATCATCTTCGCCTTTCGTTACAACAACAACTGGGCCACTTTCAACAGCAATCACATCAGTGACACCAGGCACAGCAGCTACAACAGAAATGCCAACAAGCAGATTCACAAACCGTGAAGTGACGTCAACTCCAACAATTAATCCATCCACTCAAATTATAAACACAAATTCAACAGGAGAGACCTCCTCGAGCTCATTGTCCACATCAATGACTACTCAGTCTTCTCCAATCACGATTTCATTATCCACACTTGTTGGACCAAGAACTCCTCAAACAACTACTCATGAATCATCTTCGCCTTTCGTTACAAAAACAACTGGGCCACTTTCATCAGCAATCACATCGGTGACATCAGGCACAGCAGCTACAACAGAAATTCCAACCAGCAGATTCACAACCCGTGAAGTGACGTCAACTCCAACACTTAATCCATCCACTCAAATTATAAACACATACTCAACAGGAGAAACTCCCTCGAGTCCATTACCCACTTTAATCACCACTCAGTCTTCTCCAACCACTATTTCAGCATCCACAATTGTTGGACCAACAACTCCTCAAACAACTACTCATGGATCATCTTCGCCTTTCGTTACAACAACAACTGGGCCACTTTCAACAGCAATCACATCAGTGACACCAGGCACAGCAGCTACAACAGAAATGCCAACAAGCAGATTCACAAACCGTGAAGTGACGTCAACTCCAACAATTAATCCATCCACTCAAATTATAAACACAAATTCAACAGGAGAGACCTCCTCGAGCTCATTGTCCACATCAATGACTACTCAGTCTTCTCCAATCACGATTTCATTATCCACACTTGTTGGACCAACAACTCCTCAAACAACTACTCATGAATCATCTTCGCCTTTCGTTACAAAAACAACTGGGCCACTTTCATCAGCAATCACATCGGTGACATCAGGCACAGCAGCTACAACAGAAATTCCAACCAGCAGATTCACAACCCGTGAAGTGACGTCAACTCCAACACTTAATCCATCCACTCAAATTATAAACACATACTCAACAGGAGAAACTCCCTCGAGTCCATTACCCACTTTAATCACCACTCAGTCTTCTCCAACCACTATTTCAGCATCCACAATTGTTGGACCAACAACTCCTCAAACAACAACTCATGGATCATCTTCGCCTTTCGTTACAACAACTGTGCCACTTTCTTCAGCAATCACACCAGCAATGTCAAGTACAGCAACTATAACAAATGTTCCAACAAGCAGATTCACAACCCGTGAAGTGACGTCAACTCCAACACTTAATCCATCCACTCAAATTATAAACACATACTCAACAGGAGAAACTCCCTCGAGTCCATTACCCACTTTAATCACCACTCAGTCTTCTCCAACCACTATTTCAGCAGCCACAATTGTTGGACCAACAACTCCTCAAACAACAACTCATGGATCATCTTCGCATTTCGTTACAACAACTGTGCCACTTTCATCAGCAATCACACCAGCGATGTCAAGTACAGCAACTACAACAAATGTTCCAACAAGCAGATTCACAACCCGTGAAGTGACGTCAACTCCAACAATTAATCCATCCACTCAAATTATAAACACATACTCGACAGGAGAAAATCCCTCGAGTCCATTGTCCACATCAATGACTACTCCGGCTTCTCCAACCACTATTTCAGCATCCACAATTGTTGGACCAACAACTCCTCAAACAACAACTCATGGATCATCTTCGCCTTTCGTTACAACAACTGTGCCACTTTCTTCAGCAATCACACCAGCAATGTCAAGTACAGCAACTATAACAAATGTTCCAACAAGCAGATTCACAACCCGTGAAGTGACATCAACTCCAACAATTAATCCATCCACACAAATTATAAACACAAATTCAACAGGAGAGACCTCGTCGAGCTCATTGTCCACATCAATGACTACTCAGTCTTCTCCAAACACGATTTCAGCATCCACACTTGTTGGACCGACAACTCCTCAAACAACTACTCATGGATCATCTTCGCTTTTCGTTACAACAACTGTGCCACTTTCATCAGCAATCACACCAGCGATGTCAATTACAGCAACTACAACAAATGTTCCAACAAGCAGATTCACAACCCGTGAAGTGACGTCAACTCCAACAATTAATCCATCCACTCAAATTATAAACACATACTCTACAGGAGAAACTCCCTCGAGTCCATTGTCCACATCAATGACTACTCAGTTTTCTCCAACCACTATTTCAGCATCCACACTTGTTGGACCGACAACTCTTCAAACAACTACTCATGGATCATCTTCGCCTTTCGTTACAACAACTGGGCCACTTACATCAGCAATCACATCAGTAACATCAGGCACAGCAGGTACAACAGAAATGCCAACAAGCAGATTCACAACCCGTGAAGTGACGTCAACTCCAACAATTAATCCATCCACTCAAATTATAAACACATACTCGACAGGAGAGACCTCCTCGAGCTCATTGTCCACATCAATGACTACTCAGTCTTCTCCAAACACGATTTCAGAATCCACACTTGTTGGACCAACAACTCCTCAAACAACAACTCCTCAAACAACAACTCCTCAAACAACAACTCATGGATCATCTTCGCCTTTCGTTACAACAACTGTGCCACTTTCATCAGCAATCACACCAACGATGCCAAGTACAGCAACTACAACAAATGTTCCAACAAGCAGATTCACAACCCGTGAAGCGACGTCAACTCCAACAATTAATCCATCCACACAAATTATAAACACAAATTCAACAGGAGAGACCTCCTCGAGCTCATTGTCCACATCAATGACTACTCAGTCTTCTCCAATCACAATTTCAGCATACACAGTTGTTGGACCAACAACTCCTCAAAAAACTACTCATGTATCATCTTCGCCTTTCGTTACAACAACAACTGGGCCACTTTCATCAGCAATCACATCAGTGACATCAGGCACAGCAGCTACAACAGAAATGCCAACAAGCAGATTCAACACCCGTGAAGTGACATCAACTCCAACAATTAATTCATCCACTCAAATTATAAACACATACTCGACAGGAGAAACTCCCTCGAGTCCATTGTCCACATCAATGACTACTCAGTCTTCTCCAACCACTATTTCAGCATCCACAATTGTTGGACCAACAACTCCTCAAACAACTACTCATGGATCATCTTCGCCTTTCGTTACAACAACTGTGCCACTTTCATCAGCAATCACACCAGCGATGTCAAGTACAGCAACTACAACAAATGTTCCAACAAGCAGATTCACAACCCGTGAAGTGACATCAACTCCAACAATTAATCCATCCACACAAATTATAAACACAAATTCAACAGGAGAGACCTCCTCCAGCTCATTGTCCACATCAATGACTACTCAGTCTTCTCCAAACACGATTTCAGAATCCACAATTGTTGGACCAACAACTCCTCAAACAACTACTCATGGATCATCTTCGCCTTTCGTTACAACAACAACTGGGCCACTTTCAACAGCAATCACATCAGTGACATCAGGCACAGCAGCTACAACAGAAATGCCAACAAGCAGATTCACAACCCGTGAAGTGACATCAACTCCAACAATTAATCCATCCACACAAATTATGAACACACATTTAACAGGAGAGACCTCCTCGAGCTCATTGCCCACATCAATGACTACAAAGTCTTCTCCAAACACGATTTCAGCATCCACACTTGTTGGACCAACAACACCTCAAACAACTACTCATGGATCATCTTCGCCTTTCGTTACAACAACAACTGGGCCACTTTCAACAGCAATCACATCAGTGACATCAGGCACAGCAGCTACAACAGAAATGCCACCAAGCAGATTCACAACCCGTGAAGTGAGGTCAACTCCAACAATTAATCCATCCACTCAAATTATAAACACAAATTCAACAGGAGAGACCTCCTCGAGCTCATTGTCCACATCAATGACTACTAAGTCTTCTCCAAACATGATTTCAGAATCCACAATTATTGGACCAACAAATCCTAAAACAACAACTCCTCAAACAACAACTCATGGATCATCTTCGCATTTCGTTACAACAACTGTGCCACTTTCATCAGCAATCACACCAGCGATGTCAAGTACAGCAACTACAACAAATGTTCCAACAAGCAGATTCACAACCCGTGAAGTGACGTCAACTCCAACAATTAATCCATCCACTCAAATTATAAACACATACTCTACAGGAGAAACTCCCTCGAGTCCATTGTCCACATCAATGACTACTCAGTTTTCTCCAACCACTATTTCAGCATCCACACTTGTTGGACCGACAACTCTTCAAACAACTACTCATGGATCATCTTCGCCTTTCGTTACAACAACTGGGCAACTTACATCAGCAATCACATCAGTAACATCAGGCACAGCAGGTACAACAGAAATGCCAACAAGCAGATTCACAACCCGTGAAGTGACGTCAACTCCAACAATTAATCCATCCACTCAAATTATAAACACATATTTAACAGGAGAGACCTCCTCGAGCTCATTGCCCACATCAATGACTACTCAGTCTTCTCCAAACACGATTTCAGAATCCACAATTGTTGGACCAACAAATCCTCAAACAACAACTCATGGATCATCTTCGCCTTTCGTTACAACAACTGTGCCACTTTCATCAGCAATCACACCAACGATGCAAAGTACAGCAACTACAACAAATGTTCCAACAAGCAGATTCATAACCCGTGAAGTGACATCAAGTCAAACAATTAATCCATCCACACAAATTATAAACACAAATTCAACAGGAGAGACCTCCTCGAGCTCATTGTCCACATCAATGACTACTCAGTCTTCTCCGATCACAATTTCAGCATCCACACTTGTTGGACCAACAAACCCTCAAACAACAACTCATGGATCATCTTCGCCTTTCGTTACAACAACTGGGCCACTTTCAACAGCAATCACATCAGTGACATCAGGCACAGCAGCTACAACAGAAATGCCAACAAGCAGATTCACAACCCTTGAAGTGACGTCAACTCCAACAATTAATCCATCCACACAAATTATAAACACAAATTCAACAGGAGAGACCTCCTCGAGCTCATTGTCCACATCAATGACTACCCAGTCTTCTCCAAACACGAGTTCAGCATCCACACTTGTTGGACCGGCAACTCCTCAAACAACTACTCATGGATCATCTTCGCCTTTCGTTATAACAACTGGGCCACTTACATCAGCAATCACATCAGTGACATCAGGCACAGCGGCTACAACAGAAATGCCAAAAAGCAGATTCACAACCCGTGAAGTGACGTCAACTCCAACAATTAATCCATCCACTCAAATTATAAACACAAATTCAACAGGAGAGACCTCCTCGAGCTCATTGTCCACATCAATGACTACTCAGTCTTCTCCAAACACGATTTCAGAATCCACAATTGTTGGACCAACAAATCCTCAAACAACAACTCATGGATCATCTTCGCCTTTCGTTACAACAACTGTGCCACTTTCATCAGCAATCACACCAACGATGCCAAGTACAGCAACTACAACAAATGTTCCAACAAGCAGATTCATAACCCGTGAAGTGACATCAAGTCAAACAATTAATCCATCCACACAAATTATAAACACAAATTCAACAGGAGAGACCTCCTCGAGCTCATTGTCCACAACAATGACTACCCACTCTTCTCCAAAAACGAGTTCAGCATCCACACTTGTTGGACCGACAACTCCTCAAACAACTACTCATGGATCATCTTCGCCTTTCGTTACAACAACTGGGCCACTTACATCAGCAATCACATCAGTAACATCAGGCACAGCAGGTACAACAGAAATGCCAACAAGCAGATTCACAACCCGTGAAGTGACGTCAACTCCAACAATTAATCCATCCACTCAAATTATAAACACATACTCAACAGGAGAAACTCCCTCGAGTCCATTACCCACATTAACGACTACTCAGTCTTCTCCAAACACGATTTCAGCATCCACACTTGTTGGACCGACAACTCCTCAAACAACTACTCATGGATCATCTTCGCCTTTCGTTATAACAACTGGGCCACTTACATCAGCAATCACATCAGTGACATCAGGCACAGCGGCTACAACAGAAATGCCAACAAGCAGATTCACAACCCGTGAAGTGACATCAACTCAAACAATTAATCCATCCACTCAAATTATAAACACATACTCAACAGGAGAAACTCCCTCGAGTCCATTACCCACATTAATGACCACTCAGTCTCCTCCAACCACTATTTCAGCATCCACAATTGTTGGACCAACAACTCCTCAAACAACTCATGGATCATCTTCGCATTTCGTTACAACAACTGTGCCACTTTCATCAGCAATCACACCAGCGATGTCAAGTACAGCCACTACAACAAATGTTCCAACAAGCAGATTCACAACCCGTGAAGTGACATCAACTCCAACAATTAATCCATCCACACAAATTATAAACACACATTCAACAGGAGAGACCTCCTCGAGCTCATTGTCCACATCAATGACTACTCAGTCTTCTCCAACCACTATTTCTGCATCCACAATTGTTGGACCAACAACTCCTCAAACAACAACTCATGGATCATCTTCACCTTTCGTTACAACAACTGTGCCACTTTCATCAGCAATCACACCAGCGATGTCAAGTACAGCAACTACAACAAATGTTCCAACAAGCAGATTCACAACCCGTGAAGTGACGTCAACTCCAACAATTAATCCTTCCACACAAATTATAAACACAAATTCAACAGGAGAGACCTCCTCGAGCTCATTGTCCACATCAATGACTACTCAGTCTTCTCCAAACACGATTTCAGCATCCACACTTGTTGGACCAACAACTCCTCAAACAACTACTCATGGATCATCTTCGCATTTCGTTACAACAACTGTGCCACTTTCATCAGCAATCACACCAGCGATGTCAAGTACAGCAACTACAACAAATGTTCCAACAAGCAGATTCACAACCCGTGAAGTGACATCAACTCCAACAATTAATCCATCCACTCTAATTATAAACACATACTCGACAGGAGAAACTCCCTCGAGTCCATTGTCCACATCAATGACTACTCAGTCTTCTCCAACCACTATTTCAGCATCCACACTTGTTGGACCGACAACTCCTCAAACAACTACTTATGGATCATCTTCGCCTTTGGTTACAACAACTGGGCCACTTACATCAGCAATCACATCAGTGACATCAGGCACAGCGGCTACAACAGAAATGCCAACAAGCAGATTCACAACCCGTGAAGTGACATCAACTCAAACAATTAATCCATCCACTCAAATTATAAACACATACTCAACAGGAGAAACTCCCTCGAGTCCATTACCCACATTAATGACCACTCAGTCTCCTCCAACCACTATTTCAGCATCCACAATTGTTGGACCAACAACTCCTCAAACAACTCATGGATCATCTTCGCATTTCGTTACAACAACTGTGCCACTTTCATCAGCAATCACATCAGCGATGTCAAGAACAGCCACTACAACAAATGTTCCAACAAGCAGATTCACAACCCGTGAAGTGACGTCAACTCCAACAATTAATCCTTCCACACAAATTATAAACACAAATTCAACAGGAGAGACCTCCTCGAGCTCATTGTCCACATCAATGACTACTCAGTCTTCTCCAAACACGATTTCAGCATCCACACTTGTTGGACCGACAACTCCTCAAACAACTACTCATGGATCATCTTCGCCTTTCGTTACAACAACTGTGCCACTTTCATCAGTAATCACACCAGCGATGTCAAGTACAGCCACTACAACAAATGTTACAACAAGCAGATTAACAACCCGTGAAGTGACATCAACTCCAACAATTAATCCATCCACACAAATTATAAACACAAATTCAACAGGAGAGACCTCCTCGAGCTCATTGTCCACATCAATGACTACTCAGTCTTCTCCAAACACGATGTCAGCATCCACACTTGTTGGACCAACAACTCCTCAAACAACTACTCATGGATCATCTTCGCATTTCGTTACAACAACTGTGCCACTTTCATCAGTAATCACACCAGCGATGTCAAGTACAGAAACTACAACAAATGTTCCAACAAGCAGATTCACAACCCGTGAAGTGACGTCAACTCCAACAATTAATCCATCCACTCAAATTATAAACACATACTCAACAGGAGAAACTCCCTCGAGTCCATTACCCACATTAATGACGACTCAGTCTCCTCCAACCACTATTTCAGCATCCACAATTGTTGGACCAACAACTCCTCAAACAACAACTCATGGATCATCTTCGCATTTCGTTACAACAACTGTGCCACTTTCATCATCAATCACACCAGCGGTGTCAAGTACAGCAACTACAACAAATGTTCCAACAAGCAGATTCACAACCCGTGAAGTGACGTCAACTCCAACAATTAATCCATCCACTCAAATTATAAACACATACTCGACAGGAGAAACTCCCTCGAGTCCATTGTCCACATCAATGACTACTCAGTCTTCTCCAACCAGTATTTCAGCATCCACACTTGTTGGACCGACAACTCCTCAAACAACTACTCATGGATCATCTTCGCCTTTCGTTACAACAACTGGGCCACTTACATCAGCAATCACATCAGTGACATCAGGCACAGCGGCTACAACAGAAATGCCAACAAGCAGATTCACAACCCGTGAAGTGACATCAACTCAAACAATTAATCCATCCACTCAAATTATAAACACATACTCAACAGGAGAAACTCCCTCGAGTCCATTACCCACATTAATGACCACTCAGTCTCCTCCAACCACTATTTCAGCATCCACAATTGTTGGACCAACAACTCCTCAAACAACTCATGGATCATCTTCGCATTTCGTTACAACAACTGTGCCACTTTCATCAGCAATCACATCAGCAATGTCAAGTACAGCCACTACAACAAATGTTCCAACAAGCAGATTCACAACCCGTGAAGTGACATCAACTCCAACAATTAATCCATCCACACAAATTATAAACACAAATTCAACAGGAGAGACCTCCTCGAGCTCATTGTCCACATCAATGACTACTCAGTCTTCTCCAACCACTATTTCAGCATCCACAATTGTTGGACCAACAACTCCTCAAACAACAACTCATGGATCATCTTCACCTTTCGTTACAACAACTGTGCCACTTTCATCAGCAATCACACCAGCGATGTCAAGTACAGCAACTACAACAAATGTTCCAACAAGCAGATTCACAACCCGTGAAGTGACATCAACTCCAACAATTAATCCATCCACACAAATTATAAACACAAATTCAACAGGAGAGACCTCCTCGAGCTCATTGTCCACATCAATGACTACTCAGTCTTCTCCAACCATTTTTTCAGCATCCACACTTGTTGGACCAACAACTTCTCAAACAACTACTCATGGATCATCTTCACCTTTCGTTACAACAACTGGGCCTCTTTCATCTGTAATCACACCAGCAATGTCAAGTACAGCCACTACAACAAATGTTCCAACAAGCAGATTCACAACCCGTGAAGTGACATCAACTCCAACAATTAATCCATCCACTCAAATTATAAACACATACTTGACAGGAGAAACTCCCTCGAGTCCATTGTCCACATTAATGACCACTCAGTCTTCTCCGACCACTATTTTAGCATCCACAATTGTTGGACCAACAACTCCTCAAACAACAACTCATGGATCATCTTCACCTTTCGTTACAACAACTGTGCCACTTTCATCAGCAATCACACCAGCGATGTCAAGTACAGCAACTACAACAAATGTTCCAACAAGCAGATTCACAACCCGTGAAGTGACATCAACTCCAACAATTAATCCATCCACACAAATTATAAACACAAATTCAACAGGAGAGACCTCCTCGAGCTCATTGTCCACATCAATGACTACTCAGTCTTCTCCAACCACTATTTCAGCATCCACAATTGTTGGACCAACAACTCCTCAAACAACAACTCATGGATCATCTTCACCTTTCGTTACAACAACTGTGCCACTTTCATCAGCAATCACATCAGTGACATCAGACACAGCAGCTACAACAGAAATGCCGACAAGCAGATTCAACACCCGTGAAGTGACATCAACTCCAACAATTAATCCATCCACTCAAATTATAAACACATACTTGACAGGAGAAACTCCCTCGAGTCCATTGTCCACATCAATGACTACTCAGTCTTCTCCAACCACTATTTCAGCATCCACAATTGTTGGACCAACAACTCCTCAAACAACAACTCATGGATCATCTTCACCTTTCGTTACAACAACTGTGCCACTTTCATCAGCAATCACACCAGCGATGTCAAGTACAGCAACTACAACAAATGTTCCTACTAGCAGATTCAGAACCCGTGAAGTGACATCAACTCCAACAATTAATCCATCCACACAAATTATAAACACAAATTCAACAGGAGAGACCTCCTCGAGCTCATTGTCCACATCAATGACTACTCAGTCTTCTCCAACCACTATTTCAGCATCCACAATTGTTGGACCAACAACTCCTCAAACAACAACTCATGGATCATCTTCGCATTTCGTTACAACAACTGTGCCACTTTCATCAGCAATCACACCAGCGATGTCAAGTACAGCCACTACAACAAATGTTCCAACAAGCAGATTCACAACCCATGAAGTGACATCAACTCCAACAATTAATCCATCCACACAAATTATAAACACACATTCAACAGGAGAGACCTCCTCGAGCTCATTGTCCACATCAATGACTACTCAGTCTTCTCCAAACACGATTTCAAAATCCACAATTGTTGGACCAACAAATCCTCAAACAACAACTCCTCAAACAACAACTCATGGATCATCTTCGCATTTCGTTACAACAACTGTGCCACTTTCATCAGCAATCACATCAGTGACATCAGACACAGCAGCTACAACAGAAATGCCGACAAGCAGATTCACAACCCGTGAAGTGACATCAACTACAACAATTAATCCATCCACTCAAATTATAAACACATACTTGACAGGAGAAACTCCCTCGAGTCCATTGTCCACATCAATGACTACTCAGTCTTCTCCAACCACTATTTCAGCATCCACACTTGTTGGACCAACAACTCCTCAAACAACAACTCATGGATCATCTTCACCTTTCGTTACAACAACTGTGCCACTTTCATCAGCAATCACACCAGCGATGTCAAGTACAGCAACTACAACAAATGTTCCAACAAGCAGATTCACAACCCGTGAAGTGACATCAACTCCAACAATTAATCCATCCACACAAATTATAAACACAAATTCAACAGGAGAGACCTCCTCGAGCTCATTGTCCACATCAATGACTACTCAGTCTTCTCCAAACACGATTTCAGCATCCACACTTGTTGGACCAACAACTCCTCAAACAACTACTCATGGATCATCTTCGCATTTCGTTACAACAACTGTGCCACTTTCATCAGCAATCACATCAGCGATGTCAAGTACAGCAACTACAACAAATGTTCCAACAAGCAGATTTACAACCCGTGAAGTGACATCAACTCCAACAATTAATCCATCCACTCTAATTATAAACACATACTCGACAGGAGAAACTCCCTCGAGTCCATTGTCCACATCAATGACTACTCAGTCTTCTCCAACCACTATTTCAGCATCCACAATTGTTGGACCGACAACTCCTCAAACAACTACTCATGGATCATCTTCGCCTTTCGTTACAACAACTGTGCCACTTTCATCAGCAATCACACCAGCGATGTCAAGTACAGCCACTACAACAAATGTTCCAACAAGCAGATTCACAACCCGTGAAGTGACATCAACTCCAACAATTAATCCATCCACGCAAATTATAAACACAAATTCAACAGGAGAGACCTCCTCGAGCTCATTGTCCACATCAATGACTACTCAGTCTTCTCCAAACACGATTTCAGCATCCACACTTGTTGGACCGACAACTCCTCAAACAACTACTCATGGATCATCTTCGCCTTTCGTTACAACAACTGTGCCACTTTCATCAGCAATCACACCAGCGATGTCAAGTACAGCCACTACAACAAATGTTCCAACAAGCAGATTCACAACCCGTGAAGTGACATCAACTCCAACAATTAATCCATCCACACAAATTATAAACACAAATTCAACAGGAGAGACCTCCTCGAGCTCAATTTCCACATCAATGACTACTCAGTCTTCTCCAATCACGATTTCAGCATCCACACTTGTTGGACCAACAACTTCTCAAACAACTACTCATGGATCATCTTCACCTTTTGTTACAACAACTGTGCCACTTTCATCAGTAATCACACCAGCGATGTCAAGTACAGCCACTACAACAAATGTTCCAACAAGCAGATTCACAACCCGTGAAGTGACATCAACTCCAACAATTAATCCATCCACTCAAATTATAAACACATACTTGACAGGAGAAACTCCCTCGAGTCCATTGTCCACATCAATGACTACTCAGTCTTCTCCAACCACTATTTCAGCATCCACAATTGTTGGACCAACAACTCCTCAAACAACAACTCATGGATCATCTTCGCCTTTCGTTACACCAACTGTGCCACTTTCATCAGCAATCACACCAGCGATGTCAAGTACAGCAACTACAACAAATGTTCCAACAAGCAGATTCACAACCCGTGAAGTGACATCAACTCCAACAATTAATCCATCCACACAAATTATAAACACAAATTCAACAGGAGAGACCTCCTCGAGCTCATTGTCCACATCAATGACTACTCAGTCTTCTCCAAACACGATTTCAGCATCCACACTTGTTGGACCAACAACTCCTCAAACAACTACTCATGGATCATCTTCGCATTTCGTTACAACAACTGTGCCACTTTCATCAGTAATCACACCAGCGATGTCAAGTACAGAAACTA
This sequence comes from Proterorhinus semilunaris, assembly GCA_021464625.1. NCBI lineage: Eukaryota > Metazoa > Chordata > Actinopteri > Gobiiformes > Gobiidae > Proterorhinus > Proterorhinus semilunaris. The sequence continues at coordinate 28,355,908 of CM038344.1, read as the reverse complement.
CAACAAATGTTCCAACAAGCAGATTCACAACCCGTGAAGTGACGTCAACTCCAACAATTAATCCATCCACTCAAATTATAAACACATACTCAACAGGAGAAACTCCCTCGAGTCCATTACCCACATTAATGACGACTCAGTCTCCTCCAAACACGATTTCAGCATCCACACTTGTTGGACCAACAACTCCTCAAACAACAACTCATGGATCATCTTCGCCATTCGTTACAACAACAACTGGGCCACTTTCATCAGCAATCACACCAGTGACATCAGGCACAGCAGCTACAACAGAAATGCCAACAAGCAGATTCACAACCCGTGAAGTGACGTCAACAATTAATCCATCCACACAAATTATAAACGCAAATTCAACAGGAGAGACCTCCTCGAGCTCATTGTCCACATCAATGACTACTCAGTCTTCTCCAATCACGATTTCAGCATCCACACTTGTTGGACCAACAACTTCTCAAACAACTACTCATGGATCATCTTCACCTTTCGTTACAACAACTGTGCCACTTTCATCAGTAATCACACCAGCGATGTCAAGTACAGCCACTACAACAAATGTTCCAACAAGCAGATTCACAACCCGTGAAGTGACATCAACTCCAACAATTAATCCATCCACTCAAATTATAAACACATACTTGACAGGAGAAACTCCCTCGAGTCCATTGTCCACATCAATGACTATTCAGTCTCCTCCAACCACTATTTCAGCATCCACAATTGTTGGACCAACAACTCCTCAAAAAACAACTTATGGATCATCTTCGCATTTCGTTACAACAACTGTGCCACTTTCATCAGCAATCACACCAGCGATGTCAAGTACAGAAACTACAACAAATGTTCCAACAAGCAGATTCACAACCCGTGAAGTGACATCAACTCCAACAATTAATCCATCCACACAAATTATAAACACAAATTCAACAGGAGAGACCTCCTCGAGCTCATTGTCCACATCAATGACTACTCAGTCTTCTCCAAACACGATTTCAGCATCCACACTTGTTGGACCAACAACTCCTCAAACAACTACTCATGGATCATCTTCGCATTTCGTTACAACAACTGTGCCACTTTCATCAGTAATCACACCAGCGATGTCAAGTACAGAAACTACAACAAATGTTCCAACAAGCAGATTCACAACCCGTGAAGTGACGTCAACTCCAACAATTAATCCATCCACTCAAATTATAAACACATACTCAACAGGAGAAACTCCCTCGAGTCCATTACCCACATTAATGACGACTCAGTCTCCTCCAAACACGATTTCAGCATCCACACTTGTTGGACCAACAACTCCTCAAACAACAACTCATGGATCATCTTCGCCATTCGTTACAACAACAACTGGGCCACTTTCATCAGCAATCACACCAGTGACATCAGGCACAGCAGCTACAACAGAAATGCCAACAAGCAGATTCACAACCCGTGAAGTGACGTCAACAATTAATCCATCCACACAAATTATAAACGCAAATTCAACAGGAGAGACCTCCTCGAGCTCATTGTCCACATCAATGACTACTCAGTCTTCTCCAATCACGATTTCAGCATCCACACTTGTTGGACCAACAACTTCTCAAACAACTACTCATGGATCATCTTCACCTTTCGTTACAACAACTGGGCCACTTTCATCAGCAATCACATCAGTGACATCAGGAACAGCAGCTACAACAGAAATGCCAACAAGCAGATTCACAACCCGTGAAGTGACATCAACAATTAATCCATCCACTCAAATTATAAACACATACTCAACAGGAGAAACTCCCTCGAGTCCATTACCCACATTAATGACCACTCAGTCTCCTCCAACCACTATTTCCGCATCCACAATTGTTGGACCAACAACTCCTCAAACAACAACTCATGGATCATCTTTGTCTTTCGTTACAACAACTGTGCCACTTTCATCAGCAATCACACCAGCGATGTCAAGTACAGCAACTACAACAAATGTTCCAACAAGCAGATTCACAACCCGTGAAGTGACATCAACTCCAACAATTAATCCATCCACACAAATTATAAACACAAATTCAACAGGAGAGACCTCCTCGAGCTCATTGTCCACATCAATGACTACTCAGTCTTCTCCAATCATGATTTCAGCATCCACAATTGTTGGACCAACAACTTCTCAAACAACTACTCATGGATCATCTTCGCCTTTCGTTACAACAACATTTGTGCCACTTTCATCAGCAATCACATCAGTGACATCAGCTACAGCAGCTACAACAGAAATGCCAACAAGCAGATTCACAACCCGTGAAGTAACTTCAACTCCAACAATTAATCCATCCACTCAAATTATAAACACATACTCAACAGGAGAAACTCTCTCTCCATTACCCACATTAATGACCACTCACTCTCCTCCAACCACTATTTCAGCATCCACAACAGTTGGACCAACAAATCCTCAAACAACAACTCCTCAAACAACAACTCATGGATCATCTTCGCCTTTCATTTCAACATCTGTGCCACTTTCATCAGCAATCACACCAGCGATGTCAAGTATAGCAACTACAACAAATGTTTTAACAAGCAGATTCACAACCCGTGAAGTGACATCAACTCCAACAATTAATCCATCCACACAAATTATAAACACAAATTCAACAGGAGAGACCTCTTCGAGCTCATTGTCCACACCAATGACTACTCAGTCTTCTCCAATCACGATTTCAGCATCCACACTGCTTGGACCAACAACTCCTCAAACAACAACACATGGATCATCTTCGCCTTTCGTTACAACAACTGGGCCACTTTCATCAACAATCACATCAGTGACATCAGGCACAGCAAATACAACAAAAGTTCCAACAAGCAGATTCACAACCCGTGAAGTGACGTCAGCTCCAACAATTAATCCGTCCACACAAATGATGAACACATATTCAACAGGAGAGACTTCCTCGGGTCCATTACCCACATCAGTGAACACTCAGTCTCCTCCAACCACTATTTCAGCATCCACACTTGTTGGACCAACAACTCCTCAAACAAAATCTCCTCATACAACAACTCATGGATTATCTTCGTCTTTCTTTACAACAACAACTGGACCACTTTCATCAGCAATCACACCAGCGACATCAGGCACAGCAACTACAACTAAAGTTCCAACAAGCAGATTTACAACCCATGAAGTGACGTCAAAACCAACAATTCGTCCATCCACAAGAATTATAGATACATTTCCAACTGGATATACTTCCTCAAGGCCATTATCAACAACCACACTGGTCAGACCCATAACTCCATATGCGACAACTCATGGACCATCTTCCACATTTCTTCCCCCAACAACTGTGGAACAATCTTCAACTTTTACATCAACGATGTCTGTGCCAACAACTCATGAAGGTTCTTAAACTTTTTTTTTGCACTATTTGTTTTTTTTCTTTTGTGACTTCATTAAAACATTTTTTTTTTATCTTTAGTTGCACCGACCACTACTCAGTGTAAAAATGAAAATTGCTCCAATTGCTTTTCTGGGGTTTGTATTTTTAATTCAACCCTTCAACAATGCGTATGCAGTTGTCAAGAATCTGTATACGGTCCCAGTTGCATTTATGGTACTAACAACACCCAGCCCATTATTGGTGAGTGTTCTGTACATACACACAACAATATTTTAAACATTTCCACTTAAACAGCGGCTTAAATCACATATGCTTTTATTTTTCAGACACCGAAGGATTACCAACTGGCAAATTCAATATTACTTTGGCCATCAGCACCGCTTTTATCAGTGCCTATTTAAATTTAAGTTCTCCTGATTCAATCTCTTTCATCAATATACTATTATCACAGGTAAAACATACAGATCCCTATTAGTTTTCCAATTATTGCATTTTCACCTTTCTCTGTTTCATTTCAGCTTGAACCTTTATGCAAAAAAGCTGATCCCCTCACCTTTAAACAAGTACAAGTTAACAGACTATTGTGAGTGTTTAATTCACATTGAAAATTACTTTTCAGCTCGCTATCGATCTTATCACCATTATTTGTGTGTGCTTTTTTCTTGAGAAATGGGAGCGTGGTGGCAGAGACTGAGGCACAATATACCTATCGTAACAGCGAATCCCAAATACAGTATATCAACAAGCAGTTAAAGTCTGTCCTGACAACAATTTTAAATGATACGGCAAATCTCAACAACATTGCTGAAGCGTTTAATAGTTCAAGCGCTCAGTTAAAAGAAGTCACTTTGCAGCCGCCCTCTGTCACAAGTAAGTACATTTTGACTGTAACATTTTTCTAGATATAAAAGTATTTAATAACTGGATTCCCATATTACAGATGTCACTCAACTGAAGCCCTACATCAACTGCACAAAATTTGTGGGCTACACTCCCGAAGTTATTAATGGGAGCTGGGAGTGCATTGGGCCATGTATGACTAATCCAAACTACTGCAATCACCATGGGGACTGCTACAACCAGATTCGCACTGGACCAATATGTTTGTATGTTTCTCATAAAGATAACATTTTACTCCAGAAACCTGAAACCTTTATATATGACTTTTATTTACTTTACTGCTCCCATTGAGGTTCAGAATCTCCTTCTCAAGAGAATTGTAGCCGTGTAGGGTTTTCTACCATATTAGACACGTTTGATTGATTGATTGATTGATTGGTCCTCTGAGCAATTAGGTCGGTTGGAGGGGCTTACTGGGTGATCGTGTGGAAACCAGGAAGTGAAACTACTGGATATTTTATTTCAGCTGTTTTAAATAAATATAAAACATTTTAATCAACAAGATATAAAGAGGTGTTTGGCATTTTCACCAAATCCTTGCAAAAGGACTTAAAGAGGGGATCTCTTTAAGTCAAAGCACTCTCTGTTTATATTTCAGTCATCCCATTATAGTATTGGTAGGAGTAGGAGTTATTTCAACCAAACGTACCTTATTGTCGTACTTGTTCCATTTCTTCTATCAGCCTAAGGATTAGGCCACCGTTTTTCCATATTGAGATGTGTTCTTACCTTAATTTAGATGAGTTGATGTGCACCTGTCTGGTCTTTGTGCATGCGCTCAGTCACGCAAATGTTGTTAGCATTTTGTCCCTCCCAGCAAGGGTATAGCTCCAAACTGTGGTGAAGTTAGAAGCTATCTAGCCTGGCCTTAACCATCCGTAAACTCCGGTCAATTAATTTCCCTACATGTATGTCTGAGCGTGATCTCAGTGGCCGCGTTACATCGGTTGAATTTCAGCCTACCATTCAGCGAGCGCGGTAGGCGGTTGTTGTAAGTGACGTCAAGCATTTGCGCCGCATTTGCTTGTAGTCGTTCGGCAATGGCGGCGGATACGAAAGTAATGGAAGCTCTTCAATCCGTTCTGGCTCGGCTCCCAAATATCCAGAAAAAATAACTGAAGCCTTGAAATGTGCAAGAAATGCTCCCAAGAGTTATGATCGCTGCTTCACTCACTCGGGCGCATTATATAGTATGTCACAATCAAACGCTAGCGAAAAACAGGTCCAATCGTTTCAAAGAAGTTCACCCCTCCCACCTGATAACGGAGCTCAATTGTGAAGATCCAGACCCTTGTACGAAAAGAAATGAGTACGAGGGTATGGTGAAACCAGGCTAGAAGATACCAAGCTGTTCCACGTTTTCCCTATTTTAATACAGTTACGTGAAACATTACATGATCCAAGTCTAGTTACACAAGGTGTAAGCTCTCTAGGTGTTATCACGCCTCACAATATAGTTACCATTTCATCCACTTACAAAATCGACATGTTTAATCTAGTGTAGCTAGACTTGGATCATGTAACGTTTCATGTAACTGTATTTAAATAGGGAAAACGTGGCACAGTTTGGTAGCTTCTAACTTCACCCCAGTTTGGAGCTATACCTTTTCTGGGAGAGGCTACATGCTAACAATATTTGCATGACTGAGCGCACGCACCAAGACCAGACAGGTGCACATCAACTCGTCTAAGCAAATGTAAGAACATCTCAGTATGGAAAAACGGTTAATATATATTCACTTTTTTCCATCAGTTACTCCTACAGTCACCGGCACAAGTATTAATAATGGACTATTGATACAACCTATATATGACTGACCCCGTATTTTCCGTTGTTTCTGTCTGGTATATTGTAGCTGCTACAGCTCGAGCACTGAGCAGTACTATGGCCTGCAATGTGAGCTCTTCAGATGGGGCCCAGGTTTCTATGGGGCCTTGTTTGGAGCACTGGCCGCTGCTCTCCTGCTCCTCTCCATCATTGTAATTGCTGTTGTGGTTTACAAAAGAAGGCTCACTGGTAGTTGGTCAGTCTGCATTTTGTCATACTTATACATGCACCAATATTAAAACAAAGTAGTAAATATAGTTTTCTTTGCAGGTCAAGAAGGGGTTCTTTTGACAGAAGACTGTCTACTTTTGAGGAAGATTTTTTTTATTACAGAGGTTTGTTTAACTGTTTTGAAAGCTTGACATAGTGTATTCAACTTTTTATGTTTTTAGTGTATTTTTAGGTAACACTTAATTTTACACTACCTACCACATTTAGTACAATGTAATATGCTATGTAACAATTTCTATTAACTTGTATCTATAACTACACAATGGGATAATGTCTATTAGCAAAACAAACATAAACGGGTCAAAAGTTTGTGTGGTAAGTAAATATTAGACCTATGTCTTTGAAGTAGATACTGGTAAAACACCTGAGTCAGACAGAGTATCCCCAAAACTGACGCTCTTGTGGGCTTTTCCCTGTCAGCAGTGGTCTGTACTATCAGTACTAAGTATACAAGGTCTATCCAAGTAGTCCAAGAAAATAATGGGGAATCAGTGACGCAACAATGCCTTCTTTTGTCAATATTGTGTTTTTCTTCTTTTTAGGAGATCACAACTTGGGATTTTCTAACACGTGATTGACCACAGGAGCTGATTATGACCCTATATTTAATTCCATAAAATAATCTACTTATTTATGTATTCATTTATCTCAATTTTACACTGTAATCATTTCAGACTCCTTTGTTGATAAATAAAATTGTGAAAGCAGACTGAGTTGTGTTCTTTCCCAATCCTTTACAATTACAAATGTATTGTTACGGCGAGTAATGAGGTGAACCATCTGTGGTTTTGACAAACTGAAAACATTAAAACTATTGACATTTGAAAATCTCAACCACAAAGCACTTCAGAGGGCCTTGAGAAAGGACGTGTTTTTCTAAACAGCCTACATAATCTTAAATGTCTGAACACGTTTGTCCATTTCCCAACAGTATTTACAATACTTTACCGATAGATGGCGCCCCTTCTCATTGAATACATCTAAATTTCACTGAACTCTTGTGTTGTATCTTTTATACATAACCTAAGATTATGTCAAAGCCAGAATCATCCAGAATTTACAGCATTTATCATATGAAAGTATTGACATCCAATATACAAATGTTATAAATCCTGATTAAATAAATTGTCCTTTACAACATTAATTTCACATTTTGTTGATAAATGCCAGAAATATTTTTCACCAGCCTTCATTGGCATTCCCTAAATAAATTTTATTGTGTGTTTCATAACTATTAATTTCTCCATGGAGCACATAGCCCTGTCTCCATCTAGTGGCACACCCATGCATTTTTTCATGCGCTTGAACGTCCCACTCCCTGATCCTTGGTCTGTGTAAAGACTAACCAGCTCCACTTGAGCTGCAGTTAAACATTGACTCCTCCGACTGACAGGCTCTTGATGGAACCGATAAGAAAATTCAAATTGACAAATAACTCAATGCACCTATTGTATTCAGGAGACTTGTGATTGCTAAAACCCATAAGAACTTTGATGTTGTCTTGTTTTCGGTTACTGTTATATTAGAGATTTGTATGATTTCACCAAATGGCTACACCAGTGTAATAATCATAGCTTGTCACAAGTTACATTAACTTAGCCATAGTGTCACAGCAAATGCTCTAATTATGAGGTTGCTTCATCAATGGATTAGCTTGTAGAATTCATTTTTCAACTGAATAAGTTAAGTGTAGTTGTCCACAGAATTTTTTTTTCTAGAAAATGGATTTCTAGTCAATGTTAAGTCCTTATGAAAGCGAAATATATAATAAATGACTATGCAAATTACTGCACAATGAAGAAAACAAATCTACATTTTAAACTGCATTTCATTTACAACTTCAGTTTAAGTACAAATACTACTATCCAAATGCGACCACAGTCCCTTATTTTATTGTGACCCACTTACATTTGAACATTGCATTAACAATCATTACCAGGTTACTGTTGCATTTATGGAACATTGTTAAAAGGCTTAATGCAGCAGTTGATTCATGTATTAAACTACATATACTTTTTGTATTAGCTTAGCATTGATACTTTATTCAACATCTTTCCGCCACTTTAAGTTTTTGCAGATGCATCATAATGGCTTTATTATTTCCAATGTGCATCGCGTGGTTGGCTGTGGTTTTGTTCTATAACCACATAGAGGCAAATGATCAGACACTTAATTTACTGTGGTGGCTCCTGCAACAAGCGTGTGCAAACCAGGAAGTGCATAGAAATACCCAACAGCTGTCAATCAACCATTGTGAGCTGTACTTCTGGATAGAGGCCAGCCATAACAGGGAACATGAGGGTGTGTGGGCGATAAAACAGGCCAAACAGCTGAGTTAGGAGTTCACAGTCTTCAAGAAAATCATCAGGAAGCAAAATCATAAATAAGTACGTTTTTATTTTACATCCTTTTGTTCAAAGATTATAGACTTCAACTGTGCATAGCAAATGGAATTGTTAAATACTGTACACTGCATACTTTCCCAGTGCATCTTTTCACCAACATTTGAGCGATTATTTCATTTTCTTCATCTTCAAAATAAGACATAACATCAGATTAAATAGTATCAGTGTATGATGTAAACATTTTTGAAAAAGCAAGGGAAGGGGGTTGCAACATTTTGTGAGCATATGGGAAAGAAACAATATACTTCAATGTCCATGTTTTGACCTCAGTAGTATCAAAAACTACACTTTCCAACCAAGGTTACAACAAATATATGCTACATTTACCCAAGTTTGAGAACAGTAAAATTCACAAATTTTCTGAGCTGCCAGCAGCCAAAGTGTCTGAAGAGGCCACACCCACTGCAATCATGTAAGACAGGAATGCATGAGTAGAACTGGAAAGGTCTGTGTCAGGTAAACCCTGTACTGTCTATTTAGTCTGTGCAACAGGTTGGCCTAACATCCGTGCTACAAACAAATCTTCATTTAAGGACATCCGGTTAAAGTTGATTTGAAAATATCATGCCAGGCCTTTTCAACTTAGCTAATAGGCAACATGTATACAGATACAATGGCATCACAATAAAACTGGGCACATCATGAGATCTTCTTCAGGACATTTCATTTTGTGACATTGTCTTAATAATAAAGTCCTGTTGAGTCAAAATAAAATAGCTGTTCTCTAACACGTGTTTTAGGGATAGGTTAAACATTAGTCCTATTCATTTGAGAGTTAGAAAATAGTACTTTTTTGCTTATTGTGTTGCTCTACTTAGCATACCAGCACCTTGACACTTCGTTGTACAAGTACTGTAAGAGTAGGTTAAGAGGAGGTAGTACAAATTACAGCCAACCAAAGGCTCACAGCTTGACCGCTTCACTTAAATGACAGTAGGTTGATACATTCATGTAGTTTACCTGCACAGAAAAGTAACAAGTACAGTAGAACGTTTTCTCATTAATGCAACTCTTTCTCACCAAATCTCCTACACATAATAATCATACAGTACATGCAATCATTATCCAGGAGCTACCACAGTAAAAAAAAAACAAAAAAAACATAGAACATAGAAAGGTGAGTTTTGTGCTGAAATCCTTCATTTTCCAGTAATTTTACTTCATATATATAAAAGGTGGATACTGACCTATTGCCCCTTGTCACTCACAAAGTATGAAACCCCCATAATGCATTTCACATAATAAAACACTGAGCATGATGTCTAAGACCTGCTTGGACCGTCTCATTACACCACAACAGTCAATACAACAATATATCAAAAATAGGTTCTCTTATTGAATCTTTGTCTAAACCATCAACCATTTCAGCTGCTATAAACCAAAGTTACCAGTAACTAAAGCAGTGCGCACATACCCTGTGTGTGTTCACAATATCAGAGAAAAAGCAGCAGTTTAGGGGGCCCTATTGTCCACTGTTGCTTTTTTTAATACAGATTTGAACAAATTATCAGACAAAATCCACCGGTGGTTTCCTCTGGCTGCCAATGTCCCACTCTGAGTTTGACTCATCTGTATTTTGAGGCAGCGGTCCGTCCAATAGAAAGTAATGTGTGCCGCTGTCTTTCTGTCCATTTACAATGATAGGAAGGATACAAGGCGACCCCTCACTGTTCTGTCTCTGTAAACCACGATAAGAGACATATTTAGGATCTGGAGCAAAACTCTGTGTAGAAGGCATTTCTCCGTTGATGTATAAAGGGAGAGTTTTGGGACTGGGGGTACGCGAACAGCCTCTGGACAGTGGGTCACGGGGTGGGAGTTTTGGTGGTTTGACTTCATCACTGTAGGCCCCTGAGCCCTCTACTGACCAGCGGCGAGCGTCCTCTGTCTTATGGAGCCGTGGGGGGATGGGAGGGGGCACATCAGGTTTGTATGTGCAGTGAGTGTTTCGTTTAGACTGGAGGTTCAGAAAAGAGGGTTTGTTAAAAGACCCCGCAGGCCCGGACTGTGTGCGTCGGACCCGTCTCGTCTTGTCTAACTCCCTGGGACATAAGAGTATCTCCTCTTTCTCCTGCCACTGCCGAGGGGGATCGTGCCACGGCTCGTGGCGTTCCTTTGGGGCTTGAGTCTGGTGATGGTTAGACTGCAGGTGGTTTGGTTGGTGGTAGTTTGGTTGTTGTGGATGCTGATGGTGATGTGTTTGGGTGGGTCTGGGGCTCTGAGGATGATCACAGAAAGCCCGGTTCAATTGTCCGTGGATCTTAAGGCTCCGCCTGCCAAGTCCAAACCGCACAGGTTTGATAACCTGATCTGCCACGAGCGGGTAGCTTTCGTCCGGAATTGTAAAATGTTCATCAGTGTCCAAGCTGTGTTCAGAACAGGAGTCTATCTGTAGTGGGATGGGAGGTAGGGGCTTGGAGCACCTGCTTGGAGTCTGTGGGGGGCTGCTGCCTTTGCTCACAGACTGTGGCTGGGACAAAATGTGTATGTCTTCAGACGGGCTGGGGGTGGAGGGTTCAGGCGTGCAGGATAGGGAGAGGTAGGCTGGACGTGACTTCATCGGGAATCTCTGTGTCACCGGACTGTGCTTGTGTCCTACAAACACAATACGGGCTGTTAGCCTTACATTAAGTGAATGCTCAGAGTCTGAACAGAAGATAAAGGAAGTACTTACTTTCAAATCTCGGAGATAATGGAGGTGAATCTTTGTGGTATGAATGACCTTTTGGATCCGTGTAGGCTGATTTTATACTGAAGCTGAAAAGCACACAAGGCATTTAGAGGTGGATCATGAAACACTGTTTAAATGTGTATGCTGACTCTGTCTTACTTGTAACCTGCTTCATGAGGGTAACCCCAGGACGATTTGGAGTCCATGCTGTGGCAGCAGCTGCCCCAGAGGAAGGGGTTGTCAAGAGGGAAAGAGGTCTCCTTCGCAGTCAGGCCCACTGTGGACATGCTCCAGGCAGCCTCGGGTCGCATCAAAGCCAGCAAACTCTGAGATCGCCCGGCTGGCCAGCACTTCTACTCCTGCAAGATACAGCGGAAAAAAAACATATTTATTGAGACGGCAGATAAGGTCCATGCAGAAAACCTAAGAATAACTAAAGACACAAAAACATTTTATTCCCCTCACAAAAAAACAATTACATCATCAGAAAAGTAAATCAAAGCAACAGCAGATACATAAGAAATTAAAATATCCCTTGTCCCATTCTTGCTATTACAAGAACAAAAAAAAATCAAAACACTGATAAACCATCTGCATCATTTAATTTCAACTCAGAAAGCTCATGGTGTCCAGCTGTAATGTCCGAACCATACACAAAGCTTACAGTTTTTAGGGCCTCACTGAAATCTCACTTGGCCTGATCAGCAGACAAAAGAAGTGCCTCCCCTGTTACAAAAGGTCTATGTTGCAAGAGCTGCTGATGTCAAATTACCTGCATGCTCACGTCAACGATGTGTCAGTCAGATCGACACGTGTGTGCAATATATACAGACTAATTAAACATTACACAAGAAGAGCCACTCAAACTCAAAGTACGAAATTTGTGCTTTTGATTGTAGATAACATGCTATACTAATACACACTACAACAAAGTCTTATACAACTAATTACCTATGTAGTAACACCACAGTTACATGTGTGTAATCAACAAAATAGTGCCAAATATATTTAGTTATGCAACAACTGCTAGAACTGCTGGAGGCAGTCACGGTATTTCGTTCAGTGAAGTCTAATACAAGACGGACAAGGAATTCAATCAAGTTGTTCGAGTGAGCCACATTTTCTATTAGAACTCAAGAATACCTGTGTGTGTTTATGCTGCAAATGTAGAAAACACAACACGGCACCGCAATATTTATGTCAGTGTTGAAGAACAGGTGCACTGTGCAAAACCACTTGGAGACCAAGAAGGATGTATGTGCAATGACACGCTGTTCTCCTTATTATGTGGCCGTACTGATTGAGAACCCCACAGGCCCTTCGCTCCCCTGCTCTCCTATGAGCTAAAGTTATGTTCTGCCCTGACAGCTGCAGAGAAACAAAGCTCTAAAACAACAGGAAGCCCGGGGCATCAGTAACAGCCAAAACTGCCCCGACCAGGAATGCAATCCCCTCTGTGCCCAGGGCCATTGATTCGGGTTCGAACGGGACGGGAAGCAACATGATATTCGATAATGAACCCCATGGGGCTCCAGCTTCCTCCAGCAACAGGTGCAAAGACAGTTCCTCCTGGCAGCCGACCACAAGTGCGCTCACAGAAACAAGATTTTTTTACAACGTGGCGTGATCATACGGCAAATTAACGGGGATTTATACATACATACAATTGGTCCAGGGCGTTTGAGAAGAGTCTTTATGCTCACAAATGTTTTCATAAATGGGCAGACAGAAAAAGTTGTACGACCAAATGTTTTTTTGCTGAGGGAAGGATCTGTGTGTGTGATAAGTTAATGAAGGTTTCCATGGGTCATCATGGGAGATTTTTGTGCATCGCTGGTTGCTCAAACAGTGACCAGTGGTCCTACTAATGCTATGTTGATTTGACAATGCACTGCAATATCTACTGCTACAATGCTGTTGTGGCGGTGTCTGCTACATATCCACATACTGTACAGTTTGTGCTGAATGTGAAGGCTCTGTGATATAAGCCTTTAACAATTCAGATATGTTTGTTTGCTCAACTTGACAAGAAATGAATCAATACATTTCGGCTTTTGCTGCTGCAATAAAGTTTGCACTGAAAATGTTTGCACAGGTCAATGTATTTCTTGATTTTTTCATATAGTCATGAAACACATTGGCTTCACAAATCCCACCCTTATCACTTGCATCAATGGAAAGCGGGGCCCTTTGCCAAAAATAGTGAATTGTTGTGATTATTTTTGATAGTGAGCCTTGTTATGATCAATGCTTCTATCGACAGATCTCTGTGAAAAAATATTACCTCTCGTCATGAAGAACAGGGCCAAACCGCACAAAATTGGAAACGTTGTCTTACAACTGTGACTGGCCGTACACGTAAAATATTTGGAGGGACAGTTGCCCAGTGTCAATAAATAAGGTCACTTTCACTGTTTCTTACGAAATAGAAAAAAAAGAAAAATTAGGATTGATAATAACAAAGAAATATTAACAATTAAATAACAACAAGTCACTTCAAAACAAACCTTTACCTCACATTTCGAAAGCTCTTTACCTTCGCCGGCTCAACACTCCTTTATAGCAACTCTGTATGACGAACATTTCAACACCCATTTAAGCAATCTCTTCTTGTACGCACCTAGTTATTCTCTTATCTCACAATGTTTAGTACAGTGTAAACCTATTTGTTCAGGTCCATAACAACCACAGAGACCTTATGTATTACCACCACTATTCACTTCACAATTACAATGTTTTAAACTAATTGTCTATATTAGTTTTCATGAAAATTAAACAAATTCAACCTCAAATGTGACCCAGAACTATTTAGTTTACTAAATCGTCATGATTAAACTTTATTGTTATTATACATTTATCATAACAAAACACATAAGACACACACAGACACACACAAATAATGTTCTATTCCATCTTGTGGCAAATCAGAAGTTAATCAAATGAGAAGCCAATGGTTAGGATAATTTAGAAAATATCACGTTGCACCTACCCCCATCACTGTCCAAGCGTAACCAAAAGTGTTAAGAGTTAATTTATCCTTAAGAAAACGGTCGACCCCAGCAGGGCAGTCGCTTGGGCGCGCTTTTGGCTTTTGACAGGACATCCAGAGCACGGCATGAGTGGGAGGGGGAGGCCTCGGAAGATCACACCCCGCTGGTGACAACCCTGCAGCGATTTGTGAGCAGCTATACCAGCTCTACCTGTGCAGCGAGCGGTGGAGCGAGTGAGCGAGCGAACGCGCGAGCGAGCGCACACCCCCCGCCCGCCTTAATAATAATAATGGTTAAAAAGCCCTCGGAGCAGCCAGGTGACTCACACCACCATATGAAAGCCAGCAATGTGACACTGTCCATGTGGAAATGGATGATACAGAGTAAAAATCATACCCCTTTTTTGATTGTTGCGCGTTAAATGATTTGATTTTACGCATGGCACGGGATAGATGTGTTGGCTATGAGCCTACCTGTTCAGTTAAATGAAAGGGCATTTGTTGCACAATAAGACTTCATAATATCATTGAGACAGATATGGCAAAATATTCTAAATTGCTAGCTGCTAGTCTTTTTAGCGGTCAGTAAAGAGCAAGCTACGGCGACAGAAAGCAATGAATGGACCCATTCGGTCTAACGTTGCATCACCTGGAGCATGCTGGCAACGATTTTCAAAACATTCAATTCCCTTTGTAAGCAAACGGCATAAAAATACGTTCCCAACTCACCTTAATAACTTTTGCTGTACTCCTCCGCAGCTGACTTGACCCCAGTCTTTAGAGAAAATATAGATCCTCTTTTGTTGTTAATCTCCTCATTACCCAAACATCAGAAACGGGGTGCCTGCGTGTCGGTCCCGTTCCGGTAATAATGCGTTACTTTTCTAACATTTACTAGGCGGACAGGATTATTTTAAGGTCCAAAGCGCTATGGAGAAGCACTGGCTCCTCCCCGCACACTTGCTCTTAAAGACACAGTCAGTGTACAATTGCGTTATGTTCTCACTGCAAAGTACTGTATGTGCAGTGGGACAGGCTACGCACGTACTACTACAGCCACTTGCAAAACCATAACAACAGCAGATACACGAGACCTTTTGTTATGCATATGCGTCATTTCACATTTCAGGACATCTCATATGTGAAAAGATCCTGAAATATAATCATGAAGCAAATTAACCCAATAAATGTTAGGCATATTTAAAGATATTTAGGTGCACAAGTACATTTCCTAAATACATATTTTTTATAAACACAAAATAACCTGCACAAACTGTGTGTCATCCCCAAGCAGTCTCATCCTACCAATAACTTAATCTTCCTAAATTAGTGGCAAACAAGAGTAGGCCTATTGGTATTTCTAATGATAAGCAAAACACAATATTGTCATTCTGTTTCTGTTCATTATTCCCTGATATGCAGTGACTGCAAAAGTACCCAGGTCTTTGGCATGCAAATTATTCTTTAATATGCAATAATTTTATGTTTACAGAAAGATTTGCAAAATATTCTGTACTGAAGTTGTTTGATTGGCCTTAAAGACCAAATTTGAAACAACAGTTTTTCATCTTTCCCCCCTAGTTTTTGTATTTTATTTTTTATTTCATGAATGAGCCTTTGCTTCAAAATGGATGGAATGTTAGTAGTGATCAATATTGTTCTTGTGTTTACAGTCTCCATTGTCAATCGTCTCTATGGTCATTTTCTTCAGCCAAGCTTGTTCTTTTGTTCATCAGATTTCATGCATAATTAGGTTACCAGGGCTACTTTGCTGAGTGGCCTTCTCGCCCGCTCTGTGTCCATTAGGCTAACCGAGTTAAAGCAAACTCAACAGTGGCCTGCTATCCAAACACAGCTGCACAAAAGTCCTGCAGAATCAATCAGGATTGAATAGCAGCAAAGGTGTGTGGAGAGGGACTTCTTGTTTTTTGATTTGTCAATCTTTTACAGGTCGGGCACTGAGGGCACAGACTTGCATCATCTTATTATCACATATTTGGCCCCACACTGAGAGCAGACTGGGCCAATCCCTCTTTAAGATTGAAGATACATTTTTTGGGTTTCCTCCGGCCCAGTTGTGACCAGCAGTGCAGTGAGAGGTGCAAATACATGACCAAATGAGTAAGTGTAGGGTACAGCAGCTGCAGCATTAAATGCACAAAAAGCCAATGTATTACTAAACTTGCGATTGCATTTTCTGTTAAAAAAAAAAAAATCTCAATATAATAATAGGTTTATCCTCAACTCCAAACCCCTTCCTAAAAATGTCAAGGGCTTTTCAGAACAAATTTCAAGCCTCAAGTCACATGCCATTGTTAATAGTTGGGATAATCAGGGTGGGAAGTTTGGAAGTAGTATTTTTTATAAAGAAATGTTTTCCATGTTTTGGAATGCGCACCTTTTCAATATCACTGTTTCCATTGAGAAAGTAAAATAATAAACATTACATAATTTTACATCATTTCCTTTTTCTTTTTTTTTTTAAACATTAAACCGTGCTCGGTTTTAAGGGGTGTGTTTAGGGGTGCAGATATTGACACCTTAGAATAGCACCAGTTAGCAAGAAAATCCAACTTCAGTGGTGCTTCAGGGCTGATGCAACTTAACTAGAATATTATACTACAATCAATAGCCACATTGCATAAGCCCCTGTATCACAACACAGTCGAACAACCCAGCACCCTCCCCTCCCTGCTGGAAGGCCAGATGTGACATCACACTGACAGGAAGTGCCTTATAAAGTTGTCAGGGCGGGCGATAAGGCCAGAGCCTGAGGCAGCTGTGATGAGTGTCACGCAGAATACCCTTTTCACTCAACAATGACTCACACGCTTTATTCACCGCACTTCATTTAAATAAGACACCTTCACCAAACCCCATTATTTTCTGCAATGTCCGGGAAGAGGAATTTCTTCTGAAATTTCCAGTAAACCCCGACCAGCCAATACTTGATGGTGACGTAATCTACAATGTCTACAACAATGTATAACTCCTGGACTACTGAAAGCCTACTCAAATATATTGAGAAGAGATTAAATATTTGTGTTTGTTGTTACTATACTTTGAAAAATTAATCATCAGAATGTATACACTGATGAAACATTAAGGCTTTAGACCCCAGCACAGCACGTTCTTTCCAGACTTCCTTACAGTTTATCATCTCAATTTGCATTACTTAATTTCACTCTGCTCTGTCCCTCAAAAAACAAAAACAAAGAAGAATAAAAATAGGGGGAAAAAAAGGTCTATTTTGAACGGTTGGTTCGCTGCATGCTAACGCACATCATGTCAAAGGTTTGCCAGGCTGCAGACACACATGCAAGCAATCGATTTCCTTCGTTCACAGTCTGTAGAAAATACTTCTCCAAAGATAAAATAGGGAGTTTACCTTCTAAAAAACAACAACAGCTAAACATTTTATCACGATGGTTAGTAACTCATTAAAGACGCTCGCAGTAATGTGCTTCATTGAGGTCATTACATTATTACGTGCTCATTCAGTGCCGTTCAAAGTCCACATTGAGACATGCACTCGAGCAACAGGGTGGGCAAGTTACATGACGTCAACCTTTTGTGCACACTGCCTTTGACCAGTGTTGCTATAGGTCAGTGGTCGGCAACGTCCGGCCCAGGGGACACTTTTGGCCCGTTGCCAATATTTTTTGGCCCGCCAGAGGATATTAAAAAAATTAAAAAAATGCCTAACAGAGACTTAATTGTTCTTTATCCGCAAATGTTTGCCCCTGATCTTTGCTTGTGTTTGGCACAACACCATTCCACTGTTGTATTTTAACTCTAAAGGTCCGCACACACTACACGATTTTATAGAACGTCCGGGGTTCACACTTAACAACTGAGAATCGCCTTCAACTTGGCTATAGTTCTGTCAAATGGAGATAAAAGTCGGCGACACGAAAAAGCGGGATGTATTTCAGTGGATTTAATAAGAAAAGGAGATGGGCCTCCGCTCCAAGATGGAGGAGGCGGAGGAGACAGCGGAGAGAGGTGAGCGGAGAAAGCAGAGAGAGGCGAGCCGCTAGCGGCGAGGTGAAGCTGAACAGTTCGTCTCCAAACTCAGTAAGTGCGGCTAAACTCTGTTCGCGGTTGAAATGTAGCTTGAAACGGTGGTTCTCGTGAACGTTTGGTGATATAAAGTTGTGCCTTTTCGTGCGGGGCTGTGGCCATGAAATTAGCTGTTTGTGCCGCTGTTTGCACGGAGTAATGAAAGTGAGGCGCGGCTGTGTTTTTCTGTCTTTATTTCACTCTGTCATTGGCCGCTGCTTTCTGTGTGTTCACTTGGGGGACAGTGAAATCACCCACGTTTCTCCTGTGCGTCCAAAATCGGGCTTAAAAATCAAACATGTTTGATTCCCTGAGACTGTAGTCCAGTTGCGTCTGACTGCTGCCCACACTACACGATTCAAACGCGAGTCCAGTCGTGCCCCTGGTAATTGTTAAGAGACAGTCCTAGAAACCTTCCTGTCGTTGTTTCATCTGTGCGCGGTAAGAGGGGGTGCATTTTTCGGCGGTCATGCACATTTCGGCGTAACACCGGGCCAAAATCCAGGACGCTTTAAGCGAGGCACTGGAAACCTTTTCCTGTGTGGTCAGGCCTCGAACTAGGACCCTGCTGCTCCGGATATAACTGTCATAAAGAGCATCGATTTTGAGACGCCTTGACTCATATTGAAGTGGAAAGGACTGAATGCCCCATGTTTCGTTTCGTGATGTCGCCGAATATTGTACTCTTTGCAAACAGAGATGACCTCGTTGCAGATGAGGCAGAGAGGTTTGGCATTCACATATCCAGGTAGGATGAAACCATATGTTTGTCGCCTTTCCTCCCCGAAACTCCTGTTTTCACTGTCCACTTTTCTTTGTTGTCCTTTGGAAAGCGACATGTTTGTGATGCTACAGACTCGGGGACAGTATCGTTTCAAACAATATTTTATTTTTAAACAAAAAATATGTATATGGTAAGAGGAGGGTGGTCGGGAGTGCTGCACTGGGTCCAAGCAATATTCTTTAAAAAGTTCGTTAAAAAGTTTGTTAAAACTCAATAAATACTCAAAAAATATGTATAGTTTGGGGTTATCTAGTATTGAATATCCATGCATGAATAAATCTATTTTTTATCAATTAATCGGCTGGCCCGCCATCTATTGGCGTAAAAAAATATTGTCCCAAAGCCAAGCCAACTTGCCGACTCCTGCTATAGGTGATAATATTTATATTTTATTTGGCCTGACATATAAACAGTGAGGAAATAATAGGGGTTATCTGTATTAAGCCAAACAGAGATAATTGCACGCTGCAGTACTTTGACTTTGGTCCAAATATAACAGAAGTGAATGTGTATTAATTTGCCACACAGCGCTATTTAGCCCTACGTGACAATTATAGTCGTATTATCTGAAATTACCTTTGTCACACCCCGAACCTAAAAGTAGCAACAAATCCTGTTTCTTTAAGTTCAATTCCCAGTTATAGTATGTTCAATACAAAATGATGTTTTCCACCTAGGGAAACAGATTTCCATAGTTTAGGAAGTGTTCCTGGTACAAAATGGATTTATTGCCCGGTAGCAGGTGAATGATTTAGTGCCACCAAAACCCAAGTTTTAACAAATAAATGTCAGTTTTGAACAATGTGTGCTTTTATATTTCTTAGCTCTTACTTTCAATGGCGTACCTTCTGTTTAAAATGGCATCTCGCCCAGACATTATACCCACGCTCATTAAGTGTGTGTCAGGCGATGCAGCTGTAGCCCTATAATACAGTACACGCTGAGGCCAGAGTTTGACACATCATTGCATGACACTGTGTGGGCTGGGATTTGGTCGGCAGACTCCCCCACAGCGGAAACGCAACACAAAACCTCAGGCTACACACTGCTGTCATTATTATGCAAATATTACCATATATTTGTCATCAAGTGGATGCTTCCTCTATTAATCACTTCCTCCTTTGGCGCTTCTGGTAAACTCATCGTTTAGGAGCAACAGGAGGGTATTTTTTCTATGTAATATAATCAATCGCAGCAATCGCAACTCATCATTGCATCACCGCTCGCGTCTGTTCTGTTGAGAGGTTTAAGTGGTAGCCTTTAGCGTCTCGGGCTGCCTCCTCCGCAATGACAGGGTGTGTTTAGTCTCAAGGTCCCAAAGAAAGACTGCTGCAGACTCCAGACCGGGGGAGACATTGGCAGGCTCGTCCAGTGAGTGAATCGAAGTCATAAATGTTAGTAATACGGAGGACTGGTTATTAGCAGATTTACGGCGCTTTTGAGAAGCAAGTATTGGAACAGGACTGTCTCGCTTTTCACAGTCCCATTAAGCCACATTTTAATCAAGCAAACGCCAAGGGAAAAGAACCATTTGTCCAATATTGTGCAAAAATATTTAGTTTTATTCATGTCACAATCTTAGTCACTCTTACATAAAAGATACCTATCTGTGCTTTACATCATTTATTTACGAAAGTCCAGAGAAATTCGCCAGAATTTTTTCGATCATTTCAGTGCTCAGATTACCCCCACTACACACTACCGCCACTTGGTTTTTGTTTTTGTTAACCGCTTCCTTCTCTTTATGCTATTCGTTATGTCATGCTTTTGAACCCATAGAAATCATAGAAATACATTTAGCTGAGCCAGTTCCCACAAATGTGTACTTCTGTTAGCCAAAGGCTCCCGGACGGTTTGAATTGAGCCTTCTATCCCCATACAAATGAATGATGAAGACCATAAAGTATGGGGAGGTATGACATGTCACGTTTATTGGTGTTTGTATCATTTCTGTGGTTTCTCCATCATTCAAATTTTATAAGATGATGTTTAGGGGGCATTAAATGTGTATCCGACTCCACAAAAAGCAAAAACTTAAGGGGGTATTATTTAGCATTTAGCTCAGCAGCTTTTATAGGCTAAAGCTTATCTAAATTTACTTTAAAAAGGTCTGTACATTCATAATGCATTCAAATTAGGCTTTGACCTGAGTGTGGTGGCAACAGCTGAAAACATCTGGATCTTTAATTTGTGATATGTGATGGCTAAATGCTTATGGGTATAGAAAATATACATTAGACAGGCTAACGGACTGAAAACCTTACTGGACTAGCCGGGTTGCACGGTTTAGCGATTGAACTGCTACGGCTATGGGGAAAGAGTGCTAAATACAACATATTGCTCTTTTATCTCCTTTTTTTTCTTCAGAGAATAAGGTAGGGCAGAATGAATATAAAAATCACAGCAGATGGTTATTTAGGATTTATGGTTCATGCATTTTGAGGAGGAGTGTAGAGTATGGGAACTGATATTATATGAGATTCACACCATTGAGAAAAACACGTTATTGTCTGATGTTTGGAGAGGAGCTGTGAAAACAACAGCTGTGGAGACCAGGAGCGTCACGCTGCTTCAGTCTCAGACAGATGGAAACTCTCACTATGTTCTACAATTATGTGCAGTACATGGATACATGGGTAGTATTGTACATCAGTACAATACTATAGTATTGTCATGTGTACTACATACAATAGCAATATATACGGACATAAAGTACTGACCTATTGGCAAGGCAAGGTAACTTTATTTATACCGCACATTTCGTACACAAGGCAACTCAATGCGCCTTTTTATATTGACCTATAAATTGTAATAAAAGTAGCCTTTAGCTCACGTATCAACAACGGCTCTATTCAATGAACCTCAGCACAGATGGGTAGAGCAGCCAAAATATGTAATCAAGTAAGTTAGTAAATCATTTTTTAGAAAAAGCAAAAAGTAGGGATCCAAATAAAGAAAATAAAAATATATACTTGAGTAAAGAGAAACTGAGCATAAAAGTCTTGTTCATGATATACAGTAGCAATGGTGTTATTTGGCAGATAAACACAAAATAATGTGACAATTTGTATATTTCCCAAAAATTACAAAAAAAATGTCAGGTTCAAGAAACATATCTCTAAAATCTTTGTGGCCACTACTCCTCGCTGATCTCCAAACATGCAAACATTTGCATGTTTTGTGGTTCTAGAGATGGGCCAATTTCAAATATATTGTGGTTAGTTGAACTTGCCGCTGCACGCAGCAGATTGTTGGTTTAACAGACCACAACTGCCATCATCAACCAAAACTGCTCGTTGTAAGATGGAGCAATAAAGTTGACAAAAACGTAATGGCTGTATTGGATTTCAAACGGTTGACAGAGGAGTCTAACTTTCGGTCAGGCTTCCTGTTGTCAGAGCGCGGAGACAGTTAAAGCTTCACCTAATGTAACAATCTATTAATCTTAAATAACACGTGATTGCTTGGGGACTTTGCACTTCCTACGGTTTCCTGCTCCAGTCAGACTCCGGGGGGACATTAGGCCCGGTGCACTAACCTGAGCCGGGCTGATAATGATTTCAGATGTGCTCCACCAAAGAGATCTGGGGAGCTGTCTTCAAAGGAGGGCACTTGGAGAAAAGGATAAATCAATAGACACAAGGTTAAGAAAGCAAAGGGACACTAAAGAGATAAACCACATGTGTGATGAGGGATGCAGTGGCCGTCAATAGATCATTTGATCGTGTGAGTGGGCTGAGCATGTCCTGTTTCTCTATTTGAGTTGGAAGAGTAAAGCTGTTACACAGAACATGCTGGGTCATTACAGACGAGTTTGAATTATCAAAATGGGTCCAGGGTGTCCCAAAATGTGTTCCTTTAATTCTGATTCTACACCTGGCTTTAACTAACTGTTATGATCTGCAGTTGGTCAGGTCAAGGTTCAGCAACACTATGTGCCCAAAGAATGAGATCAGCTTTATTTACTTTACTTTAATCTTTATTGAAGGGCCAATGTGCGGAGACATTAAGCTCAAAGAGCTGACGACCTGAACATCCTGAATGACCAGGCTATTCCAATGGATTTCTTCTTCCCTGATGGCAACGGCATATTCTGAGATGACAATGCCAGGATTCATCAGGCTCACATGGTGAAAGAGTGGTTCAGGGAGCATGAGACATACAGTAATCTTCAGACATCGATTGGCCGCTACAGCGTCCATATCTTAACCCCATTGAGAATCTATGGGATGTGCTGGAGAAGGTTCTGCATAGTGGTCACACTCTCCCCTCATTAATACAAGATCTTGGTGAAAAATGAACTGAACACTGGATCTTTTGACATTGCAGATGCTTATTGAAACAATGGAATGGAACTGTGTGCTATAATAAAAACCAGACGGTTCAACAAAATATTAGAGCGTGTGACAGTGTATTATCAATTGTTTACTCTAGTTGTTGATTGGACATCCTAATTAGATAAATGTGTACAATATTGCAGTAGTTTGAAGCAAAAATGATTCCGCATGATGAATTTGCATGTCTTAATATTGTTACTTTGTTTTCTATGTTTTGTCCATCCATCCATCCATTTTCTTCCGCTTTATCCGGGGCCGGGTCTCGGGGGCAGTAGTCTCAGCAGAGATGCCCAGACTTCCCAAACCACGCACACCTCCTCCAGCTGTTCTGGGGGGACACCGAGGCGACACCAGGCCAGCTCGGAGACATAGTCCCACCAGCGTGTCCTGGGTCTTCCACGAGGCCTCTTCCCAATAGGACATGCCTGGAGCACCTCCCGAGGGAGGCGACCAGGAGGCATCCGAAACAGATGCCCTAGCCACCTCAACTGGCTCCTTTCGACGTGAAGGAGCAGCGACTCTACTCCGAGCTCCTCCCGGGTAACTGAGCTCCTCACCCAATCTCGAAGGGTGCGCCCAGCCATCCTTCGAAGGAAACTCATTTCGGCCGCTTGTATTCGCGATCTTGTCCTTTTGGTCATTACCCAAATCTCATGACCTTAGGTGAGGGGGGGAACGTAGATCGATTGGTAAATCAAGAGCTTTGCCCCCTGACTCAGCTCCCTCTTCACCACAACAGTCCGATACAGCGACCGCATCACTGCTGACGCCGCACCGATCCGTCTATCAATCTCACGTTCCTTCCGTCCCTCACCCGTGAACACGACTCCGAGATACTTTAACTCTTCCACTTGAGGTAAGGACTCCCCACCGACCTGAAGAGGGGAAGCCACCTTTTTCCGGTGGAGAACCATGGCCTCAGATTTGGAGGTGCTGATCCTCATCCCGGCCGCTGCACACTCGGCTGCAAACTGCCACAGAGCGCGCTGATGGTCCTGATTTGATGAAGCCAACAGAACAACATCGTCTGCAAATAGCAGAGATGAGATCTGGAGATTCCCAAACAGGACACCCTCCGGTCCCTGGCTGTGCCTAGAAATTCTGTCCATAAAGGTAATGAACAGAACCGGTGCCAAAGGGCAGCCCTGGCGGAGGCCAACACGCACCGGGAACAGGTCGGACTTACTGCCGGCAATGCGAACCAAGCTCCTACTGTGGTCATACAGGGAACGGACAGCCCTTAGCAGAGGGCCCCGGACCCCATAGTCCCGGAGCACCCCCCACAGGGCACCACGAGGGACACGGTCAAACGCTTTCTCCAGATCCACAAAACACATTTTGAGTTATTTTACCCTTTTTGTTTCCTACATAAATTCATGTCTTCATTCGTAGTTTAATGCCTTCAATGAGAATCACACAAAGTAAATGGTGTTGAAAATAAAGAAAAGAAATAAAAAGTGTTGGTAGCGCCATGACCAAGATCAATGCAAATGGCTTTGCCTTGTTTCTTTTCCTCTGCCTCTGTTTTCTGCAGTGTAAGCACGCTGGAATAGACAGCACTTCTCCATTAAAGACCATCATTAATTATACAGCCTTAATGACATCTCAGTCTCACTTTTTCCACTGATGATTACAATCTTGGGCAAGGTGATTAAACCATTTTCCTCAAATACAAGGAAAGAATTCACATAGTTTCCACTTAAGTGTATGCATGACGGGGCCTGAGTCATTCTGGGCAGAGTGAGCGCTCCGTCAGACGGCCTTTTGTTCGCTTCACATGTGGATTTAAGTGAACCCGTGTTCCTAAACTCTGCTGAGCTCAAGCCTCTCTCCGCTCCAGTGCTCGCTATAGCCTCCAGTGGCAGTGAATAAAGAGTTCAGGTGAGCACTGATAATGTCCAGCTCCTATTCGTCTCAGCCAATAAACCCTACGGTCGTGCACATGCATAAGTATAGGGGGTTACATGTAGTGCAGAACAGAGCGCTGGTCTGGAAATGCATTACAGCACCTTCAGGCTAAAACAGAGACCAGATGAAGAAGTGCTCTCACGGACTGGATGTTATTTCAGAGTTAAGGCAACATGGGAATACACTGTAATGTGCAAAAGGTCTAACACAAATGATCAAATAAGGCGTGATCTAAATATGGTTTGTACATTGTGTGCTAGGCCAAGGGGTCAAAGTTTGAATAATATGGGCGTTATTTAGTCTAGATCAGAATCAGAATCAGAATAGGTTTTATTGCCATAGTTTGAGAACAGGTTCACAAACTAGGAATTTTTCTCGGTGCAAACGTGCGACAAAAAACATATAACACAGAGTTAAGATAAAAATGAGCTAAAGAACTTTAAACTATAAGGCTATAGGGGCATGCATAAAAAATATTAAATAAATAAGATAAAATAAAAGTGACGTGTGGTAAGACAAGAACAATTTGACATTGATTCAAGATTCAAGATTTTTTATTTATATTTCTCTCATCCTTGATTGTGGAGCGGGGGGTGGGGGAAGAGGGGTGGGAGGGAGGGCAGGGAGTTCAGCTTCCCGATGGCCTTGTGTACGAAACTGTTTTTAAGTCGACTCGACCTGGCCTGTAGATTCCGCAGTCTCCTCCCTGAAGGCATTACCTTGAAGAGACTGTGTGATGGGTGCCTGGTGATTCTGAGGGCTTTGCGGGTAAGACGGGTGGAGTACATGTCCTTAATGGAGAGGAGAGGAGCTCCACAGATCTTCTCCGCTGCTCTTCCGATGCGCTGGAGGCTCCTTCGGTGGGAGGCCGTGCTGGCGCCGTGCCACGCAGTGATGGAGCTGGTCAGGATGCTCTCTATAGTCCCTCTGTAGAAGTTGCACATAACAGAGGCTGGGGCTTTAGCTCTTCTTAACTTGCAGAGAAAGTAGAGACGCTGATTACTTTTCTTGACCAGAGATGTAGTGTGCATGGTCCAGGAAAGGTTCTCTGTGATGTGCACACCCAGGAACTTAGTGCTGGTCACCCTCTCCACTGCAGCACCGTTGATTGTTAGAGGAGCATGCTGGACCCGCGCTCTTCGAAAGTCCACAACAATCTCTTTTGTCTTCTCCACATTTAGAGAGAAATTGTTCTGTGTGCACCACATGGCCAGACTGCTCACCTCACTCCTGTAGTTTGACTCGTCCCTATTGTTGATGAGACCCACCACGGTTGTCTGCAAACTTGATGAAGAGGTTTGAGTCGTGCTTTGGAGCGCAGTCATGGGTCAGCAGAGTGAACAGGAGGGGGTTCAGCACACAGCCTTGGGGAGTTCCCGTGTTCAGTGTGATGGTTCTGGAGGACTTTCCGCCGACACGTACAGCCTGTGGTCTCCCCGTCAGAAGGTCCAGCAGACAGTTGCACATTGATGTGTTGATCCCCAGGTGAAGCAGTTTGTGTATTAGCTGCTGTGGGATTATAGTGTTGAATGCTGAGCTAAAGTCTAAAAACAGCATTCTAACGTAAGAGTCCTTTGTTTCAAGATGAGTGAGGGCTGAATGAAGCGCAGTGGAGATGGCATCTTCAGTTGAGCGATTGGACCGGTAAGCAAACTGGTATGGGTCCAGAGTGGGAGGGAGAACAGACTTGATATGTTCCATGACGAGCCGCTCGAAGCACTTTATAAGAATTGGAGTGAGTGCTACTGGGCGGTAGTCATTAAAGCAGGAGGGTGGTGACTTCTTTGGCACCGGAATGATGGTGGTTGCTTTGAGGCACGTTGGGACCACAGCCTGCTGCAGAGATGTGTTAAAAATGTCTGTGAAGACTTCAGTGAGTTCATCAGCCCAACCTTTCAGTACACGACCTGGTATGTTGTCTGGACCCGGTGCTGTGTGTATGTTGATCCTGCTCAGAGATCTTCTCACACTCTCTGGAGATAGCTTCAGCACTTGGTCTTCAGGAGGGGGTATTGACTTTTGTGCCGGGGTTCTGTTGAGTGCCTCGTAGCGAGCAAAGAATTAATTTAGAGCGTTCAACAGAGAGGTGTCACTGTCACAGGTTTGTCGAGGAGGTTTATAGTCTGTGATGGTCTTTATCCCCTCCCACAGACTCCGAGTGTCTCTGCTGTCTCTGAAGTGATCAGTTATCTTTTTGGAGTACTGCTTCTTGGCTTTTTTTATGCCACGGGACAGGTTGGCCCTAGCTGTCCGCAGTTTCTCCTTGTCACCAGATTTGAAGGCAGCATTCTGAACCCTCATGAGCCTGAGGACCTCTCTTGTAATCCAAGGTTTCTGGTTGGACCTGATAATGATGGTCTTAGAGTCTGTAATATCCTCAGTGCACTATAGGCAGTGACAGTCTCTGTATACTCCTGGAGATCAGTGTTATTGTTGTGATGTATGTAGACAGCCACAAGCAGTACAACAGTAAATTCCCTGGGCAGGTAGAAAGGGCGACACTTAATGATAATAAACTCCATGAGGGGTGAGCAGTGTCTGCAGACCACCGCAACGTCACGGCATCAGGCGTCATTGGTGTAGACACAGAGACCACCTCCCTTACCTCCCTCTAAGATCACTCTGTTTGCTCTTCAGCAGGAAAGCCCCTCAAGCTGGATTGCACTGTCCGGTATATTACCATTGAGCTAAGTCTCAGTGAATATAAAAACACAACTGTCTTTCACCATCCTCCAAGAGGAGCGTAGCAGACGAATATAATCCATCTTATTGTCCAGTGAACGTACATTAGTCAGAACAATAGTACGGATAGAAGGCCTGGGTGGTTTAGCTGTTAGTCTTGCTCGGATACCTCCTCGTTTGCCCCTTTTTTGTTTCCTGTATGCCTCTTGTGATGCCTCCACTGCGCTGCAGGTCCGGGGGACCTCGGTGACCTGTCAGCGCTTCAGAAGATGATATCTCTGGATTTGTAGGTTTCAAATGCTGCTTAAACGCCTTTAGCTCGGATGCTACCTGTGTGTTTACTTTTAAAACACTGCCTCTGTTCATTGCTAGCAAATATCTTTGGCAGTAAAAAATCCGCTGAACTCCACAAAAACATGGCAAAGATGTACAAAAACATCTTGTAAAACAATGTGAATCACAAAAACTGCAAATGCAGTTCGCAGAAAAAGGTAGAAACGTCGGCTTGTCAAGAGAGAGAAAAGCTGCAGCCTGTTTAGGCGCCGCCATGGTAACATGAACAACAGTGGGATTGTATTTACAGATGTGTAGGCATATAAAGTGATATTAAGTGTTATAAAGTGATAAGTGATAGCAGCGGGTCTAAGTGTGGACACACCACACAGTGCAAGTGCAGAAACATCCATGAGTCTGTAACTAAGCTACAGAGACTTGTTATTGTTCATGAGTCAGATGGCGGAGGGGAAAAAACTGTTCAAGTGGCGGGATTAATGGGTCTGGATAGACCGTAGCCT
Organism: Proterorhinus semilunaris; assembly: GCA_021464625.1. Classification (NCBI taxonomy): domain Eukaryota; kingdom Metazoa; phylum Chordata; class Actinopteri; order Gobiiformes; family Gobiidae; genus Proterorhinus; species Proterorhinus semilunaris. The sequence continues at coordinate 28,326,907 of CM038344.1, read as the reverse complement.
CCTGCCTGAGGGAAGAGGGGTGAATAGTCCGTGTCCAGGGTGAGAAGGGTCAGGCCAATCACCTTCTCTGCAGCACGCACAATGCGCTGCAGTCGATGCTTGTCCCGTTCTGTAGCGCCGGGGTACCACACGGGGATGGAGGAGGTGAGGATGGACTCGATGATGGCCGTGTAGAACTGCACCAGCATCTTGGTCGGCAGCTTAAGTTTCCTCAGCTGCCGCAGGAAGAACATCCTCTGCTGGGCCTTCTTGATGAGGGAGCTGATGGTTGGCTCCCATTTGAGGTCCTGGGTGATAGTGGTGCCCAGGAAACGGAAGGAGTCCACAATGGAAATGGGGGTGGGAGAGTCTGTCAGGGAGAGGGGGGACGGTGGGGCTGTGTCTTTCCTAAAGTCCACGATCACCTCCACTGTCTTCTGGGCGTTCAGCTCCAGGTTGTTGTGGCTGCACCAGGATGCCAGCCGTTCCACCTCTCTCCTGTAGGCGGACTCATCATTGTCCGAGATGAGCCCGATGAGGGTGGTGTCGTCCGCAAACTTGATCAGTTTAACGGACTGGTGACTGGAGGTGCAGCAGTTTGTGTACAGGGAGAAAAGCCGGGGGGGGGCAGGGTTCTCTGGGGTGTGAGGAGCTGATGGGCGCTCAAGGCGGCAGTAGTGTGTATTCAGACCGTGAGCGAGGGACAGGTCGTTCAGAGTCCGGGGGGCTGAATATACAAATGTGGCATTTCCCACTTCCCTTCTAAAGTGGTATGTCCAAAGAATCCTAATCTGAACTGTGGTAAAGAGTTCTAATGATAGACAAATGATTAAAACAAAGAAAAGCACGAACACAATCATTTTGGATTAGAACTAAACAATAAACCTCTATATCTGCATTCAGAGCAAAAGCTTTGAATACCAGACCAATCTAATGCTACACACAACAAGGCTGGTATTTAGGAAGATGTACATAAAATTACACCCCAAAAAAAGTCATAATAAAACATGAATGATTAAACTGTAATGGAAAAGTGCTGATAAATTATCTCAGTTTCCAGACAGGTAAAATGTTTTTTGTGTTTTGAACATTGCCTTCAGGAAGACGGTTCCAGATTTTAGCAGCATGCACCTGTCTGGTCTTTGTGCGTGTGCTCAGTCACGCAAAAAGACCAAAGATGTTGTTAGCATAAGCCTCTCCACCTCTCCTCTATGGGGCCAAATGGGGGCTAAACACTAACAACATCTTTGGTCTTTTTGCGTGACTGAGCGCACGCACAAAGACCAGACAGGTGCGCCTCAACTCATCTAAGCTCAGGTAAGAACATATCTTAGTATGAAAAAACGGTGGCCTGTTTGTTTAATCGTCACACTATCTGAACAATATCCCATTTATGTATTCAATTTGGTCCTGTATTTTGAAAGTAGCTGGGAAACTTGTACAGGGCACATTTTCACAACAGTCTGCAAAGACCTAGGATCACTGTGGCAATAATAGAAACAGAAACCATGAGCTATGATTGTGGTCTCTTTGGCTTTGTAAATTTAGCTCTGGGTGGAGCGAACTTTCAACATGTCAGGTTCAGATGAAGACTGTAATTATGGCACCCACAGAATCTTCTCAGTTCATCCAGGAAATAATGGGTCTTGTTAATATAAATGTATTTATAGTAGCTCTGCTGGGTAATTTTGAATCTTTCATTGTTCACCAGCTACAGATGCAATTCAATGATTTGCCTGTATAATGAGGAAACCAACTAAGAATATCGCTAATGAAAGATCATTAGTTCAGTTCAGTTTATTAGACATTTGCAGTATCAATTTGGGGATATTTGCACTGTTTGAGTTTTGAGTCTTTCCAACTCCCCCTCATGCCCTGTTACAGTGACACTGACAACTCCTACACACAGCTCAGTGTTTTGGTCCACACACAGGAAGTGGCTCGCAAACCAAACACGGGAGGGCCGCAGGAGCCCGGGGAGTGCACAGCTATGCAGGGAGAGATGTGCTGCTACGTCCTGGTCAAAGTGAAAAAACAGACTTGGTTGAATTGGTTGTGCACACAGGGCCACGCTGACACAAGACGCCCACACAGAGTTTACGCCGTACAGAAAACACCAAATTAAAACTCATGAATAGTATCGTTTTGTATACTCACACTGCATTGCTGGTTGCATTTTTAGGCAGGAGGATTAGCCGTCTTTGCATGCAGTTTGAAGGTTAAAGCAGATAAAGAACAGTTTGTTTGCGAGACAAATGTGCTGCATTCAAAGCCATACATTTGTCTGGGCATTTATTTCGGAATGACTTCAACCATCCATAACATCTATAGGGTCGAAGCAGAAGTGAGTGCTTTCCATTGAGAACATGCTGTATCCTCAACTGACCCCAGCAGCTCACTGTTACAAGAGTCTACCTTTACTAAAGCTTTCAGATTCAGACTCAGATTTATTTATTCAGACATTTAAACATTTAAGAGGAGACAACATTACAGTGGCCTAATGGTTAAAAAGTTACTTACAAAAAGAAACTATCAGGAAAACACCCAAAGGTGTGTGCATTTATACAAAGATGTGCATTTGTCATCATCATGTCGAAGCATTTGCTGTGATGTGATTTGTCGGCTGGTTTGTCCTTGAAAGCGAACGTACACAGGGCTTCATCTGCTGTTTCATTGAGGCCAGAGGAAGAGGAGTTCTTTGTTTACCTTTCAGTTAGCCCACAGCCCCGCACCAAGTTGTTCCCACACATCCTCCCAGATACGTGCACACTGTCAATGCGAGCAAGGACACAACGGGGACAAACCGGGGACATCCTGCTGACGACTTCTCTGTTGGTTCTGATTCATCATCCATGACTGTAAGCAAATGAAATGTGGTCAAACAGGAGAGCAATAAGCAACAATTACCCTCTTTACTCACGGATCACATGAGACAACCCCAGATGACTGAAATAAAAAGTGACAAGGAAGTTTTGTATAAAAACACTAGTACAATGAAAAGTCCTTCGGGCCTAGAGACGATTCCAGCAGTCTGTTTTGCCATGCCTAGAAATTATAAAGCAGTTCTATTTTATATTTATCTTGTACCTTTACAAATATAATTATCTCATCGCAAAAGATCTCTGTATATGTTTAGACTGTCTCAGGTCCACAGATTTGCCATTCTGATTGAACAGCCCACATCTACATTTAAATGTTCTCTGTTATGTCTACGGCGCACACATTAAAACTTCATTATCTTTTCTATTGTAAATCAAATATTAGAAAAATGTGACGTCAGAGTGAGCGTTAAGCATTAGGACATCAGGACAAATTAAAAGCCAAACTGTCCTCGGGCTCAGAGAACATGAAGTCCTGTTGTCGAGCTGGGGGAGTTGTTTTGGCCAGCTCTGCACTGTGGGTACATACCAACCTGACAGCAGATAAGATTATGTGCCATTGAAAAGGGTCCATCCCGCCAGCCCACAGCTCCTTTCAGGGATATCTCAACCCGGTCTGCTATCCGGACAGGAAGCGCCCAGCACCCAAGAGATACATGACAGCCAAGGGCCTTTCTCTCCTCTCCAAAAGTGTGCTAACAGGAAGTAGATAAAGGCGAATGTGTTGACGTTACATCTGAATTGACCGTGTGGCCACTTGCACCATGAGTAATAAGTGCTGGGGTGAATGCTTCGAAACAGGATAACGGTTGGAGTGCACCGGGATTTTAAGTTGTGTTGCCATGTGGAGTGGACAGAAATAGTTCCTTGCACAAATTCATTATGCAAGACAAGTGGGTCCAGAACAGACCTTCTCACATTCAAACTGGTGGATTATTTTACTCCCTGGTCACACTCTTCCCTGACACAGCAGCCCTAGGGCAGCCTAACAGAAAAGTGGCAGATATTCTGTGCCCACAGTTTTTGATAACCTGAAAAGACGATGACATTTGGGAGAGGTGGCACAGGTTGGGTGGTGTTTTTGATTTGCTCTGTTTATTTATACTTGCTGTGATGTGCATGTTATGACCTTTTCAGGACAGCTATTGAATTTAAACCTGTGGCAAAAGTGGTCCATCTGGAGACTGAGTTTGCTTCTTTGAAATGAGTTTATTCCATAAAGCCGGAGCTTGGTAGCTAAAGGCTCTACCTCCTACAGTGATTTTGGAAACTTGAGGAATCACTGGTAGCCCTGCATTTTGAGAGCAAAGTGCTCTGGTTGGCTGATATAATAGAACTATAGCTATAACTATACATAAACAAGTCACCAAACAAATCTATCACTTATACATGACCATATATATAATATAAATCTATAACAATACCTGGCTGCAATTAGTAAGGGCACACCAACAGCATGTGCTGGAGGCAAGATTCATAGCACCAATTCTTCACCGCACCAATGCCACCTCAATAAGGCCCTAGACTAAACTCATACAGGAGCTCTCTCACATGGACTGATTTCTTAGCAACATGGATCCAACATTAAAATCCTCACATCCAGCAAGGGGACAGTCTATAGATTGACTGTCCCCTTGCTGGACATGAGGCTCTGTTCCTCGTATGATCGCATACCACTCCCAGCTCTTCTGCTGAAGTGTTTGCTCTACCCTGACGTAACAAATCTCATGTGATTCAACTACAGATCTGCAAACAGCCATGTGTCACGTTCAAAGTCAATGCAATGGTTTTCAAATCCACAAAGCTCTCCTTCTGAGGCTAAACACCGTTTCAAAGCCGTGATTCAAATGGAAAATATACTCTTCTGTATACAGAAGATAGGTTAGGGTGTAGTCTGAGCCACCCACTGTTACCACAAGCCCTGACTCATGCCGTTTGGGTTGGCATCTGGGGCAGCGCTGGGGCAGACAGGGGCAAAGTGGGCAGTTGTCCCATTGGAGACACAGTGACGGGAGGAAGAGTGCCACTGCACAATTATCTAAATGGTGACATATGACCCTGTCATGCACATAAGAGTCACTGCAGGAGTGAAGGGAGTGGAGCATGCTTCTACAGTGAATAAGAGAGAGCAATGCAGTTTCATTTATTCTTCTATTGCAGTTTGGGCTTTTACGGGAGACTAAAATGAGCCCCAATTGTCTGATTTTCTCCCCATAGAGAGAAAACAAGCTCCAAAAGAAAAGAAAAAAAGGTGTATCAAATGAGGGAAATAAATACTGAGGGGAATCTTCAGAAACTAAATTAAAATGGTAAATATGGGGAGAGAGAGGGAGCAGTGCTTTCATTGTCTCATCCAATATGGGAAAACACTATAATGCTTATCCAATATCCAACCTGGTGGTAGCTGACAATGATCAGGATTGTTTTTCATTTGTTTATTATTTGAGCATCAGAGAATCAAGCTAAAACAGTAAAGAAATGCATTTTTATAAATATTAAGTCAAAAGTGTGACAGATACACGACAAGATGTCGTGTTGGGCAGAAGGTCATATAAAGCTGTTGTCTTATATCAGGGTGTTTTGGGTTAGCGATATCTTAATCACAAAGTTCAGATTACTTGTTATGGTAACCAAGTGTTTGCATTTACAATTCACAAATTTGTGATTGTGTCTGCAATTTTCTCAGAACAACAAGCCAAAGGTTGTTTGAGTCGGTGCCACTGTCAAAAGCATCACAAAAAAAAAAAAAAAAAAAATTGTGTCTTTAGAAACATATAGGTAATAGAGTGGTTTTGTTCATAATTATATAGCAGCAAAAAGCAAAGAAATAGCATAGTAATAGAAGGGAAATAAGCTAAAACTAATATCATGGCAGACAAAGGTTTTTAAGCCGTCATCTGTACTTGGCAGGCCAAATATAAGAAGTTTAGAACCTTTGTCTACATAATGATTTTAATTAAATAGGATCAGGAAACACAGACATGATTTTGTGTCATGGTAATGTGGTTACTTGCAGCCTATATAAATCAGGAGAAAGACTGTAAATTACAAGGACACATGGTTTGTATTTTCTTGGTGATAATATGAAAACAGGGCTGCAAAATATCATCCAGTTACCATGTTTTTACTGTGTGTTACGTAAAGTGTGACCCACCTTGTACTTTACAGTATACCAGTGGAATATTCCCTCTGTACCTGACTGAAGTGTGCCGTTGCTGCAGTCAGCTATGACCCAGTGCTGAGTCTAATGTGCTTCAGTAGTTGTGAGAGGCTGAGGGCATTTTCAAAATGAACGTGTTGAAATAGTTCTGTTCTGCGGAAGCTCCCCAATGACACACTCGGGGAAAAAAGGGTCCTGGAATGCTTTGTGGATACACCGCAATTACACAACGAACCAAGACATGTGAATGTGACTACACTAACATATAGTTGAATAATTAAATGGGATTGATTGTATTTATTTCTTCTCCATTATCCAGGACCAGGTCTCAGAGGCAGCCTTCTCAGCAGAGATGCCCAGTCTTCCCTGTCCACACACACGTCTGCAGCTCTTATGAGGATCCCTCTGGGGCTCTTCCTCAGGGCCCTCTCCCGATAGGACATGCCAGGAACACCTCCCAGAGAGCAAATTCCCTGGACAGTGCTACTGTTAAAGGCTCACCAGAAATTACAGGACACAATTTTTGCCAATCTCAAACTACAAACTGTAATGAGAGTGATAAATGCTACTACTCTACAATGACTGCTACTGCCATTCCCACTGTAGTACTGTACATGCAGTAAAGGTACTGCATGTACAGTACCTTTCAAAAACAAAACAAAAACAGTTTTGGTAATTGCACAGACTATCTAAATGTATCAATGTCAAAAACCATTTGGGTCAGAAACAACAACGTACCTTAGTAAAAGCAAAAATAATCCTGTCATAAGCTCACTTTGTGAGAAACATTTAAGACATGGGGCCAGCTCTGTGTTGCCCTCTTTGTTGGAAAGACCTGGTCAGGCCTGGGATTGCTGTGGGCTGCTTGTTGAACTAACATGTGGCAGAGCCAGGTTTACAGAGCTTTGCATTGTGGTAAACAGGGATTTAAACAGAGCCCAGCGCTCCCACCTCCCACAGCGGTCACAGACTGAGCTGTTCCCACTCATTTAAGTCTAGGGTTTCATACACAAAACCCACGCGCTGTTTGTTTCACAGTTGCCACGGCGACAGTAGCATCGCTTCTGACCTGAGCTGAGGCCGTGCGACCAGCTCCGGCCATTTACCGGTATTAATTTAAGATGGCATTTTGGATGAAATGTGTTTACGTGGAAGTGCTGGAAGTGCTTACTAATTACTTTATTGAATCATGGCATATGATACATCAACCGGAGACACAGCATGTGGGTGTACGTGCTTTTGTTCCTTCATCATTATGTCGTTGCTTCTGACATGTCAGGTGCACAATGCAACTTTTTATGTAAATGTGATATCAGTGCGCATCTGACCTTTCAATGACCCAGCAGCCATATGGGTGGTTTGCTTGGCACCTTCGCTTTCCATTCCAATGGCTCCTATGATGCTCCAGGATGAATTTCATTTCTTTCGAAATGGAATGTAAATGCAACCATGGATACGATTCAATCAGCAGTGAAAATCTAAAAAACGATTGATCCTGGAGCATCGGGGTGTTAAGTAAAGGCGCTATGCTAATCACGCAAGCATTCGCTGGGTCACTGAAAGGTCAAATAGGAATTATTATCAACTTTCTTTTTACATACAAACTTGCATAGTGCACCTTTAATGTTGGACTGAATAACATGACAAGTCAGGTTGCTATTTTTTTTTAAAACACTGATTTACAAAACTTTACAATGTCCTGTCTTTCTACTAGTCACTCCACTCCACATACAAATTCAAAGAAAGGTAAATATTGAGCGACATATCTGTTGCCCGAGTTTTGGCCGTTGACTATAAATACAACAAAAGGCATGTAGAGATTAGCCGCAGCAGCTTTGTCTTGTGCAGGTCAGAATTAGAAAGTGCTGAGTCTATGGTAACCCTAGCTCAGCGTATGTGACAGTGACTGAGAGAGTCTAGTACCAGGTGCAGAAACAAGGCTTTGTGTTTGAGTCAGCAGGCCGCTCCGCTCCCTGCCCCTGACTCTGACTGGCAGCTGAGTACAGTATATTGGTATAGTCCTGATTACTTTACGACCTTTTGGCACCAGCCGGTCTGCAGGTCTGCTGTGCACCTGAGCGCCCTGGGACACACAACGCACGGCAGCCTGACTCACAACCCATTCAAACACTTTACGAGTAAGAAGAGCGCTTACTAAGTACATATTAAAGATGGCCCCAGGATCCATGTGACTGCCCCTAATGGCAACATACGCATTCTACAATATTTGAGACAAACTCATGTTCAGATCCTTTGCACTGCTCCATCATTATCTCAAACCTTTTTTTTTTTACTGTAAAAGCAGATACACAGAGCTACAATACATGTTTTATATATGCAAGTTAATTGGTGAATTAATTGTTTAAAGCTTTCTACTCATCCCTGTATACAGGACACCCTTGGTGCGGCTACAATAAGAGGAGCATGAGTTTGACTGTAGCATACAATGGCTCTTTGAGTTTAGTAACGTTGTGTCTACTTTCAAGATTCATTTGTTCAGACACTAGGATAGCCACTGAAACATGTAAAGGTAAAATAATTCAACGTCTCTAATCCTAGAGTCTGAACAAATGAACCCTGAAAGTTATAATGGCTCTTTGAGAATACTATTGAAACATCAAAGGCACAGTAGTGTGAATGAGATGTTTGTTAATTGTGACGTTAGATCTGGAGATGCTGTTATTAGACAGTTATTGTACTGATGTCCCAGGATAAGTTCAAGTTTACATCGTAAATTTGGAGGCATGTGTAAATAATGTGTGATGTAACTTTGAATCATTGTTTCTTATTCTTTTAGTAACTCCTAATATGCACCTATAGTAATCTTCATGGCGCTGGAATTGCAACACATCTTTTCAATCACCACGACTCCAGTGATGTCTTACAAGTGAACAAAAGTGACTTTTTCTCAGAAACAAATGTAGAGTACACTGCAGATGCGCCTTTTAGCAAGGGACTTTGGAATGGATACATTCCTGCTTGTATAATAAACTAAAAGTGACTGAAACTCTGGGCCCTTATTTGTGTAAATATGGAAATAAACCCGTTATTGTAATTAATATATTGTCGGTTCTGAAGAGCAGCGTGTGTGGGGTTTGTCACATCTGAGTGGGGCAATAGGATGTGAGTGACTAGTCCAACCTGATCTGTGACACCTGCTTGTGAGTTTGAGAGAAGAGGGCGGGGCCTGTCCCGTCTGAGCTGAAGAACAGAGGGACGTGCTGTGGCTGCTGGTCACCCGGCTGCACCGAGGCACAGTCCACAAACACACAGCACTGTTGGGCTGCATCATGTTATTCAGAGGTTGAAAGTATGGGAGCACTAATGATGATGCATGTATATAGACTGAGATGGCACTTCTCAAGAGACTATAACATCCATCCATCCATTTTCTTCCACTTGTCCGTTGCCGGGTCATGGGAATCACATCGCACCAGCCCTTATGGCTCCTCCTGCAGGTGGTGGGTCCACAGAAGGACGGCCTCATGGTTCTAATCGGGCCTGTTGGTCTCTCATAAGGGGCTTCTGAACCGCCTATAGAGACTATAACAATGTACAGCAAGATGTATAGGAAATCCTGGCTGGTGTTCGCAGTGACGGCACTAGAAGTACTGTCAGGAAGATTGGGTTGCATTAGAAGTAACCAATGGCTAATAATATATATGTCATGCATAAACTTGCAATTTAAGATATGGGAGATCTTTATCAATCCAAAATCTTGGAGTCTTTTTATCGTATTTAACCTTTTCTCTTCTCTGCTGTGATTCTAAGTAGGACTTTTATGAGCATGTAGATTATAGAATCTGACACTGTTCTAGCAAGCACAGTATCTCTCTATCTTTGACACTTGATTTGTATCCTGCTGCCTGTGCTCAGAAGGAGGGGGGGGAAACAGGCCAGCTGATTGTGCAACACGCTGCACTGTCACTGCTGCGTGTTTCTGATCATGCACATAGTAAATGTTTGGTGCAAAATGAAAAATGGACGTCTACTTTACATGCAAAGGCCACAAGTTTGGCTCACACCAATGTTAGGATATGTGTTACACATTATGCAGCGACATAATCTTCTGATCTGATTTGGTTGTGTGCATGCATTTGACGAAAAAGTCAAACAGGAAAGTCAGGATTAATGAAAGATAAAACTGCGTGGCTGCGAGGTTAACCCAGTCTTAACCAGATCCAGAGGAAAGATACAAGCTGTGATATACAGCACACTCAGCTTATCAACTCTGCATCTAACACTAAAGGTGCACCTTTGTTTTGTGTGTGGGGTTTACTTTTAGTTTATTGGATTAGCAAGTGGTTTGGGAAGGTTAGGGTCAAGACAAAACCAAACGTAATGCCCCAATTTTATAAAACTTTGAGGCTGGTGAAAAATAAAAATGTTTAAACTGAATTCTATTGACCACAATCCAGTGATTTTGCAAATAAATAATTGGACTGTTTGTAACCAGCAGGAAGAGATTTATTTTTGAATGAATCATTTCCAAGCATACGCCAATTTGAAATTATTATTAGGTCTATCCTGGTTATTAATAGCGTTTTCTATCCCCTTTACCAGCATGCAGCCCCTGTCACTTCACAGTGCATGTGTTCTGGTCAGACATGTTTGCTACATAGCCCCGTGTGTCATATGGCCACAGTTTACAAACACTGTCTGCCTTCTGTTACCGGACACCAGTGCTATTCCAGCCCCCTCTTCCGACCCGCTCCGGCCTGACTTCCCAACTCCAAGTGGAAGTGTAGAGCCGGGGTCAGGAGGGCACATACCAGCAGCACTCGGGCATTCGGGCCCCGGCTGCAAGTAATGAGTAAGCAGCTAAAGGAGTGTGCATATGCATGAAGCCACTGAAATCAAATCTGATGCTGTTGAAAATGGAAATAATAACACAACGCATGTTTGAGTACACTGCTAATGCTACTGTATTATAATGACACTGTATCCAATAGTGCTGTATTGGCTACCTCTCAAACAACATGAAAAGCTTACATGAGTTACAAATACATCATATGCAAACTCGAGCCGCATTTAAAGTCGATGCGTTTTGTCTTCGCATTAACCTAAAGCTCTGAGAAATGACTTGGGCGGATGGCAGAGCCCTTAGGATCCATTGCACAAGCACATGTTTCCGTGGAGATTTCGAGCGCTGAGCTTGATACTCGAGCCGAGCAGAGGAAGTCAGGAAAGTCACCTCTGCAGATGACACTCAACCAAGTATCTTCATATCCTCAGCGTCACGACCGCACATTTTTGGTAGTTGACCTAATTCAACTCGATCCTCTGCTAAGACAGATCTTAATCTTCTTCTTCCCTTTTGGCTTTACCCTTTCGGGTTGCAACAAGACGTTGTCTGCCTCCTTGTGCCGTGAATTGCATGTTGTTCATTGAGGCTATGAATCAGTTAGTAGAAACATTCAACCACTGAGCAAAGGTTGGCACTTAAATCCCTGCTATGAGCATTGGCGTCGGGCGAGACACTTCGCCCAGTGTGAATGTGGCAGTGGTGTTGATTGTAGTTAGAGAGGCCTTGGTTATATTTCTAATGTAAGGGGGGGCCAGTAGGTCCTTGTGCCCCCCGTCATACCTAATATGCCAACATTTCCCAGATTTACATAGAAAAAGGCATAAAATCCATAATGTCATTTTCTGTGCATAAAATGTCCCAAGTCTCCAAATTTTCAGGGTTTGGATATTTTTCTGTTTTGGGGTTGAAACGGCAAAGGAAATGGTTCTATGAGGGACTTTGTTAAAGATTTGCATTTCTCTAGTCCATCCCACCACTTTTTTAAGACTTTTGAGGTCGTCACCTTATCATATCATTTCTGCTGAAATCCAAGCACTTATATCATAAAAACTTTTCCTTAGAACCTTAAAGACTTGGGCCGGCCCTTGTGCCACTCTGGCATAACATAGTGCTTGTGTGTTGTATTATTCCACTTCCTGGAGAACAGTTCCATGAAATTCCCAGTCAAACCGGAAATAAAACATGAGGCAACAGTCTTTAACACACACGCACACACACACACACACACACACACACACACACACACAAATGCCCCCCTCCTCCTCCCAAAGTCCTGGCCCGTGCCTGCCCTGTCCTGTGAAAGCCTGTGACTGCCAATGAGTCCACAACACAGCGGACATGGCTTGAGTCAGCTCTGCATTCCAGTGGAGTCAACTCGTCACTTTACCCTGGACACCCGAACACGCCACCACCGGCACTCGCACGGGCCCTGAACACATCGCCACTGTTCTCTGTAGAGAAGCCAATCAATCGGATCAATGCGTTCTACGGGATGGGCTGTTGACCCACTTTACAATAACAGTTTGTATTATTGTCAGTGTCTTTAGAAGCAGTAAAACAAATAAGAGGGACGTCAATAAATAGGAAATTTCCTTTTCTCTTTTCAGTCAAAGCACTGGGCGGTTATTGTAAGAAAATAACACTATGTGAGACTGTGTTCTGCATGTAAAAGAGTATATGAGTTGGTCCATATTCTAACAACCATGCCTCAACTTTGCTGAACTACTGGTTTGTACTCTGAAATTACAGAATATTTTTTTATTTATGTCCATGGCCTTTTTTTTTTTTTCATTTTTTGTTGTTTTGTGTGCTGCACTTTGGCCAATGTTGTTTTTATAAAACATAATAAACACAATGATATTTTATGACTGCTAGCTATTATAAAGAAATGTTTTGTGCAATTTGAGCAATAAAATGATCAGAACAAGTACGATGAACTTAAAAACACGAAGGAGCTCCTCCTCATGACATCGGCACATGAAGGGCAAGTGCATTCGGCTCAAATGCAAGATTGCGCAGATTAAATGCAACACATACACAAATAAAACATAACTGAATTCTAGATAAGTTTTCATGATGAGGGAATAACATGCAAGGTTAAAAGCATTAAGTGTACTATGGGCATTTATGCATTTTATCTATGAGCATGTTGTCTATTTGTTTATTGAAAAAAGAGCTGATAAATAGTAAGAAATTACCCTCTCCCGGTTGTGTCTGATTTCTTACATGGCCCACTTATCAAGACCTGGGACACCAAAATGACTTCTTGTTTAATCCCCTTAAGTAGCTAGTGTAAAAAAAAAAAAAAAAAAAATTAACAAGCCAAAAACGTAAAGCTAAATCCAAAGCTTACAATATCACAGAGGATGAGTAAAAATAGCCCTGTCGTGCTCATAATAACTATTACTGCGAGCGTCCCATTGAATTGTGTGTGAACTGCTTTAACATGGCCTTGAGCTCTATCATTTGGAGCGTGTTGATTGCATGTGTGACCGGGCTGTGTTGGAGCCGCAGGTGTGTGATTAATTTATGCATGAGTCAGAAATCAGTGTGTTTTCTTTTAGTTCCACCCCCCTCCTTTTAATGTTGGCAATTGTGCGCCCGTCTGAATCTTCACACGCAAGCCCTGTGTCAGCCAGCCCTGCTCATCACTCTGCACCGGGACACAACGCGGGCTGCAGGATTACACACAAGCAGACAAAAGGCATAAAGATGCTGCAGCCGAGGTTTACACAATGCACAAGAAGACACACCTGGACTGCATGAACATGGGCCTGGTCAAAAGCATTGAATTGATTGGAGATACTGCAACTTCATTTTGACCCCCTTCCCATCTCTGTTTTAGTTATAATGCAAGTGTCAGGCATCTGAACCAATTAGCAATGATCATCAACGAATATGAATGGATGCATACTGTAGCTGCATGTTTCTTGAAGCTGCGGTGGACTCACAAGTTCATACAATAAATGGAAGGTGAAGTCGGACGCACAAAGCAAACAACAGCACTGCTGACCAACAAAGACACGAGTTTAACAATGGTTTGATTGTCACGGCGAACCAATTGTAATGTGATTTGGCCGTTTTTACACCCGCCCTGTTATAGCCAGCCACATGTGAAGTACTGTGATGAGAGTGGGCAATGGGGGTGACGTGTCCTACCCTGGTAGTGGGACACAACAATAATGGGTGTCTTCATCCTGTAACATTCTGATTGTAAGGTCAACACTTCCTGACAGTGTTTCCCCATCCATAGTAAAAAAAAATGTATTTTGTTTTTTCTTGATACTGTAAATATGTGCCCTAAGCAGACTGGTTGTAGGTCCCTGGGGTCTTTGGTGCAGTACTGCCCTGCCCTGGATCCCCGTCCTCTCATCGGGACGCTGCACTGTCACCTGTACAGCGCTGTTATGTGGATTTACCTGAACGTCCACTGAGTGTTTCAACAGCACAGTCTGAGTCATCTCTCCAAATAAAATACTACAGACATGCAACACTGACAGAAGCTGTGGACCTTTGAAAACGAGCAGTTCTAAAATGTGGTTACGGCCCAATACACTATTGCAAAAAAGTAGAAAGATATTTAATGTATTAAGGTGTGCACATCCTCACATAGTATCTTGTAGACTTTTGTAACTAAATCTTTACAGCATTGCCATGTGTGCAAAAGTCGACATGCACTACAACAGTCCAAACTAAAACGCACTGAGGCAAGTGTTTCAGAGAAAGAGAGACTGTGATGCATATTTCTGTGAGAGTTTTGGTTTTATCTGTATTGTAGCAGAAAGATTACGTGAGTCCAGGGATTTAACTTTTTTTTGTATGATCAGATCAGTGGCAGACCTGTATAATTATTTGGTCGTTTTTTTTTTTGGCAGACAAAGAAAGATCCCAAAGTTATTCATGCTGCGTATTTGGCAAAAGTTACAAATTAGTTTCTTGTGATCGCATTAACGCTACAGAAGCTGGTTCAGCATCGTGCACTACGGCTTTTTAAGTTCAACTGATAATGCACTAACATGGACTATAATCATTTCAGAGAAGAGGAGCAATCATTTGTTATGTAGAAGTGTTTTAGATTGGAAGTTTGTTTTTTTTATTCAAAGATTAGAAGGCTGATTTATTTCTATGTTAACGTGGACCAGAAGAAGGTAAACCTAAAAGAGTAAAATGTAATAATGTACACAGTCCATTTCCGTATGTTAATTTGAGTCTTTTATCTCCCTTTCTTCGCCTGATTGCTCACCTCCTCCTCAGCTGCACACTTGCCCTTGGGCCGCTGCACTAAAAATAATTTAAATAGTGATCCACTGAGCCTCCTTAATGAGTGCTAGAGACTGCAGAGGCCGACGCTGATCTGGATCTCATCAGCAGCAGTGGAAAATGGGGCCAGTGCGAAGTGTAATTTGATGATGAGTTTAGGGTTAGTCTTACACTGAGCCGTTCACACTGTGTCTGTGCTACAGACATGAGCCAATACAAATGGCGAAGGTGCGGAAAACACCAAAAGAACCAAGTCGTGGATGTTGTGTGGTGATTGAGTGTGACTGTATGTAAAATGTATTTTATGTTCAGCACTTTGGGCAGTAATACTGTTTTAAATGTGCTTAACAAATAATCTTGACCTTGACTTAAAATGGTTAAAGAGGTGCAGTGTGGCTGCCATGTCTCCACCTGTCTGTCCCAGGGCAGATGTGGCCACAGAGCCGGTGTATACTCGAAATAATTATCTCAAAAAACTGACTCAAGAATAAAATCATGACAAAGAGATAACGTAAATACACAAATAACATTAAGATGCAATAAGAGTCAGTATAATATGGGTTATGCCATAGGGGTTAGTGTAATGCGGTGAAATATAGAATGATGCAATATGGGTCAGTGAAATATAGAATGATGCAATATGGGTCAGTGGAATATCAGGTCTGTCAGGGCATGTGCAATATTGGGGTTTGTGCAATACAGTTGATGTCTTTCAATTACTGTTTTCTCTATTGTCCTTTGCTGTCCACTCTTGCTATTGTTTGTTCTAAGAAGTGATCACTGTACTCGTCCTTGTCTCTCTGTACATAGTTTGTATATAGTGTCTTTGTATGTTTTTTACTAACTTATGCTTTACTTATGCTTTTACTAACTTATGTATTGCACAAAATGCACCACTCAGCATAGGAACATATTCTACAAAATCAGCTGTTAGGGCAGCCGTGTGGGGGTTTGTTGAAGGGGAGTTACTGCCCTCTTCAACTGGCTCACTCTCTGGCCTTTTAATGCACCACACTATGCAGGAACATCATACTTTTAATGCACCACACTATGCAGGAACATCATACTTCACATTTAACTCAATTAAATAAATATATAATAATGATAATGATAATTAAACCCAAATTAAAATTATACTGAGAATGGTAATGACAACTGGAAAGCATCAAGATCTCAGATTATAATATCTATTAATGTACCTTTATACAATCTACCTTTATCTATTAATGTACCTTTGTACTTTATACAATTAATTATATAAACAGTTCATATATTTTATTATTATTATTATATATTTTTTGTAAGATTGTAAGTTTGTAAGTTTGTAAGTTGGTCTGTACGAATGTAGCTGCTTGTAATGTTTTGTAGTGTTTTGAAATGTTCTTTTTTATTTTATTGCATTTTATTGCACTTGGGGGTGGGGGCTCATAAGCTTTTTGCTTCAGCCCACTCCTTTTGAGCACAAGGTGTATTGCTCAAATAAACAAATAAACTAAACTAAACTAAACTAAACTAATGCTTAACATCAACCTGCCAGGGGTCTGCAGATGGAAATTAGTCTAAGGCTATAATCTGGCATATTTACATTTGTGAAAATGTTCATTAATATGTATTGTCCCTCCTTTTCAAATAAATAAATAAATAAATCTGGTGCTCTGGTTCCCTCCATCACCCCAAAACATACATAACAGGTTAATCCTCCAGCCAGGCTCCACATCTGGAGATAGGTCCCCGGGTTGCCCCAGAGGACAGCCCTGGTGACGGCTGTAGCCCAGTCAGTCCCGGCGTCAAGAGGGGGCGTGAGGGGGCGTCGCCCCCTCACGCGGACTGTCCCGCCCCCTCAGTCAAAATCAGTCATTTTTTTATATATTGTTTTCAGTCTATGATGTGTTCAAAACAACCCAAAACTTGGAAGAAACTGCACTGACTCTAATGAACAGTTTTGGAAATTAAAATTCAGAGTTTCCAGTGGTCCTTGAACCCATCACGCACCTCCCTACTATGTCATTAGTGCATCATCCCGCAATAAGGAGTAGCCTGTAGCCAGCAGCTATATTTTCTGTTCAAAAGGGACATTCGCAAATGGCTGAAAAGCGACAAACTACACTATCGGTGTCCCTGCAGCCTGTGTGCAGTTTTCTCATACTATGCACACACTACAAAAACAGCTGATGTTTATAACACAGCACGTCTGTGTCTCTACCACTTCATTTCTCCTCCGGTTTCAAAAACTGACTCCAAATCCGCAAATATAGGCCTGTGTTTGTGAGCGTGCGAAAACATGTGCGTGTCCCTCATTGGTCAGGGGTGTCAACCGTGTCACAACATCGCAGTGCAAGGCTGCTACGAAGCCTTCAACTTGGCTATAGTTCTGTCAAATGGAGATAAAAGTCGGCGACACGAAGAAGCGGGACGTATTTCAGTGGATTTAATAAGAAAAGGAGACGCGCTCCAAGATGGAGGAGGAGGCGGAAGAGACAGCGGAGAAGCGAGCCGCTAGTGACGAGGTGACGCTGAACAGTTCGTCTCCAAACTCAGTAAGTGCCGCTAAACTCTGTTCGCGGTTGAAATGTAGCTTGAAAAGGTGATTCTCGTCAACGTTTGGTGATATAAAGTTGTGCTTTTTCGTGTGGGAATCGCTGTGGCCATGAAATGAGCCGTTTGTGCCGCTGTTTTGACAGAAATGACGAGGGAGGCGCGGCGGTGTTTTTCCGTCTTTATTTCACTTTATTTCGCTTTCTGTGTGTTCACTTTGGGGTAAAATCACCCACGTTTCTCCTGTGCGTCCAAAATCGGGCTTAAAAAATCAAACATGTTTGATTTCCTGCGACTGTAGTCCAGTTGCGTCTGACTGCTGCCCACACTACGTGATTCAAACACGAGTCCAGTCGTGACGCCCCCACACTAAAAGACACGACTCTGTGTGACTATAAACACGACTCGGGAAGACTCGGCGCGACTGAGAATTATATCAAAATCGGGCATAAAAATCGTGTAGGGTGTGCTGACCTTAACGTCGTCGCCCCCCCATGGTTTTCAGCCGCCCCCCCTTCTGTACTGAGCTGGCGCCGGGACTGAGCCCAGTTAAAACCTATAGGGTTGTTTTCCCCCTGGTGACCCAAAAATGCCACGGCCCACTGTGAAATGTTCCAATCAATCAATCAATCAAGTTTTATTTCTAAAGCGCCTTACAACAACCAAAGTTGACCAAAGCGCTGCACACAATAAACATTAAAATAAAAATACAATATAAAAAGGAGTACAATTTCATTTAAAACAGACCATTTACAACAGTTGCCACAGAACTATGTGTCAAATGCCTCTTTAAACAGGTGAGTCTTTAGTTTTGCTTTGAACAGGGGCAGGTCTGAAACGGCACGCAACTCAAGTGGCAACGAGTTCCAGAGTTTTGGACCTGCCACAGCAAAAGCCCGATCACCCCACTCTTTATGATGTGACCTGGGCACCTCCAGCAGGTGGTGTTGGGCTGAACGTAGGGTTCTGCTGGGCTGGTAAGGGGTCAGAGTCTCACATAAATACACAGGTGCAAGGCCGTGGATGGAACTGAAAACAAAAAGTAAGTTTGTACTGGATTCTGAAAAGGACCGGGAGCCAATGCAGGGAGTAAAGGACGGGCGTGATGTGGTCATGTTTGCGAGAGTTGGTGAGGAGCCGGGCAGCAGCATTTTGCACAAGCTGTAATTTGTGAATGAAGGTTTGACTGAGTCCAATATACAGTGCATTGCAGTAATCCAATCGTGAGCTGATGAATGCGTGAATAGTTTTTTCCAGGTCGGAGCGGCTGAGGAAAGGCTTCACTTTTGCCAGAAGGCGAAGCTGGAAAAAACTTGCCTTAACTACAGAGTCAATTTGCTTGCGAAAATCCAGATTTGCATCCAGATTAACACCTAGGTTTTTGATGATGGTGTGGGGGACGAGAGACTGAAGACCAGGAACAGTGGCGCTGAGTGGATTTTGAGCACCAAAAAGAATGAGTTCAGATTTGCCCTCATTTAAACACAAAAAGTTCTGTGAGAGCCAGAGCTTAATGTCATCCAGACACCTGTGGATGGACTGAGGTGTGTCTGGGGAGTTTGGCGAAACCGGGAGGTAGATTTGTAGATCGTCTGCATACATGTGAAAGGACACGTTATGGCCAGAGATGATTGAACCCAGGGGCAACATGTAAAGTGAAAATAAAACCGGACCTAAAATGGAACCCTGTGGTACACCAGAGGACAGAGTGGCTGTAGAGGAGGAAACGTCATTGATGACCACGGAAAAAGACCTTCTCTTCTAATCTTCCAACTCTCTGTGTGACCCAGCAAACCACTGCCGCAATTACAAATGCTAAATACAATCATTGGGGATTAATTAAAATATACTAAGCCAGTTACATCGCTAAAGGCATCTTGTTCCTCTAAGTTTAAAGTACAAAGAAAAACACATTGAATAATGTTTACTCATGGCTCATGAGCATCTCTGAACCTGGAAGATAACCCAGAGGTTGGACAGGGCGTGGAGGGTTTTAATCTAAGCTCCCTCTCCTACCTTCTTCTCGTCTCTGTGCAACAGATGTTCTTCTGTGTCTGTCTGCACATCACAGACATCACTGAGTCAGAGAGAACAGGAGCCCCATTAAAACAGACTTAAGTGAGGCTCAGGGCTGACTCAAGAGAGACAGAGACAATGAAGAGCAGCACAGATACACAGTTGAAGAAATCAATCAGCACTATGTTCACTGATGTTCGCAATGTTTGCCTGATTCCCCTTTTTTCCTTAGAGCAATAACAGATTGTTCATGTAATTTAATTACATTAATTTCCACCCCATCTTCATTAGAAGTACAGGTACAGAAACAAGTAGAAACAGGTCTGTGTTAGATCAATCTTGAGAAAAAATAAAAAATATATTTCAGTTTCACCCTCTCATTTTAATCTGAAATTCCAACTCCCCGCTCCAAGAGCTACTGTATCCTTGGTTGGGACAGACAGCTAATATGGTAAAATGTCTAAACCATCTTTCTCACACTTCCTAGTGTCCACTGTCTGTGTCTTCTTGTATGAGTCTCTTACATAATGTGACCTGGTAAAATTCCACTGTGTCCGCTCACTCTCCACAACACTGTGTTACTGTTCACTGCAGCCTCCTCCACAGCGGCTCTCAGACTGGGACGTTCTGCTTCACGGCATCGCCTGATTATCACAGTGGGATAATCTCCAGTGTCTTCTGTGCAACCCTATCTGATTTTTGTGCAATTTGTAAAATTAAAAAAATATACAGCGGTGTGTTAATCTTTATTTATTTTGTTAAGCAAAGAAGAAAAACTTGAATTTAATGTATAATCATGACAGTGTAAATAACAGTAATATAATCAATTTGGTGTTAATTAACATAAAATAAGATCCATGATTACATCAGATTGTAGTCACTGAATAATTTGTATCTATTGTCCAGAATTTGCTTGACAAACGCAAGTATACAACAGTGTACATAGACACTCGAGGCAAGGTGGGTGAAGTAAAGTCTATGTCACATTTAACAAGGTGCTCAATAGCAAGTGCAAGCTGGAAAATGAAATAAAGCTTTTCGTTGGCATGTTGCACCAAATTTACCACTTGAAATATCCTGTATTACAGTATTAGAGCCCAAAATCTGATGTGTAATGGGAAATGCTGTGCGAGTCAGAAATGTGCAAATGACTGCTGCCAATTCACTTTTGCAAGAGCGACTTGTTTTGCACATAAGCAAACACTTAATAAATGACCCCCATGTGTATTATGTACCTGTATTCTCTTCTGTAGGTTGTTTCGTTGAATGTTGACATGTTTAATAGTGGGTGCTCTTTAATAGTCTGCACTTGTCTCACCACTATAATAATAGCATATCATAAATCAAAAGTATGTTTATTATTATTGGACATTGTGGCATCCATATTTGCTAAAGGAAAGACCTTTTAGCCTATGAAAAAAGTAACAGAACTGTAGCCCTGTCCAAAGCAAATCCTCAGTCTCTTCAGAGCAGCGTCCCGGGGCAGCAGCCACTGACCTGGAACACATTCACAAACGCTAAGAGAACAAGCTCCAGATGTTGATGTTCCTGTTCAGCTTCCCTCATATGTGCTAGATTTACAATAGCGGCAGATTAGACTTGCCTCAAGGCAAAGTAGGCATTCACTGCCGTATAATGACGGTTACTTCATTATAATCTGTCTTCTGAATTCATAATTTGCATTGGTTTTATATAGCACTTTTTGGACATGCTTAACATTGTTTTATTCCTCCACTCCATACTCTGTAGTCTTGGATAGACTGACAGAAGTCAGGCTGAAAATCTATGCCATCAGTCCCCCTAACCAACTCTGGCCGAGGTGGCTAAAGTGTTTTGTCCACAAACAAAAAGGCCAGGATTTGAACTGCCAACCTTATGGTTATAATGTGACCCGCTCTACCATCGAGCCGACAAACCGCCCCATAGCATCGAAGGACCCAAAGAAAAACAGCTTATAAACTCCACTTAACATAAGATCATCAGGCAGTAAGGCAAGAGTGTAAGCCATGTTGTGGCCTTTGCTATGCCTGATCCCAGCAGACCCCGGAAGCTAAACAGGGAAGGGCCTGGCAGGACTTGGATGGGAGACCATTTGGGAACACCAGGAAGCCTGGCAAATGTAGTGTGTGTGTGAGTGGTTGGTGGTGGTGGCTGATGTGCGCAGACTGATTGCCTCGCTTATCATCACCAAGTATGGAGTGAATGAATAATGTACGAAACTGTAAAAGCAACTTTGAGCGTCTGTAAAAGCGCAAGATAAGACTAATGCATTATTATTATTATTAAAACATTTATGACAACAAAGTTCATGACAGGTGCCATGAAAGACCCAAGATGAACATACACAACACATGTTTAGAGCAATGCACTCACTGAAGGTTTGGGCCACTTTT
Organism: Proterorhinus semilunaris; assembly: GCA_021464625.1. Taxonomy (NCBI): domain Eukaryota; kingdom Metazoa; phylum Chordata; class Actinopteri; order Gobiiformes; family Gobiidae; genus Proterorhinus; species Proterorhinus semilunaris. The sequence continues at coordinate 28,304,878 of CM038344.1, read as the reverse complement.
CCCTCATTGCTTTGATTGTAGCATTCCTCTACATTGGTTAGGCTGGTGTATGCAGTGTTGTGGCAGAGTAGTTGGCATATGTAAAAGTCCTCCTGTAAAAGGTGACAAAGTGAACGGTTGTCTGTCACTGTTTCTCTCAAGCCAGACGTGTATTTATATGTCTATACAAACATTACATAACTCTGAAATGTAATAGGTAGGTTTGGCAAACAAATGGAGCAAGATGCAAATCACCACGAGAGTACTTAGAACTGTTACGCAAATGTTATGTTATTTAAGCTTTTGCGAAATACGTTATTATTCTATCAAGTTGAATAGTGTAATTAATAGGCAAACTAAATTTAAGAAAAATTATGAAAGGGAGAATCAGAGAAATATACTGTATATAGAGCATAATAGTCACTGTAGTCTCTATTAGCAGTGCGCCCTCACCCAGAGGACTAGGTGAGTAATAATCACAGTATGAAGAACATGAATTGATACATGTGTGACACAGTGATCACCAGATGGTCATCAAGAAGTTGGATGTGAAGATAAATAGTATCTCCAGTAGGATCAATATACAAATGACAATGTAAGAACTTCTGTATCTGATCTAGGCTCCTGCTCCTATTTCAGATCTTGACATAACCAAGAAAGCAAATACAACTCATTACTACGTGTATGCTTCTGTCGTAGAGTATTGAATAAATCATGCCATCATTTACATTCAGCCTGATCATGCTGGTTTACACACCTGGCAGTTCCACAGAATAATCTGATCAATCTTCGCTCTGGCTGTGTCCAAGGACTGCGGTCACTCTTTCACCAAAGCCCCGCATTCTTCTGCAGCTTCACTAATCCCACTACATCTGCACAATGGCACCACTCAGCTGTTTGGCAAAGGACTCCTCATTTGGTGAATATACCATTTGATTGTTCAAAATGCTCGTAATTTTGAACCACTGAATGTTTTGTCAGCTGTAGAGGAAGCCAAGCTTTTTACGGTTATAAATATAAAAATATTGTACCCAAAAGCATACTTTTACAATTAGTAACACCTTTTTTCCTCACTATTTGGACCATTAATCATTCACTCTTAGTGTGATAGATGTGAGGAAATCTGTAGCCGAAGGTGCCCAGGGGAAGTCCAACATGGCTGCTATTCTCCACATACAACAGCAGAAGCCGACCAAACAACCACAATGACACAGTTAGAAAAGACTGAAGAGTCTTGCCTAAACACAGGTTCAGTATGCCATGCCTGTAGCGGGACTGAACGAGCAGTCTTAAAGATCATATGACAGATTATAAACTTTTTTTCGAATTATTGATTAGATAATGAACCGCTCATGGTCTATTGGTACAGAATGCTTGAACTGCATCAATTTCTAGCACTTTGTGTGCCATATCTCATGCTCGAGTCAACATCTACATCACCAAAAAGTACCAAACTACAGCAAAATAATACATAAAACTAACATTTAGCAATATCTTCAATGAAGGTACTTGATCCATCTTCTGTACTCAGTAGTTGAAGTCTTCAAATGTTTCGCCTCTCATCCAAAAGGCTTTGTCAGAGACAAAAGTCCCGCTCAGCCCGCAGCTGAATATGTAGACCAACAAGGAGGAGTTGGGGGTGGCCCGGCTCATCCCCTCTAATCACAGCTACTCTCACCTGTGGGTAAACACAGTAGAGCATCTTTAACGATCTGCTCACCTCAGTATCGGTCTGTCCTGTCCTATTCATAGATGATCATTGCCCATTATCTGTCCTATTCATGGCTGATCACTGCTAATTACCTGCCTATTGTTCTTTTGTTAGCTGAGGCACCACCGACTGAGGGCCGCTTGTGCTTTCTCTTCGGTGTTGATAAAGTCTCTTCTGTAAAATTTGTTTAGTTTCTCCAATATAATGTTGTTTGCATTCTTCTTCAAGAGAACAAGACAAACAGACAACAGAGCCCAGAAGAAAGGGAGTTGTAGTGCCGTATGTAGCCGGGGTCTCAGATAAACTTCAGAGAATCTTTAGGCTTCCAGGATTCCAGTGTACCACAAACCGGTGAACACACTGAGACAAAGATTAGTTCATCCCAAAGATAAAACTCCGAGCCACAAACAAAGCAATGTGGTTTATTCTATTCAATGCAAAGAAGAAGAATGCAAACATTATATTGGAGAAACTAAACATGTTTTACAGAAGAGACTTTATCAACACCGAAGAGAAAGCACAAGCGGCCCTCAGTCGGCGGTGCACCTCCATCTCAAAGCCTCCAACCACTCCTTTGAGGACGGGGAGGTCAAAATTTTAGCTAAAGAAGAACGTTGGTTTGAAAGAGGAGTTAAAGAAGCTATTTTTGTCAAGAAAGAAAATCCCTCCCTGAACCGGAATGGTGGGCTCAGATTTAATCTTCCCTCACTTTACTCCAATCTCCTTCGGGGGAAACCGACAGGGAACGCCCAGTCCAAGGAGACAGCACCTCAGCCAACAAAAGAACAATAGGCAGGTAATTAGCAGTGATCAGCCATGAATAGGACAGATACTGGGTAGTGATCATCAATGAATAGGACAGGACTGACCGATACTGAGGTGAGCAGGTCGTTAGAGACGCTCTACTTCAAAGGTGTTTACCCACAGGTGAGAGTAGCTGTGAGGGGAGGAGCCGGGCCAACCCTAACTCCTCCCTGTTGGTCTTTATCTAAGCTGTGGGCTGAGCGGGATTTTTGTCGCTGACGAAGCCTTTTGGATGAGAGGCGAAACGTTCGAAGACTTAAACTACTGAGTACAGAAGATGGATCAAGTACCTTCATTGAAGACTCCTCCATACTCCATACAACTCCTGTACGACTGAGAACTTACACAAACATTTAGCAATATCATAATTGTGTTACCTATGTGGTGGTGAAACAGATCTTGTAGCGGCCAGGTTTACCCTGTGCAAACGTCCGCTGTGGCAGCAGTGATTAGGCGTCTCGGACGCGTGTCTTCCTCCACAAAGAACCATAAAATGTAGTGTGTTCCAAGGTTTATTTGCATAGCCGACATCCATATACACAGGTTTCAGACTCCAATAGACACGGTCAAAAGATGTTTGCCTCCATACTGCCACACCCGAACGCCCCCCTCCACCCACCTTATATAGGGCAGGTAATTACATAAGCGCCCACAGAGCGCCACGCAGTGGCAGGAGGATCAAACAACATAAGGCTAAAAATGGCTCCAACAGATCTAATTTGTCATAAACACTGCCATTGAGCTGCCATTCTTACATTTCTGAAAGGATACTGATAACGTCTGAGGATACTGTCTCTGTTTAAAATTGTGATTTTATTCAAGTTACACTTGTGAATTATATTATATTACTTATACTATGTTATCCATAAAATAGATTACATAGGGTTTTTTTTAGGTTGAAGGAAACACCTTGCATTGCTCTGTTGCTTGATGCTGGTGGAAGTTCTTTGCCACTATAAAGGTGACTTGGTTTAGAACAGGTTTTATCACCATGGCGACTGGCACAACAAATCTTTTTTCCCTGGGGCAGGTTTAATTCTGGTTTGGAGATTGCATCATCAAAATCGATTCATCATCTCTACGTCAATTAAGTGTCTTACCTTTGTTTGTATTCATTTTTCTTTTCATTATAAACTTAAGTATTGATATCTAATTTCATTCGTTACCTATTGATCTTCTTGGCTTTTACTTTTCAAACCAACACATTTTTTTAAACATTCAAAAGAGAAACCTCAGCGCTAACCTTTCCATATCACAATGAAACCGTGTACTTTCTGGATTACAGAATTTATTGGTTAGGGCAGATTTTTTGCAAGATGCTCTTCCAACACAATCTGCCCGACCTCGACCCCGTCAAAATATAGACACAGCTCGTGGAGTCATCTTTCTAGATTTTATATAAATAAATCCTCATAAAATTACAAACTAGACACCGGAGATGTATTTATTTTTTTCTCGTGATCTTACATGTGGATTTGTACAAGCAAAGTTTGTGACACTTTTTGAGCCAGACAGATCCACGCACACAGAAGACACGAGGGAGAACAAGTTTTACAGCTACACTCAGGAGCAGCTGGATGGAGCAGGTTTAACCCTTTCCATCACTGCACACTTCACTAAGTAAACTATGTCCATGTGACCGGGGCAGCATGTTCTTTGCAATGTGTTCATCAGCACAATGCTGACCTACTGCACTTTCTGTAATTTTTATCACTGACTGCTAGATGTACCCTTGCTAGAATAAGAAAAACCTATCATGACTCACATGTGCAGTGCAGGCCTAACACAGTGAGATCCCCTACTACACTAAACTCCATGTTAAACTCATAAGTCCAACAGTGCAGGCACACAGTGGGAGACAGAGCTGAGCTGCCCACGCTTTGAACAGGATCTTCTCGGGTTTCCTTTAATGTCACCGCCACACTCACAGTTCACTCAAACCCCGACCGAAGGGTTTCTACAATTGCTGGAAGATAGTAACCGGATCCTTTTGTGAAAGAGATGCATTATCAACAACAAGCACACTGTCTCAGAGTGTGGCAACAGTAGAAGAAGCGGAAGACGTTTTACTATTTTGTGCTTTATTCATTAAGTCTAAGCTGGACTTTTGTAGGGAGCGGAAGCGTGGCCAGCGCCTACAGCCATTTACCACCATCATTGACTCACTCAAATAACCAAGGTGGGTGAAGTGTCTTGCCCAAAAACAACTTTCAGCTTTACTTGACCAATGAATCAAATTTGAAAAGTATGCATTATGATTTTCCATGATCACAAACTGCAACACTTCACCCTGAATGAATTTAATAAGAAAGCGAAAGTTGAGTTTCCAAAATGAATTCATTAAATATAAATCAGTCAAAAAAATATATTTTTTTTCTATAAATGACTGGAGTATCAAAAGTATTGGGATATACTGTTTCCGATACGATACATATAACAACAAAGAATTGCAGAACCGCAGGCAAACCTCGGACACAACATCAAAACGTCATGTGCGCCGCAACAACTACTGTTTTCTCACTTTACATTGTGTTGTGCAACAGAGTGCTTTTGCAGGTCACCAACCAACACGTCTTTACAAACAAAGCACAGTATTTCTTCATCATGAGTGTACCCAAACACAAGTAGGTCATGGCCCTTGGGTTGTTTGTGCATGCACTGTTATCAGCTAGCCAAACAAGAGCAACACTACACAACGTACCTGCTGCTGCCCACACATCTGCAGTCAGGGCCGCCCCGACTGTTTTCTGGCTTTCTCCGAGCCCTGCAATGAAGAGGACTGCTCAAAACACACAAGTGACATCTAGTGGCAAAAGGGTAGAGCTGCTGATATGTGAGCATTGTTTTGGTCCTTTAAGTCAATTGGTACATTTACATTTCAATCCTCCTTACAGACTGGATTTCATTTTTTTCGATTGGGAATATTTGCAGCTCCATAGTGAATTTAAACTCCCGGCATGCAACTCCCTCTCTCCCAATCGCCTCGCACTCGCCCTGGCCGCGCAGTCACCCCTATCGGTCCCCAGCCTCAAAAACTCACACTGACCTTGCCATCATTCAGAATAATAAAAAGATAATAATAAAAAATATAACATGTGTCCGGATGGCGTTGACCAAATGTTAGCTAATTTCATAAAAACAAAAAAACTAAGACTAGTTTGTCAAAATAAATGAGGAGCAAAAAGGGCAGATAGTGCATTAGAATAAATTGAGAACTATATGGCACTGAACCAGCGACCCTGTTCACCATACAGCATAAGTTTGATTGACGTTTTGATTGGTATGATTTATTTTGCTACCACATTCCTGTTTCTGACAAAGTAACTTGTTTCACTCTCTGTAGTGATGCGGGAGTGTCGATGCTGCCATGGGGGAAACTGATCACAACAGGACAAAAGATTGACTTTTATGATCAGCAACTGGAATCAGCTAATTCTACAAAACTAAATATTTTCACCCTATAATAAAAGAGGGCGCTATAGCACGGATCATCACTGTTGTCCTGGAAATGGATTCAGTCTCATCCAGTGAACAAGTGATTAAATATTCAACGCAGTCTGACAAGGCATGTGCAAATGATAGAGCATAATATTGCATTGGCGAGATGTAACCCTGGCCACGCCCACATCATACAAAATATGATATGTTATCAAAATGTTTTACTTGTTCAAGTGTTTACTTACAGAATTTACTTGCAATGTTTCCTTAAAATCATCCAACATGCAGTTCTTTTTTAGATAAGGGGCGCTATCCTGGGAGTTGGTGGGGGTCTGATTTTTGATTAGTATAAAATAAAGAAATTGTAAAATTTGTGAGGTTTCCGTGGCATCATATTTGTTTTAATTTTTTTTTTTATAATTGGAGAGCTGTCTAATTCCCCTTAGAATAACATGGGGTGTTGTGGTCATCACCATGGCAACACTGTATTGCCACGAGCAATTTTTCTACTCTCTCCGCATTTGATGTTCTGAGCTTAGTTCTGAGTTATTACAAAAAAATGCCCACCCTAGTTTGTAACCCGTCATTCACTATATAGACTCGCACTATATAATAAATCAGTGGTTCTCAACCTTTTTGCTTGAAGCCCCCCTGAGTCTCTCCACACAAATGCATTTCTCACTCCATAAGGGGCACAATCATGCTTCCTCATTGGTGTCCATGTGTGCAATTTCAGTAATACAGAAAGTTGGTGGTCAGTGGGCTGTAATCTGAGAATGAAACACATAGCCTATTTCAAATCATTTTCCACCGGATCTGAGTTTTGGACACAATTTGGGGAGATTTTGATAATGTTTATGTTTAAAGGGCAGGACAAAAAGAAAGAAAACCAATATTTTATAGCAAAAACAATAGAGCCGTTTCCCCGTCCAGCACATAAACATTTTCGGGAGGCTTTTCCCAAGGCCCATGTGACCGTCGGTGTCATTGGTGAATTCCAAGTATGTCGTGTGCAGGATGGGCTGCCAATGTGCACACTGTGTTGCAATACCAATAGGCATTGCAATAGGCCAAATGCCTCAACAGTAATCAAAAAAATTCAAAGAAAACTTAAGCGAGTGTTTTCAAACTTTCTATTCTATTCTATGACAGTCTATCAATCAAACGTTATTTATAAAAACTTTTTGTACTGAAAAGTATCACAAAGTGCTTTACAGATTACAGCATTTAAAACAATACTATTGGCACCCCTCCCATCCCCTCGAATATACAGATCTCTCAATCACACACTCAAACTTTAACCCCACCGTCTACACACACACACACACACACACACACACACACACACACACACACACATCGAGAATAAAATAAATAGATACATAAGGCTGGGTACAGATGGACAAGTGTGGAAACTCCATTTGAGGAGCCGTCTGCGCCGGGACACAGGACAGAGACAACACACCTCCACCTGAGCACCAACAGGACAGCACCCACACACTCACAACCTATCACTGCTCCCGAGCCAGAGGGCCCCTTCAGAGGAAACACTTGGAAAGCCTAAAAATATAAGAAACCATCTAAAAACACTCATAAGAGTTTAAAATCCAGAAGTAAAGGCAAGAGGGGCGAAAGGGCCGTGAAGGTTCATAAGGTAAAAGCTGTTCTGAAAGATAAGAAGTGCCCAGACCATTAAGACACTTAAATGAACTTTAAAGAACTTTAAAGTCGATCCTGAAACACATACACATGGGGAGCCAATGCGGCGACTCTAAAACTGGTGTGGTCCCGCCTCCTGGTCTTTGTCAGGACACGAGCTGTTGAATTTTGTAATAGTTGTAAACCTGAGATACTCTTTTTGGGAAGATCAGAAAGCAGGGCATTACAGTAGTCAATACGACGGATATACGTCCCCGTATACAATACGGGGATAAAAGCATGCATTAGCGTCTCCGTGTTGGCCCGAGAGAGAATGGGGCGGACTTTGGCTATTCAAATATTGTTCTGTTCAGTGCTACCCCAGAACACTGAATTGCAAATTAACTTGGCAAAATATCAAACTGATCAAATCAGATTGGTCAAATACCATACCATACCATCTTTATTTAACAACTTTACAGCTTGGCCAAAGTGCTGTACACAAAAAGACACATAGGCAAAAAAAAAAAAAAAAGATTTGGGTTCAAGATAACTAATCTACTTTCCATGCATGAGAAATTCTTCCAATAAATGTACTTTTACATACACTTTTACAGTACCAGACACACAATGTCTGGTACTGGCACATAAGAAAAACTGCTCAAACAACACATGTCATGTGACATGAGGCATGTCTCAAATCAAATAGTTGCTCTTCAGCAAAGATTTTGGCAAACAAAAACTACAACTACAGTATAACTCAGAAATGCACAGCTGGGTTATACATACAGTATGCAAACTCCTTTATTCATTAATCTATTCTGAGGTCTGAGAGGGGAACAAGCAATTGTTTGAACAACATATTATTGTTACTTATCTTTATCGATAAGCAAATTCAGTACATGTAATAAGTCTTGAATGCACTTGGTAGTTTGTTAGACTGGTTTGGCAATCTAAAAAAAAAAAACTGAAGGCTGCAGAAATCAATATTACGACAGGATACTAACAATACTTGTAAAACAGCCTTCACATGGTTAGTATAAACAACACTCATCTATTGCTACATAAAACTGGATAGAAAGTTTGAAACAAAATTGAACTGAAAAGTCTCTTAAGGTGTGTCTGCAGGAGGTTAGTGCAAATGTGTTGGGAGGAAGGTCACTATTTGCATTCAGGGGTGAACCAAATTACAGGCAAATGAACAAACAAAACCAAAACGGAGGTGGTTGCAAATGTAGCCTAAATGACACATGAAACTTCAGATTGCACAAATCAATAATACACAGCACTTAGTATTTGCATCAAGATTATCTAAAAGCTGCTAGTTTTCATAAAGCAACTGTTTAGGTCGTCCTTAGACTGTAAAACAAAGCGAGACACAACTGAGAGAGCCTGATCATCATCCTGCTTTTGCTGAAAGAAGCATGGTTTCTTATTATTACAATGTAGGCAAATATCTACTTTAAAATTGGATTGAATCCAAAATCGCATCCACCATGTTCAATAAAATGTAGTTGTATTGTTGCATTAATCATGAATTACTTTGCATCGTTTTGACCACAGTCCTGTATCTGAGCACACACATTACCTTAAAGATGGTGCACTTGTCTTTACTGCATAGTGTAAGCCAGGAGCCTCCAACCTTTTTACATGATGATCTTTTATTTAATTTGCTTTACTTTTAACAAAAGCGACAGAGAGCATCAATGAGAGTTGTCAAATTATTTCAACAAAAAAGATTTTTGTCCTTTTACTCTACATTATGTACCTAAAAGTTTTCAGATTCTGTTCAAAATGTTCAACACCCAAAGAAAATGTATCTAAAATGTGACTTATCAAGCACGTGTAGAAATGTTGAAAGCCTTGACCAAGAAAGGGCTGGAGAGCAACTAGTTGGAGATCCACATTAAGCTGCTGCTCGTTCCCCATAGAATATGAAACTGAATATATTTATATATTTTATGAAAAGAGAGCAAATGCTTTAAATGTGAATGTTTTATGTCGGCCAATTATTAACAATGAATACAATGTTAGAGAAGAATTAACCGCAATTAATCGAATTTCACAAGTGTGAATTATCCGATTAAAAAAAATGTAGGCGGGTAGCTTTGCCTGATTCGACATGATTCATAGCTCCTTGATGGTTTTCCGTACATCTTTACATACTATCATCCAGCCATGAAGGTAGGTTTGCATAAATTGTCAGTATTTCTGTCCCCTGTCCCAGTCCCATGAGTCCTAATCCAATGGCCTCTTCACCTTTCAGGCTGCTGGTCTTAGCCTTTGCACTAAGACAATGCGGTTCAAGGGAATGGTTTCAAAATGTGTCCACCAGCTTGTTTGACTTGTCCGGAGACATTATGATCGGGGGGCTCTTTCCGTTGAACGATATTTCCAGCAACCTAAGCAAACGGGTCAAGCCGGATGAGATCAAATGTGCAAGGTCAGTCATTTTGAAATGTAATCTAGTATATCACTCTATGGGACGTTTTTTGTGATATTTCTGTAGAATAGACTGCCACTGTATTCATGTCGAAATCTATTATGATTTATGCGTTAAATCTGACGTTTGCAGTTTAAACACATATGGACTGGGGCTCGCCATAGTGATGAAGTATGCAGTGGATGAAGTCAATGCCAATCCGAAGCTGTTACCCAGGATCAAGTTGGGTTATAAAATATATGACACATGTACACAGCCTTCAGTCATTGTCAGACCAACGCTCTCCTTTCTGACGGAGAAATACACCAAAGTGCTTTCGGTTCAGTGCAACTACACAGATTACGAGACCAGCATGGTTGCAGTTATTGGTCCAAACGGGTCGGAGATGGTATCAATCATCGGAAAACTATTGGGATTCTTCCTGATGCCACAGGTAGGTGTTAATGGTATTGTTATGAATTTGCCTTTTATTCGTGGTTGTGGGATCTTGGGTAAATACCAAACCGAGACATCCAATCAGCTTTAAAATGAGACAGTGTTAAAATTATAGTATAGTTAGAAAAACAAGTCAAACCTATTTTTAATACTGATTTTATTATTGCTGCTCGACAAAGGACAATGACCACAACACTACAGCACTAACTGTAGCTCGACAGTCAACAAGAAATCACCTTAGGGGGGGGAAAAAACTCTCTTCTTGATCAATATCAAGTATTGATTTGATTTTAAAGTGTCATATTAATAACAAATTCATCTCTTGCTCACATCCTACGACAGACCATTCAGTATCATTCAACACACACATAAAAATTCTCAGCCACAGAATTGAATTGAGTGTAAACCTGAATTATAAAAAGTCCCATGATGATAACTGCATGGCCCTAAAATATAGATATTTTAAATGCTGTAAGAAAAGAAAAGCTTGTGCCCTTATAGTGTGTCATTATCTTATTTTTAGATCAGTTACCGAGCCACCAGTCCCAAGTTCAGTGACAAGACTGTGTACCCGTCATTCTTCCGCACGGTGCCCAGTGACAAGCGGCAAGTGGAGGTGATGGTGCAGCTGATACAGGAGTTTCAGTGGAACTGGGTGGCAGTTATTGGCAGTGAGGAGGAGTACGGTAAGATGGGAGTGCAGGAGTTCTCCAAAGTGGCAGAGATGCACTCTCTGTGTGTGGCCTTCCAGGCCTTGATCCCAGTCTATACTGATCCAGGACCAACCATAGACAACATCATCAGCAACATTAAATCCACCAACATTAGCGTCATTGTGGTGTTCTCACTACCCGACGAAGCAGCTGCATTGATGAAGAAGGTAAGAAAGCAGATAGTGAAGCTTAAATATATTCATTATTACTACTATTTGAATTCAGGTCATAATCCACAAAATCATTGGAGTGTGGATCGGCACCACAAGTTGGGCAAATAGCAACGTAGTGAGTGACATCCCAGGCATCCAGTCCATTGGGACGGTGATTGGGTTCATAGATAAGACCCAGAGAGTGGATCTGCTGACTGAATACACACAAACACTCTTCACTAAAATCAGCGAGGAGAACGTGAACTCAACACACACTGAAACAGGAAGCTATTCCAGTGATCCATGTCCACAGTGCAGGAGCCTGTCTCCTGCTAATATCAGCATTGTGGAGCATTCAGCAGTGCAGCAGGCAGCTTTCAGTGTCTATGCTGCCATCTACAGTGTGGCAAAGGCACTGCACCAACTTCTCAACTGTAACAACAGTGTGTGTGACTGGGAACCTGTGACTAAGATTTATCCATGGAAGGTTAGTGTTGATATCCTCCTCATTCATGACGTAACAGACATTGATAGAAAAGCTATTTTTACTTCAGCTGTTGCAGGTTTTGAAGAACTTTTCTTTTGACATAAACGGTACCAACTTTGAATATGACAACGATGGCAACCCAAACATTGGGTATGAAGTGATCCAGTGGGTTTGGAATAGTTCAAATTTACGTTTTCAATATGTTGGGACCTATCTGCACAATTTGTCCATTGACAAAGCCCTCTTCACATGGCACACTGAGGATTCAACAGTAAGATAAAAAAAGATACAGTTGGGGTATTAATTAGTGATAATTGAATTCAGTCCTGCTCAATTGAATTCTCTATAAACACTGCAGGTGCCAGTGTCCAGGTGCTCCGCTAACTGTGAACCCGGACAGGTGCGCAAAGTTAAAGGCTTCCACTCCTGCTGCTTCGACTGCATCAACTGTCAGCCCGGGACCTACCAGGCCAAGCCAGGTGAGGACTCCCAACACAAAATGTGCTCTTCTGACAGAACTTAACGCCTCTAAATAAAATATTTCCAGATGACGTCCAGTGCACTCCGTGCCCAAAGGGCCAGTGGTCCACCCTGCGCAGCACGTCCTGCACTGAGCCCACCTTTGAGGTGTTGTGGTGGGACAGCATAGAGTCAGTGCTCATGCTGTTGGCTGGAGCGCTGTTGCTGCTGTCCCAGAGCTTGGTGCTGCTGCTGTTCCTCAGACACAGAAGCACCCCGCTGGTGATGGCCTCAGGTGGGACCCTGACCTTTGTGGCACTACTCAGCCTGATGGGGGCGTGTCTGAGCCTGCTGCTGTTTTTTGGACAGCCCACAGATGTAGTGTGTCGTCTGCAGCTGCCGTTCACCTCCTTTTGTCAAACAGTTGCTCTGTCCATCGTCGGCTCCATTTCTCTACAGGTGACAAGCCACGGTCCCATTAAAACCTATACGAACTTACCAGTCATTACTAGCATGGTTTCAACCCTGTTTCCACAGATCTTCTTTGTGACAGAGTTCCCAGAGCAGGCGGCTCCTCACATCAGCACTATCCGGGGCCCCGGCAGCTGGATCCTGGTGCTGTCCTGCTGTGTGGCTCAGGCTGGGATATGTGGCTGGTTTGTGCAGGAGGCTCCGTCTCTCTCGTTGTACATGGAGAACATGGAGATTAACTTTGTGTCTTCATTCCTGACGTGTCCCGTGGAACCTTCGATTGGCTTCGCTCTGTTGCAGGGCTCAAACGTAGCCCTGGCGCTGGTCTCCTTCATGTGCACCTTCATGGCTGTGAAGCCTCTGCATCAGTACAACGTGTCCCGGGACATCACCTTCGCCTGCCTCATCTACTGCGTCATCTGGGTCTCCTTTATCCCCATTTATATCGGACTGAACACCAAAATGAAGTCCATAGCACACGTCTCTTTCTCTCTCACCAGTAACTTTGGACTGATGGCAGCATATTATTTCCCCAAGTGCTATCTGATTATGAGGAAACCTGAGCTCAATAAAGTAGAGTATTTCTGCACTGTTCTGGAGGGAGCCCCTCCAACTCCTCCTCTGGACGAGCCTCAGCCCAACACTGAGACTGAGTCTCGGCACTAATAATAATAATAATAATAATAATAATAATAATAATAATGCATTAGTCTTAAATATCGCTTTTCCAGACGCTCAAAGTTGCTTTTACAATTTCATGCATTATTCATTCACTCCATGTGATGGTAAACTACTGTTGTAGCCACAGCTACCATTTAAATGCCATTTAATCCGGCCCACAGCTCCCTCAATTTCACATGACCTATTTACAGATTATTATTATATTCAATATATGTGATTTAGTGCAATTTAATTGAGCAGAATTAACTTAAATTTGTCATTGGTGCTGTTCTCTGACACAAATCAAGTTTCTCATGCGGCCCTTGTAAAAAATGAATTGCTGAACCCTACAAGTTATCCATGAGTTATGTATGAAATAACAATTTGTAAAAAACAAAAATACAGACACACCTTTGTTTTACGTTATGGGAAAAAGGTAAATACAATAGATTCAAACATTCAAAATCATCTTTGATTATCAGTATTCAAGTCAATACATTCAGTTGAGTTGCCTTACTATGTTTACAAGTTTCTAATAATACCATCATTAACCACATAATTTAAAGGAAAAAAAGTTTGATCGCTTATAAAAGGAAATAAGCAAAGGTGTGTACTTTCACTGTAAGATTACACTGTTTTTGTTTTAAAAATACCTATCTATGCCTGAGCATATATTGATTTTAGTGGTAAATGTTATCTTTTATTTTGTGTGTGATTTCAAATAGTGATCCCTTCAATGCATTAAAGGTTCATTAGTGAACATGGGGAAAATATTTCTGCTCATCCGTTTTGTGAACTGGTGTGAAGATATGTTTGAATCATGGGGAGGCAGTGCAACTATAGGCTACTAAATCATAAAACTTTCTATTATGTGCTATATAAGAGCTTGTTTGGATGTGTGCGTGCATATACAGCAGAGACAGGGCTCAATCATGTTTGCCTTCCTAAACACACATTTCAAACTCATCATAACCTTAACCTTAATAAGAGCTATCAAATGAGGTATGGCAGGGTCACAAACTTGTGCTTGTATCCTCAAAATGTATCTGAAGTCAACCCGCACAGGTGGAGCTGTGATTGTTAGAGCACATGCTCATCTTCTGTCAGCGCCTGGTTTCATCCGGCAGAAATCCACAAACAAATTACATTAAAATATTCCGGAAACATAAATGCCACCATCCCAGCAACAACATGTGAACATGACATGCAAAAGGTTGTATTTACATGTAACACATGACACTTGTAATAACAATTTTACTTAAAATATCTGTGACAATAGTGATGTGGACAATCTATTTGAGTAATTATCAAGTGAGTAAAAAGGCGCCAATTTCTTTAGTTAGTCTTTAAGCAGTATTTTAGAGCAGTATAGTGTAGAGACAACTGGCAGTGGATTCACACCATTAGAAAGGACCTAAAGGAGGGGCCTAACACACCAGCTGGCTTCAATGCATGGAAGTGACTTTGCATATCCCAGTATTTCAGTTCTGTCAAACCTGTTCATTAGAGGCTGACAGCTTCAACCATAATGGCTTCAACAAGTTTGAAGCAGCTTCTTGTCTTATATTGTGCACTAACTCAGGTTTACAGTTCAAATGAATGGTTTAACAATGTTTCAACTAATCTGTTCGATTTGCCTGGAAACATTATCCTCGGAGGACTATTCCCGACCAACTTGCTGACCAGTAACCTCAGTGAACGGACCATGCCTGACGACATCACTTGTACAAGGTAAACCAGTACAAGTACAGACACGCAATAAGAATTATGGAAAGCACATTTTTAACTACAGAAAATGTTTTTGTTTTCACAGTTTGGATGTATTTGGACTTGGCCTTTCCATTGTGATGAAATATGCCGTAGATGAAGTTAATGCCAACACAACGCTTCTACCTGGAATTAAATTAGGTTACAAAATATACAATACATGCAGACAACCTTCAGTCATCGTGCAGCCCACACTTTCCTTCCTCACTAATAAGTCAACAGAGCTGCTCTCGGTGGAGTGCAACTACACCGACTATGAGACTAGCAGCGCCGCAGTCATCGGGCCCTTCAGCTCAGAGATGGTTTCCATCATTGGAAAATTACTGGGGTTCTTTCTCATGCCACAGGTATGTCATAATACACGGATGCAGAAATTGGTGTACTTTAGATAGCCTTACATTTTATACAGACTGAGTTTAGATAAAGCCCAGAGGTGTTCATGTGAACCTACACAGTTTCACATTAGAAGAGAAAAAGGCAATTGACTGACCCTATTCCATAAACTTACACTTTTGATTGGATAAACCAATCACAACTGGCACCTTACAAGTTGCCAATTATGAGATGACCAACTTGTTTAATCATCATAATCTAGCTAAAGTCAAATCGAATCAAACCCTTACTTGTGACAATGTGTTATATTTTTGCACACATTTACTTCTTACTGTTGACATTTTAGCATTAATTAATGAGCCACTACGTACATTGTTATCTCAGATCAGCTATGGAGCCACCAGTGACAAGTTCAGTGACAAGACTGTGTACCCGTCGTTCTTCCGCACGGTGCCCAGTGACAAGTGGCAGGTGGAGGCGATGGTGCAGCTGATACAGGAGTTTCAGTGGAACTGGGTGGCAGTTGTCGGCAGTGAGGAGGAGTACGGGCAGATGGGAGTGCAGGAGTTCTCCAAACTGGCACAGAAGAGCTCTCTGTGCGTGGCCTACCAGGCCTTGATCCCAGTCTACACTGATCCAGGACCAACAATTCACTTCCTCATTGACCACATTAAAAAAACCAATGTCGGCGTCATTGTGGTGTTCTCACTGGCTGAACCAGCAGCTGCATTCTTTACAGAGGTAAGAGCATAAAGGATGTGTGTAGTGTTACAGTATTACTGGTCTTCGGGGCTTTGCTCCCGCAATTTACAAGTTTCTTCTAATAATGACTTGTATTTTTACGCAATGAATTCAAATTCAGTCATACAAGAATGGTATTATAATGATGTTAAAGGACAATGTTAAATACGACTCTATGGCCAGAGGTGCTTAAAAAAAATTCCTTTGGGGGTAAAAGGAAGATGTTAGTGGACAAAAGGCCGAACATAATAAAACATATTGAAGAGTCTTTACTCCACTGCAGAAGTGGCGCAACTTCTCAAACAATAACTGAATTCAGAGTCAAAGTCAAGTAAAATTCCCAGTAATTGCGGGTCAATTAAATACAACTGTCAATTTCAGGTCATAAAGAACAATATGACTGGTGTGTGGATTGGCAGCACGAGTTGGATAAACAACAGAAAACTCACCTTGCTCCCGGGCATGAACAATATCGGCACAATCATTGGATTCACTGACAAGACCCAGAATGTGGAGCTGCTCACTGACTACACGCGCACTCTTTTCACCAAAATCAGTGAAGAGAGAAAAAACGTAAAACACCCACCAACCCACAACTATGACCCGAGTGACCCCTGTCCACAATGTTGGAGCTTATCTCCAGCCAATGTAAGCATCGTGGAGGACGCCGCCGTTCAGCAACAGGCTTTTAGTGTCTATGCTGCCGTTTACAGTGTGGCAGAGGCTTTGCATCAACTTCTACACTGTAACAAGACCGTGTGTGACTGGAAACCTGGGACAACTAAAGTCTATCCATGGATGGTGAGAGAGAGACTCTTAACTCAGTACTGTGAGCCAGTTTAGTGACGTTGAAACATTTAAAAGAACTTGAGTAAAAAGCAACAAATAAAATGCTTTTGTAGCTGTAAGGAAAGAGTATTTTGCTTATATATTTGTACAATATGACTTCTTCCAAAGATATGTTTGTACCAACTGTAAATAAAATAAATAAATTATAAAAAATAAATTATTTAACAATTATTTTTGTTGTTGCAGCTGATGCAGGTTTTAAAGAACATTTCCATTGACATAAATGGCACCAACTTCAAGTTTAACAGTGACGGAAACCCAAATGTTGGGTACAATGTGATCCAGTGGGTTTGGGGAAACTCTGTACATTTACAAAACGTTGGAAGTTTTCTGTCAAATTTATCCATTGACAAATCCAACTTTACATGGCACACTAAGGATTCAGTGGTACGATGCAAAAAAACTAAATTGTATTAAGTAAATTAGTTCAGTCTTTCTCAATTGAATTCTCTATAAACACTGCAGGTGCCAGTGTCCAGGTGCTCCGCTAACTGTGAACCCGGACAGGTGCGCAGAGTTAAAGGCTCCCACTCCTGCTGCTTCGACTGCATCAACTGTCAGCCCGGGACCTACCAGGCCAAGCCAGGTGAGGACTCCCAACACAAAATGTGCTCTTCTGACAGAACTTAACGCCTCTAAATAAAATATTTCCAGATGACGTCCAGTGCACTCCGTGCCCAAAGGGCCAGTGGTCCACCCTGCGCAGCACGTCCTGCACTGAGCCCACCTTTGAGGTGTTGTGGTGGGACAGCATAGAGTCAGTGCTCATGCTGTTGGCTGGAGCGCTGTTGCTGCTGTCCCAGAGCTTGGTGTTGCTGCTGTTCCTCAGACACAGAAGCACCCCGCTGGTGATGGCCTCAGGTGGGACCCTGACCTTTGTGGCACTACTCAGCCTGATGGGGGCGTGTCTGAGCCTGCTGCTGTTTTTTGGACAGCCCACAGATGTAGTGTGTCGTCTGCAGCTGCCGTTCACCTCCATTTGTCAAACAGTTGCTCTGTCCATCGTCGGCTCCATTTCTCTACAGGTGACAAGCCACGGTCCCATTAAAACCTATACGAACTTACCAGTCATTACTAGCATGGTTTCAACCCTGTTTCCACAGATCTTCTTTGTGACAGAGTTCCCAGAGCAGGCGGCTCCTCACATCAGCACTATCCGGGGCCCCGGCAGCTGGATCCTGGTGCTGTCCTGCTGTGTGGCTCAGGCTGGGATATGTGGCTGGTTTGTGCAGGAGGCTCCGTCTCTCTCGTTGTACATGGAGAACATGGAGATTAACTTTGTGTCTTCATTCCTGACGTGTCCCGTGGAACCTCTGATTGGCTTCGCTCTGTTGCAGGGCTCAAATGTAGCCCTGGCGCTGGTCTCCTTTATGTGCACCTTCATGGCTGTGAAGCCTCTGCATCAGTACAACGTGTCCCGGGACATCACCTTCGCCTGCCTCATCTACTGCGTCATCTGGGTCTCCTTTATCCCCATTTATATCGGACTGAACACCAAAATTAAGTCCATAGCACACATCTCTTTCTCTCTCACCAGTAACTTTGGACTGATGGCAGCATATTATTTCCCCAAGTGCTATCTGATTATGAGGAAACCTGAGCTCAATAAAGTAGAGTATTTCTGCACTGTTCTGGAGGGAGCCCCTCCAACTCCTCCTTCGGACGAGCCTCAGCCCAACACTGAGACTGAGTCTCGGCACTAATAATAATAATAATAATAATAATCATAATAATAATATTGAATTAGTCTTAAATAACGCTTTTCCAGACGCTCAAAGTTGCTTTTACAATTTCATGCATTATTCATTCACTCCATATGATGGGAAACTACTGTTGTAGCCACAGCTCCCCTGGGGTAGACTGACAGAATTGATGCTGCCAGTCTGTGCTATCGGCCCCTCTGACCAGCACCACTCACTCACTCACTACATTCACCCAGGCTTCCTGGTGTTCCCAAACGGTCTCCCATCCAAGTACCAACCAGGTCCTACCCTGCTTAGCTTCCCAGATCTGACAGGATTGGGCATAGCAAAGGCAGTATGGCAGTATGGTAATGTCCTGCAGTTTAGCCACACATAACAGAACAGATGGGTGTGCTGGTAAGTAAAGTCACGTCATGCACCCAATCAAAACTGAGAGAAATAGTCTTTCTTCAAATAGTCAGATATAATAAACTGTATATTATAGCCTCTGTATCGTACGCATTACCTGGTTATGGCTCAGTTAGTCAATACTTTGTGTACACAGCTTATCTTTGCAAACCCATATGAATGTTTGTACAGAAAGGGTGTAAGTGAGTGTAATTCGTAAACATGTTTGTCTCTAACTCGAAAAGATGCATCACTCAATTAATTTACTTTGGGTTGCAGAAAGTGCTCCAATTAAAAAATACAGTGTATATTACAAGATGTCGTGTTATGTAACTTCTTTTGCAAGACATGTATTCAAATGTTTCGCGGAATAGTTTTTTCTACTGCTGGAAACCACAATAAACCAGGCTGTGCTGTGACGTCTGTCATTCTTGTGAATTTGCATTGGCCACAGATACATTAGAACAGCGGTGGGCAAACTACAGCCCGCGGGCCAAATTCAGCTCGCCAAGCCATTTAATCCGGCCCACAGCTCCCTCAATTTCACATGACCTATTTACAGATTATTATTATATTCAATATATGTGATTTAGTGCAATTTAATTGAGCAGAATTAACTTAAATTTGTCATTGGTGCTGCTCTATGACACAAATCAAGTTTCTCATGTGGCCCTTGTAAAAAATGAATTGCTGAACCCTACAAGTTATCCATGAGTTATGTATGAAATAACAATTTGTAAAAAACAAAAATACAGACACACCTTTGTTTTACGTTATGGGAAAAAGGTAAATACAATAGATTCAAACATTCAAAATCATCTTTGATTATCAGTATTCAAGTCAATACATTCAGTTGAGTTGCCTTACTATGTTTACAAGTTTCCAATAATACCATCATTAACCACATAATTTAAAGGAAAAAAAGTTTGATCGCTTATAAAAGGAAATAAGCAAAGGTGTGTACTTTCACTGTAAGATTACACTGTTTTTGTTTTAAAAATACCTATCTATGCCTGAGCATATATTGATTTTAGTGGTAAATGTTATCTTTTCTGATCTCCGGCCGCGTGTCTCGGACACTCGGGTGAAGAGAGGGGCTGAACTGTCAACCGATCACCACCTGGTGGTGAGCTGGATCCGCTGGCAGGGGAAGAAGCCGGTCAGACCTGGCAGGCCCAAACGTGTTGTGAGGGTCTGTTGGGAACGTCTGGTGGATCCCTCTGTCAGTAGGGTCTTTAACTCCCACCTCCGGAAGAGCTTCATCCAGATTCCGAGGGAGGTAGGGGACATGGAGTCCGAGTGGACCATGTTCTCCTCCTCCATTGTCGATGCGGCTGCTCGTAGTTGTGGCCGTAAGGTCTCTGGTGCCTGTCGCGGCGGCAACCCCCGAACCCGGTGGTGGCGCCCGGAAGTAAGGGATGCCGTCAAGCTGAAGAAGGAGTCCTATCTGGCCTTGTTGGCTTGTGGGACTCCGGAGGCAGCTGAGAGGTACCGGCAGGCCAAGCGTGCTGCAGCTCGTGTGGTCAAAGAGGCAAAAACTCAGGTCTGGGAGGAGTTCGGAGAAGCCATGGAGGAGGACTATCGGTCGGCCTCGAAGAGATTCTGGCAAACCATCCGGCGCCTCAGGAGGGGGAAGCAGTGCTTCACCAACACTGTTTACAGTGCGGGTGGGGAGCTGCTGACCTCGACTGGGGATGTGGTCGGGCGGTGGAAGGAGTACTTCGAGGATCTCCTCAATCCCACTGTCACGTCTTCCGATGAGGAGGCAGAGGCTGGGGACTCGGCGGGGGGCTCATCCATCACCCAGGCTGAAGTCACCGAGGTGGTTAGAAAGCTCCTCGGTGGCAGGGCCCCGGGGGTGGATGAGATTCGTCCCGAGTACCTTAAGTCTCTGGATGTTGTAGGGCTGTCTTGGCTGACACGTCTCTGCAACATCGCGTGGCGGTTGGGGACAGTGCCTCTGGATTGGCAGACCGGGGTGGTGGTCCCCCTCTTCAAGAAGGGGGATCGGAGAGTGTGCTCCAATTACAGAGGGATCACACTTCTCAGCCTCCCTGGTAAGGTCTATTCCAGGGTGCTGGAGAGGAGGATCCGGCCAATAGTCGAACCTCGGATTCAGGAGGAACAATGCGGTTTTCGTCCTGGTCGTGGAACACTGGACCAGCTCTATACCCTTCATCGGGTGCTCGAGGGTTTGTGGGAGTTCGCCCAACCAGTCCACATGTGCTTTGTGGACCTGGAGAAAGCGTTCGACCGTGTCCCTCGTGGTGCCCTGTGGGGGGTGCTCCGGGAGTATGGGGTCCGGGGCCCTCTACTAAGGGCTGTCCGTTCCCTGTATGACCGTAGCAGGAGCTTGGTTCGCATTGCCGGCAGTAAGTCAGACCTGTTCCCGGTGCGTGTTGGGCTCCGCCAGGGCTGCCCTTTGTCACCGGTTCTGTTCATTACTTTTATGGACAGAATTTCTAGGCGCAGCCAGGGGCCGGAGGGTGTCCGGTTTGGGAACCTCAGAATCTCATCTCTGCTTTTTGCAGATGATGTTGTTCTGTTGGCTTCATCAAATCAGGACCTTCAGCACGCACTGGGGCGGTTTGCAGCCGAGTGTGAAGCGGCCGGGATGAGGATCAGCACCTCCAAATCTGAGGCCATGGTTCTCGACCGGAAAAAGGTGGCTTCCCCGCTTCAGGTCGGTGGGGTGTCCTTGCCTCAAGTGGAGGAGTTCAAGTATCTCGGGGTCCTGTTCACGAGTGAGGGACGGATGGAGCGTGAGATCGGTAGACGGATCGGTGCGGCGTCAGCAGTGATGCGGTCGCTGTATCGGACTGTTGTGGTGAAGAGGGAGCTGAGCCAAGCGGCAAAGCTCTCGATTTACCGATCGATCTACGTTCCCACCCTCACCTATGGTCATGAGATCTGGGTAATGACCGAAAGGACAAGATCGCGAATACAAGCGGCCGAAATGAGTTTCCTTCGCAGGGTGGCTGGGCGCACCCTCCGAGATCGGGTGAGGAGCTCAGTTACCCGGGAGGAGCTCGGACTCGAGCCGCTACTCCTCCACGTCGAAAGGAGCCAGCTGAGGTGGCTAGGGCATCTGTTCCGGATGCCTCCTGGTCGCCTCCCTCGTGAGGTGTTCCAGGCATGTCCTATTGGGAGGAGGCCTCGTGGAAGGCCCAGGACACGCTGGTGGGACTATGTCTCCGAGCTGGCCTGGTGTCGCCTCGGGGTCCCCCCAGAACAGCTGGAGGAGGTGTGCGTGGATCGGGAAGTCTGGGCATCTCTGCTGAGACTGCTGCCCCCGCGACCCGGCCCCGGATAAAGCGGAAGAAAATGGATGGATGGATGGATGGATGTTATCTTTTATTTTGTGTGTGATTTCAAATAGTGATCCCTTCAATGCATTAAAGGTTCATTAGTGAACATGGGGAAAATATTTCTGCTCATCCATTTTGTGAACTGGTGTAAAGATATGTTTGAATCATGGGGAGGCAGTGCAACTATAGGCTACTAAATCATAACACTTTCTATTATGTGCTATATAAGAGCTTGTTTGGATGTGTGCGTGCATATACAGCAGAGACAGGGCTCAATCATGTTTGCCTTCCTAAACACACATTTCAAACTCATCATAACCTTAACCTTAATAAGAGCTATCAAATGAGGTATGGCAGGGTCACAAACTTGTGCTTGTATCCTCAAAATGTATCTGAAGTCAACCCGCACAGGTGGAGCTGTGATTGTTAGAGCACATGCTCATCTTCTGTCAGCGCCTGGTTTCATCCGGCAGAAATCCACAAACAAATTACATTAAAATATTCCGGAAACATAAATGCCACCATCCCAGCAACAACATGTGAACATGACATGCAAAAGGTTGTATTTACATGTAACACATGACACTTGTAATAACAATTTTACTTAAAATATCTGTGACAATAGTGATGTGGACAATCTATTTGAGTAATTATCAAGTGAGTAAAAAGGCGCCAATTTCTTTAGTTAGTCTTTAAGCAGTATTTTAGAGCAGTATAGTGTAGAGACAACTGGCAGTGGATTCACACCATTAGAAAGGACCTAAAGGAGGGGCCTAACACACCAGCTGGCTTCAATGCATGGAAGTGACTTTGCATATCCCAGTATTTCAGTTCTGTCAAACCTGTTCATTAGAGGCTGACAGCTTCAACCATAATGGCTTCAACAAGTTTGAAGCAGCTTCTTGTCTTATATTGTGCACTAACTCAGGTTTACAGTTCAAATGAATGGTTTAACAATGTTTCAACTAATCTGTTCGATTTGCCTGGAAACATTATCCTCGGAGGACTATTCCCGATCAACTTGCTGACCAGTAACCTCAGTGAACGGACCACGCCTGACGACATCACTTGTACAAGGTAAACCAGTACAAGTACAGACACGCAATAAGAATTATGGAAAGCACATTTTTAACTACAGAAAATGTTTTTGTTTTCACAGTTTGGATGTATTTGGACTTGGCCTTTCCATTGTGATGAAATATGCCGTAGATGAAGTTAATGCCAACACAACGCTTCTACCTGGAATTAAATTAGGTTACAAAATATACAATACATGCAGAGAACCTTCAGTCATCGTGCAGCCCACACTTTCCTTCCTCACGAATAAGTCAACAGAGCTGCTCACGGTGGAGTGCAACTACACCGACTACGAGACTAGCAGCGCCGCAGTCATCGGGCCCTTAAGCTCAGAGATGGTTTCCATCATTGGAAAATTACTGGGGTTCTTTCTCATGCCACAGGTATGTCATAATACACGGATGCAGAAATTGGTGTACTTTAGATAGCCTTACATTTTATACAGACTGAGTTAAGATAAAGCCCAGAGGTGTTCATGTGAACCTACACAGTTTCACAGTAGAAGAGAAAAAGGCAATTGACTGACCCTATTCCATAAATGGAGATAAAGTAGTTATCTGAAGTTTCCAGAGCAGGACCATACCTCACCCACGAGGCCAGTAGACTATTTAAGCCAACCAATTACTGACCTCGTCCTCTCGTTCCGGGCTTCCGGCTCTCCTTGTTTCCGTTTCCCGTCACTACGCCCCGATTGCATCATACCGGCTTCGCAAGTCTACTCGTGATACGGTAATCTTCTCTCTTACCTCATGTCGCAGCTGTTGGTAGTCTGTAAGTCCTCTCCATTATCTTTGTATGTTGCTCGTCTTACTGGCGTCCTGCGGCTGGGTCCCCCCTGTCCAAGCCTGCTACCGGCTCTAAGCCGGGTTCCACGTGGGCGCCACACTACTGTACTTCCGTGCCGGTTGTCAGTGGAGCATGCATCCATCTAAGCAAGGGATCCTCAAACTTTTTTCTCTGGGGGCCACATTATCGTTCCTGACTGTGATGGGGGCCGGGTTGGCTATAACATAGAATTGTATGATCCACACCAAAAGGCCTCATTGTGAAGTCGAGATAAGTCGCCATCTCCACTACTATATCCACAAGATCAACACTTGATTCCAGGCACATATTTGTTTAGCTGTAGTGGTTTGCAAAAATAGTAATAATTTCTTCACACGTTGTTAATTTGAAATAACACAAGTATTCCATTTATTTTTATTTTCAAATAAAACATCATTGCGTAATGTGACCAGAGTTCGCTTTGGCGCATCCCGTAGCCTAGCCCGTTTCTGTTGGCATCTACAATACGCCATTTCACGTCACAAAAATTACAATCAAACATATCCTGAAGTAACAACTCTTTTGAATCAATGTTGTGAGTACGTGGACAATATGATCTGTAGCGTGCCGAGTGTACCCACAAAAACTTTGTGGGAATAGGAGACATCGAGCTCCATAAAAGCGTTCGCTGGATCACAAGCTGCAAAACACTGCTTGTTTTATGAAAATCCGTCGCATATTTACGTAAAAAACCTGCTCTAAAGATGATGAAATAAGTTGTGACTCACTTCAATGAACGCGTGTACGGCGGCAAAGAGCGGCCGCGACCGGCATTTTTTGACTCGCTCCAACCCGCCCCAAGATCAAAGGAGAATTTCATGACCCGACCCGATCCCACGGGGACCGCGGTGGAACCCGCGCATCACAAACAGACATGTTATTTGCCAAATTGCATTTTTTTTTTTTTTTAAATAGACCATTACCACTTTAGGGAATTGCCTCATCGGACCGGTTCAAGTGGTGGAGGGGCTGGGGGCCGGTCAAATGGGCGTGGCGGGCCGTACTCGTCCCGCGGCCATTAGTTTGAGGACCCCGATCTAAGCCGTGCTGTAGTGTCCACGCGTACTCCAGTCCATGCGGTTTGGGTCCCGTGCATAAAGGGCTCGCAGCGCACCACCTCCTTCTCTACCCAGCCCCCCTCGCCCGTGCACCGCGAGCTTCCTTTACGCGACCATCTATTCTCCGGTGTGTCTCCGGATCGCTCTTGCAGCTAGCCATACTGCTAGCATGCAACTCTGCCAGTTTCCGGGTTGCCAGATCCGTTTTTCTTTATTCAAGGTGAAAACCTTGATTTGGCTCAACTTGCCAAGTTATGCAGTACAGTGCCCTGGTCATTAAAGGGGACATATCATGCATTATTTGCCGCGTTTCCAACATCGTCGTAAATATCACGCTTTGCATTATCATTGATTTCCTTGGTGCAAATGTTTGCCAGAAGAGTTGAGCCATGGCCCCCATGCTGTATTGCGCTCCCTTTGGCACCGGGTACCAGAACTATATCATGTCCCTTGGCACCGAGTTGCCAGATCTCATATCTCTGCCGTACGTTTCCAGCACCCGGTTGCCAGTTTCTTCTACTGTTCGTGTTTCACCCCCGTACTAGGGGCAGCCCGGCTCGGGGCACCCCATGCAATTTTACAGATTGACAACTATTTCTCCAGCTCTAACTATACAGCTTCTGTTTATTCCGCACGATTACATTTCAGCTTCTGCTGACTCAGCTACGCTAACTTGTGTTATATTAGCCCCTGCTTGCTCGCCTCCTTCTAGCTCAGGCCGTCACGGTTCACGCTGATTCATGCTATCTGCCGCCCGTGCCTCAGTCGTCCCCGCCGCATCCCCTCAGTAGATTCTTGGCCGCCTAACCGTCCTTCGGGTTAGGGTTAGGGTCGATGTCACTCCACTTCCTAGCTCCGACTCCGGCGCTAACTGCTTGACCAGACGCCACTCTACGCCGCCTCGCGGTTGTCCTCGTAATCGATCCCAAGCACCTTCGCGCTGGAATATCTCCCACAAGATGTCGGGATGGACCGTCGCAGGCTTGCAGAGGGCGCCAAGGGAGTTCAGCTTCCCGATGGCCTTGTGTATGAAACAGTTTTTAAGTTGACTCAACCTGGCCTGTAGATTCCGCAGTCTCCTCCCTGAAGGCATTACCTTGAAGAGACTGTGTGATGGGTGCGTAGGGTCCCTGGTGATTCTGAGGGCTTTGCGGGTGAGAAGGGTGGAGTACATGTCCTTAATGGAGGGGAGAGGAGCTCCACAGATCTTCTCCGCAGCTCTCACGATGCGCTGGAGGCTCCTTCGGCAGGAGGCAGTGCTGGCGCCGTGCCACACAGTGATGGCACCGTGCCACACAGTCATGGAGCTGGTCAGGATGCTCTCTATAGTCCCTCTGTAGAAGTTGCACATAACAGAGGCTGGGACTCTAGCTCTTCTTAACTTGCGGAGAAAGTAGAGACGCTGATTACTTTTCTTGACCAGAGATGTAGTGTGCATGGTCCAGGAAAGGTTCTCTGTGATGTGCACACCCAGGAACTTAGTGCTGGTCACCCTCTCCACTGCAGCACCATTGATTGTTAGAGGAGCATGCTGGACCCGTGCTCTTCGAAAGTCCACAACAATCTCTTTTGTCATCTCCACATTTAGAGAGAGCTTGTTCTGTGTGCACCACATGGCCAGACTGCTCACCTCACTCCTGTAGTTTGACTCACTCCTGTTGTTAATGAGACCCACCACTGTTGTGTCGTCTGCAAACTTGATGAAGAGGTTTGAGTCGTACTTTGGAACACAGTCATGGGTCAGCATAGTGAACAGGAGGGGGCTCAGCACACAGCCTTGGGGAGTTCCTGTGTTCAGTGTGATGGTTCTGGAAGACTTTCCGCCGACACGTACAGCCTGTGGTCTCCCCGTCAGAAAGTCCAGCAGCCAGTTGTACAGTGATGTGTTGATCCCCAGGTGGAGCAGTTTGTGTATTAGCTGCTGTGGGATTATAGTGTTGAATGCTGAGCTAAAGTCTAAAAACAGCATTCTAACGTAAGAGTCCTTTGTTTCAAGATGAGTGAGGGCTGAATGAAGCGCAGTGGAGATGGCATCTTCAGTTGAGCGATTGGACCGGTAAGCAAACTGGTATGGGTCCAGGGTGGGAGGGAGAACAGATTTGATATGTTACATGACGAGCCGCTCGAAGCACTTCATAAGAATTGGAGTGAGTGCTACTGGGCGGTAGTCATTAAAGCAGGAGGGTGGTGACTTCTTTGGCACCGGAATGATGGTGGTTGCTTTGAGGCACGTTGGGACCACAGCCTGCTGCAGAGATGTGTTAAAAATGTCTGTGAAGACTTCAGTGAGTTCATCAGCGCAACCTTTCAGTACACGACCTGGTATGTTGTCTGGATCCGGTGCTTTGTGTACGTTGATCCTGCTCATAGATCTTCTCACACTCTCTGGAGATAGCTTCAGTACTTGGTCTTCAGGAGGGGGTGTTGACTTTTGTGCCGGGGTTCTGTTGAGTGCCTCGTAGCGAGCAAAGAATTAATTTAGAGCGTTCAACAGAGAGGTGTCACTGTCACAGGTTTGTCGAGGAGGTTT
Organism: Proterorhinus semilunaris; assembly: GCA_021464625.1. Taxonomy (NCBI): domain Eukaryota; kingdom Metazoa; phylum Chordata; class Actinopteri; order Gobiiformes; family Gobiidae; genus Proterorhinus; species Proterorhinus semilunaris. Next base: position 28,276,910 of record CM038344.1, on the reverse strand, counting down.
ATAGTATGTGATGGTCTTTATCCCCTCCCACAGACTCCGAGTGTCTCTGCTGTCTCTGAAGTGATCAGTTATCTTTTTGGAGTACTGCTTCTTGGCTTTTTTGATGCCGCGGGACAGGTTGCCCCTAGCTGTCCGCAGTTTCTCCTTGTCACCAGATTTGAAGGCAGCATTCTGAACCCTCATGAGCCTGAGGACTTCACTTGTAATCCAAGGTTTCTGGTTGGACCTGATAATGATGGTCTTAGGGTCTGAAACATCCTCAGTGCACTTGGTGATGTAGGCAGTGACAGTCTCTGTATACTCCTGGAGATCAGTGTTATTGTTGTGAATGGCAGCCTGCTCGAACATATTCCAATCCGTTGTGTGAAAGCAGTCCTTAAGTTTCTCTAAAGAGTCTTTACTCCACACTTGAATCTGTTTCCGAACCGGTTTAGTGACTCTAACCAGTGGCCTGTATGCTGGCAGTAATAGAATAGTTATGTGGTCCGAGGCACCAAGATGGGGGAGGCGGTGTGCCTTGTACGCTCCTTTTTTGGTGGTGTAAACCAGATCCAGGATGTTGTTTCACCTTGTTGGAAAATCAATGTGTTGATAGACTTTGGGAAAAATGCTCTTTGGGCGTGGTTAAAATCCCCAGCTAAGATGAGAAAGGCATCTGGGTGGGCTGTCTGTTGGTCACTGACACTCTGGAACAGTTCATTCAGTGCCTCTTTCCTGTTTTTATGATTGGAGGTGGGCGGTATGTAGACAGCCACAAGCAGTACAACAGTAAATTCCCTGGGCAGGTAGAAAGGGCGACACTTAATGATAATAAACTCCATGAGGGGTGAGCAGTGTCTGCAGACCACCGCAACGTCACGGCATCAGGCGTCATTGATGTAGGCACAGAGACCACCTCCGCGCGTCTTACCTCCCTCTGAGATCACTCTGTCTGCTCTTCAGCAGGAAAGCCCCTCAAGCTGGATTGCACTGTCCGGTATATTACTGTTGAGCCAAGTCTCAGTGAATATAAAAACACAACTGTCTTTCACCATCCTCCGAGAGGAGCGTAGCAGACGAATATAATCCATCTTATTGTCCAGTGAACGTACATAAGCCAGAACAATAGTAGGGATAGAAGGCCTGTGTAGTTTAGCTGTTAGTCTTGCTCGGATACCTCCTCGTTTGCCCCTTTTTTGTTTCCTGTAGCGCCTCTTGTGACGCCTCCACTGCGCTGCAGGTCCGGGGGACCTCGGTGACCTGTCAGCGCTTCAGAAGATGATATATTTGGATTTGTAGGTTTTAAATGCTGCTTAAAAGCCTTTAGCTCGGATGCTACCTGTGTGTTTACTTTTAAAACACATCTTCTGTTCATTGCTAGCAAAGATCTTTGGCAGTAAAAAATCCGCTGAACTCCACAAAAACATGGCACCTTTGAGTCACTACTGTGGATGCCAGCGATTCCTTCTCAGTTGTTTTTGGGGGGTGGTTCAGGTCTTGCATTGCCATGCCTCGTCACTAGGCTTCAATGGTTGCGGCCACAGGATGTGAATAACCACTCCATTCATCTCTGTCCGGGCCGGTGCCGCATGGTGTCTCAGTTCCACTGTATAGATCGTCAGCCGTCCGAAGCATGCACCGCATACTTCAAGGGATACTGGTTTTCGCTCAGCTGCAGCTTCTCTCAAGAACTTCCTACCTTCCTGCCTGCTATTTCGTACAGCCAGTCGATCATCTTGCTTCCTGGTCAGCTTGGGAAATTGCGGTTGCTGCTCCAGGTCTCCATTATCCTTGCCTTCTGCCCAGTGATCCCTTGTTCCCTGTCAACCATGCATATCTGTTACCCAATTTACACTCTAGTTCCGTCCGGTGCCGTTTCCGTCGTGCAGGGGCAGAACATTGAAGCCCATCGGCTCCCTTCGTTGCTCAAAGTTCGCTCTGCCTTCCCTCAGGCCCGGCTCGGCAAGTTTCATTCACACGAGCAATATCCAGGCAATTCCTGAGGGTTGCTTGGCCTTCCACCTCAAGGAAAGCAAGACCAACAGGAGTGGTGTTTATGTTCCCATTTATCTTTTCAAGCTGAATTCTTACCTAAGTCATTTCGAGCCCCTCATCTACTACGTAGAGCTGCGCATCCCTGCAGGATCCGCTTTTGTCACTGAACATGGTCGGCCGTTACTAGATCCTGGTTTATTCCTTTACCTAGGTTCGTATTGCAGAGTCCCACATGTTCCCCAATATTTTCCTGAGCACTCCTTTCAATGTCGGGGCTGTCACATCAGCATTCAGCCGAGGCCTGCTTATCGTCTCATTAAGATTTTGGGTCGTTGGTCTTCCTCAGCCTTTGAAGTTTATACACGCCACAATCTGCGGGATCTACAGGAGGCACATACTATGCTTCTCTTGTAATGTCTTTTGGGGACGCGAGCCCGGGAGCTTACCCTAATGAATCCCCAGAACGGCATTTATTTATCTGTAACATTCAATAAACATTACTCGTGCATCTATCTGAGGTTGTGGTCCTTGTGAGCGAAACTTACACTTTTGATTAGATAAACCAACCACAACTGGCACCTTACAAGTTGCCAATTATGAGATGACCAACTTGTTTAATCATCATAATCTAGCTAAAGTCAAATCGAATCAAACCCTTACTTGTGACAATGTGTTATATTTTTGCACACATTTACTTCTTACTGTTGACATTTTAGCATTAATTAATGAGCCACTACGTATATTGTTATCTCAGATCAGCTATGGAGCCACCAGTGACAAGTTCAGTGACAATACTGTGTACCCGTCGTTCTTCCGCACGGTGCCCAGTGACAAGTGGCAGGTGGAGGCGATGGTGCAGCTGATACAGGAGTTTCAGTGGAACTGGGTGGCAGTTGTCGGCAGTGAGGAGGAGTACGGGCAGATGGGAGTGCAGGAGTTCTCCAAACTGGCACAGAAGAGCTCTCTGTGCGTGGCCTACCAGGCCTTGATCCCAGTCTACACTGATCCAGGACCAAAACTTCGCTTCCTCATTGACCACATAAAAAAAAACAATGTCAGTGTCATTGTGGTGTTCTCACTGGCTGAACCAGCAGCTGCATTCTTTACAGAGGTAAGAGCATAAAGGATGTGTGTAGTGTTACAGTATTACTGGTCTTTGGGGCTTTGCTCCCGCAATTTACAAGTTTTTTTCTAATAATGACTTGTATTTTTACGCAATGAGAGCAATAAATTCAAATTCAGTCATACAAGAATGGTATTATAATGATGTTAAAGGACATTGTGAAATACGACTCTATGGCCAGAGGTGCTTAAAAAAAATTCCTTTGGGGGTAAAAGGAAGATGTTAGTGGACAAAAGGCCGAACATAATAAAACATATTGAAGAGTCTTTACTCCACTGCAGAAGTGGCGCAACTTCTCAAACAATAACTGAATTCAGAGTCAAAGTCAAGTAAAATTCCCAGTAATTGCGGGTCATTTAAATACAACTGTCAATTTCAGGTCATAAAGAACAATATGACTGGTGTGTGGATTGGCAGCACGAGTTGGATAAACAACAGAAAACTCACCTTGCTCCCGGGCATGAACAATATCGGCACAATCATTGGATTCACTGACAAGACCCAGAATGTGGAGCTGCTCACTGACTACACGCGCACTCTTTTCACCAAAATCAGTGAAGAGAGAAAAAACGTAAAACACCCACCAACCCACAACTATGACCCGAGTGACCCCTGTCCACAATGTTGGAGCTTATCTCCAGCCAATGTAAGCATCGTGGAGGACGCCGCCGTTCAGCGACAGGCTTTTAGTGTCTATGCTGCCGTTTACAGTGTGGCAGAGGCTTTGCATAAACTTCTACACTGTAACAAGACCGTGTGTGACTGGAAACCTGGGACAACTAAAGTCTATCCATGGATGGTGAGAGAGAGACTCTTAACTCAGTACTGTGAGCCAGTTTAGTGACGTTGAAACATTTAAAAGAACTTGAATAAAAAGCAACAAATAAAATGCTTTTGTAGCTGTAAGAAAATAGTATTTTGCTTATATATTTGTACAATATGACTTCTTCCAAAGAGATGTTTGTACCAACTGTAAATAAAATAAATAAATTATAAAAATACATTATTTAACAATTATTTTTGTTGTTGCAGCTGATGCAGGTTTTAAAGAACATTTCCATTGACATAAATGGCACCAACTTCAAGTATGACAGTGACGGAAACCCAAATGTTGGGTACAATGTGATCCAGTGGGTTTGGGGAAACTCTGTACATTTACAAAACGTTGGAAGTTTTCTGTCAAATTTATCTATTGACAAATCCAACTTTACATGGCACACTAAGGATTCAGTGGTACGATGCAAAAAAACTAAATTTTATTAAGTAAATTAGTTCAGTCTTTCTCAATTGAATTCTCTATAAACACTGCAGGTGCCAGTGTCCAGGTGCTCCGCTAACTGTGAACCCGGACAGGTGCGCAGAGTTAAAGGCTCCCACTCCTGCTGCTTCGACTGCATCAACTGTCAGCCCGGGACCTACCAGGCCAAGCCAGGTGAGGACTCCCAACACAAAATGTGCTCTTCTGACAGAACTTAACGCCTCTAAATAAAATATTTTCAGATGACGTCCAGTGCACTCCGTGCCCAAAGGGCCAGTGGTCCACCCTGCGCAGCACGTCCTGCACTGAGCCCACCTTTGAGGTGTTGTGGTGGGACAGCATAGAGTCAGTGCTCATGCTGTTGGCTGGAGCGCTGTTGCTGCTGTCCCAGAGCTTGGTGCTGCTGCTGTTCCTCAGACACAGAAGCACCCCGCTGGTGATGGCCTCAGGTGGGACCCTGACCTTTGTGGCACTACTCAGCCTGATGGGGGCGTGTCTGAGCCTGCTGCTGTTTTTTGGACAGCCCACAGATGTAGTGTGTCGTCTGCAGCTGCCGTTCACCTCCTTTTGTCAAACAGTTGCTCTGTCCATCGTCGGCTCCATTTCTCTACAGGTGACAAGCCACGGTCCCATTAAAACCTATACGAACTTACCAGTCATTACTAGCATGGTTTCAACCCTGTTTCCACAGATCTTCTTTGTGACAGAGTTCCCAGAGCAGGCGGCTCCTCACATCAGCACTATCCGGGGCCCCGGCAGCTGGATCCTGGTGCTGTCCTGCTGTGTGGCTCAGGCTGGGATATGTGGCTGGTTTGTGCAGGAGGCTCCGTCTCTCTCGTTGTACATGGAGAACATGGAGATTAACTTTGTGTCTTCATTCCTGACGTGTCCCGTGGAACCTCTGATTGGCTTCGCTCTGTTGCAGGGCTCAAATGTAGCCCTGGCGCTGGTCTCCTTTATGTGCACCTTCATGGCTGTGAAGCCTCTGCATCAGTACAACGTGTCCCGGGACATCACCTTCGCCTGCCTCATCTACTGCGTCATCTGGGTCTCCTTTATCCCCATTTATATCGGACTGAACACCAAAATTAAGTCCATAGCACACATCTCTTTCTCTCTCACCAGTAACTTTGGACTGATGGCAGCATATTATTTCCCCAAGTGCTATCTGATTATGAGGAAACCTGAGCTCAATAAAGTAGAGTATTTCTGCACTGTTCTGGAGGGAGCCCCTCCAACTCCTCAGCCTGAGTCTGTGCATTAGGTTTTCAGTTTAGCAAATATTATATAATAGATTGCTCACATACTAAATTCAACTATTACCTGTTTTTTATTGTGAAGTATATAAATTATATATACACTGTAATATACACACACACACACACACACACACACACACACACACACACACACACATATATATATATATATATATATATATATATATATATATATATATATATATATATATATATGCTATACATTAGTGGTTGGACTCATTTATTTAAAGGATCTGTATCATGCAATTTTAGCCATTCCAAAGTAAACTATATGCATTTATGATATATTGTACCTCTACCACTATGAAGTGCTCATTTTTGTGAAAAAAAATTTCCAACCCGGAAGACAACATGCTTTGACTCAGTTAAGTCCGCCCCCCTCACCGAGGAGCAACTTTAACAGTTGTAGAAATATAAATATCGCAGCAAAAAGTTACTTCACAGTGCAGCACAGCTTCATAAATAGCTAACACACGACACAACAGCCTAACACATGTTTTGATTTACCCACTGATCTGGCAGGTCTCCAGTGGATGTTTTTATTGTAGGAATCGCGTTGGTTAATCCCATAGACTAATCCACTTTGATTCTGGCTAACGCTGAAGTGACGGTCACAGACAAACACTATTTTGGCTGATAGTTGCTGAATCCCGGAAAGAAATTCCAACTTTTGGCGAGTGGACTCTTCTTTAGGAAGGTTGAATAAAGTCTTGTCCTCGTAGCCAAACGTGCATTTTCCCGAGACATTATCGTTAGGCAAGAAAAAAGGCAATGTCCAGAGTAGGTTAGAAAGGAGTCCCTTCTTCACAGCTTCGATGCAAACATGACATCTGTTTGAGAGCACGTATAATATGTTTATTAATGTGCCTTTATAACATAAAAGTGACTAGTGGTAATCTAAAAGAAATATATTCATGGTTGCATTTTGTTATTTGCTTTGTACTAGACATCGTTCATGGAACGAGATCGTTGTTGTAGTTGTGTTTTGTTTCAGTTAATTATATGAACAGTTCAAATAATGGTGTGTAAGTTTGGTATTTGTTAATATAGCCGCTAGAAATGTATCAAGTTCTCTTTTGTCAATGATGCTAATCACAATACGATGCTGCAAATTGATCATGTAATTTGCTATAAAATGAAGTAATTTCATAAGGGTACACGCGCTTGTATGTTGTGTGTGTGTGTGAATCCTGCAGGGGACGTCCATGTGACTGATCACGGTTTCATTATGTAGCTTTATCATTGTTGTTTCGTAACCAGCATTACTGCTTTTCGGGAATGTATACAGTACATGAGTTTCTTACAAAATCGACTTTTTGGAGGTTTTAACCATGTTGTTATGCTATTTCCTTTTAACAAACATCCCCAGAGTGGTTTTTGGCTTCATTCACAGTTCTAAGGATTTCTCCTGAATCTACGAGATCTTGCTACTTCCCAGTTGTCATTACCATCCTAAATTTAATATTAATTTGTGTACCTTTTTTTAAATTAAATTATGTATTAAGTATGAAGTATGCCCTACATAGTGTGGTGCATTACAAAGCCAGGGTGTAGAGCGGGCCAGTAGAAGGGGGCAGTAGCTCCCCAGCAACTAACCCCCACCCAGCTGCCCTAATTTGCTGATTTTGTAGATGATGGTTGTATGCTGTGTGGTGCATTTATCTACCCTATCATTTGTTTATGTTTTTTCACTCTCATTCCCCCCTGTGTGCCCCTGTAAGACAAGACACAGGGCACCAGTCTTATGGGACATAGCAACTGTTGCTAACAACAAACCTTTTCAACCTAGAACTCTTTACTATCTGGCCTTAGCAGGTAAGACTTAAACTTTCACTAAAATGTGTGTTACATTTACAATCATTTGAACCTTATCCTTAACTCATTATTGCATATTAGAAATGCAAAGCCTTTTTATTATAATTATTTTTTTTAATAATATGTATAGTAATGTCATATGTCATGTTGTTATTCTTTTAAATATGGTTAATGGTTCAGAGCACAAGATCAGTATCCATCATGCCAAGAGGGAGATCAGCTATCAGTGCCCAGACAGACGAGAGCGAGCTGGATGTGGATGCCTCAGGTCAGATTCTACTATTGGCCTTGTAATACTACTAACACAAAACAATATTCTACGGCATGTAATGATGGTGCTAACTCCAAAATAATAGTGTGATATCTTTGCATATTTTGACAGAGATTGCTAAACTGCAGAGACAGTTCAGGATTATGGATGGAGATCGACAGGCCTACAGCATTCAAGCACGCAAACAGATCCGCAAACAAGAGTGAGTATTACTTGCAAACTCTTGTGGGCTTTTTATGAGCATGATTTATTACATGGTGGAATGAAAGGTCAAGCATATATATATATATATATATATATATATATATACTTGACATATACATATATATACATATATATACATACATACAAAAATACTAATACTAAATACTGATGAATAAACAATATAAATACGTACTACAACAGCATTGTTTTATAATATTACTAAAATAAAAAAAAGAACGTTTCCTCCAAAAATATCCCCTGTTCAGTTACAATACATACTTGTGTTTTTTTCCGCTGTACATTTCTTACTTTTCAGATTGTGAGCATTTTTATGTTAAGTATCAGGCACATCAATTGTCACTGTTTGCAGATTAACTTTAATTGTATGTGTCAAGCCCAGAGACATCTCTCCAACCTATTTGATCGATATCAATTCAGCAAATTATCTGGATATAAACTGAATCTTCAAAGGACCTCCAACAATCAGGGAAATGAGGTCCAGGGATTGGGTCAACGGGTACAGGATAGGACAGACACTACCAATATATTTTGTTTTTATACTGCATTCTGTTATAGCACTGTCCTCTAATCACTTCACCATCTGAAAAAGAGTTTAAAAATAATAATTTCATGGATTTATATTGGGTCATGCATAAAGGTTCCTTGTCCGCAGAGAGGAGATAGAGAAGCTTTTAAGGGAGCAAGAGGAGCTGCAGTGTAACCTAGGAGTGTGTAAAAGCCTCAGCCGACAGCAGCAGGACCAGGAGGACACCCAGGGGCTGAGGACACTGATGGACCACATTGAACTTAGCGAGGAGGACTTCCACAAAGAGAAAGAGAGCCACTGGCAACTGGAGAAAGAGGTTAGGACATTGCATTGTCTCTAACAGATGACAACATTAAAGTGCCTTGCCATATCTGATGTTAAGAAGACTATTATGGATAAATCCCACATGCGTTTCCAATTACATCACGCATAGTTCCGGCGACCATTATGAATACCGAAGTAGAATTATGCAGTACTACAACATTTAACAATATCTCTACTCAGGATGAAAATGAAAGACAACTTATTGACAGTGGCATGTACTCGTAATCATTGCTCAAGAAGATAAGAGTAAAAACACGCCCCAGAGACCATATATATATTTTATATAAAATCGTTTAAGACTAGAAAAATCGTGTAGTGTGTGCAGACCGTGGAATTGGGCGTTTTTTTTAAGCCATTCCGCGGGTTAAAAAAAAAACTGTCCGCGTTTTTTTGCCTTGCTGTTTTCAATGTAAAATTGGCTATTTCTATCTTATTTTTTTTAATCAAAAGCAATATTTCGAATGACAAAATCTCAAATTCAAGGCTCTTTGAGCTGCTTCAATAAGAGAAGGAGAAAGGGGCGGTTTCTCATCATCGCGGGAGCACATGGGCTCTGTTTACTGGTAAACAATATTGAACATTCCAGCCGCGCGTTTTTCAGATATTTTTGGGCGGGTTTGGCTGCCCAGACCTGGCAACCCTGCCAGAGACGCACGTATATGTGATATAACCAGCAAATGTAGCACAGACGTAGCAGTGCTGTCTGTCGAGCTACAGCAGCACTCAAGATCTGCTTCACTCCTCAGACTAAATGAACACATCAAAGAGGAAACAGAAAACCTTTCTCTGGGATTTTTACAGTTTGTCATGTCAACAGAGTCTCAGTCTGCATCAGTGTTTAAGCTGCTCAAGACGTTAGCATGCTACTGGTTAGCGACTGTCATCAACTCTCAATGGCTTCAACACGATAAACAAATGTGTGACTCACATCTATGAACACTGAGGAAATACTACAGCAACTGCTCAGCTCTGACCTCTGTCACATGTTGTATCCAAAGCTAGATGTACTGTATGTGGTTCAGGGCTTTCTCTTGGAGAGGTCAGAGCTGAGCTGTTAATGCTAAATGCTAACCGGTAGCATGCGAACATCTTAAACAATGACTCACTGGTTTCTTCACATAAACGTGCATCTCTGGGGCCGTGTTTTTACTGTTATCTTCTTCAGCGATGATTACGAGTACAAAAAAAATGCCACTGTCAATCAGTTGTCTTTCTTTTATATCCTGAGTAGAGATATTGTTACATGTTATAGTACTGCAGAATTCTACTTCGGTATTCAAAATGGCCACCATGACAACAAAAGTCACTTGACTGAAAGGCATGTATAGGCTAGACAGAGCAAAATCCAACCAATATCCCCAAAAATGTAATTGGTGCTCTAGACTTAAACAACAGCACCTTCTAGTTAAAAAAACACATGCAAAAGGTTTATTTGTGTATTTTGACATACAACAGGCATTAGTCCTATTGCCGTTGTATGGTAAATGGCAATTCCAGTATGTATTAGTATAATAGCTAACTATGTTTTTGTTTTTCCGAGATCTCTGATATGGAGATGAAGTTGGCAGAACTGAGGAAAGGAACGATGAGCCAAGGAGACAAACTCAAGACTGAGGTCCGAAGTAGACGGAAGGCTATACGCACTTTAGAAAACAAACTGGACAGAGTGAGTTTTTATCGTCTATTCCCGCGCACCAAGAAACAAGGTGTATTTACCGTCTCATAATGTTTGGATTTGTTTAGGCTTTGGCTCGATTTAGTGAACATCTGACTCAAAACAGGAAGCTGAGGGAAGAGCTGCAACTTCTGCACATTGAAAGAGTTCGCTTCCAACAACTGCATAAAGGACTGGACAAGGTTTGAGTAATTAACTGACCTGATTGCTTTATTTACTGGTAGGCTTTAGAGAGTAACAGATCGGTGCGGCGTCAGCAGTGATGCGGTCGCTGTATCGGACTGTTGTGGTGAAGAGGGAGCTGAGTCAGGGGGCAAAGCTCTCGATTTACCGATCGATCTACGTTCCCACCCTCACCTATGGTCATGAGATTTGGGTAATGACCGAAAGGACAAGATCGCGAATACAAGCGGCCGAAATTAGTTTCCTTCGCAGGGTGGCTGGGCGCACCCTCCGAGATCGGGTGAGGAGCTCAGTTACCCGGGAGGAGCTCGGACTCGAGCCGCTACTCCTCCACGTCGAAAGGAGCCAGCTGAGGTGGCTAGGGCATCTGTTCCGGATGCCTCCTGGTCGCCTCCCTCGGGAGGTGCTCCAGGCATGTCCCACCCAGAGGAGGCCTCGTGGAAGGCCCAGGACACGCTGGTGGGACTATGTCTCCGAGCTGGCCTGGTGTCGCCTCGGGTCCCCCCAGAACAGCTGGAGGAGGTGTGCGTGGATCGGGAAGTCTGGGCATCTCTGCTGAGACTGCTGCCCCCGCGACCCGGCCCCGGATAAAGCGGAAGAAAATGGATGGATGGATATAGAGAGTATGCACTTGTATCATGTCATACTCTGCATACTCTCTAGGCTTTAGAGCAGGGGTCCTCAAACTTTTTTCTCTGGGGGCCACATTATCGTTCCTGACTGTGATGGGGGGCCGGGTTGGCTATAACATAGAATTGTATGATCCAGACCAAAAGGCCTCATTGTGAAGTAGCGTAATGTGACCAGAGTTCCCTTTGGCGCATCCCGTAGCCTAGCCCGTTTCTGTTGGCATCTACAATACGCCATTTCACATCACAAAAATTACAATCAAACATATCCTGAAGTAACAACTCTTTTGAATCAATGTTGTGAGTATGTGGACGATATGATCTGTAGCGTGCCCAGTGTACCCACAAAAACTTTTCTTTGCACGCAAAACATATTTTGGACTCTGCTGGAATGAATGTGTGCAAATGCATATTGTATAGCCCTTGTCATAGTAATACTGCTAAAAATAATTTGTCTAATATTTGGCTTTACTTCAAAGGAGCTCCAAGAGGTTCGGCAAAAGATTGGGGAAGTCATCAACCAGTCCACAGCTGCTTACGACGCCCGGTAACTGCGTTCAAAAGCAATGAATTGCTATTGCTCACTTGCTTGACATGTAAAAGGAAATGTCCCTATCTTGATGGATCAGAGTGGAGGCCCAAACCAAAATGTCCATGATGAGGGAGAAGACAGTGAAAGACCTGGCGCAGTACAACGTTGAGATGAAGGAGCTGGAGAGGCTAATTTCACACGACCAAAATCACAAATCGTTTATGTCGACAAAGTGCGGTGATCGGCCAGGCAACGGAGACCACAAACAAGGTGAGATGTGTGAGTAAATGTGACTTTTTTCGAGAGATTTGGTTTTTAAATTGCACAGCTCTAGTATGGTGTCCACGAGTCAAGTAATTATTATATTCATGGCTTTCAGTCACCATTTTTCCTGTTATACTGTAGATGCCATTTTGAAGACTCTTGACAAATCGGAAAAAATATAACAGCAATCTTCTCAGTTGTTTATAATATTTCTATGGCAACGGTTCTAATTTGACATCACTGGGAAATGCACGGTTATTATAGACTGATGTTTAATGTCAGTGGCAGATGCGAAAGAAGCACGGAGAATGGACTCTTTGGGGGAGGAGTCGTTGGAGACCCTGGAGGAAGTGTTTGAGAGGATTCAGAAGGTCACGGGAGAAGACGACCTGGAAGTGATGGTGGCCAAGTTCCTTCAGGGTAAAGTAATGCTCAAGCACAATTTTACATCAAACGGTCAGCCAATTTTGATGGTATTTGAGAATTTAACATTGGGATGGCTTGAATGTTGAAATATTTGTCACAATAAATGGTGTTATATATTTTTTCTCTAAGTTCTGTAACCGGAGGCATTTCAGATTTTCTTTACAGGGGATGCAATTAATGTGGGTGTAGCATAAATACATGCATATTGTTGGAAATAAATAGTTTTAATTAGACTGTTCAGTGTTACTTATGACAAATAATATGCAATAATGATTTTATTCTTCATCTCTTTCTTTATAAAGTTGAAGACAGGAACTTTGCTCTCTTCAATTTTGTGAACGAGCAAAACAAGGAGGTTGAGGCGCTGAGGGAGCAGATCAGCCAGGTGCGATTATTGGCCTAACAATGCAATCGATGCATCTTTACCAACAGTAACTGATTATATTTTAGATCAAAGAGGAGATGGAGCAGTTTCGAGTGGAGGGCTTATTGCAGCAGGAGAACCATGGTTTGTTGGTCAAAGAGATCAACAACCAACAACAGGACTTTGTATCTCAGGCTGAAGAGTATGAAACCCAAGCCGACAACATAACCAAAACACTGGATCTTGTTAAAACAGGTTTGTCGAGTTCAGCAACCTCTAACTCTTTGAATAAATATGAAAATGTGAAGTGGATGCTTTACATACTGCTTCTACATGTGGTGTTTTGTATCTCGTCTCATGTTACAGGGGTCAGTAGCATCTTCACTAAACTGGAATGTGACCAGTCGGTGATAGAGGACCTCCTGGGCTCGTCTGCAGGGATCAATGACAATAACATCATGTCCTATTTGAGCCTGATTGAGCAGAAAACCAATGAGCTCCTCACAGTTCGGGCCTATCTGCAGTCAAAGGTAATATCAGGACAAGAGGACACTAGAGATTGTATGTTCTCCCTGTGTCCGCAAAGGGCTTCCTTCACATGCTCTAGTATCTCCTACCACTAAAAACATGTCCATTAGCTTCCTCTCTGGGGCCAGGACTCCCCTAAAAAGATTCTCCATGGGACTTTCCTGGTTGAAAAAAAATTATATATATTATACTGATTGCAGAAAGTCATGGCCAGGATCAATTATAATGATCTCTCCTGGGATTGGTTGTATCAGCAAAGAGGGAGGATCTAACTGCTTGTGCGATTGGATTTTTAATGATATAATTGTCATACAGGTAGTTTGCATTCATTTGCTACAGGATTTAAAAATGTTGTCTCATTTTTGTCGCTACTTCGATGTTTTTTTCAAGAAGTTTTTTTTTTTTCAAGGAGCTTTTAAATTTGTGTAATAGCAAACTGGAGGAAATATGCTCAGTTCAGGTGGTTAAGAGGTTAAGCATTTACTATGATAATAAAAAGGAGAGCTTATCATAGCTCAGCATAAACATAAAATATGGCAAACATTAGCCTCAAATACAATCATTTGCCGACGCTAATGCAGCCAGATAACAACTGCACCATATTGCTACTGGGGTATATAGACTTTGGACTCCATCAATAGTTGGTGGAAAACAATTATTAAAATTTACTTTTTTCCAAAACGTTCTCTTAAATCATTGGGATATAATTTAGAGATTCTAATCTTTTTATGTTTTTGTTGTTGTTTTTATTTACTTTCAGAATCTTGAAATAGATTACAATCCCAAAGACTTGGCTAAATTTCTGCTGGGCCACAATCCAGAGATGCTTCAAGAGGATGACGCTGCGCACACCACCATCGACAGGTTTGGTTTTGGGGGACAGACATTATTATCTTCTTGTGTCACTCGTAAAACCATAAGAAACTGTGGCCCACAGCGTCCACTACAACACAGAGGAGCTCAATGTTGCAGAAGACGAGGACAGGCCGCTGTCCAAAGGAGAACTACGGAGAAGAATTATACATGAGGTCAGTGTGTAGAAAGCCCTCTTTTGATGTAAATGTCAAATTTGATTGTGATTTTGTGTGCAGCCCTAACTGCGGCAACAGCCTGACAGCAACTTGACAGTCTCATAAACAGGAAACGCATTTGCCTCTAATTAGCAGAAGCTAAACAAGTTCGCTCCTTCACATACACTACAGTCCCAAGCCTTTAAAAAGATGAACCCTTGGGTATAAAAACAAACAAACATTTCTCTTGTGTTTTAAGTGCATGACACTGTACCTCCTTAACAGTTTATACATTTAACAATCTATTTTCCGTTCTAGGTCATGCAAAAAGACACTGCGACTGAACAACTTGCAAGGAAAAACTCCAAGACCAGTTTGCAGAGCAGTAGCAGACAGCTCTCCTTGGACGACCCCCAACTGTGATTGTAGTCTGTCGTAAAGCCCTCACCAACCAAACCACCAAACACCAGACTGCGATTTACAAGAACCAAAAGGCTGTGTGCAAAATGTTTGGAGAGAAATCATGCTCGGAGAATTTTGACTTTTGAAATGCTTGAGGCCACAACTATACACAAGTGAAAAAGTGCAACATTATAAGGAACCCTGTAAAAGTCAATCATCATCATTCATTTGAATACAGAATATGTTTACCAGAGTGTTTCTAGTTAAAATATGTGTTATTTATGACATTTCCTAACAAACCAACAAACCTGTCTTGGGTACTGTAAATGCCGTAGTTAAATTGTAACAAGTTGGGAACGCCATAAAATCTCAGTCACCTTTTCTTTTTTTTAATAATCTTTCATTCGCAAGCTTCCTTTTACATCTCAGCCGGGGTTTAATTGTAGTTGTACGGTAATTATGTTTTGGGACTGTAAAGATTCTGGGGAGTGTCTGGTGGGCAGCTGTCCTTTTGAAGTGTGACTCGCCATCTGGCTTTCACTATAGTCAGTCTGTTCCCTGTGCAAGCCTTCGTCCGTGGCTCTGCTTCAATGAGTGTTGGTGAGTGCAATTCTCAAAGGGAAAGGTTGGGGGCAGCACATGCTTTGTATTTTTAATTATGGACGCTGGGATGCAGGGGGGGCTTCTGGCAGCAATTGCTGGGAGAAAGCCCCGGAAGCTTGTTGTTTTTTGTTTCTCTATTTTTGTTGTTGTTGCAAATTTACGGAAATAAAATGAATGCTTTTAATGTGCTTAATTTCCGTTTTTTAAAGATATTATGTTTATATCTTGTCCAAAATGAAACTGGCACGGATTGCAAGCCGATTACTATCCTGTGTGTTTTCTTCTTAAGGCTTATAGTTGTTGGGTCCAAAAGAATAAGCTGTGGTGTATGAAATGATGGTTCAAGTGGTGAGCGCCCCTGCCTCGCAACAACAAGGTGACCGGTTCAAAACCCAGGAGTGGAGTGAACATGTTCTTCATTTACCATTTAGGCACCGTATCTCTTCTAGGTGCCCCTGGCCATGTACCATGTTGTACTGAATATGTGTCCTTGGGTAACGTTTTGAGTTGCCCTTACTTGAGGAAATGCATCATTTGTTTCTTTTGTTTAGTAAATCACAGCTTGGATTGTGGGACATTAAGTGTGCACAACTCCTTCAATAATGTTATATCCAGGCAAGTTATGTTAACAATTTGGACCGTCACGTGCGGCAACAAGGAATCTATTTACATTGGGGTTTGTAATGAATGCATATGGAAGCAGCGCACACAAAGAACAATGGACAATGGTCAACTAATGATTTGCGTGTGTTGTAGTGCAGCGCGCGTGCAGTGCAATCGAGGGAGTTTCAAACAGTGGTGGCCTGTCTCAGTGACAAACGTAGCTTTAGCTTTAAGGAAGCATTTATGTTCTCTAATGTCCTGCATTTGTGCACTGTGAGCGACATTACACTATTATTGTGTGAGTGAATAAAAAATGTGGTGGAAATTACTTTGGATCAGTGTTTTGATCATATTAAATTCTAAATGTTTATCTTTACATTTGATAAGACATTTTTTTCCTTTTTTGCTTTATGTACTTGATCATGTTTTAATAATCTTCTGCTTTTGGTCGATTTTGGTGAAAAAACAAAAAAGTTTGGAAAATCTGACAAGCTCAAAAGTTTCGATGTTTCGTCAAGTGTAAAGAGAGAATCCTGACTCCACAGTGGATAAATACAGTCATACAATGGTGCGCTGAACATGTGTGAAACCTTGATTGTGTGGAAATGGTCCAAAAGTCATCTGGTCCAAACATCCGGAAGGCACTATCTGTTTCCTCTGCACAAAGGAGAAAGTCCTGATGGAGGACTTATTTTCGGAAATATACTGAACAATTAACAAAGCATGTTTCTATATTTAGATTTCAAAGGGCAAACTGAAGCCACCATTTTATTTTAGTCCATACTCTATGAATATATTTCGCGTATAGAGTTCAGACATAGTCAAACTTACAGCCGTTTTAAAATGATTATGAATAGGCAATCCGTGTTTTTATCAGTTGCGCATGGAGTGAATATTTGAGAGACACAGTTGGCAAGAGATAAAGTGCAAAGTGCGTGTTCATTGAGTGCAACCATTGATATTGATTATATTACAGAAACACATCAACACCTGCCACTACTACTTCTGCTGCTACTATCCATCCCTCTTTTGGAGGTCTATGAACAAACTGCACGAGACACACTTTCCCCCACATTTTACGTGAGAGAGTTCGGACTGCATCTACTTGTGTTTCGAGGGACTTTACTTTTCTCAAGGAAATAAAGGAAATTTGAGGTCATACACTTTAACCATTAGTCTGGAGCCCGACAAGCCCCAGGCTAGAAGACCAAATTGATAAACAAGTTCGACCAGTGCCCCTCTCTCTCTCTCTCTCTCTCTCTCTCTCTCTCTCTCTCTCTCTCTCTCTCTCTCTCTCTCAGAACTGTCTGGGTACGTCTCTAGCCTAAGTGTTTTTTTGTTCTCCTCGTGTTCATGAGACTGATCTTTGTCAAACATTAATCAAACTGGAGAGGGGTCCCCGGGAGCTGCACTGCGGTCACCCGACGCTACTGACTGGTTTCCACTGTGGTTTGGAAAGATGCGTCGTATCTCTCTGCAGGGACAATAACAAATATATAGGCCTACCTTTATACATTTTCATTATATTAATTTGTCTTTTCAGGAGAGATTAAACGACAAAATCGACAACTACAAACACTACTTACTATCACACGACAAGCAATGTTGTATTTGTTTTGTTTTCTATACTCATAATATTATACGGTTTATAATAATGAAGTCCTATTTCATATCATTTTCATTCACGCATTGAAGAAAGCAAACGTGTTACACTAAATTTCATGACCAATCAACCTCCTACTGTGTTGGTTTTGAGCTTATCCCTCTCGCATTCTTAGCTGTGTGGCTACGAACACACAGATTATACAGATAAAAGGATGGCGTGTGGTTGGAGGGGGGAGTAGAGGGAGAGACGAGATGGAGGTCGGGTTTTTCTTTGAAATTCAACTCCCCCTCTCCCTCCCTCTCTCACTCTGCTCTGCCGCTGCCCCTCCTTCTCCCAGAAAATTCACCCTCTGCACACGGCCCGCCGCATCCCCATAGAAACCTGCTTTAATCACAACGCAAACCTCATTTCCTGCTCCTCACAAAGAGCCCTCCTCACAGCCTGGCGGGAGAGAGGGGAGGGGAAGGAGTGGGAGAGAGCGAGAGAGAAAGAAAGAGAGGGGATGTTGAGAAAACGAGGGGAAAGGCAGAGGAAAGAGAGATATAGAGTGGGGCAAAGATTGAGAGGTTTGAAGGCCCCGGCTATTTCCAATGGACACACCTCCTCAGATCTCCAGCACACTGTGTCCTCTTCACCCGCCTGTTCACACAAAGATCATTTTACAACGTATAGAGCACATACAATGTGCTTTACTCTGTGCATGTTTTTACGACTACACAATTGAGACACTTTAACTCAACAAATAATAACAAAGCAGGAATAAGAGAAGAAATCCGCGGTCAAGGGGTGTGTGTGTAGTGTTAGTATAGTTGTAGAAAGTGATCATTAGGAAGTATAGCCTGCTCATATTGGTACTACTTTTAATTGGCAGAAATATTGAAACATAAAAGCACTATACGGGTTACTACAACTATTACTTCTATTGATTTTTCACTTTTAAACAGCAACATTAAAGTTTGTATCTCATTCCAAGATTGAAGAGATAGAATGAGAACAAAAAAAAAACATACTTAAGTCAAACCGAATAGCTTAGGATTTTTTTCTTCATACCCTGGGTGCAGCAGAGGTGGGAAGTGCTGGTAAATATATGACGATAAACAAGTCCTCATTTCGTAGTAATGGTAATGAAATAGACCACGTAGCTCAATAATCGGTTCGAACCAGACATTTCTGTAGCAATTAGAGTCAGTACATTTGTTTTACTCACAAAAATCAATACATTTATGACACTGTTGACTACAAAGCCATTAGTTTCATATCTTCTACCACTGTTGCTATGCTACGAGTACTACTGTTTTCACCTTGGCCATATCAATGCTGCAACTCCGAGGACATGTTTCACTAAACAAATACTTACAAGTATATTTCACAAACTGTACTTTAATTACTTCAATAAACAAAGGATTACTGCTACCTGCCCCCAAAGGCTACACCATTTAACAGGTTTCAACACTGACACTCTCGGAACAGTGCACACATGCACTCAAACAAGTAACTACAGGCCATGTTTACACTTCCCAGCCAAGTTTTCTCTCTCTCTCTCTCTTGTACAGCCAGTCGCTCAATTCCTGAAGCGCAGAGTTTCTTACTTTGTGTACACTCATGTTTGAGGCATAAACCGAAAGACTCTGAGCTTGTTACTTCCCTTTTACTATCACTAATAATAATATTATATTAATAATAATACTATTAATACCACTAGGTCACTACTGAAAAGACAATACATGAATGTTACTGTGAATGTGCTACAAAAAGTGTTACAGCTGCTATTCTATTCCACAGTTTTTTTTTTACTGAATTATACTTTCATAAAATTTAATACTCAAAGGGCTATATCTTGTTACCCTTGAGCACTAAGCGGAACACTGTGTCCTTATCTAGTTCCTCTATATCATTACATTGTTTCTCCCACCAGTAGGCTCATAGTTCCTGATGTGTCCGTCTGCGTGCCGGTTAACTCTGCATTATCTTGTTGAGAGGCCAGACGCAGAAAATACCCATGTCCTGTTTCTGCGTCTCATTTATTTATTTGGGATTAGTGCCAGGTATTTCCCCAGCCAGTCTGTCTGTGACCAGTCTCCCTCCCTCTCCTTCTCCCTCCCTCTCCTGTCCCTCCCTCCCTCTCTCTCCCTCCCTCCCCCCCTCTCTCTCCTTCCCTCCTTCCTCTCCCCTCCCTCCCTTCTCTCATCTCCCACCCTCCCTCCCTCCCTTTCTTGCCTTCTCTGTCTCCACTCATAAGTATCCTCCCTTTTAAAAAAAAAGAAAACAATCTCATATATTTCGAAGCCACCACACCCACTTAATGCCTGTCTCCTAGCAACCACTGCTCATCAGCCAATCACAGCACAGGTAACATTTTTCAAATATAGGTTTTTGAGAAACATACGGCATACATAGCCTGTTTATTTGCTTAAACGAATTTTTTGCACATGCAATTCACTGAATGTTCATTCCTAATTAAAAGTATATTGCTGCTGCTTGTTTTGGGGATTTTTTGGGTCACATTTTATATCCCAAATACGAGTCCAACGAGCAATGCAGTCCCAAAGCATTTTCTCTTATAGACCAATTAAGCTAGATATTAATGCTCTCAGTAGGTTATAACACAGAAAATTGAGGACTTGTCTATCAAGATCTTTAAAACGCCTTATGACTTGTACTGTTAAATGAATGCAACACACATGCTAAGATTTCAGTAACAATCCCAGCCACAAAGACTATTTATTGGTGATTTATTTTCCTGGAGTTTACATCCTAAAAAGGTGCTCTGAGAACACTTAAAAGAGAACACTATAGTCTGCTAGCCCTCCCCGTATAATTAACCACAGCCTCCACTAGATGGCACTGCACTCAGCACCACCACTGACACATCGGCTCCAAGAAATCTCACTGCTGTTGCTAAGCAATCCCTATTCTGGTTTCTTACCTGTGAAATATTTGTGGTTTCTGGAGATGGCTCTGACAGCACTCTGTCTGTACGACTCCGCAGTGTATGTCAGGATATGTTAAAGGGTTATAGGTCAGCAGTAAAGCAAAACATTACCAAAGCGATAGGGGTTTGACAAATTCTGCATGTTTCATTTTGGTGTCATTTCAAGGCCTACACTTAATTCATGAATTCAGTTGTACAGAATTGTATTATGGTGTTGCTTTTTTGCCCTAATGTGTAGTTTATGAGAACTATTTCTTGTATTTTCTGCATTTAAGCACAGAAATGATCTATTCACACTGCAATCACTCATACATTTGCACTTGCTATTTGGTGTTATAGGCTGCGACATCTATCACATATAAACATATACTATAAAATAATAGTGAATTGCTCTCTTTATAATGTTGTCTGCACAGTAAATCGGTGTAGAAACAATATATACAAAAATCTTCTTATTTAGCCATATTTAAAATATATATAAATAATAATATTGTTAAAGTATCCTGTCGCGTCTTACAGTAATGTGTATAAACCCTGTAAATTACGTTGACAAATGTTCTGAAATGCAAGCGATATTGTTGGGTTTTACAATTCACATCATTCATAAACGAGCCTTTACAATCGATGCCTCGATAGCGTTGCTTGTTTGTAAATGTAGGCGCACTCAGAGTTAAACATTAGCCCAGTCTCATTTCACTGAGGCAGGGAAATGTGCTCTTGACTGATTAGCCTGCAGTTCCCATCTCCACTTGTAGAAGCACTAGAGAGCTCGATACGCCGCCTATGTGAGGCAAGCTTTTAGAGACTGCTCAGCTGACAGAGCCTGTTAAGCCCGGGTCTGATTTATATCAAAGGTTGGGAAAGAGTTTCTGACATGTATTTCAGGTTTTAAAATAAAAAATTCAGCTCACAATGTACATTTTAAAGAGAGCACGTGCATTAACGTGTAAGACAATGCTGTTATACTGTCTATATAACTTATCTTGTGGTGTATTTGTAATCAGGATGCCTTTTTCAATTGTACTTTAGTCCTCATCAATTATGCATTGCCCTAGTTTACAGTCAGCGCCAAAAAGAGACATACCAAGTTTTTCAGTCATTGATATCTATCTACGGAGATTCGGACTCATGTGTTACTTTTGCTATACCACTACCTTTATTTGCTAATTTGCTAAACCGAGATGTCTGATGTATTTCCTGGGATCTGCTGGAGCCACTCCTTCAGTTTGGGGGTCACTGCCCCGAGTGCCCCAACGACCATGGGCACCACTGATGCCTTCACTCTCCAGGCCTTCTCTAGCTCTTCTCTGAGCCCCTATTATTTCTCGTATTCCTTTTTCCTCATGTTGAAGTTGCTTGGTATTGCTATGTCGACCTCAACGGCTTTCCTCTGCTCTTTGTCCACCACCACAATGTGCAGTTGGTTCGTCATTACCATTCTGTCCGTCTGTATCTGGAAGACCCACAGGATCTTGGCTCGGTCATTCTCTATCACTTTTGGAGGTGTTCCCCACTTTGACCTTGGGGTTTCCAGCCCATACTCTGCACAGATGTTCCTGTACACTATGCCAGCCACTTGGTTATGGCGCTGCATGTAAGCTTTCTCTGCCAGCATCTTCCACCCTGCAGTTATGTGCTGGATTGTCTCATTGGCCTCTTTGCACAGTCTACACCTGGGGTCTTGTCTGGTGTGATTGATCTGGGCCTCTATTGCTCTGGTGCTCAAGACCTGCTCCTGTGCAGCCATGATGAGTGCCTCTGTGCTGTCCTTCAGGCCAGCTCTGTCTAGCCATTGGTAGGATTTCTTGATATCCGCCACTTCAGTTATGTTTCGGTGGTACATCCCGTGTAGGAGCGTGGCCTCCCATGACGGGACCTCCAGCGCCTCATCTTCTGTTCCCCATTGTCTGAGACATTCACTGAGCACGTCATCTGTTGGAGCCTTGTCCTTGATGTACTTATGGATCTTGGATTTATTTATTTGAACAGTGCCTCAGAAAGGAGAGATGCATTGTACCAGGTTATAGCACTTGTGCTATAACCGTGCTAATTTCCACCTGCAGTCCCTGGGCCTATTGTACATGTTTTTAGTGGTAGGGGAACCCGGAGTACCCAGAGGAAACCTACGCAGACACGGGGAGAACATGCAAACTCCACACAGAAAGGTCCCGTCCAGGTGGGAATCGAACCCGGACCTTCTAGCTGTGAAGCACGAGCGCTAACCGCTGTGCTACCGTGCTGTTGTTTCATCCTGGATAGTGGCTCTCACGCTCACTATATATATATATATATATATATATATATATATATATATATATTTGTGTATATTCCTTTTGAAAGAGTGATATCAGCTCATACAATCTGAAAACCATCAATCAATACCATGCATTTCACATTTAAATTACTATCTGTCCACTTTCCTTGAGTGCTAATCTTAAATACATCTGACAGAATCCCTTTAAATCCCTGCCTATTATTCCCTCATGGTCTTCTCCCTCTACCCCCAAGCAGCAGGCCTCTCCCTCCCCCCATTGGTTTTGGTGCACCCCCCAGTGAACAGGTCCCTAGGCCGGGGCCGGTTGCTGTGCAGATGGCTCTTTGTTGGTTATAAACAATGGGGCTAAGGTCAATGTGCCTCACGCCATGAACAAAGTAAAAGTTAGCTACAGCTGCCTATGGCTTAATTTGGGCCTGATTTACAATTATTGCCTCTATTGCAAAACACTGTGTACATTATAATAGAATGGGTCACAAGATCCACATCGGTACATGAAGAAGTAGTGAAAATATCAATTTGCCACAGTACGTGAACTCAAACTGAAATATTTATATTGTTTAATTCAGGATACAACCATTAATGTTGTAATTGGTTGTTTTTTGTCTTTATTAAAACAAAACGCTATTTTTATAATTTTCTTTTTTGGGGCTTTCCCCAACATAGCACCTATCCAGGATTGGAACAGAAAGAGAAGATTTTTTATTTTTTTTTGACAGGCTTCTAGCATGAAACCTCACTCTATCGTTTTGCAAACTGAATCTGTAATGTGCAATTTTTTTCAAAATACTGCTAATAACTAAAATAATCCAAATTATTTCAACTGATATATGCTGCTGGATTTAACAGCAAAGAAATTGTATTTGTTGACATACTGTGCCCTCAAGAAACATCATGTTACAAAAGAGTACAGGAGGAAAAAAGGCCCTCTCTAGTCTCTTTACATTGTCTTTACTGTTTTGTTTTATTGCCTTAATGTTTAGTGCAGCTCTGTGAGGCACCTCCTGTTGTAATATTGGGCTATACAAAACCATTGATTGATTGATTGATTGATTGACCATGTAAAAACTAAAATATTCACCGTGAACAATTACTCTGTTACAAAACAAGAAACCATTTCAAATACTAATATTTGAACAAAAGAAAAACTGAAAATTAACTATCACAAATATTTATATGAGAAAGATATTTTTATGTTTCTTTTATTCTCTCATATACACCTGGGAGGCTGTAACAAAAAATGTGCTATCTGTTACAAATATAAGATCAGACACTGGCTATATTCTCTATACAATGAGAGGACAGGTTCTTAACCTTCTTTCCTCATATTCACGAGGGGTGCCAGTATTCCTTGAGAGCACTACAGGGTAGGCCATCTTGTTGAATTTCAGCCCTGTATGAAACCAATGACTCTTTCTTCCAACACATTTCTGTCATTGTACATAATTCTGGCCGTCTACGCCTGGCATGGCTCGGAACATGTGATCGTTCAGAAAACAACCCTGAATCTGAGATCAGGCGTTGAATTGGAAATACAAATCCACCATCTGCTCTGTGATCCCACACTTTAGTTCCTCGTTTGGGGCCTAACCAAACCGTTACGTTTGAAGTTAATACAGGGGATTACTCATTCACATAATGAACGCAAACATTAACCTCATGGAATAATATACTCCGCAACTGTGCCTGATCATTAAGCACCAATATGTTGTTTCTGGTGGAAAAGATGCTCAAGCATGTCAGTGGTGTTTTCTTAGTATAAAGAACGCCGATGGTGCATTGGCCTAGAAGATAGTCTTTCAATAGGGTTGAAATGTTGTTTAATTCCCAGCGTATGGATCATGGATGCAGATTGGCACTGTCTCTCACTGTGGCTCAAATAAATGCTTTGTTCTAATATATGCTATATATTTGAAGGCGTGTTGTGTCTATCAAAGGCCTTAGTGCATACACAGTAGTTCCACAAGAGACTACAGCAAGCTAAAGGAAACAGGCCCGGTGTATCTAATTGTAGTCTGTTTATATAGGCTACAACGACTTGTCCGTGCCATTCATCCTAGTATACACACAAGGGCATGGACATAAGAGACTGTCAAGTAGATGTAGAAACAGGCTTTAAATCAGTGCAGTAATTAGAAAACTGGTCAGCAACGATTATGCACATGTCCAGCAGTAATAGTTATGCAATCAATTATCTATGGCCAAATCAGCAAAACTGTCTTATCTTAGAGACTTTCTGTCATGCACCAGAGGAATGAAACATTTTTGACATTGCTGTCTTTGTGGCTAACCGAGTGTAATCTATCACATTTATAATGGAATTTGTTTTACTAAATGCTTCAACGAGTCAAAGCCTATAACATAGTGTTTGCAAATCACAAATAACGGTTCGGTTTGAGTGTGATTCCTCCTTAGTGGTTGGGTAGTTTGTGAGCAGATAAGAGGGCTTTGAGTTCCTGTAAGAAGCAGAGATTGATCAGGTAAAAAAGAATGTGAGAGAGCGAGAGGAAGACAGAGAGAGAGAGAGAGAGAGAGAGAGAGAGAGAGAGGCGGGAAAACTGGGAAACGGGAGGAGGAGCGAGACTTGGAGCGAGACTTGGAGACCTAAGGAGCAGGGGCAATGACTGGAAATTTCCACTTTTCTCTCCCAACCCGGGGGCGGAGCTACGAGGTGAATGGAATAAGGTGCTAGAGTTAAACTAGGCCAGTGAAGAGGAAGCGACAGAAGATAATCCTCCTGATTGGTCTTTCAGGTGCTGTTATGATTCGAAATGCAATGGACGCGCGGCCTTGAAATGCAAAACGTGCTTCCTGCTCATAAACACTAGTTCGAGTTTTACTTCCCATTTCTGTGTTTGGAAAGTCCTGTGATAAGTGAATATCTCCGGGGGTGGAGACTCACATTAGCCGTAAATAAGTAAGCGGCAAACTGTTTAAGGTCACAACTAATGTGCGGAGTCAGCCAAGAGCAGGGGTCTTCGCACACCTAATACTCCTTTTTTATTTTCTTCAATTAAGTGATAGACATTACACACACATTGAGAGATGGACATACAGTATAAGATATAAAGTGCATATTTACATAGTGAGGAGGATACAGAACATATACGCATAATAGAAAAGACCATTTTATTACATATGGGGAAGGAGGATTGTGCGTGACTGGATGAATAAAGTAAAACTAGATGAACTAAATGAAATTAGTATTAATACTATCATTAATTGGATGCAGGAATATAGAAAGCCTGTGGGGAGCTACTTGGAAACTACTGATCATTTCCAAGATACAGGTAAGAGACCCCTGACCTAGAGGAATCCGTTTTGGCCGTTTGTGACCACCAAAAGTAATCATTCATGCACTACTTGGCGATACAAATCTTAGGACCCATTGTTAAGAGTGGACTTTGGACTTGGGAGGTATAACATTTAAAATATGTCGTGTGAAAAGAGTACTGCAGTAGAGAGCAACAGTACATTCCCGGACCATATTAGTAAAAGCCTCATATGTTTTTAATGTGAGAAAAGTGCTGTACATGACCATCACAGCCTAAAACTAATAAACAGCTATTTTACAGTGACACTAGAGTCTGTACAACAAAATGAAGCAAGCTTTTCACACATTGACCCAGTGTATTACGCCTGTGTGCTGCTGTTGTCTGCATATGAAGTATTATTTTCCCATCTCAGAGGCCAAAGTGCTGTTGATGTATTTTTATCCATTATGAACCGAAGGACCGCCCACTGCAATCAGACACTCCACATAGAAATGAACCATGTTTTCCCCTCACTGGAAACACATGGACATGAATGGATATGCCTGACTTAAAAGTGAAAGTTAGTGCTTGGCAGTAGAAAAAAAAAACAAGACGTTAACACTTGCACGCTATTGAGCATTTGTAAAGCGACGGCAATCCATCTTTCATAAAACATTTACAATGCTCTTCTCATTTTCTTATTCAATTATGAGCATCCAAATATGTCATAGCTATGTGTTGTCATCAGGTGTAAACATAATTAGTGCTTTAAAAGGCTTAACAAATGATAAGGAATAGTAAATGTATTCTCCAATTGTTGTGCAAATGACTGTTGATTCACCGCTGGAGTCAAAAAATATAGAGACATAAGCCACAATAATTGACTGATCTCATTATATTTATATTGTACATGCTTCCATTAGGTAACATAATCCAAAATCATAATATACATTTTCACTGTTACGCGGACGACACACAACTGTACTTATCACTGAAACCAGGTCAGACAGATAAATTAGATGCTTAGTTCCTGCGTAAAAGCCATTAAGGATGACTGTAAATTACCTCCTCCTTAACCCTGATAAAACAGAGGTTATTATATTAGGTCCTCAAAAACTGAGAGTCTTTATCTCAGCAGATCATCTCCCTGGGTAATGTTAGCGTATGTGAGCTCTACAGTAAACAACCTTGGAGTTCTGTTTGACCAAGACCTCTCTTTTAAAACGCATATAAACCAGGCTTGTAAAATTGCGTTCTTTCACCTGCGCAACATTGCTAAAATACGAAACATCCTACCCAAGAGTGATGCAGAAAAACGTATTCATGCTTTTGTTTCCTCAAGGCTGGACTACTGTAACTGCCTGCTAGTGTAACAGGGTTATATATGTTATATATACACTAGCAGCGTGTCCTAAAAGTTCCCTAAAAAGTTTTCAATTGGTTCAAAATGCAGCTGCAAGATTGTTAACGCGTACAAAGAGAAGAGAACACATTACACCTGTGCTAAAGTCTCTCCATTGGCTTCCTGTTGAGTTTAGAATCAAATTTAAAATCCTGCTCCTGCTGTTCCATATCGGCCAACCAGAGCACTCCGCTCTCAAAACTCAGGGCTACTAGTGATTCCTCGGGTCTCCAAAATCACTGTAGGAGGAAGAGCCTTTAGCTCCAAGCTCCGGTTTTATGGAATAAACTCCCAGCTCACGTTAAAGAAGCAGACACAGTCCCTACATTTAAGACTAGGCTCAAAACGTACCTCTTTGAATTAGCTTATGATCAGGTCAGGTAGGTAAAGCTCTAACCCTCAGCCTGAAGTAAAGCTGCCTTAGAAGAAACTCTGATGTGGGAAGTACGGTACACTGAGCGCTGTCCTCTTCTTCTTCTTACTGCAGACTTTGTCTTATTATTCATTTCATTTCATTTCATTTTATTTATTCTTTTTTCCATGATAATGCAACACAACATGTGTACAATAATCCAAAAAACACAACAATAATACATTTCATGAAAAGAAGAACAGGAGTAGGATGAAGAAAAAATCTTATAAGCTCCTACCCCATTCTAAATAAAAAAAAACTATACAAATTAGATGGCCTCACCGATGCCAAAAAAGTAACAATAGCCCAAACCAGATGTTATCAACTTTTCTTTTTCTATATATATTTGTTCAATTATTAATAATTTTGCTAAAACAACAGTGATGCAATGGGGACTACAGCGGCGACGGAAACAATGACGAGGCCATCGAACTACACAACGCACACCCACATATACATACAGGCAAGCATGCACGGACACACACAGGCACACCCACAGCACACACACAAAAAGACGAAGAGGATCTATTGATGTATTTGTGATGAGCCCTATGCTGTGTGTTGCATTAAAAAAACAAGGTTTGAATGGGCATTATGATACAGTATTTATTGTATCTGTAGTCTGTTCATTACTATTCACATGGTGTCTCCTGTCCCACTCCCCCTCGGGAGTGCCTGTCTAGATCGAACGGAGGAACCCGGCTGAATGGAGGAACCCGGCTGAACGGAGGAACCCTGCCTTCTGGATTGACAACAAGGACTGGACGGTCTGTGATCTTGGCCCGTCTGCTGAAGAACTCCTTCGGCCCTGGGTCTCTAAAGCCTGTCCGTCCATGGGAGTGGATCTCTCCTTCTGTGGTTCTCCTCAAGGTTTCTTGTTTCTCCCACCGGGTTTTTGGTGCTGGAGAGTCTAAGGACAGGGGACACCTGCGCCGCTCTTCGCCACCCACTGCTGACGCTTATTTGGACATTAAGTTTGCCTGGATACTTGATTCGCCGGAACTTTACATTGTCTTATTTACTGCTCTGTTTTATTGCCTTAATGTTTGGTGCAGCTCTATGAGGCAACTCCTGTTGTGATATTGGGCTATACAAAACCATTGATTGATTGATTGTTTGATTGATTCTAAATACAATGTGATTTTTACCAACTTACTTCAGATATTTCATGTCTCTTAATCATTACTCAAGACCATGATATTGCCAGGATTACAGAAGTATAATCCAATCCACTCAAATTGAGGGAGGGGGTAAAAAGCCATTATTTCATAAATATACACCGGGGTGTTCCCACAGACAGAATGCCTGAAGTTGATCTAAGAAACAGCAACTTAGAGTGTTTCTAAATCCTCAAAGCACCTCCTCAGTCTTCCAGGCATCCCAGAAGAGCCACAAACACGAATCCAAAAAAGACTCACAATCCACTATCTCCCCAACTCCTGGCACCAAGTCGCAGAGAGGCTCCACATTATGTAATATGTGAGTGCAGATTTTACACAGAAAAACCGGAGCAGCTTGTGAACGATGTGGACCTTTTACTGCACCTACTTGACAGGCAGGTAATAGCAAATGTATTCGCACTGAATTTGTGGCTTCCCTAATTATTTGGCCACAGCAAATCACTCATTTTGTGCATTGATGTTTTGGGAGGATTGTGGCGAGTATCTTATCATTAACTTACCCATGCAAACGGACCTTAACCACACGCATCCCTCCAGTGGTAATAAGGTACAGTATAGTCAGCTACAGTGTCCTGAGGAGAAGTTAATCCGGTGTTGTCCCTGGGCCTGGCAGGGTCTCCTAAGAACCAGGGAAAGCTAGTTGGACCATGCAGGACACTGCTGTTCAAAACAAAAGGAGTTAGTTAACCCCAAACAATTTTCTCCAATTATGGGGACCCCCCCTCCGCCTAATCCCGACCTCTGCTCTTTGATGGGCCTCAGCATTCCACAAGTCAGGTCAGTCCTTTGTCCCCAAGAAGTAATAATAGTAATAATAATGCCTTACACTTGTATTGCGCTCTACAAGCCTGTATTACCAAGTTTCTCAAAGCGCTACACTTTCATCATTATTCATTCACTCCATACTCGGTGGTGGTAAGATACTATTGTAGCCACAGCTGCCCTGGGGTAGACTGACGGAAGCGAGGCAACCAGTCTGCGCCATCGGCCCCTCCGACCACCACTACCCACACACTACATTCGAAGTGAAGGGGAAACTAAAGGCGCTGTAGATAACTGCCTGTATATCTTCATGTTATAGGCCAGGGCAGTTAATTAGCCATCACACTGACACCGGCTAATTTTCACTAGAGGGACCAAAAAAAACCTGAAATGTCCTTCTGTGGACCCACCACCCACAGGAGAAGCTAAAGGGGCTGGTGCAATGTGATTTGGGCAGCTCCAACTGCTTCCCCCACGAACCGGCCACGGACAAGTGGAAGAAGATGGATGGATGGTTTGAAGAAGCAAAACAAAACAAAAAACACTGAACATTTGAGATTTCGAGTATCAAAATTCTCAAAGGCTGAACCAGGAGTGTTATTTTGATGTACAGTACATGCAAACAAATAGGGGACAGCCTGTTGCCCAATGGTGCCTGTGTAAACCCTAGAAAACCAGCCATAACCTCACACAAAGAGGCCTTTATATTGCTATAGTAATGCTTTCTGTGGCCTCATAAGTCTCAGTGGCATAAAGCAGCTTTCCAGCCTCTGCGTGTGGAAAGAGTGGTAAAAGTGCCAGTTTTGTCAAACAAAGATTAGGGCTTTTCTCTATTACTGCGCAAATGTTTACAATTCGATTTGATGCAACGGGCTGGCTCACCTTTGTCACCTGTAATGTAAAAAAAGAAATGCAAATAAGGATAAAGATACCAACCCACTTCCTAAAATAGTTGGGACATAGTAAAATGTAAATCATGAATCTGAATGGCAGAGGTTTACAAATTTCATATAGGCAGTGTTATTGTGCAAAGACGTATTCCACTAGGACAGTTTTTCTTAACCAGAATAAAGTCAGATTTTTTCTTAGCTTAAATTCCTGAACTAGGACTTTTTGGACTGCTTTTTCTTACTATGTGTTAAGGTATTATCAGTGAAGATTGGCCTGCAATAAACGTCCGATAACCAGACTTTCTTCAAGTAATTTCTAGTACAACATTTAACAACTTTTTAGGAACAGTGTTTGTACAGCAGACCACTACACGCAGCAGTTAAACACAAATAAAGGGGGAAAAAATAGACAGGAAATGATCTCACGAACACTCCCCCCTCGCTCACTCACTCTCTCAAGTTGCTCCCATTTTCCACTTACACAGATTATGAGCAATGCCTTCTGCTGCTCTGCAAAGGATGAAGACTGGATCGGGCACTTGCTAAACAGCAGGGCCAAAGCACTGTGGACATTTGTTTCTTCTGATTCCATTTCCTAAACAAAATAGAAAGATCGATAGAGATATTACGTTTAAGAGCATTTGACACAACATTTATCGCTACAATAGCGTTGGTGCACAATAAGATGTATGACAGTAGGAAATAACCACTGTCTTCAACTCAAGATCAAAAGTGTGGTTGCAATCTGCATAAATCTGTCGCCTTTTAGTTGTGACTCAAACCTGTTTGTATATTCTTTAATTTTACCTGATTACTGACGTGTCAAAACGCTACATTTGAACTTCAGCATGTTGTGAAAGGCACGTATTAGATTAAATCAGGGGGTTTACGAAATAGCTGTCAAGAAATGCACCTTGGACGTGTTAGAACAGGCTGAAAGGCAAAAAACAACTGCATGATGCTCTGCTAAGGATATTGTAAAACCAAGCTCATCCCAGTGTCCCGCAAGACAGGTTCAACAGTTATCTCACTTATATGGTCAGTGTTTCATTTTCAAAAGGGCGTTATGAGGGTGTGGATGGAAACAGTGGCAGGTGTGGCACACTGGATGTCTTCAAGGTCGCATGAGGACGACTTGGAAGATAGACTTTACACTGTATTTTGGGCCATAAAATACTAGAAAACATGCAGCCGTTAAGAGCGGTGCAATGGCTTGACCAAACTTGTGGGGCCACGCAGCTGCGTTTCCTTTGGTTAAACAGTAGAGTGACTCATGTGAAGACAAGGTTCCTCATGCTTAAGAGTGAAAGCTTTCAGGGCAGTTGGTTTAGTAAACTAAAGATGCATGTAAAGGCCAGGCTAAGGATGTACTGCATGACATTGTTGTACTTTATAGTTATTAGCCTAATGCTTTTCATTTTGTCAGATGACTGAGATTGTTTTTTCCAAGGATGTGCAAGGGAAACTTTTACATAGTTTGTTTTGAGACATTACATTTGCTCGGATAACAATTTTGGCTTTTTTTTATAAGGCCATGACTGTCATTGAATTCATAAATGAGGATGCCATTTGAGCGACATCAATGCCACGCCAATATGGTAATCATTAATCAAGCTAGGCTTCACACAAACGGGCTTTTGTCTTCAGCCTGTCTTAACACAATGGAAAAGTTTGCTTCCATTTCTACAGTAGCAGCAGTAACCGCTAGAGACTAAAGCAAGAGAGGTAGACGTGAAAGACAGAGAGATTTGAGTTCAGAGTACACACACTTTGTGAAAGTTAAATTTAGAAGGAGGTGTGGCCACGTTGTGTGTTTTTTTCTTTTTGCTTGTAATTTGACACCGACTCCGTTACGAGAAAAGAAAGCAAACACAGAAGATGGCGCCTAAAGATTACAATTTTACATTATTTGCTGTTTGAAATATACTTACGACTTTTGCCTGCTACCAAAGGTCCATTGTTCAACATGTTGGTGGGTAAACCACACGACTGGAGTGAGAAGTGATGGGGAGGGGAAAAAGTAACGATGTGACTGTATGGGTTTATTTTGAGCGGCTCTTTTACGTGATCGCATTGAGTCTTTTTTTTTTTTTTTCAGTTTAACACAGATTTACTCTGAACTCAACAAACAAATCCAAGAGCAATGCAGCTAAACAGGCAACCAAACAAGTAAAACGTTTTATTTTCATATGCGTATTTCAAATGCAAAAATCTCAGTTTTAATCTTTACTTTATTTATTTATGCGGGCAAAGTTTGATTAAAACAAAACGAGCCGGCTCTTGGAACGGCACTTTGATATGAGCCGATCCCACAGTTTCGGCTCCCACGAAAGAGCCACAAATCCCGGCATTAGCGGCGCTTTAAAAAACAGTGACCAATCAGCGCCGACCTGCGCGGAGGGCGGGACCGCGGACAGACGGACAGGCGGCTCGACCAATTGCGTGTCGAGTTCGCGGAGACTGACCAATGGCGTGCCGAGTGTGGCCCCCGTATCCAACGAGAGTGCATTTTCAACGAGCTCGAGAAAAGCGGTGAGGGGCAGACATCATTCCTCTCTCAGTCGTCTGTCTGCACAAAGGCGAAGAGCTCAACAAACTGAGCAGTTTCCCCCCCAAAAGGAATAATTATTTAGGAAATTTAAACAATGGCCGACGCAGCAGTTGACACGACCGCGACCACCGAGGTGACAGCGAAGGTGCGTTTACTTTCATTCACTCTTTTTTGATGGGGAAGGAAACGTCGAGTTAAAAGATTTTGTGGAACTTTTTTGAGTAATTGTTTGTCCACTAATAATTTGGCTAGCTTCGTGTTAAACGGCAGGAATGCTAAGTAATCGCTTTAGGGAACGTTACGCTACACCTTCAATAGTTTATGCAAATTTGAGCTGTGATGTGTATTTAAAAAAAAATGCTACTCAGTAAATGGCCGTCGGAGGTGGGAAACGACGGATAATTGTCCATATGGTAATGTTTAATGTAGCGCTTTTTTATTTCAAGAAACTGTATCGGAGGAGGCATTTCTACAAGATGTGTTTAGTCAAATTAGTCTGGAGCCATAGACAAAGCGGCTAAACGGTAACACACCGCTGGAGGAGTGCGAGCTGTGGGCGGGAAGCAGCGGTAAAGGTTAGGCGGGTTTGGATGGAGCTTTCCAGTGCGTACATTCGTGGTGGACTTTGTTTGGCAAAATGCTTTAAAACCCCACTCTTGCATACTTCTTTCTCATACCTCACCATCACCTCTGAGGGAAAACTACTCCTAATCTTCAACACACGGCCTAGCGTCAATTAAAACTTGTCCTCCCGTCGTCTTGAATGTATTTTTTTTTTTAAGGAGCTGAAAGAGCAGAAAGAAGAGCTGAAAGAGAAGAAAGAAGTTGAAGCGGAGAAGAAGACCGACAACGGTGACGCACCTGCCAATGGCACCGTGAGTATACGGCCCGTAAGCGCAGCGGCTTCTCCCTGCTCCCCCCTCCTCCTCCTCTTGAGCCTCATGGCCTTTTGTCTTTGCGGTCCTCATCATGCAGGTGTCGCTGCTGCTGCTGCTTTGCCTCGTTCGCCTCCCCCTTCTCTTCTGCTCGCTCTCCCCTCCTCACAATGCGCTTTGTTTGGGTTGAGAAACGGCACAGATGTTACATCTAGCTAGACATTGGCTGTCTCTCCTTTTTTTTTTTTTTTTTTTTTTTTTTTTTTTAAAGGCCGTGGTTTCCTAGAGACCACTATTGCCCTTTTGTCAATGGAGACAAGACATGCGTTTGGGAATTGAAACATCCCCTGAAGATTCTTAAACTTGAAAAAAAAAAAAAGGATTTTAGCTAATGTGGACTTGGTTTTCACTTGTAAGCTCGCAATGTGTAGCCAATAAAAGCTAAATGACCTTTTTGTTTTGCAGAACGGTGCAGACCACAGCGACAAAGTAAAGGAAACTGAAGAGGAGGAGGAGGAGGAGGAGGAGGAGAAGGAGGAACACAAAAATGGAGAAGGTACGTTTTAACAGCTTCTCTTTTACACAAACTTGACTGACAATAACACACTTGGTATGTGCATATGCACCGTTGTAGCTTTTCGGTAGTGGTTGTCAACATTATCGATTATTGTACTTGGTGAATTTGTCTCATGGTGAATCTTTTCAATGTAGGGAATGGAGAGAAGGCGCCCCCTGCTGAGGAGACTGACGCACAGCCGGTGAAGCGTGCAGCAGAGGATGAGGAGGTTGGGCTTTTCACACCTTGTCATTGCAATTATCGAAGGCTGACGTCACTAAATAAAACTCCTGTACAATTATTCATAGAAGTAGTTTGAAATTATAATATATATATATATATATATTCCGTAAGTTTTTTTTGTTGTTGTATACATTATGAATTAAGTGAGAAAGCCTAATGTAGCATGTGTATAATACTTTTTGTTTTGAAACCAAGTAGAAATGGAAGTAGCCTTATTAAAACCAATCACACTTGCACAAATATGAAAAAAAGACTGCTCCATTAAATGTACCTTCCCACAATATCTGTTGGAAGAGCTTGTACCATTTTGTTTATCCTATCTATTAATGTGACTCCATTTTCTGATTTTTAGGAAAAAGAGGATACAAAAAAACAGAAGAAGGAGGAGAACGGAGACTCTAAAGAGGCCGAGGTCAAGGCCTAGACATTCACATGGCCGTTTTTCTGACGACTTCTTGTTTTTTCTGCTGCGTTGTTCTACCAGCCTGGTCATCGTCCATAGAGCTTGTGCTTCATTTGAGGTTTTTTTGTTGGTTTTTTTATTCCGCTCCCACGCTCATGCAATGCACTGGAGTCCTGACAAAACATGTAATGGCCGACTCTCCTTTTTTATGAAATGTTATTTATTGGTCTTTAAATTGAGCTTTCTTTCATACTCGTGCTAAAACTAGGGCCAAGTTGAGAGAGCAGTTCCTTTTTGTTCCTTTAAGTTTCTGTTAGGGATGTTTTTAGAAGCACAGTCTGTATGTCTGCGCTGACCAGAGGATTCAGATAAAATACACAGGCAGCTGCCATTCTCTAAGGCTCATGTTGATCTTTCATGTACAGACCAAAGATAAGTTTTAAGCAGGGGCTAATACTTAGTTTAGGGATCTCCTTTTCTTTTTGTGTGTTAATCTGCTAGTTGATTCTTGCCTTGTTAACATAATGGGTCTTGTTGTGTTGGCCTTGTACTAGCAGGATATCGCTGTTCATTAACCCCTCTTAAATCTTAAAGCTTTGGTAATTTGTTCTGTAAGCATTCCACGCAAGTTTGTACCATTTATAAATTTGTTTGACTTTTTTTTTTTTTTTTCTTGTTTCAACAAGTTTGTTATGGCTGTGTAGCCCAGTTCTGTGTCCCAGACTGCCTTTACAAAAAGAGAAAAAACGGTTACTTCAGCCACTGCTTTGTATATTCTGAAAAAATAAATTGTCTTTTTAAGTATCCCGTGTCTGGTACGTGTATATACCCTTAGGTTGTGTCATAGAAAAGATGTATGTCATTTGACCTAGTTTCTCTCCACTGGAAAATGAAGGTGTCTTTCTAATGACGAAGGAGGTGTTTATGGCATGTACTGACTTGTATCAAGTGGAATAGCGCCATCGTGTGGTTAGTCTGGCGAACTGCAGGCAGTGAGCTATAGACAGAACACCAAGGTGCATTCAAGGTCTTGAGCATCAAATATGTCCAAATCAAGGTGTTTTGACCGTAAAATCAAGAACAGGGTATTCTACTAAAGACATGACTTTTGGTGGAATAACAACTGAATCAAGCTGGGTTTTTTTTTTTTTCAAGCTGATGAGGCATTTAGTTCCCCAGAGCATAGCAATGCAAAGACATTGATGCTGTTGTCTAATCTACAATATTAAGTTTGTTTTTAATCAGGAATTAAACGCTGAATTGATCTAGCCTTATGTATATAGTTTTTTTTATCTTCTGAAAGATGTCCAGAGCAGCTGAAAAAGGTTACCTGCAATCTCCACGTTATAGTAGACGAATAGTGGCTGAAAAATATAACTAAATTGTTATAAAATATAATAAATAGACTGGAGACAAAATTGGCAAAAGTCATTTTAACTGAGTCTTATGAAATGGTATTGTACAATAACACTGCTAGTATTAAGCAATAAGTGATCAAATTTCAACATATTTTTAAGCAAGCTGCAACAGCATGATCCGTACAGTCAGTTTCCTCAGAAACATGAGCAGCTCGTGCATCAAGTTGCTCCAAAAGGCTTAAAATCTATTTAGGCAACTCTCGACTGATGCAGCAATGTTTGTAAATGTCTTTCAGTCCAACCCGGAGAGGTCGCTCACTTAATAGAAATACAAATATTCTGTGTTCAAGCAGGTTCAAGCCCTGACAGATAAAGTCAGAAAAAAAAAACTAATTTAGCACAACAAAAGATGGCAATTTCAAAAAATAAGAAATATAAAAATAAATTTGTAAACTGAGCATTGTGGCAGAGAAGCTGACTACTTGCATGCACCCTGATGATGACAGTAAATTTGTGCTGGCTGTTTTGAAAACCCCCACAGTTTTGTTGCAGTCCAAAGTTCGCACCAGTCTCCTCTTCTTCTTGTGTTTTGAACGCTGACTCAGACCCCAGTTTCAACTTCTCCTCTTCCTGATAATGACAAGAATGACTGTCATTACAAAGGTGCAATCCATGGCGTTAGTGAGGGCCCAGGCTGAATTTGCCACCAGACCACAGTGTCTGTATATGTTTTTTTTTATTATTATTTTTATCTGCCTAAGTGTTGCTTCTATTGTTGAATTAGAAATCGGACAATTTGGAAAAGCACACAGGCATAACATTATGACCAGCCAGCCTCTTAAGTGATCACATAGTGCGTCTGATAATTACTCCCGTCTCATGCGCAGAGCTTAATCTGCAATTTAGGCAACACAAATTTGTCTAACCCAACGTACTCCTCGCCAAACATTGCTCAAGATCCGACGGTCACCCACTGCTCCTGTGCTCCAGTGGCATCGAAGGATGGGTCATATCCAGGGGACAATTTTCCCTGTAGGAACTATAAAAGTTAACACAGCATTTATTTTCTAGCTCCTCTTTTTGCTCACAAGTTTTGTGGATGACCAGTCCAAGTTGTGTTGCCCTTCTCAAACTGGCTGGTCTATTTTTCTTGTTCATAACGCATAAACTCTTAAAATGATCAGGACGTACTGTAACATGCGTTTGATTAAACTGGCAGTGGACATAGTGTTATGCATGACCAATGTAAAGCTCCAATTGATCAGGTGATGAGTTACCGTAATATGTTTCACTTGTGTGTAGGCTGGGAAAGCAAGAACGATCCACCAAATGAAGTTGCAAGCGCTACTGAGTCACTGTGAAATACGAGTGGTCACTGGCAGCACCTTCATTAAGTCACTCATCGAGCCAATAACAAGAGGCTAATCCGCTAACTCAGAGAAACAGGCAGGTAGACATTACTTTGGCCACAGATGGGACCAAAACCAAAGGTGTACATTAGCAGTTCATGCAGATGAGACTACGTGCGGTGAGTTCAACAGGCAAGGTCAGTTTCATTAAATGGGGTTTTTCTCACTCACACTCTCCCACACTTCAGAGGGCTATTCCATGAAACAACCCGACAATAGGGTGGGTTCAATTTGATTGAGTCTCACAACAAATTTTGAATGTAGGTTTAACTAGCTAAATATGACCAGTTAAAAGAATATGAATGCATGAAAAATGTATTCAAAAATGTCTGTTAAGTCACAATCAACCTGTCTATCAACTGACTAAACCCTCAGTGTGTAATTGTAGTTTCTATATATTTACTACTTCGTCGCCTCTTGTCTGGAGTTTTACGTTTTTTCCAATCAACCCCCATGTACAGTAAGGTGTGAATTCTTTGATAATGTTCTTCTAAGACACACAAAAGGCCTTGAGGTGTCTGAACATTATGCAATGTTGATACAGACTTCAAGTGATGGTTCTCTTAATGCTTTGGTTTTGTAAAAGGATTCAGGAATTCTGGGTACAAATCTGTACAAACGTAAGTGAGACGACAGATATATTGGTCCCAGAAAACACTAGATTATTGAATTGTATAATTTATTTTCCTACTCAATCATATGGAGGGTGAAGGGGTGTAAAAAATATTAATAAAATGTCACACACAAAAAAAGGATAAATGTGATGGGCTGTATGCTTCACTTTTTTTTATGTGTACACAAAAATAGAAAAAACTATTTCATTAATGGATGAAGGTAGATTTCGGGATGTTCCGCAGGATTTAAAAGGTCCTATTTAAATCTTGCCTGAATGTAGAAGATAAAAGTACAATGTACTATTGATACTTATTTTAAGAGGCTTTTTTAGCAGCTCCTATGTGTGTCTTAACATCATCTGTGAAAGCCCAGTCAAAATGTCAAAATCAAGACCTCTGATTTCTGGGTATATACGTTTATGGAATAGCCTCATCTCCATTCACGTCTGCAGTTTGAAAATGCATGGGCACACACACTGTAGGAACACACTGGAGACACAGAGCAGTGGCCAATGTCTGTCTGTCTGTCCTGCTCCGAGTAGAGCCGGCTTTATATTGTGAATTTGACCTTTTGCTATCGCTAATGTGCTGTACAGTGTGCGGCAGGATGTACGGCGTGTCAGTCCTATCAATGCTCTGTGAGGTGAGTGTCTTTAAAACTACTTAGCGATGCGCTTGCTAAATGTGCACCAACAGTGGCTGGGTCTCGCTGTCGGGGGGCTCACCCTCAGGGGGGGGCAGCTGGTACACCACGAACAGCGACGAGTACGCGCAGCCCACGAACGACATCAGGCTGGAAAAGTACATGACGCCCTGAGCCCCGCCCACCAGCGAGGTTAGGGGTCCCATAGCAACAGACACCAGGATCTGAGCCAGGAAGTACTGGCAACTCAGCAGAGAGATGTCCACACCCATCCCACGCCTGGTGCCCTCCTCGGAAGAGCCGCAAAACTGCAACAAAGGCACAACAGTCACATGTAAAACCAATGTTTAAAAAGTCAAAAAGGTTGAAACTACAAAGAAATAAACAAGGTACTCTACGCTCGTCAAATTATCTATTTAATTTACTTGTCTATTTCTTCATGAGTGATGAGCATGAATGTCTTTACTTTTTTCTTTTTATTCAGACATTTTAGTGCCCCAAACACCAAAGAGCATCTTCACCAGAGGACAAGTATTACAAAAACTCCCTAAGCACTATGATTTTTAAAATGACATTATTGTCTGGCATATTTTTGCACTATGTTTGTTTAGTCATCTAGATATCTTATATAACTAACGTTGTCTAAAGGTAATCATCTGCATAAAGCGAAGTGTGCAAACTTCTAAACTGATCCACTGTCCTTTGGAGTGGAACTGGAAAAGCACCTTAGATTACAGGTGAAATGTCTTCAACTGCAGAAGTCTCCTAATGTTGTTTTCAGTTGAGGTCAAGAGGCTTCATATCATCACAGCTCACATAATGGCTGCTAGCAGCCAAGCCCGGCCCAAAATATTTAAAAAACGAACCTAAACCCATGCACGGAGGAAATGTATTTTAGAGCTACAGTGCACACCTTAAGATGCGAGACTGCCCCTTTCTCCCTCTCTCCCTCTGAGAGGTCTGCTTGCCTTGGATTTGAGGTTTTGTAATAAGAAATAGTGATTTTTTTCAAGAAATAACCTAAGTAAACCTATTTTGAATGAAGAACAGCATGGCCCGCAAACAGCTTTTTTCACTTAAAAAGCAACCCAATTCTGCGGTCCTGACAACCCCGGCTCACACAGTGAAGCCAGCACAACAGAAGTCTGACAACAATCCAGCTTGCTTGGTATATATAGCAAACACATAAATGCATTTTCTCTATAACATTTAAGCATACAAACATCAGGCCTACTAAAATGTTGTTCATCTCAGTTTCATTTAAAAAGATTGCTTCTTGATTTGTGCAGGACGTACCTGAGGGCTCTGGTAGTATTCGCAGAGCAGAGAGTAAGGCAGCGTGCATAGAGAGGAGAAGAGCACTCCGTAGGTAACACACAGGGACAGCACCACATACAGGTTATTGGAGAGAGTTGCCAGCCCTGTTCCCAAACCGAACGCCAGATAGGCAAAGAAATACAGAGTGCGCAGAGAAAACCGCTCTTCCAGCTTCTCCAATATGGCTGCAAGAGAAAAGAAAAAGCTAATATGAGCACAAACATTACAATGCATTACTCCTGACCGGGGCATGATCACAGTAAGTTTTGGCTCTGCTGTATAGTACCTTACCTGAGTAGAAAGCAGCACTGAATGCATAAATGCACATGCCCCAGCAGCCCATACTGACGCCGGCGTTGTAGCGCTGGTACTCCTCGGAGTCGTGAGGGGCTTTGGGGTCTCCCTCGAACACCACCTCCCCCATGAAGTCAGTGTAGAAGAGCAGCATGCCCTCAAAAGACAGCCAGCCTGCAGACCATAGGTTTAAGATTACTTTCGATTCTTTATTACTTATTGATTCACTGCAGTTGTAGTTTTACTGTTTTCTTCCCCCATGTGTATTAAACAGACTCACACACAAAATGAACACAAAAAAACTATAAACTTGAATAATTACCCAAAAAATGATTAGTGCATAAACTTCTTAGAGAAGGAGGCATTCGGTAGATGGCTATACACAGCAGCTTCATGGACATTTGAGATTCTCCCGTCTCCACATTCTCACTGAGGTCACTTTCATAACGCACTCCATTCAGCAAAATATTGGCAACCTGCAAAAAGGAAAACACGTAGGTGAACTTGGTCAAATAAATAATAGGGGGTGAGTAGGGGTGAGACGATTCGCGTTTGTCACAATACTTTAAGTATCTTGATACTCGCCGGTACGTTTATTGTAATACAGTTCAATAGAATAAAAAAAGGCTATACTGAATGAATAGAAAAGAACAAACAAGTTTTGTCAAAGATGGCCAACTTTTCAGAGGAATAGATAGGCAGCTCTTGTTGCATAAAATACATATAACATTATGTTTGTGTGTTGACAACACTTAACAATTTCAGTCACATTGCATTTCCATTCAGCAGGAATTAGATTGGCAATAGTTTATGTATTAAAAAAACTGGACACACCCCTTCATTGATGCTAATCATAAATCAATGCTGAATTAGACCTACACTTGATTTGTTGTGTACGTTTATTTGTGAAATCTGTGAAACAGTTGCTCATGCCGACCTGTTGGCTAAAGGTGACTGTCCTTCTGCGTCCATTCTCCAGGGCGACAGTCTGAATGGCACAGGGCTCCTCTATCAGAGCCAGGCTTTGAGGTCTCTTCAGGATGGACCCTCTGTGCCCCCCTGCTCCGTTCTGTGGCCCTATCCCTTCCCCGTCGCACCGCACATCTTCGACCTCCTGCGCTTCGGTGGCTGTTTCCTCTACCCTCTGTACTGTGGAACCTCCCTCTGTCCCCTGTGTGGACTGGACAGGTGGAGGAGTGTCGCCTGGTGGCAGTGGGGCAGTAATGCAGTTTGGCTCAGGATTTTGGGGCGTCTGCTGCCCCGTATAGCAGTCTATTAGAACTCTATCTATATAAGATGTCCCCAGTGATGATGCAAATTCATTGATGCCAGTCATGGAGCCATCTCTGCTAATAAAACTGCCATATTTGGGAGTGAGCGGACTCAAAGGAGAAATCGGGCTGTTGAGACCAGCACACAGTCGAGCATTGGCACTACAGCTGTGGGCCATGGGATCCGAATTATGAGAATTTGAGAAGTTATAGCTGTAAAGGCCTTCTTCCTCATCTTCGTCAAGCCCTGGAGCAGATTCAGGTGGGATAGGGGGCGAGAGAGGGAGAGGGAGACTGGGACTCTTCAGGTGTTTTTTGCTGGAGTTTTTGCTCGTCTGGCTCTTTGGTAGGGGGCGCTCCGGTATACTCATCAGAGTCATGGTTGTAGCGAACACGAGGGTTATACTGGTGAACAGGTAGATGACCCGTAGCTGTCCACCCATCGACTTTCCGAACTGAGTCTGGTCCCAATTGATGCCACCCACAATGTAGCCGAATCCACCTCCTAGACCTGGAAAAATAAAATAATTAAAGATTGGGCCGAGTGTCTTAAGCTATTTTTCCATAATCCTGTGTAGACTTTCATACCAATAAAACAATGTGTTACCAAATATGAACTAAACATATTGGTAATAATGAAAATAACGTTTAACAACACAAGATGCAATCCACAAGATTATCAGCGTTTCAAAAAAGAACAAGAACAAGTGCACACAGTATAACAGGTTTTCATGTCTTTCTAATTATTAGTGATTATTGTTGGGATGAATCATAGTCTTACACCCAAAAATTGGCAATTTTATGAAGGAAACTTAGGGAAAAAGTTGCAGGAAAAGTTTTATAGTTTTATAGTACAGTATTGTTGAAGGGCAAAACAACTTAAAATTCTCTCTCTTAATTTGTCATGTCCTGTGCCCAAAAACGAATAATAAAGTAGATTTTTCTTTGGCTAAGTCTTGAATATAATATACCATTAACCCTGCTCCTTCCCTTCCCCCTCGCAGTCTCTCCTCATCTCTTCCTCCTTTGTCACCCTTTAACATTGCGCACTACAATCTCACACTCTTTCATTCAGCATTTACATCCT
The DNA here is from genome assembly GCA_021464625.1 of Proterorhinus semilunaris. Taxonomy (NCBI): domain Eukaryota; kingdom Metazoa; phylum Chordata; class Actinopteri; order Gobiiformes; family Gobiidae; genus Proterorhinus; species Proterorhinus semilunaris. Next base: position 28,233,560 of record CM038344.1, on the reverse strand, counting down.
TCCTACTCTCTCACAGGACAAATTGCTTCAATGTATCCCACTGTGAGTTAAACACTGTGTGCCGGACTCTCCACGCGCCTGAACCTTGATCAAATCAGCCAAGTTTCCCATCGGTTCAAGGAAATATTTCAAGTCTGGTACCGTTCCATGAAAGGAAAAAGATTGGGGACCACTGCATTTTAGTATACTCTAGTGTGCATTGTACCTGCAAGTAGTGCATGTATATTGAGCCCTCGGTCCTGGTCTTCTGGGCTGCACACATCCATCATGTAGGCGTGGCTGGGGTTGTCGGCTGAGTCTGCGCTGAAGTCCATCAGAACCACCCCACACACCGTCAAGATGATCCCCCATTTGTGGTTCAGCGCCGTGTCAGACAAAGCACCTCCGATATCCCGGCCGTTCAGCACCAGTGTGAGACCAAGCAGCGCACCTGTAACATATGGGGCAATGAAGCACTTGATTTATCAAATGTCAAACCAAAGATGTGAACTGAACAACGCATTATATAGCTCAGAAAACTGCTGAGAATTTAGGGAATAGTTGTGCATTGCATAGGTAATATGATGCAAAGTGGTTGAGTTAGCATTTATATATATTAGATGTATTCACCAGTAGTTACACAGGAGAGAGTTTCTTTACCTTTTTACGTTGCTTTGGCTATTGCAGCTTTATGGACATTGTTGCATGCTTGGATGAAAACTGATTGGCCATAATATTTGATTTTTGACAAATATGTATTTAAGACATCACAACATTCTATAAATTTGATGCGGCTTTTTAGATGAGTGATGGGTAGGGCTGAAAGATATATCGTTATCGTATCGATATCGAGCTATGAACATTCAAAACATTAAAATCGAAAAAGCAAGATATAAACTATATAGATTTTCATGAATAAAACTGCACTTATTTGTATTATGTTTTTATTTTTCTTAAAAATGCTTGGTTTTCACCTTACATATAGTTATATCGTATCGATATCGAGATATCTGGCATGAATATTGAGATATGAAATTTTGTTTATATCGTTCAGCCCTAATGATGGGTAGTGCAGAATTAAGCAAAAGATGCATAAAACCTTAAAACAGTGGTTATTTTACAGTTGCGACCCCTTGTATAACAACTGCTGGTGTTTGCAAACAAATATACATTTACTGTAGGGCAGGGCGATATGGCCTAAAAACTATATGACGATACAAAAAAGAAATATCACAAAAACTATATATTTGACGATATAATTGACAAAGGACAAATTACTTCAAAATCCCAGCCTCACGCCTATTGGGAAGATGTATTCAGTGATATTTTATTTTTATTCTTTGTTTTTTTAACAGCATACTAATTTCCTCACAACTATGATCTACTCTAGCAGTTTACTTCATTAATTTCTTAGTTTAGTTTAGTTTATTTGTTTATTTGAGCAGTATACATTCTGCTCAAAAGGAGTGGGCTGAAGCAAGAAGCTTATGAGCGCCTACCCCCAAATTCAGTGCAATAAAAAAAGTATATTTCACACAATGGTACCGAAGGAACAAAACATCAACAAGACCTCATCCAAAGAGAATTTGATACATTTCAAGCAGCTACATTAGCACAGACCAACTTACAAACTTGTGAAGTATAATGTAAGCCCTGCATAGTGTGGTGCATTAAAAAGCCAGAGTGTAGAGCGGGCCAGTTGAAGAGGGCAGTAACTCCCTCTTACAGGCCATTTACAGTCACTCATTTCCTAATCTACTTTATTCATCTTTTGCCTGTAGGAAGAGGATAAAATGCACATAAGTCTGATTAACATGGGTAGGACACGCTACCCTGTCTTCAGTATAAACTCCATGTCCTCTTTTGTGAATCCAAAAGTGGCCGTCTGTACCCTCGGCATTCTTTTATCACTATTTCCCCCATGTCCTATCTCCAAACCATGTCAATTTGGCCTCTGTGACTTCGTTTTATTCCGTGTTAAGTGCAAGACTCACCTATGGCCAAAGCAAAAATGAAAGGTCTCCTTCGCCCAAAGCGGGATGTACACCGATCACTCCAGGCTCCAATGAGTGGCTGAACGAGGAATCCTTGACAAAAGCAAAAACAAGAAACATTTTCTTGGGAAGTAATATATGCATATTAAGTATAATGTATACTATACTATACTATCATAAATTAATGGGCAAAAGGCCCATTAGTATATTTTCCTGCCTTTGTTGTTTTTCATTTCATACTGTGCAGTTACCTAGAATTGGGCTGATAAACCACACCAGACTGTAGAACTGATCTGGTAGTCCCATCTGCAGCAGCACGGGAGTGACGTAGGCCGTCTCCATGGCATAACTGAACTCTATCCCGAACAGGATGCAGCCGTTAAAGAGCAGCTCCTGGAAAGTGCGTCTGGGTGGCAGGTCAGTGAGGTCAAGCTGGTCTAGGGGGCAGGGCGTGTTGGGCGGAGGCGGGGGCGAGGGACGGATGAGCTTTTGCCGTTTGGGGTGTCTTTGGAAGTTGTTGGCGCGATGGCTGAGGTGGCGCGTGGTGGAGGTGGGGAAGCTGGCCGTTTTGGGCAGTGAGCATCTCCACACTCCGTCCTGAGCTGAGGAGAGCCTCCCCCCAGGACTCGCCAACAGAGGGTCACTGGGGGTGCCCATGCCTGGAGATGACATCGCTCTGTAAACATAGACAAAACAGACACTCAAGTGTTTCTATCACCTATTATAACAAGTGATGTGTGGATTGTGGCCTTAGTAAGAACGGGCTCTCCCCATGACTCAGATGAATCTTAACTTGACAAGGGCAAAAATGGAAAACAATATTTATAATTATAAGGCTTTATTAGCCAAATCAAATGCTCAAGATTTGGTCTAAGCCTGCAAGATCTGAGTAAAAGACACTACTAATGAATGAAACTTGGTCTCAACTTGAGCTACCACAGGGACTAAACAAGGACTCAACTTTTAGCTAAAACACCCCTCCTCGTTTCTCCTCTCGACTCTGTATTCCTCCTTGCTTTCCTGGTTACATCATTGCTGACCCCAATAACTCGGGAGCACACAGATTGTCTCAGTTGACATCCTCATTTCAAAGGTCATCCACTGTAGACACATAGAGGAGTGGGAGCCCGTCTGCCTGCTGCTGTGCTCTCTCGGGAGGACACTGCGGTCTCCAGCGCAGCAGCAGCACTGTGCGCACCGCTGTGATGAGGAGCACGACGACGTAGCGCCCTCTGCATCCAATGCGCAAGTGGCGTAGTGCGCAGCGGCCATGTGCTCGGCGTGCTGCTGCTGCTGCCGACTCGCATCTGCCGCAGAGCTCCCATCCGTGTTTCGGGTTTAAATATTTTATGGAAGAAGCGCCAATGTGCCACAAAAGGAGTCGTGGGGTAGTCAAGTAATGTCATTACGTTGCCTTAAACAGCTGCGATATTTCGCTTTACGTTTCGGTGTGTCGCTATTTAGGCTATGCGAGATGAATTGGCCAATTTGATGGCTGTCCTTCATGCGTGGGGATGCACCTAGCTAAGCCATTATGCTAGTGTCTTTTCTCCTCACCGTGACGCGTAATTTCTGATGTGGAGAGGACAATCGAGCAAACTGTGATAGAAGACGGATGAGGCGTGCAAAATGCAAAGGATAAAGATGGTTGAATTTACCTTGTCGGGGCGGCTCGTCAATTATTGCAGCATGATACTTTGTAAATGGCCACAGTCTAGAGGTTTATGATTTAGAGGAACCGGAATATAAATTAAACGCTTCATGATTGTTTTGTGTTGCCTTTGATGCAGTCATCCCCCGCGCGCGCGCACGTTCTTTCTCTCCGAGCGGCTCTTCCTCTGCTCCCGTCTGACGTCACACACCGCCCTGCAGCATCAGCACCACTCAGTTTTCGACATCAGAAACATAATGCATATTTTAAATTTAAAATGATTTTTGCGATAGGCTACTTATGTCTACATGAGTAATAGGCTGATTTGAAACAAACAATACAAGCTCTTTGCTAACAGTAATGACATTTACATTAACAGCTTTATCAGCATTGCAATGTGGGGGAAAACGTCTGCTTAGAAAGCGAAAACAGACATTTTAATTTAAGCCTATAGCACAAACGGTCTAAACTGAACTCTATTTCAACAGAACAAAAGGGGGTAAGGCTGCATTCATGACTATGAGTTGGAAAATCTAATGTACTGAGAATGAAAATCAAAAACCTTTACAGGGATGTGCTGGCCGAGATGAGTCTCAGCACATAGCTTAATTTCGAAACCACAAAACAATAATTAATATTGCAGACCCACAACAACTAGACCTAGGCCTACTCATTTAGTCTGCATTGGAACTGCAGGCTGATATCAATGGCTGACTATTGCGTGCTCGCCAGTCCCACTATGCTTTTCCATCAAGCACAACTAATGTCAAAGAAAGAATTATACACCAGTGTTGAGTAACATAACGAATGTGCTTTTGTAGGAATAGCACTTCAGCTTGCTCACCTCACCTTAGCACACAGACATAATGTTGCCTGAGTTTATATCTCGTTAAATCCTATTATTTAAATAATATGTCACAATTATTGCTGTTTGTGTAACCTGTGACCTTAGCCCCGCCTCTTTGATACTTCACTTCTCTGTGATTGGCTAATGTTCGCAGAGTCCCGCAATGCGATTGGCTCGTGTAGTGCACGAGGCGTATCCGGATGCATCTGTTTTGCAACTGTTACATTGCGTGGGTCTCTGGCTTAGCTCACCTTTATTAACCCTTTTCAAGGTGTATATTTTAGTGTCAACCACATTTGAGTTTTTCTACACTCTACCGATTATTTTCTACCCGTTTAAATGGCAAACACTGACCTGGCAGCGGTTGGAAACAACACGTTGAAGAGCGAAACAGGGAAGGTAATGCTAAAATAGTTTTTATCCATTTGTAATTCACTGTTGCGTTTAATATTTAAAATACCTGGTACATTGTTCACATGGGTCTTATTTAAGTCCTTAGGCAAAAAAAGCGATTTGGACCCTGGTGAGGATACTTGTATGATGATCACTCCATTATGCAAGTGGTATAACTACTACTGTCAAATGAGTGCAATTCAGACATTATAGCCACAAGGGAATTTGACCGCTTGGGGCAAATTAGGCCAGTGTTTTACACACAATTTTAGTGGCTCTAGCTCTGATTGTTATTAATGTTGATTCAAAAACTGACTGTTTGCATAAAGTAGCCCCATTGGGTTTTATGACCAGGAGGAAGGCTGCTCTGTCTTCCGGGGTAAAGTCCTCTTTGTATTACTATTGTTGTGGTTCTTTAGTTGCAAACACAGTTAACATCAATCAAGTTAAATCGGATGATTTCTTTTCCTTTCATGAATGAGCTGAAATTAGACTTAATATGGCTCAGGGGAGGTTATATGAGGTCAGTGGAAAAATGTCTTATTGTAATTATATCTTCTTTTTTAATTGTGTTGTTGTGTAGTATGAATCCTCTACTTACTATACTTATACTTGTTGTCTTTTTTGCAGACTGTGGAACTAAAGTCCCTATGGAAGGATCAGCCTGTGGTGCTGTTCTTTCTGCGCAGGTTTGGTTGCCAGATTTGCAGATGGATGGCGTCAGAAATCAGCAAATTAGAACCGGATCTGAAGGCCAATGGTGTGTCTCTTGTGGGGATCGGACCAGAGGAGTTTGGGCTTCAGGAGTTCAAAGATGGCGGCTTTTTTAAAGGAGGTAAACTTGATATTGTCCACGTTGTTGTGATAACCTGCTCACTCACCAGAGAAAGGGTTTTTTACTGAGACAGACTTTATAGATTCATATGTGGCAAGTTACTTGATTGATGTATAGTAGCTGCACAATAAAACACTGGTTTACGTACTTGGGAATGGCCAAAGACTATCAATAAACTAGTGTGCAAAGAATAGATCATATCAGGTGCTGCTCTAACACAAATCAAAAACGTTACATTCGATAAACAGTATTTTACTAATCTACACATCGTACAACTTGCCATAAGATAGAACTTCATTGATGTCACAGTGAAGAAATTCCCTTGCTATGACTTCCATGGCAATGATTTTTTACATTATTTTTTAATCTTAAACGTTAAGATCTCTTAGCATCAGCAGCGTTCAGCTTATGGGCTAAATAAAAGGTTTTGATTGTACAGGACAGAACCTGTACTTTGTGGTTTCTCTGGTGCCATTGACCATGAAGTAGAACAATCTCCTAGTTAGATTAGACTGCTTTCATTCAAAACTGAACTTTTGTGTGGCTTTCTCTCACTTTTTGTTGTGTTTACAGCTATTTTTGTTGATGAAAAAAAGAAATGCTACAATGACCTTGGTTTTAAACGGTAACATGTCCCTTACTTACCTATATGCAAGTTCTGTTATAAATAAATGTAGCATATTAAACGGGTGTTAATGCTAGTAAAACTTCATATTTGTTATTGGTTTTAGATATACAGCCCTCAGTGTCGTTCCTGCTGCTCTGGGGAAGAAAGTACGAGACGTCTCTTCTAAGGTCAGTTTCCCAATTATTGTTCAATGAAAAAAATCAATTATTTTAAACAAAACATTTATTATAACGGTGTTGTACACTTGATTTTTTATCTTCTGTCAGGCTAATGCTGCAGGAATCCAGGGAAACTTTTCCGGAGATTTGCTCCAGAGTGGAGGCATGCTCATTGTGGATAAAGGTAAAGTTTCTCTGCAGATTTTCACATACCAAATATTTGTGCAACAATCAATAATATTTCATAATCTACATTTTATTTGTATGTGATTCAAGTGTTTATAATGAATAAATAGGAGCATTTGTGAACTTTGCTTTAGTTTCTCCTCTAGAGGGCAGTATCACCATATGACTTTGTTGTAGTTGTAGCCTCAGTTCAGATGTGACCTTTGTAAAGCCCTAAAAAAATTATCCTATTGAAAAAAATTTGACCTGTGTCTACACGTGTCAATATCCAAGACTACCTGTATGATTCTATGATTTTGACCATAAAAGATACATATTTCTAAGAAAACAACTTTGTGATTGTCCGCTTTGGTGTTCCTTCAAGGTGGAGAGAAAGTCCTGTTACACTTTATCCAGGACTCTCCCGGAGACCTGGTTCCTCTGGAGGACATTTCGAAAGCCGTAGGGGTTTCATCTAAAATCCAGGTCGGACAGAGACCTGTGGTAAGATATATTAATATATAAATCCATGGCTCCATTGTTATGATTATAGAAACACTGACAAAAATAAGTATCTCATTATATATTTGTGTTTTTTATAGACACAATTAAATATGAAGATAATGCATCAATAATGTGCAAAAAAATGTCATCTTAAAATGTAAACACTTAAGAATGAACCAGTGTTTGCTCTGCATTTTTAGACTCTTAAGCTCCATAAATTTACCACGAGTGTTAGATTTATCTATACGCATAGATTCTGTAATAAAGACCTTAAGATAATATTTATAAGGAAAAATATATTGATTAAATACACAAAGACCTAATTTCTTCAGAGGATTTTACAGTGGAGTCATTTGTGCGTCAGTGAAGCTCATGCTTCACAGTTTATCACAGTTGGTCTTTCAGTGCATTTTACACGCGTTAGTCCATCTCCACGCTTTAAACCTCTGTGTCACAGGCTTCTCAAATCCTTTTAAACTAATGTGATCACCACATCATTAGCCTAATGATGTTTGCCACGCCAACAGAACTCCTCAGTCAATGATTAAAAAAATATTAAAGTTGTTCACTGACCGTCTGGTCATCTCCATCCAAATCCTGCATTCTAATACTGTCCCATAAATCCATCCATTTTCTTCCACTTGTCCGTTGCCGGGTCGTGGGGGCAGCCATTGGAGTTGCCTAAATCACATTGCACCAGCCCATGGCTCCTCCTGCAGGTGGTGGGTCCACAGAAGGACGGCCTCATAGTTCTAACCGGGCCTGTTGGTCTCTCATAAGGGGCTTCTGAACCGCTCTTTGTCTGACCCGTCAACTAGGACCTGTTTGCCATGGGAGACCCTACCAGGGGCACGAAGCCCCCGACAACAGAGCTCCAGCGCTCAAACCCCACCACGTTTAGGTGGCGGTTCCAGGAGGGGAGCCTATAAATCCAATCATAACAAACATGACTTACCATTAAAGTTAAATGGATCAATGTCTGTGGTAAATTATAATCATTGTTTTGCACCAGTAAAGTGGCAATTTTAATAAGAAAAGTTTATTTAAAAGCTGCAACTTGGGCTGCTTCTTGGGTTTACTCAGGGTCATAAGCAATTTCACAACGAGATAATTACATTTACATTTTAGTAATGCATTTAAGTCAGGTGTTATTTCTAAGTTAGACATGGTATACGCCCAGTTTAGACATATTTTAGTTCAGGATATGTCTTTTGTGAGATCCTGATTTGATCTTGATCTAGTCTCGTACTGGGAAGGTAAAATATTTGACATGGTACTCGGTGTAAAAAGTGGAAGAAGGTTCTAAAACATAACTGGCTGAAAGAGGGAGGATTGAATATTCCCCCAATATAACTTGGATTCACTCATGAGCCATGACCCATTGGTACAGTATGTTTGCTCTGCAACAGAAGAAATAAGGCTATTTTTTCTTCTTATGTTGTACTATGTGCTCACATACCCCATTCCCAATAAAGAAGGTTAATATTGAACCTAACAAATAATGTAAAATTAGCGGTAACGGGGTATTTATTTTAGTATTTAGTAGCTTGTTGGCTTTATTAGACAGGAATGTACAGGTAAACAGCGGGGAGAGACATTCAGCATCAGAACCCCAGACACTGAGGCCTTAAGCATATCTGTAGTTTGTATGCGCATCAACCTTTTGTCCCTAACTTACATACCAGTCCTATTTTGGCATAATACTGTCCCACTGGCGGTGTTGGGGGTAAACATATTACAAAACTTAGAGTCACAAAACTTTTTTCAATAACTAAGGAATACAACATATTACTCAAACAAAATACGGGAATATATTAGTCATCACATTTCAAGTGACTTGAGTTACAAGTGCATTTAATTGTATGAACAAAAAACTCCCCCCAAATAAAATGCAGCACCAAATCAAGTTTGACACTGGTGTATAAGATCTGCAGTCTGTAGTTAATGTCGTCAAAACAAAACATGAGAAACTGGGGGAAAAGTGCAGGAAAAGGAAATCTCTAACCGCCCTTTTGCCCGGTGGCATTATTACTATTTTCAGTTTATATTTTGCCAAAAGTAACTCAAAGTAGTGTAACTCGGCTACGTTTATGAAACAGTAATATGCAACGCAAACATATTACATTTTTTAAGCTGGAATCACTAATATAGAATATATTACAATTTTTAAGTAACTTGCCCAACACTGTCCCACTGGAGCGTTACTGGCAGGAGAGGACTGGTATTAGTCAAGGACAAATTCTCTTGCATTACCCACTTTGCAATTTAGGCGCATGAACAAAGTCTTAAATGTTTTTGCATCAACTATGTTCTTGTGAAATGTGTAGTTTACGCCTGTCATTAGCACTTCAACAATAACCAACTGGGCAAATGCTGGTTCTGTTACTCCCTCCAGCAACAGTTGGCTTTTACACAGATCTGAATGTTCAAGATATTCTCAAACTAGCATCACTGTGCATCTTTGCAAATGTGCAACACCTCCTTCCATAAAAGCTGCCATGAGCTTCAGTTTGATGTTTTGTCGAGTCATTTTGAGAGGCCTGGGATTGGTCAGTCTTGTTATCATCAGTGCTTTTGGATGGCAGTCGCGTCCAGTACATGGCTCTTCTGCTCAGTGCCCAGCGGCTGTTCCCACGAAACACTCAACGTCATAGATCCACATACAGCAGAAAAATCACTAACACCCTGTAACACGTTTCCAAGAGCTTAGTGGCGCTAGGCTAGGGCAAGGCTAAAGCATGTCTATGGTATCAGTTAGCCTGCATTAAAAACAGTCTGACCCACTCCACAGTGCACCTGAGGTAAATCACGTATAACGCCAGACTAACGATCTAAATGTCTGTGTCGATATAATATTTTTTTTTATATAACTGACCGTGTATCACATGAATTACCGCATTTTGAGAGACTATTTTCTCGCAGAGCACTCCTCCGCTGCGTTAGCTTACAGCCACGAAGCTGATGCTGCTCAAATATAAGTTTATAATAATATATAAATAAATATAATAATATAAATTTTAAATGCAAAAAGGTTAAAATGATTCTATCAACACAGACATTTATATCGTTAGTCTGGCGTTGTGATTTGCCTCAGGTGCACTGTGGAGTGGGTCAGACTGTTTTTAATGCAGGTTAGCTGATGCTTTAGCCCTGCCCTAGCCTAGCACCACTAGACTCTTCAAATATAAGAACTGCATGAATTTAAGAAAAAAATATCTCCAGACATCAACAACAACTAGGAAATGAGGCCCAATGTCAAAAATCCTGAAATATCCCTTTAATAGTCATTAAAGAAATTATGCCAAAATTATGGCCTTAAAAGTCATTAAAAACAATAAATTGGATTGGGTTGTGCAGCGGTTAGCACTCGTGCTTCACAGCGAGAAGGTCCCGGGTTCGGGAGCTTTTTTCTTTTTCCATATGTCAGTTACCATGCAAAATATATACATATCTATATATATATATATATATATATATATATATATATATATATATATATATGACATTTTCAATATTCTGGGATTTAAAAAAAAAAGATAATTTTAAAAAAGGTGAACCCTGTCAGTATTGATAAAGGGATAGGAACAGTTTCTGAACTCTCTTCTACTACAGAGTTTTGATTAATGTGCTACAAACATAGAATGATGGAATTGAGTCTTTACGCCACACAGTCTCTAATCAGTTTGCCCCAGGGCAACTGTGGCTACAGAAGTTGGTCACCAAAGTGAATCAATCATGAGCTACTGTAAAGCGCTGTGAGAAACATGACACATTTTAATGCCCAGTATTCATATTGATTTATTTATCTTTATGTTTTCATCAAAACAGTTTTTTTGCAATTGCTCCTAATGTATTCTTGCATTTTTCTGAAGAAAATATATATTATGAAAGTGTTTGTGATTTTTCATTAAACTCTTTTTACAGTGCAACGATGACGTCTGTACTCGATAAGTGTTGGATGAAGAAAGTTTGCCAAAACATTTATAAATTGAAGCTGAACTTAATGCTTTTATATTAATCAATGTCTTGATTTGTAAAAGTAAAGTAGTTTTATGTAAATGAAAATGTTGATATATTACTGATTCATATTTATAATTCTTTTCTACTTCATAATCCGTGGCATTCTATGTAATCTATTAAAATTCTTAAATAAATCATTATGTGTTTTACATTTTAAATTTGTAACAATATTTTCTGGATAGTCTTCCATGATATTGACTTAAGAGTAACACTATAGGTGCATTTGGTTTACCCTTTTTTCCTTTTACAGTGGACCTCATGAAACCTTGTCCCGCTTAACCCTCTCAAATCTAAATGAGCACACTGTCCTCTGAACAGGCCTGACAAAGTTACATTTGCTTGAAATTCTGTTAGAAATAATATACAGGAATATAAGAAGTCCCTTAACCTCTTAACCGAGTGCATTTTCTCCAGTTTGGCTTTACCCAAATATAAAAGATTCTTCAGATAGTGACAAAACTTAGACGAAAACAATGATGAATATGCAACAGAGCGACAAAAATGTGACAAAAAATATATAAAAAAGTGACAAAAATGTGTGACAAAATCACAAAAGCCACAAAAGAGAAACAGAAAAACGACAAAAGGCCATGAAGATATGGCAAAATCATAACAAAAAACATAATAGGCGGTGGGTGACCTTATGCATTTGGGTGTTTCTGCTGGAGTTTGTTTTTAAAAGACATTGTCCAGATATCACAATATTCATGCTTTTATGGGATGTTCTAGCCTTTGAACACGTTGAAAGACATTTTGTTCATTAATGCAGTTGAGTAGGCACCATGTTATATGACTAGGAATAACACCCATTTCAAAAAGATTACCTCTGTGTAGGGGTCAGTGCACAGTGGTTATCTAAAAGCAAAGGGCCATATTGTAAATAGGCCAAGAATAAGGATGTAAAGAGACAGAAATTGCTGACAAGCAATTGTGTTTTGAACAGTCACTTTAATGACAATAATTACAGTTTTCATCACAAAAATAGCAGTTTAGAGATAATTACATAGCAGAAACATTCAAAAACATACTCTGTATTCTTGCAAAGCAATGTGGTCTCATAAATATTCATGTAGATAAATAATCTCTCAGGAGTATACAAATAATACAAGTAACATGTTTATAAAGCAAAACATAAATGCATTTTGGTCTACTGTATCATTTACAAGCTTTAACTTGGGTAAGAAAAGTTTACAGAGCTTCTTACCTGATTTAACTTCTCGCTCAAATGAACACCAGCTATTTACATACGGTACCATAACATATACTTGAATGTACAGGACTGTGCAGCAGTGAAGATTTTAGCTAAGAGTGAATTACAAATACATGTATTTATTTGTATGTGATTCTATACCATTTTGGGGATTTTGATTAATTTTGACCTTTGATTACAATCAGTATGTGTTTATTTTGATACATGCATTTCAATTACATGTCAAAATGTATCATGTAGAGAAAACATTTTGGATTAAGGATTGATGTTGGATAAAATAGACCAGTACCCAACCTTTTTCATTTATGTAACACTGTACATCCTTTGCCAGTATTTACCCACTATGAGAAAGCTAGAGTATGCATGTCAAGTAATTGGTCTTCATGAGCCAAATCCAGCATGGTTTCTTATGAATTCACCTCCAGCATGTCATCCAACAAGGCCTTTTCAGAAGCCTTGATGTTTTTATAATGGCTCCCCACGACCAGCAATGACATTTAGCAGAAAGAGTCCTTTGTGAATGCGCCCGGTCACGTGTCAAAAGGAGACAGTCTGCCCGAGAGAGCAACGTGCCCCCCGCCTGGACTAGTACTGTAATAATTAGTTCATCAGAAAACACTACTTCTAATCGCACATATGTGTTATGTCACAGAAAATAATTCAATGCACTTCTTAGGATTGATTCCAGGAGGCAGATCTCAAAATGCTAAAAACACTATTCAAAAATACAAGCACTGGGATTTGACTGTGATCGGACAGAACAATTAAATCGAATAAAATGTTGTTATCCACTGGGTTTGTTTTCCCACCATTGGCTTGCACTGTATCAACCCACATCATGGGGTGTTCCGATTGTTGTTGGCCCTCACAGGCTTCCTGCCACTGAATTGGCCCTTTAGGGTTTTTTTTATCTTTTCTTCAAAGCAATGGCCACTCTTTCATGCTGCATATCTTTCATTAAGTTGTCCTTAATGGAAATAGTTTGTAAACCACTGGAATATGTAACAAGCACATGTCCACAATATGGTTAGGCAGAAAATCACAAATGATAGATGCTTGGTATAGATTAAAGGTGAACACACCCGTGATTTCAGTAGTTGTTATTGAGTAGATACATTCTTTTGGAATTAAAAACACAGTTTCCATGGAAGCATAGCTGTTCTGACCAATCGCAGTCAAACACCAGGATCGTATTGCAAGATCTAGCTTTTGTGTTTTGTTGTGACATGCCCTTTAAAGCCGCATGCAACCAATCGCTGAAGGCGTCAACACGCGGGCCATTATACCTCAGAAAGGTGAAAACGTCTGGCTGGCGAGACTACATGTGTAAAGAGATATGTAAGGAGACATGTACAAACTATTCCGGTTCTCAGCAAAAATATTTGTTCAAATACGTTGAAATCAAGAGATGGTCATTTTTATGGCAATGGTTTAAACCCAAAACTCTACTGGGTTCACTGTTCTTTTTTTTTCTCATTTAAAGAGAAATAATATCTTAAAGAGGTAAGCTTTACATTTGTATTATTAATAAAGCTTAAGAAATGACACAATGGTGTAGGGTGGCGGTAGCTCAGACATTCTTAACTAATGTGGCTAATCCTTTTTGCAGCGTCCAAAAAGCACATTCAATTGGTGACGTAACAGTCGCGTGCACGAGGCTTTAAAATCAGTGACCGAAAAACATCAAAACATTGAGCTTCGGCGGGGAGCCTGTTCCTATGACCCCCCTGGCCAGACTCGGGCCACCTCGAGCACAATGCTGCCCTTTGATGCCGCTGTCATTACCGCTTCATAAAGGTACAATGACAGTCCGGGGTTGCGCTCATTGTCCTGTGCGAGTCCGCGGGATATTAGTTTGGGTTCACCGCACGCACCTCTGCTTTCATCTCCACCAAAATGATCAACGTGAGATCAGAAAGCCTCTTCATCTGCTGTGTGGCCAAAGCGAGTGCGCGTCTGTGTAATTGGCCGCGGTCAAGTAGAGTATAGGGTTTGGCTATCCTTTCGCACTGATTTGGAGTAATGCTGAGCCTGAATAATATACTGTGGAACAAGTTTGTGCCATTCAAATGGGACCGATTGCTATTTTGCATACAAAACTAGTCTGTCGTGTCAATTATGTTGTGGTCTTCCTTGTGACAGACGGGTGGTTCAATATATTTCCAAACAATGCTAAAAAAAAAAGAAGAAAGAAAAAAGTTGTCCAGACATTAAATGGACTACCGGCATAACAGTCTCCAGTTTGTTGAAAAAGCTTCAGTACGACACTAACAAAATATTGGCACTGCTTTTTTTTTCGTGGCAACAGAATTGAATATAAAAACACAATGAAAACTTAGGTAAACCATACAAAAAGGCATTAGCTTAAACGAGTTTAAAAACAAAAGCTTCTCCGGAAAGAAAGTCTCACTGCGGCAGCTTTCGTTTGGATGTTAATGAGGGTAAAAGCTGCAAATATTAAACAGTCTTAAGTCTGTAGGTAATTGTGTGTCTTGCGACAGCGAGTGACCGGACTGTCCAAGTGTGACTAATGCTACTGTAGTTCATTTATCACAAGCTTAGGCTACAATCACTATGTATTCAAATGAATGATTGATACTGTACATCACAAAAACTAGACTTCTTCTTATTTTTTTGATTATACTTTTCTCGAGTAAGGCTCAAAGGCAGTCGGCAGCTTCATCCCTTTTACACGGCCACTTCGAGAGTCAGCTATGTGGTTCTTTCCAAGCTGTCCAAGATGCAGTGCTGTGCCAAAGTCTCAGAGAGGTGCGAAGAAATCGGACGTTGAGGGATACAGATTTTATTGGGGTTAGTTATGATTTGATTTGGGGAGAGGCTTCAACATTGTGAAGCTTGACTTGAATCAAAATGAGCATTCACCCCCTTAATTGTGGGATATTAAGAGTTTGATACCAGGCGTGTTAACCTTTGTGAGCCATGATCAGTGCCTGGACACTCTCCATGTCATTCTTGTTTTAGTTTGCGCCGTTCTTTTCCCAGTCTTCCTTAAAAAACACCGCTAATACTTTTGCACAGCACTGACGATTAAAAGCAGTTTGATATCCCGACGGGCTTGAGAAGCATTTCAAAGCAAGTTTTTACATTTGAGAACTCTCCCCTTCCGAATAAACTTGTAAACCAGTTTATCTTTCACATCGCTACCAGACCCGGCACTTTTGCTCCGGGTTCATGGCGCTGCCTCGCGGACACTGGAACGCTTCGGAAAAGGCTTCGAAATTCTGGAGCGAGCCGAGGACCCTGAAGAAAAAAAAGAAACAAACACAAAAACAGTTTTAGAGGACAGCGTGGCCTCTGGGGGATGTTATGAGGCTGAGAGGAGCGCGGGGAACTGAGAGTACGCCACTGATTGCTTTAATGAATTGGCACAACAACAGCAGTCTGCTCTGGAGGGAGTTCTGTAATAAAGTGAGTGTTTTCATAAGACAAAAAAACAAAAAAAACAGCTAAGGCCAACACGGCACAGGGTGAAGAAGACCGTCTTGTTTCCTCAGGTAGGTTATGTAGGATTTGACTCGACTATAAACATGGCCATACAGTGCATTGCGAAAGTATTCGGCCCCCTTGAACTTTTCGACCTTTTGCCACATTTCAGGCTTCAAACATAAAGATATAAAACTGTAATTTTTTGTGAAGAACCAACAACAAGTGGGACACAATTATGAAGTGAAATGAAATTTATTGGATATTTCAAACATTTTTAACAAATAAACAACTGAAAAATTGGGCGTGCAAAATTATTCAGCCCCTTTACTTTCAGTGCAGCAAACTCTCTCCAGAAGTTCAGTGAGGATCTCTGAATGATCCAATGTTGACCTAAAGGACTAATGATGATAAATAGAATCCACCTGTGTGTAAACAAGTCTCCGTATAAATGCACCTGCTCTGTGATAGTCTCAGAGGTCAGTTTAAAGCGCAGAGAGCATCATGAAGAACAAGGAACACACCAGGCAGGTCCAAGATACTGTTGTGGAGAAGTTTAAAGCCGGATTTGGATACAAAAAGATTTCCCAAGCTTTATTCTGGAAGAATAAAGACCTCTTTGTCTTCCAACAAGACAATGATCCAAAACATAAAGCAAAATCTACAATAGAGTGGTTCACAAATAAACATATCCAGGTGTTAGAATGGCCAAGTCAAAGTCCAGACCTGAATCCAATCGAGAATCTGTGGAAAGAACTGAAAACTGCTGTTCACAAACGCTGTCCATCCAACTTCACTGAGCTCGAGCTGTTTTGCAAGGAGGAATGGGCAAATATTTCAGTCTCTCAATGTGCAAAACTGATAGAGACAAACCCCAAGGACTTACAGCAGTAATCGCAGCAAAAGGTGGCGCTACAAAGTATTAACTTAAGGGGGCTGAATAATTTTGCACGCCCAACTTTTCAGTTGTTTATTTGTTAAAAATGTTTGAAATATCCAATACATTTCGTTTCACTTCATGATTGTGTCCCACTTGTTGTTGGTTCTTCACAAAAATTACAGTTTTATATCTTTATGTTTGAAGCCTGAAATGTGGCAAAAGGTCGAAAAGTTTAAGGGGGCCGAATACTTTCGCAAGGCACTGTATTTGTTATTGTTTGGTGATACAGGTGATTTAACAGAACCTTGTTAGAATATTTTGTAATCCCTGCACAGCCAACCAAGGGCACCGCTTGTGCTGCCCATTTTTGACATTCCTTATTGATAATTCAATTTTTGCCCGTTGTCATCTTGGTGTGGTATTTGCCCTTCACAAACACCTTTCCGTTGCCCTTTGCAAAACATAGCCTTACAGAAGCCTCATGCCACGCACTCACCACTGTGCCTCACTGGCATTCTTGGCTCTCTCTTGGCACGTAGCTAAACATGTCTCGAGGTCCCGGACTAAATGTGTATTTACCTTTCTTCGCAGCTCTACACTATGACTTGTCATTTCTCCAACACCTGTGCTAGACCCAGTGTACTGCCTCTGTCCCACTGAGTGAGGTGGGAGATAAGATAAGATAAGATAGCCTTTATTGATCTCACAATGGAGAAATTCACTTGTTACACTCAGCTCTCAGAAACACTCAGGGTGAGCAGAATAGATAGAGGTATCTTATATACAATGACTACCAAAAAACTTTAAGGGAGCAAAAAGTATAAACAGTCAAAAATAAAATAAAATAAAGTCTGTAACTTGTGCCTTTTGTCCATTGAGGCATTTGCACTTGAATCAATAAAGCAACAGTATTTAAATTGTCTGACAGCGCTGAGGCTCTTGTCACCTGTGTGATAGGTTGGTTAAATGTTTAAATGGAGATAATGTTTACCTGTATTCTAAAGGACTGTGAGAGTCTGTTTTGATGGTCTGACTTGCATACTCCGGTCGATACGCCCCACACCACACCTGGAGAGAAAACATATACATGTAACATGGAGGGCAAGGCGTAGGTATCAGTGTTGGTAAGGACACTAAACATCCACACCCTGAAAAAAGGGAAAATAACACCAACTGTGATTTATGATGCAGCCAATTTAGGATGTATTTAAATTTAATGTTTTATGTATTAAAAAGATGTCTATAATCTTTGACTTTGCAGTATTTTTCTGGTTGAGAGATGGTGATGGAGGCACAAAAGTTCAATCTTGCCTCAGGCGAAGAATGGTCTTGACTTTTATAACAGGCTACAGATTAAGATCTATTGGCCACTGTCAAAGCAAGAGCAACAAAGAATGGGGTTCTTGGTAATGGTCCTGTTTATTCTTTGGGACAGAATCCAAATGTTGTAAATCTAATCAGTGTAATTCATTTATTTACATTAGAGGGGTTTCTCTTTACCTTCTCCCTCTTTGCTTTGGTGGCCCAAAAGTGAATTGCCCCTCTGAACATCCGCTGCCTATACACTCCAGATGATGAAATTATATTTGCCTCTTGTTACAATGACATAAAGCTGTCTCAAATAGAGGTAGTGTTCTTGGCATGGTGTTCAAGTCATACCAATTTTGTCAAGGTCGCTTGTACTTCCTGTACCAGAAGGTTTTCAGACCACTTTGAATTTTACAATGTAGCTGACACTGAAATCAAATAAATGCATTTTCTACTGGTAAACATTCTACTCGCATTATTACCCTTTACAAACACATTAAAAAAGAACTGTAAAAGTTTTGAAACGATATGCTATATATCAAAATAACTAAAATATCAGTATTGAGATTCAGCAAGCGAGCCTATTCCATTGTCTTCACTTGTAGAGTATTTTAACATTCAAACAAGTTCATTAAAGTCAGCATTTTTAATGATTAGTGTAAAATCAGTTCCTTACTTAATCATGGATGTGTCTATATAGGGTGTTGACATGCAAGGATACAGTAAATGTGTATAAAATAGAGACCCGTTATTCATGAAAATAACAATGACTATAGACTATAGACTACTGTAACAGGCAGAAGATTTGAACACAACACAATTTAATAAAATGGCCATTTACTTGAGCAAAATTGAGAAAGAAAAGTTGCTTGTGATCCATATCTAAACCGGGCAGGCGAGGCTCCTCTCCCTCAGTTTCCACCCACTTCAGATAGGCCTGTAAGAGTTAATGAGAAAGAGATACTGCTAATTACCCCGTCTGCTGTACCAATAGAGGACTTTGATAATGGCGTTTTATAGGAAATATCAAACCTTATACGCCTGACGCACTCCTCCGTTATCTGCGATGTTTTCTCCTAAAGTACTGATGCCACTGACCTGGAATAACCCACAGAAAAATAAGGACAAAATGAATAAATAAATAAATAAATACGACTCTAGAAGAAAGTCCAGATTTAAGAGTAACTATATGGAGAATACATAATAAAATAAAAAATTGCTCCATAACTTAAAATTAAATAAAAAAATAAATAAAAATAGAGCTTTCGTAACAGAAGTATTTTTTTGTGCTAATTATTCCTAAGTCAATCGTGCGATGAAAATGAACAAATACATAATAGTCTCACATTTTGCCCGCCGGCAAGTTTCCAGATAAAGTTGCCGTACTGTTGCACCATGCACTGGGACTGATCCTTAAAATGCTCGGCCGAATAATTACTCCACCAGTTCAACATGTTTCCGTCTTTGTCAAAATTGCGACCTGCAGGATGAAAACAGATGAGGCAAAAGTGGGTGACAACACCATCATTCTAAAGGACAGGTCAGACTTCTGGGGGATTTTGCCTTTTCAGTCAACAGCCAAAAATGTTAAGACGAAAGTGAAAAGAGCTGTGATTTCAAAAAGATGTATTGTTGTGTTGTAAACAGAGATGCGCCGATTCAGGTTTTTTGGTTCCGATACCGATACCGATACAGGGGGTTTGGGTATCTGCCGATATCCGGTTTTAACCGATACCAAGAGACTCTCTAAAAAGTGGCTGCTGTGAGTGAAAAAGTGAATAGACTTTTCTCCATTGTGAGATCAATAACGTCTTATCTTTTCTTGCTAACGAGATGTTGCTTATCAATTGTCCATTATATCTAAACTGTAATGAAAAAACATTCAAGACTTTTCTACACTAAATATCCTCAGCTACGTGACTCAGGCTTTAGGTTACATTAGGCCAAAACAGGTATCAGTTCAGTATCGGATATTTAGTATCGATACCCGATATGGTATTTTTTCAGTATCGCCTCCGACACCGGATACCTGTATCAGATACCTGTATCAGATACCTGTATCAGATCGGTGCATCCCTAGTTGTAAGAGGATTTAAAGTGAAATAATAAAATGTTTCACCATTGTCGTCAAAGCCGTGTGTGATCTCGTGCCCGATGACCATCCCTATTCCTCCGAAGTTCAGCACCTGGTGTTGGTGTTTACTGAAGAAAGGCGGCTGCAGGATCCCAGCGGGAAATACTACAACAAAACAAGGACCAGCACATTAGTAAGTCATTAACCACAGCAACAACAAAGTGAAACATCATTAAAGTGCAATTGACAGGTTTGCAAGTTTGTGTAATTATTACTGGGATAACGCCTGTGATGAGCATTAACTAAAGTTTTACACCAGTGATGTGAATAATTCATGAAGGAAAGAAGAAAAAAAGTTCTGAAACATCATTGACAAAGAAAGAGAGAGAGTTTCCTGATTTACGGATTGAACTGAGACTCGCTCATGGCCCTTATGTACAGAGCGGCTGCATAGTTATGGAAATGCTATCCCTTCCCATAGCCACATCTTGTGCCCATTTCCAATAAGGAAGTGAAATAATAGGTAGTAATAATTATAATAAGTAAGTCTAAGTAAAGAAGCAAAGTTTATAGAAGAAGAAATAAAATGTTTCAATGATGGTTCTCTGTCTAGGACCAAGGCTAATAACATTACCACTGGTACTAATGCTATTTAGCGTACAACACATTAATAAATACTGCATTATGTGAGTCAGTATTGTTGAGAGCAACTCTAAATTATGTGAAGTTTTTATGTAAATGCAATTTGAGGACAGACAAAACAAAAATTAGCAATCTGAAAGGGGGTCTTACCGATCTGATTTCTGTTTGGGGAGTAAAAGGCATTGACCAAAGCAGCACCAATGATCCACCTAAGGGACATTATATAATAAGTAAGAACAAGTGCTGTAAGCAATCAAATATCTGGCATGTAACATTATCTTGGTCAACTTGCACAAATCAAATCTATGATTATCACCAAGAAAACATTATCAGTAATACAGTATGTACCGTATGTAATTTTAGCCCTGCCTTGTATTGTCTTACAATCTGAGGGTCTTACAGGTCTGGGTCCACTGGTTCTCGGAGCTTCTTGAGGCTCTTGTGGGCCTCAGAGTGCAGATTCTCGAGGATGTTCTCAAAGTAATGCTCCACACTGAAGTTCAACTGAACAAAACAGATTTACAACATTAAGTTAAAGCCGTGTAGAAGGAAAACTGTAAAATGGGGTGTCCTGTATGGTATTTACGTGGCTGTATTCCTGATCAAGCTTCTCATTGTCCTCTTGCAGAATGTGATCTGGGTAGCCAATGTGCTCCTTTATTGACATTGCCTGAAAAAAGTGCAGTATTTTAGAATCTTTCACCCCATCCAAGACGCTTCCTCGCTCTAAATAACCCAGTCTAAAAAACGACACTTTTGCTTCAAGGAAAAACTCCTGTACGACTGAGAGCTAAACAAACCTATCCATCCTCATTGACACATCTCTTGGCGAAAGAACCAGCTCCAGCCCTTTCATCGTGTGTCACCCGTCTCTACACGCCCGTACAGAATCCCATGGGTCTGTGGAGCTCGAGCACCCACCGAAATCTTTGTCCAAAAATGTGTCCCTGATTATGAAATGATTCAATCACAATGTGCTCCCCCTTTCCTTCCTCTCTCGCATGTGCGCGCTCGCCAGTCCGTTAGATTAATATTGGTGGTGCTGTGACGTTCTGCTCGTTTGGCTCAAGGAGAACGCCCGATTTATAAGCCTGATGCTCGCCGATTTAAAACAAAAATGGTGGTTTGGGTTGCTTGACTGGGCACCCGCTGGGAAAAACGTAAATGTGTGTCACTGTACCTTTTCTCGGGCCTTCTCTTTCGATGTTACGTCCATCCAGCTCAGCTCCTCCAGGGTCTCCACATAAGCTTGCTGGATTTTAACAATGAGATCACTCACCTGTGAACAATCAAACGTCTTAGAGACAAATCAAAATAGAAATCTTTAAAAACCTTTCCGAACCCAATGTCCGTGTCAGATGCATCTGAAACCACCTCACCATGCGTTTGCTCTCTCCAGCGAACGTCTCCCTCACGTACAGGGCGCCCACTGCGTTCTCCATGCTGTTCTGAACATAACGGACACACTCGCGCCACCAGGCGTCCTCTACTGTCGTCCCGTAGAGATTCTGCCAAATAAAACCAAACTGCTCTCACCGTGTGGGCCGAGACTGTAAAACCATTTGAGGGTTTTTGAGCCTTGTACCTTTCTGTATCGCGCTCTGGCGTCTTTGAAGCGCCGACTCAAGCTGTTCACTCTGTCGATGACGAGCTGCCATGTGAGGTAGTTCTGCATAGTTCTGTGATAGAGAATAGTCCTTTCGA
This sequence comes from Proterorhinus semilunaris, assembly GCA_021464625.1. NCBI lineage: Eukaryota > Metazoa > Chordata > Actinopteri > Gobiiformes > Gobiidae > Proterorhinus > Proterorhinus semilunaris. Next base: position 28,211,124 of record CM038344.1, on the reverse strand, counting down.
TTTGCAAGACAATGGATTGCGTACTACAGAAAACATTTTTTATCATATTTTATTAAGTTAAGTTTGGCTTTACCCAAATCTAAAAGCTTCTTGGTAAAAACCACGAAAAACTCCGACCGGAGCCACTTGGTTTCCGGTCGGACCGGTCGGACCGATTTCAGGGACGGACAAAGCTAGACCAACGCGAAAAAAGTTTTCAAGAACATCAAAATATTCGTTAAGAAAATTCAGGCCTGCTGAGAGGGAGCAAAATGCCAAAACCGCCGAAAATAGAGGCGAAGCAACAGGCAGATTCGGCGGTGGAAGAGGAATACGTAAGCCTCAGTCGAGTCACGGAGCTCATGGAGCAGCAGAGGGTCATGTTCAGAGAATTAATTCAACAACAGCAGGAAAACTTCAAAGGATTTATAAAACTCATCATGGAATCAACAAACACCCGCATGGATTTACAGACTAAGGACATTCAAGAACTAAAAACAAGCCTGCAGTTCACGCAAGGTGAGGTGGACACTTTGAAAGAGCAAAATCTGAAACTCACGGAGCGCACAAACACTTTACAAACGGACTTTTACAAAGTATGTGACAATTTACACATCATCACGGACAAACTGGAGTATCTGGAGGGGCAGAGCCGCAGAAATAACCTGGTATTTGAGGGAGTGTTGGAGTCGCCTGGGGAGACCTGGGCCGACGCCGAGGTAAAAGTTAAGGAGATACTGAAGGAGAAGCTACAGCTAAATCACGCGGTGGAGGTGGAGAGGGCTCACCGCGTAGGGAAACCCGGCGGAGGGAGAGACTGGCCGAGACCCATCATCGCCAGACTACTGAGGTGGAAGGATCGCGAGGAAATCTTGCAGCGCGCCAAACGACTTAAAGGAACAAAAATCTTCATTAACGAGGACTACACCGAATCAATAAAAAGAAAACGTAAAGAACTGATGCCGGAGCTGAGAGCTGCACGAGAAAGGGGGGAGATCGCCTTCTTGCGATATGACAAACTCATTATACGTCCACGCAGCAGTACACCACATCCAGTATAAACACCGAGAAAAGCGTATGGATTTTGGTATGTAAAAGCACATAATCTCACATGTCTAGTAATACATACAGTTCTATAGGAAGCACCGACTTGGATTTTTCAATAAGGAGAATTGCTGAAGCAAACTCCCAGGATTTTACATTCTCTCAATACGACCTACAGAACACTGAGATCGACATCGACCCGGAAAATAACTTTTTTACTAGAGCTACCAATGACTGTCAATATTACACAGAGGATCTGTACAATAGTAAACTTAAGAACATTAAGGCATTCACTGTAATCCACTTCAATAGTCGAAGCCTCTATGCAAACTTTGACCACATCAAAAGCTTCTTAAAACAGTTTTCCACACCATTCAGTGTCATTCTAATCACAGAAACATGGATCAATAATGATAGAGAATTTGAGTTTTCTATTGATGGTTATGAATTTATAAGTATGAACAGAAGGAACAAGCATGGAGGGGGCGTAGCTATGTTTATAGACTCCAACTATAGTTATAAAGTAATGGAAAATAAGACAATGGTGGTGGATGATACACTTGAATGCATTACTGTTGAAATTACAAGGCAAAAAAAGAAAAATATTATTGTGAGTTCTATTTATAGAACACCTGGCTCTGATATAGATGTTTTTTCTAAGTGGATGGAGGAGCACTTTTCAGGATTAAATCATAAAGTCATGTTTGTGGGGGGAGACCTCAACATCGATTTGTTAAACCCATATAAACATAAAAAGACGGACGAATTTATAAATACTTTATTCAGTATAGGTCTGTTTCCTCTAATCACTAAACCAAGTAGAATTACAACCCATAGTGCCACCTTGATTGATAACATTTTCTCAAATGAAATAGAAAGTGACACAGTCAGCGGGTTAATTATAAATGATATTAGTGATCACCTTCCAGTTTTCGTTATGTATAAAAATGGATATTTAAAAGATGAAGAGGAAAACAAGTATTGGTTTAGAAGGGTAAAAACAGAGAAAACTATTGATGCATTTAAAAAGGAGCTTTTAGCTCAAGACTGGAGTATTGTGTACAGAGAGAATGACACGAATATGGCTTATGATGAGTTTACGCAAGTATTTCAAAAGGTATACGACAAAAACTGCCCAATGAAGAAATACTGTAAAAACAGAAAGCGTAAAGAAACACCATGGATGTCTAAAGGTTTACTAAATGCTTGCAAGAAAAAAAATAATCTTTACAAAAACTTTATAAATAACCAAACAAAAGAAGCTGAGGATAAATATAAGAAATATAAAAATAAATTGACAGGTATCATTAGAAAATGTAAACAGGATTATTATAATAAGTTGTTGGATAGTAATAAGAATAATATTAAAGGTTTATGGAACATCTTAAATAGTATAATTAGAAATAAACCAAGAACGATTAATTATCCAAAATATTTCAAAGATGAGGATAACACGTTAAATAATATGAATGAAGTCGTCGAAACATTTAATAAATTCTTTGTAGATGTTGGACCGAACCTTGCTGCAAAAATTACAAACGTTGAGAATTATAATTGTGATCTGATAGAAGCAAATCCTATGTCCCTGTTCCTCAAACCTGTGGAGGAAAAGGAGATACTGGACATTGTTAAAGGGTGTAAAAATAAAACTTCGACCGATTACCATGACATGGACATGAAAACTTTAAAAACTGTTATTGAAAGTATCTCTAAGCCGTTAACTTACATTTGTAACTTATCGTTGCAAACTGGAACTTTTCCTGATAGTATGAAAGTAGCAAAAGTGATTCCTCTGTTCAAAGCAGGAGATAAACATCTCTTTACAAACTACAGGCCTGTTTCCCTTTTACCGCAATTCTCTAAAATCTTAGAAAAGGTTTTTAACTCTAGACTCGACAGCTTTATCGAAAAGTGTAATTTACTCTCGGACAATCAGTTTGGTTTTAGGAACAATCACTCAACCTCACACGCGCTCTTTGATATAACTGAAGAAATAACTAATGCTGTAGATGACAAGAAATATGCAATCGGATTATTTATTGACCTGAGTAAAGCGTTTGATACAATAAACTATGATATATTAATTAATAAACTAGAACTTTATGGGATTAGGGGGGTAGCTCTACAGTGGGTCACCAGTTACTTAAAAAATAGAAAACAATGTGTGAAAATCGGTGATTATCAGTCGAGTTGTCGACAAATTGTCTGTGGTTTACCTCAAGGTTCTATTCTGGGCCCAAAATTGTTTAATATGTATATTAATGACATTTGTAACACATCTGAAGTACTTAAATTTATCTTGTTTGCTGACGATACAAATATTTTTGCATCAGGAGACGACTTGCAACAGCTGTGTCGGATTGTTAACTTGGAACTCAAAAGTGTCAACAAGTGGTTCAAACAAAATAAATTATCTCTAAACCTGAGTAAAAGCAAAATGATGATATTTGGCAACTGTAATTCCAATGCTCAGGAAGCGATTCAGATAGAGGGTGTTGTTATCGAGCAAGTGCATGAAATCAAATTCCTTGGTGTGATTATTGATGACAGAATTACTTGGAAATCTCACATTAAATATATATCTACGAAAATTTCTAGAAGCATTTCAGTAATTGCAAAAGCAAAGCACATTTTAAACATCAAAGCTCTACATACCTTATACTGTTCTCTGATTTTGCCCTACTTATATTATTGTACTGTGGTTTGGGGTAGTACTTATAAAAACACAGTTAAACCAATAATATTGTTGCAAAAAAGAGCTATCCGAGTAATTCATAAAGTTGGGTTTTTGGACCACACAAACTCATTATTTCTAAAATCAAAGATCATGAAGTTTTGTGACATTGTTGAGTTCCAAACTGTACAAATGTTATTCAAAGCAAGGTATAAATTGTTACCAAACCAAATACAAAGAAGGTTCCAAGAACGTACTGGTCGTTATGAATTACGTGATGAATTAAACTTTAGGATTCAGAAACATAGCACAACTTTGAAAAGTTTTAGCCCAACAGTTAATGGTGTACAATTGTGGAATAAACTGGAGATGGAATTGAAACGATGTCCAAACATCAACCTGTTCAAATATAAATACAAACAAAAGACTTTTGAAATATACAGACAAGAAGAAATGCGTTGCCACTAAGGGGAGCAGTAGAATCAATTATGTGTATTTTTTCCTCTATATTCAAGGAAGAGTGTTGCTGCTTGGAACGGTTGTCATTCTATTGCTCAAATTCACAAATGGAGAATTAGGGTTGGCAGGTTATGGATCTGTTGAGAGGGATCCTCCCAACGGGCTCTAAACCTTGTCTTTTAATGCACCACTCAGCATAGGAACATATTCTACAAAATCAGCTGTTAGGGCAGCTGTGTGGGGGTTTGTTGAAGGGGAGTTACTGCCCTCTTCAACTGGCTCACTCTCTGGCTTTTTAATGCACCACACTGTGCAGGGCTTTCATCATACTTCACATATAAATCAATTAAATAAATTATATAATAATGATGATGATAATTAAACCCAAATTAAAATTATACTGAGAATGGTAATGACAACTGGAAAGTATCAAGATCTCAGATTATAACATCTATTAATGTACCTTTATACCATAAAAGTAACTCTGTAATCACGGGTAAAAATATGCAAGCAATATATTAAGTAACAAATTTTTTTGACTTGCTTTGTATTAGACATCGTATATGAAACTAGATTGTTGTTGTAGCTGTGCGTTGTTCCAATTAATTATATAAACAGTTAATATATTTTTGTTGTTTGTTGTAAGTTGGTCTGTACGAATGTAGCTGCTTGAAATGTTTTGAAATGTTCTTTTTTTATTTATTGCACTTGGGGGTGGGGGCTCATAAGCTTTTTGCTTCAGCCCACTCCTTTTGAGCACAATGTGTATTGCTCAAATAAACAAATAAACTAAAAACGGTCGACAAAAATGAGACAAAAACGAGGATGAAAACGCAACAAAAGAGCAACAAAAAAGTGAAAGAAAGCGATGAACATGTGGCAAAAATGTGACGAAAATCCAACAAAAAAGCGAAGGAAAAACATGTCCATAAAAGTTGCGATAACGCAGCAACAATGCGAGGAAAAAGATCAGTTTCGATGAGTTCTTAGGTCTTAGCTTTCGAATGAGGCAATACGCTGTTGCTCTCCAGTCGAGAAGCTTTTAGATTTGGGCAAAGCTGAACTGGAGAAAATACACCTGGTTAAGGCGGTGAGAGGTTAAACTGACCTGGCGCTGTGTCGGGAGAGGACCTCGTTCATCTTCTCCAGGTAGGGGGCACTGTAGACCACTACCTCCTCCTCTGACTGGACCTCTAAGGACACGCTAGACAGGACGCCTTGGATAAATCTGGTCCAATTAAAACCCTGGCAAGGAAAAAAAGGCTTACGTTTGAACCAAATAAAACCATATCACCACCCGAAATATATTTCATGATCGGTTAGCGAAAGCTCAGGAGCAGTTTTTGGGAGGCCATGTTGCCATTGCCAGCATGGTAGCAATTTGTTGAATATGTCATAAGACGCTGTTATATGAAATCACACTCACATTAAAGCTGTACGTGTTCTGCAGCTCACTCAGAGTCATCTTGTTGTAAAGGACTGTCACGTCTTGGCGCTCCTCGGCTGGAGACGTGGCCTGCGCAGAACAAAAAAAAGGCAGCATTTCAGAGCGGCATGTAAATGAACATGTCACATTCATTGAAATCATTTGCTCTGCTCCCGACAGCTGCAGACGCTCGCTAAAAGCTTGGCTCACGTCCTCGGTTATATGTACTTAATGTGCCACCACCAATCTCTCCCTTTTACTGGAAGCTCTGAAAACCCGCACATTTTTCCCACATTGTCGTCATGCACTTTTCCTCCAGGCCTCCTGTTGCGGCTGGCACTCACGTTGGCGATGTCCGTCTCCAGCTCCAGCACTTGCACCATCTCTTCCCAAACGCGCTCGTCATCCTGTGTCAGGTTCCTGTCCTCGCGGGTTATTTTGGCAATCGAAGCCATGAAGTGCAGGTAGGCCTCTCGAACCTGTGGGAGTAATGGCAACTAAATGATGCCCTCTTTAATCGTTGTTTGGGAATGCAAATATCAGCTAATTACATAACAGGCGCTCACCCTGAATGTGTTTGGAATTGACTGAAAGCATTTAAAGCAGTACTAAGTAACATGTTTACCTTAATAAATCCTTTTTGTTGTCTCTCTGGGGGTAATACAAGTATTAATGGGATGATTTGGGGGTCTTTCATCTTCCCCTGGTGTCTCTGGCCAGAAAACCACACTTGCAGCTTTCCCTGCTCCGACCCGGAGGCCCCAATACACACTGATAGTATCACCAAGAAGAAGCTAACAGGCTAATGGGCAAAGCTAACTGCGGGATAGCGCCACTCAAACAGTATTTACAGCCAAGTTTAAGTGAAAAAAAAAGATCTCTATTGTGTAATTGGATGTAAAATATCCCTCTCTCCCTTTGTCTTTTCTGTCAGTATAGTAGTATTTACTCTCATGGACAATTAATAAGCACAAAAACCGCAGTAGCGCTTGTGGCCTCTAGGGGCAAGAGTTACGTAGTACTGCTTTAAGGAAAGAAATAGGGCTTAGAGAGACGTAAAGGAAATGCAGCATTGTTTTATTAGTTGTAGAAGTGAACCTCATAAAGTGGCCAATATATAAAGTATTGTTTAAACACAAGTCTAACCTTTTTGTAGTTTCCATCATTGAAGTAATAATCTCTCGATGGCATTCCCAGTCCTGGCTGATCAATCTGAGCAACAAAATGGTTAAATGCTTATTTTTTTTATTTTATTTTTCACTTCCAGACTTTTCACAGCCCCTTCCTCCATGGTCTTACATAGATGATATGTCTCTGCGAGTCGCGGTCGTCTGTCCACACGTACATGTCCAGCACAACCTTCTTGTGAAAGCGAGCTGTGAGAGTGGCGAGAGTGTCCTCCAGGCTCCAAAGCTCCCCTGAAAGAATGAAACGGCACCGAGTTGGCTCAAGTGACTTTTATTGGGATTCATTCTGATCACTTCAAAGCTCCAATTGCCTCCACTACTTCTTAGACTTTTAGTGCTGATAAACTTACGCACACATTGTTTTAAGGGAGAAAAAGCAAAGTCAAGGTGTCCGAGAGTACTTTGAAAAGCTTGAAAATCGCCTAATGTGGGACATTTATTAATTGCAATTCAAATGCACTTATTGCTGTTCTTGCACATTTTACAGCTGGTAAATCCCGAGCTGAAAAAATCCGCCGCCAATGATTACATTTAATTAAAGTGGCCGGGAGCTTGAAGAAGTGCAGAGTAGGCCATTTGAGGAGACTGTCACTTGGAAATGAGAATCCATCTGTTTAATCTGTTTTCAGACACAAAACTCCTCTGGTAAAAAGCAGTTTCATGAGGAGGTTGTTTCTCAACCAGGGATACTGTGATCCATGGGGGTACTTGGAGCACTTAGCTAGAATTATTTCACATTAAAAGAGAAAGTGATTTGAATATGTTTCAAAGGTTATTTGAGTTTTACTGGGCCTCGTTCAAAAATAATCATCAGCCCCCTTGAGGTAGGGGTACTTGAAGTAAAAATGAAAGGTCCACAGGGTATGTGAAACAAAAAAATAAAAAATAATAACCCAGTATGTGAGCTTTAAATTGAACATTTAGTTGTAAATAGGCATTTTGTAGCAGTTGCTAAATTGTACATGCTGTTCGCACATGTTTTAAATGTTTTAAGTATGCATGGTACATAACAATATGCAAATTCTCCTGAGCTGCTAATATGCCATTTTCAAGCATTTAATGACGATGCTTATTGTAATAGCTTGGCATTGAGATTGCATTCAGCTGCAAACAAATTGCAATCACCAGCAGAAATGCCAATGCCATTCTTTATTGACAGCACACAGCTGAAAACTATGGAAATTTACATACAATTTAATTATCCTCACTAGACGTTTCCAGTTCGGGGTATTATTAGAGTAATGTGGGGGTATTATTGAAATGAGATAGTAGATACCTGTAGTGTTGCTCCAGTCGTCTGACGCAACAGGCCAGTCTCCTATACTCTCAATGAGCTTCAGAAGAGGCTGAGAATCTCTTTGCTCTATTAGGCCTGTGAAAGAAAAAGGGGGAATTAAATATCTTGATGTCACACCGATCAGCATGAGCATTCACCGTTGAGTTGGGTTGCCTTAACCCTCAGGAAGTTTAATAGCTTTTACCCAGCCAGGGAACTTGTATAGCTTAAGTCAGACAAATCAGACTGGCATAGACATAAAGTGTACAGATAGACACTATGCAATTGATATATAGACAAAAGAAATTTGATGCAAGACAATAAACTAGTCGGATGCCCTTGCTTCAAGAACCCAAGCAGTATCATTAGCTGTATCATTTGATAATTCTTACTTTCATTCATGCAGGAGCTATAGAGCACTTTGGCCTTCCTGATGGCGTCTCTGTCCTGATCATTCGGAGTCTCCAGGGTGCCTACGCAACCACAAAACATTGCAACCATGAGGGACTTAAAGGGACCAGTGAATAATATTCAGAAACATGGAGGTGGTGGTGGTGGAAGAGGAGATACACTGACAAGCAAGAGGAAGGGGAAAAAAAGAAGGAATTAGTTGAACAGTTCAGTGAGATCCTTGACTTTCGCCACAGACCTTTGAGAACGATCTCCAGTTTGTCGCGGAGGATGTCGAAGACGCTGTGGTGGGAGCTGGTCTCGGGGATGACGTGCCGCTCTAACCAGCCCCCGCAGGCGAACTGGTAAAAGTTATCGCAGGGCTTCACCGAGTCGTCCATGTTCTGCAGCAGACGAGCGGCTAAAAGCGGCAGGAAGGGTTTACAAAGACAAGAAATGGTATAGTGTATTGGGATGTGAACAAACTGATTTTTGGACAAAGATTTCAACATTTTAGGGGAGTGCCTCTAGAAAAGATTGCATGCCAAGTGCCGTGAATCTAAAGGACTGTCCAATACCAGGAACAAAACTCGAAATACATTTGACTGTGATTTAAACACAAGTCATAAAACAAATACTGTAATGCAAATTCTTGAGTTTTTTGAGATACTGATTTGTCTTATGATCGCTCACCTGCAGTAACACAGTCAGCCGTCGTGCAAACATTTTCAAAGCTTGAGTGATCCTGCTGGCCTGAAAGAGAGACAATTTGAAAGTCATTACACGCTGAGAAAACACTGTGCAAAGCTCTTATTGTGCACCAATTGGGGACTGGTTGATAATGTCTGTCAGCAAGCTCTGTCATTTCTGGTTTTGTGTTGCTGACCAGGCATGGGCAAAATGATAGCATTAGACACCATGATAAAGGGCCATTAGAGCCACACTGTAAAGTATCTAAAGTTATAGGCTGCTACGTCAAATGAGTAAGTAATCTGTAAGTAACATAAACACGACGTTAGCGTTACTGAACATGCGCCTAATGCTACAATGCTATTTAAACACGGGGCTATCCAAATGAAGAATATGTATTTAAAGGCACACTGCGGAACATTCCAGAGTACAGAGTGTTTTCATGAAAGCCAAAAGGTTGGTCTTCAATTAACGAGACACATGATAATCTATAGCTATGATCATTCCCTGCTATTTAACCTTTACACGTGTTTGATTTATCTGGTTAAGGTTAGGCCCACGAGTAGGAAAAGTTTAGAAACAGAAACAATTATGGTTAACGGTGAACGGTAATCTGCAAATTATTTTGTCCGTCTTATCTATTGTGACAGCTGAGAACACAGCATTAGTTCACCATCTTGCCCTTTCAAACTTTGTGGTACTCTGTTTTTTTTTAAAGGAGAGCATCACCCTTGGATGTATTATATTAACGTATCGCCGTCATGGCCGACTTCTGGATAGGTGACATCACGGGATGCTCTCTAGAGCTCAACAGCCCTGTCTACTTCCGGTCCTTTCCGGTCCATAATTAAAAATCACATTCAAAGATTAAGAGTTTAAAAGCGCGACGAGGGTTAAATAGCTTTTGTTTTTCAGCGGGTTATCAAAACAAAGTATTTTGGAGAGGACGTTTGGCTACCTGTGGTCAAAGCAAAAACAGCACCAGCAAAGCTATGTCAGGTCTGAGGATAAGAATCCACACTCACAGTAAAGAGTCAAAGACACATTTTTATTAAGAGGTATTTTTTACCAATAAAAACCTCCATAAAGAAATGCTGGTCTGTGTGGCTTCAAGAAGGCATGACAATATTCCCGCGTTATTGGTTTAGGTTTGGAAAACAAGCCTAAAAGCAGCAAAGAATTACCTTCAAGTGAAGAGCCCCTGGACACACTTGCCACATCCGGCCTGCTAGATTGCTCTATGAAAAGCACAGGAAAAAGTTTGTTTGCAGAAATGGGGAGGTGATGTTCAAAGCAAATGCTTTGATTACAAGTGTTTTTGTAAGCTGGAGGGTCATGACAAACTGCAGGCTTCTTCAAGGGAGGGCAAACTTCAAATCTCAAATAACGATGGGTTATCCAATATTGTGTTACAGACATGTTATTTTTACCACAGGAGTGTCGCAAATGGGCCTCTTACCAATATCAGAGACGTAGAGCAGAATGATGTTTGGTGTCATTGCACAACACATTATTATGTCAGCAGGATGTGTTCTCCGTCGACAAAATTATAGATTATAAAAGCATTTCCTGGATTCGTTTCTATGAGGAGAAATAAAACATGCCTCCCAGGCAAGGTAAAGGTACACTTTTTTGTCCTAGTAGGGAAATTTGTCTTCATTTCATTTGTCGGTCATTGCCTCTCTTGTGAACATATGGATATTCACATCTTAAGCCCGGTTAGGTCAGGATTCAAGAACAACTGGAGGATTGCCAGATTGTGCATGTTGATTCGTGGTCACATACTTAAATCTTGGTGGAGCCATTAGTGGGCGCTCTGGGAGCAACTAAGAACTAAAAAGGTGCGCCAATCACATTCAGATGTGGAGCTGGAAGAGCACACTTTTTATTTTTCACCGTGCTTCGTATTCGTAACTAAAAAAAATCAATAATTGTAACTACATTTTACCTGCCTTTGGGGTAGACTCACAAAACCAAAGTTCATGCTTTGGATTTTTTGCAGATTGTAAAAGAATAAATAACTTCCTTTGAAGCCATTTGAAACTTTGCAATTTGCATATTTAGAGAACAATTATGTTTTATCTTTTTATTTGGAGGCATCCCAATTTGACTTGAGCTGATCCAACACATCCAATTTATTTCTATGGCACATTTTTTAAACTAGACTGTTTATGATTTGGTGCACATCGTGGATATACAATTAAAACACACATTTTCTATTTGGCTCCATCATGTCAATGAGAGAGAGAAAGGATGAATATTGTGACAAAAGGTGACTTTGTACAGTATGCCACAGTGTTGTGAGTTTTTTTCTCCGTCCAGTTTTACCTCTCACTGCCGACGTGTAGAGGACCACGAGCCCTGCCAAGGCACAGCTGACCAGCAGAAGCAGCACGGACAGCCCGATCTCGGCCACGGTCCAGCGGTGTTTCCCAGGTTTACTCGATTTCTCCATGATGTCCATTTGGCTTTCAGATTTGCCCATTCTCCTGAGTGCGGGCTGAGGGGCAGAGCACATGCGTTAGTGCGAGATGATTCCTAGAGCTGCCAGTGTATGTTTGTGTAGGATATGCGTGTGTTTTTGTGCGTCTGTGTAGAGGCATGTGAGAGTGGGCAGTTCGTAGCTGCAGCGAATGCCCGACACCTACAACGCCAGCTTGGCCTCATTGCACAACAGTCTGTCACTTTTCACAGATTGCTCAAACATACTTAAAGCTGAATATGGCAAATGTATTTGGTCCGGCTCCTTACTGAACTCTCACTTCAACACATGAACCACTTACAATCTGAATTATAGACTTGAAACTTCTAAACTAAGCTTGGACTTCAAACACTCATTTTTTTAAGCTCATTTATTTGTATAGAATTTGCACATTATACTTGATCACTTATATCATACTTAAAGGAATAGGCCACAGTTTTTTACATACTGAGATATGTTCTTACCTGAGCTTAGACGAGTTGATGTGTACCTGTCTGGTCTTTTGTGCGTGTGATAAGTCACGTAAAAAGACCAAAGATGTTGTTAGCATTTAGCCTCTCCTTCTCTCCTCTATGGGGCCAAACGGCACTTTGACGTCCACGCAGTAAAATGACGATATTACTGCGCGAACTTCGAAGTGCTCCTAAGATGTTATTATGCCTTATAATATAGTTCCCCTTTTTATCCGCTTAGAAAATCGACGTGTTTAATTTTGTGTGACTATACCTGGATAGTGTAACGCTTCACAAAATCGTATTTAAATATGGAAAACGTGAAAGAGCTTTGTCGAAGTGCCGTTTGGCCCCATAGAGGAGAGGAGGAGAGGCTAAATGCTAACAACATCTCTGGTCTTTTTGCGTCACTGAGCGCACGCACAAAGACCAGACAGGTAAGCATCAACTCGTCTAAGCTCAGGTAAGAACATATCTCAGTATGGAAAAACGGTGGCCTGTTCCTTTAAGAGTAATAATACTAATTGACTTATTATGATTAGAATGGGAATTAAGACTTGTGGATTAAAGGCAATAGACAAAATATATGTAATGGAAAGTCCAAGAACACAGGCAATAGAGGAACGGAAAGCAGAACAGGACACACACGGAGCACAATGACACACGAACACACACAATGACCCAAGGGAGCACCAAGGACATGGACAGAGACAAAGACAAGACTCAAACTAGAAAACAAAGCAAAATCGAGGCACAACAAAACAGGACCATAACATTAGGTTTATTAAAAAAAAGTAAATATTGTTGCCATTGGGAAAGTTACCTTACAGCAAGGGTACATTAACTTGGTTTAAGCTTGAACTGCACAAGAGTGGCCAAAATGTATAAAAGCATGCTGGACCCAAAAAGGCTGAGAGCTGAACTATGAACTTTTTGTTTTTGTGCAGTTCCCCTGACAGCTCAAATACCATATAAAATATACTTTTCATCCATCAAAAAAAAAAAAGCTTCAGACTTGAACCTATTAAAAATGCTAATATTCAGTTCTTAATAGAATGCATTTCCCGCTGCTTTGGAAAACGTTTGACGCTTATATAACTTATGATAGCTCTCAAGGTCATTGGCCAAACTTCAGATAGCCTTTTCAGATCAATGTAAAGCCCTCTAACAAACCAGCACTGACTGACAAAACAGCAATAAGATTTGTGGCTCAATAAAGAAGTATCAACCTTGAAATAAACAAAAAAAACAACTGGTCCCAGGAGTCTGATGTCCTCTGTTTGCAATTCATTAGTGCCATAAAACCCCATTCGTACTCAGACAGGAGGTGTAATGGGGACACTTAAGGACTTGGACAGGATTGGGTTCAGTCTGTTCAGAGGCTGACGGACTGCTCTTTACTGCAGCTCTTTATTATTGTGGTCCACTTTTTGAAACACATCCAACTTGTCTCTGAAGAAGCACCACAACTCAAAGCAGTATTCCCAAATCCTGAGCATCTTCACATCGTCAGCAAAACGCTACAAAATTATCCTGTTTCTATGTGGAAAAGATTAGACCAAAGAATATAATTGTAACGATGTCTATGGTCCAATTCTGCCCCGTCTCTATGGGGATTTAATTTAGCATAAATTACCCCGCATCTGCTATCCTCAGGCTCGACGGTGACTACCTAGTTTACAATCAAGTATAGAGTGAATGAAAAATTCCCGTCCTTTGACTGAAACCCTTTGGAGGACATATCATGTCCACTTATGGGGGACCAAATGTCACGGTTCGTCTTGTGTTCCCCTGTTTTGGATGTTTTCGGTCTTGTCCTGTGTTTTATTTTGACATGTCTGTTCTGTCCCTGTGATTTTGCTTTGCTTCCCCTTTGTTGATTACCTGCCCCGCCCTGATGTGTTTCACCTGTGCCCTGTTTCCCTGTGTATTTATACCCCTGTGTTTTCCCTTGTCTTTGTCGGTTCATTGCATGTATGTATGTTGCTGCTGGTTTTGGTGTCCATGGTGTCTGTAAGTTTTTTGTTCGTTGTTTCTCTGGTACTTGGACCTTTTTCCCATTAAACTTAAGTTCTGCTCCGATTCCTGGGCTGTGTGCATTTTGGGTCATTCCTCCTGCACAATCTGTGACAGAATGAACCGACCAATCAAAGACCCAGCAGGCAGCCCTCGGCTTATGTTCCGGGAGATTGAGCCAGATATCCTGGTCCTGGCTACCTCTGCCCCTGAGCCACCGCCAGCCCCCGTCCGTCGCTCGAGGTGGGCCCCTTCCGTTCCGGAGCCACCGCTGGACACTTCGCTCCGTCCAGGGTGGGCTCCCCCTGTCCTGGGGTCACCTCCGAGCCGGGACCTTCGCCTGGGGTGGGCTTCTTTTGTTTCTGTCCCTGTCCCGGGCCCGAGCCCCGTTGGGCAGCCGCCTGCCTCTCTCTGGGGCTCGCGTCTCGCTCGACCGCCGCCTGGCTCGGCCCTCCTCCGAGGCTTAGTCCCTTGTCCGCAGCCGCCGGTGGACAAGCCCGCGGACCTGCCGCCGCCTGTCCCCGCTCCTCGGCTGCGCCCCGCCCGGCCGCCGCCTGTCCCCGCTCCTCGGCTGCGCCCCGCCCGGCCGCTGCCTGTCCCCGCTCCTCGGCTGCGCTCCGCCCGGCCGCTGCCTGTCCCCGCTCCTCGTCGGAGCTCCGCCCGGCCGCCGCCGGGGCCCGCACAGCTCCCGGATCTGCCTCCTCCTCCGTGGCCGGCGGAGGAGGGTGCATCCCTGCCGCCGCCGGACTTCGCGGACCCGGCCCTGCTCCCGCCGCCGCCGGACTTCGCGGACCCGCCTCCGGACCTGCCTCCGCCGCCGTGGCCCGCTGCGGAGGATCCGGACCTGCCTCCGCCGCCTTGGCCCGCTGCGGAGGATCCGGACCTGCCTCCGCCGCCTTGGCCCGCTGCGGAGGATCCGGACCTGCCCCCGCCGCCTTGGCCCGCTGCGGAGGATCCGGACCTGCCACCGCCACCAAGGCCCGCTGGGGAGGATCCGGACCTGCCTCCTTCTGGGGCCCCTGACCCGCCTCTGCCGGAGGCCCCTGACCCGCCTCTGCCTCTGCCGGAGGCCCCTGACCCGCCTCTGCCGGAGGCCCCTG
The DNA here is from genome assembly GCA_021464625.1 of Proterorhinus semilunaris. Classification (NCBI taxonomy): domain Eukaryota; kingdom Metazoa; phylum Chordata; class Actinopteri; order Gobiiformes; family Gobiidae; genus Proterorhinus; species Proterorhinus semilunaris. The sequence continues at coordinate 28,195,949 of CM038344.1, read as the reverse complement.
ACCCGCCTCTGCCGGAGGCCCCTGACCCGCCTCTGCCTCTGCCGGAGGCCCCTGACCCGCCTCTGCCGGAGGCCCCTGACCCGCCTCTGCCTCGGCCGGAGGCCCCTGATCCGCCTCTGCCTCGGCCGGAGGCCCCTGATCCGCCTCTGCCTCGGCCGGAGGCCCCTGACCCGCCTCGGCCGGAGCCGCCTGACCCGCCTCGGCCGGATCCGCCTGAGCCTCCAGACCCGCCCGAGCCCCCGGACCCGACTCCGGAGCCCCCGGACCGGCCTCCGCCCGAGCCCCCGGACCCGACTCCGACTCCTCTGGAGCCCCCGGACCCGCCTCCGCCCGAGCCCCCGGACCCGCCTCCGCCCGAGCCCCCGGACCTGTTCCCTCCTCCTGGCCCCCTCCGCCCTCCCGGCTTCGTGACTGTGGGACGTCTGGGAGCCGTCCCTTAGGGGGGGGGTACTGTCACGGTTCGTCTTGTGTTCCCCTGTTTTGGATGTTTTCGGTCTTGTCCTGTGTTTTATTTTGACATGTCTGTTCTGTCCCTGTGATTTTGCTTTGCTTCCCCTTTGTTGATTACCTGCCCCGCCCTGATGTGTTTCACCTGTGCCCTGTTTCCCTGTGTATTTATACCCCTGTGTTTTCCCTTGTCTTTGTCGGTTCATTGCATGTATGTTGCTGCTGGTTTTGGTGTCCATGGTGTCTACGTTTTTTGTTCGTTGTTTCTCTGGTACTTGGACCTTTTTCCCATTAAACTTAAGTTCTTCTCCGATTCCTGGGCTGTGTGCATTTTGGGTCATTCCTCCTGCACAATCCGTGACACAAACTGCGAAAATAATAAATAAATTAATTAATATATCGGCGAATGGTTATTAAAATAATTATATATATATATATATATATATATATATATATATAAATATGCAGTCATCGCTCTGTTAAAACATGAGGTTGTCTATTTACATACTAATCAATCATTTTGCCATTATATTTCAATGTTATTCAAATTGTTTCGATAATGTTTAATTCAGCCTATAATAAAGCCTCTGGAGATCTGGATCTGGATCCAGGTCCGCCAGTTGGGGACCCCTGCCATACATTATTCTTTTCTTGATTTCTCTCACCACATGCAAATTAAGGGGGCGGGCTCGCTACAGTCATTGGTTAATCCTAGAGGTGATCCCATGCACAGGTCTAACTATCTCAAGCCTCTTAACCTCTCTTAATTTGCATCAGGTGATAGAATGTGGGAAGTTTAAGAAGTCAAGCTTAAGTAAAATGCACCATAACAAGGATGAAGAAAAAACAAATTGTGGAGAATGAGGAGCATGCCTGGGATGGGACTTTGGCTGTTCTGAGTTGGGCCCTCACATAGATTATAGTTTGTGTTTTAATGGGTCAGAGGAGGACATTGCGGCAATGGGACAATGTCACTCTATATCAGGGGTCCCCAAGTCCCTGGGGGCCAAAATTGCCGGGGTCCATAAATGGAGAAAATACTATTGAGGAAACTTTTTTCAATAAATGAATAATAATGAGCCTCTTGTGTGACATGCAAAATGTCTTACACCTGTGCTGCACTTTACAAGCTTGTGTTTCTGCTACACTTTAGTCATTATTCATTTACTCCACACTCTGTGATGGTATGCTACTGTTGTGGCCACAACCGCCCTGGGGCCGACTGTCTACGTGGCTATAATGTGTTATTTATATCCTGATCTCTTATTATGTCGGTTCCCTCTGCTGGACATGTGTGGAATTCTTTCCTTACTTTATTTAAGCTGTCCCCTAGTGGATGGAGTGAGAAACCACTATTTCTTTACAAATTAAAGAAAACTCCGCACAGGAATGGGCTAAAGACTTACTCTTTTTTTTTTTTTGACATACTCAGGAATTTGTGCTCTACATGTTTTTGGCCAGATTGAATCGTCACGAAGTGGCCCGCGGGCCGCCTGTTGGACACCTCTGCTCTATGTTTGTGGCTTTTCAAAAAGTCTGCTTTCATACTGTGGTCTAAGTGGTAGGTTAAACACAGGTAAAAGGGAGTGGGTAAAAAAGTGTGGAGCGTGGTCTATGATCAAAAGAGATTTGTTATTTTAACAAAAAGAAGGGACAGTAATGCCAATGGACTTAAGAAACTGTTGCTGGAAATGTTATCCAGATAATGTGAATGTGTGGTATGTTTAGTGACCGTCAACCACTAAATGGTTTTAAACAGTGGTTCCCATATTTACATATAAAACATAAAACATAAACATTACTTAAAATTGTCAGTAATTAAGAACATTTTTCTTAATTACTGACAATTTTAAGTAATGTCGAGCTCTCGACAACATTGTGTTTAGATACATTCACTTAAAATCTCAAACATAATCTTTTATAAAATGTTTCAAATATTCTGTTGACAAAGGTACTTAAAGTAAATAGGTGGACAGTTTTCAAACAGAAGCAAGGCCGACCTGGGATTGCTCTTTTCTTTGCTCCTTTCCCTTTATTTTCCTGTGTATTGCTTGTCGTTCAAAGTTATTCCTTAATGTGCCGAACCACTGCCCGTTTTACATCCGTTATCACTTCACGCCAGAGACTCACTGTGTTTATTGAATGCAACAGTTAGAGTCAAAATTGTCACAAAACCCCGAATTATCCGGAACTGTCATGCCTCATATTTAATTCAGCCCCAGAATAGACTCGCTCCAGTTCAAAAGGCGGATTTCTATGCAAATAATTACAAAGGCCTGAGCACAATATTCCAAATGAGCATATATTGCAGGGGACATTGACAATCACTGTTGGCTTTCAGCGGCATAGCGTTGCATCTATTCAATCCGCAGCACCTGTTTTTTGTACACTCCACTGCTATTGCCCTATCATTAGGACTGGCGAGGGAAGCTCTAAATCACAGGTTCACACTGCTCTGCTCCATTAGGCCGCGCTGATAAATACTCACAGATTGAGCAACGCAGTGGAGAGAAAGAGGGGGGGAGAAAGGTTTGTTATAGGGCTTTTTGATATCAGCTGAGTGAACAGAAACAGCCAGAGACATAAATATGAGAGAGGTTTACTGCTAATGTAGGCAATAAACTGTTTTCATTGTGGTAATGAGTAATTTGCATAAAGTTTTCAAGACTGTGGTGAGGCCCGCAACACAGACAAGAGACAGTGGCACTGAGCAAAAGTAGACAAAAGTCGGAGATGTTGGCTTCGGGTGTGATGAGTGTGGATAGAATTAGGAATGACCAAATCAGAAGAATTTCTTTTTTGTGCACGCAATCAGATTTAGATTGTTTGAACATGAAAGATGGAAAAGATATAGGTAAAAAAAAAGAAATGCAGGCAAAGGGGAAGACGAAAGAGGAGCCTTGTGAAGTGAAAAAGAGGATACACTAATCAAATTATGATGATGCTTTTTTGTGTTTATTGTGAAGTAATGATCAAAACATATCATACAGGTGAAACTCGGAAAATTTGAATATCGTTCAAAAGTGCATTCATTTCTGTTACTCAAACTGTGAAACTAATATATGATAGACTCATTACATGCAAAGTGAGATAAGTATAGCCTTTATTTGTTATCATTTTGATTATTGTGGCTTAGCTTGTTAAAACCCCAAAATAAAAAGCTAATCAAATTAGAATATTTTGAAAATGGACTGTAAGGCATAAACATCAAAATTATAACAAACAAAGGCTTGACATATGTCACTTTGCATGTAATGAGTCTATATAATATCCATCCATCCATCCATTTTCTGCCGGGTCGTGGGGGCAGCTGTTGGAGCTGCCCAAATCACATTGCACCAGCCCCTATGGCTCCTCCTGCAGGTGGTGGGTCCACAGAAGGACGGCCTCATGGTTCCAAACCGGCCTGTTGGTCTCACATAAGGGGCTTCACCTCTATAAAATATATTAGTTTCAAATTTTAAGTTGAATTACAGGAATAAATTAACTTTTGAACAATATTCTAATTTTCCAAGTTTCACCTGTATGTACTGGAGCTAAATGTATTCAGTTCTCTATCAGTATTATGTAAAAAGGACACACACCACTGAGCGTTGTACAGCATCAAAGCCACACCGCGTAGAATTTTCTGTGTCGAGCTGGTCATTGGGATCATGTTTTGTATTGATGGTAACAGTATAGTACAAAATGTTACACAGTGTGCCTTTAAGTAGCAGGCTAGCTGTTGTTAGCATTACTGTGAAACACTGCTTTGCTCCCTGTAAATTGGGACATGTGCTCATAAACTCATCCTTGTGGAGAATGGGGATGTTAGTGTTGAAACCAGTACATATTTGCACGTTTTAAGTTGCAATAGTTTTCTTTTTGTCAGTTCATTGAGTTTAATACAATTGGTAAGATTTTCGATAACAACTTGAATTGAAGTTTCGAATGTTAAAATGTATGGAGACCCACATGTTAATTAAGATAAAAAAAAAAACAGGCCCGCTGTATACGCTAAATCATATTGAAAAAGGTTCTATTGCATAATGAAGGAACTCAAATAATCATGTCCATGCTTCATCTGGGTACTATTATTACCACCAATATTTCTGAAACAAATTACCGTCTTTCTAAACTCATGGCCAAACTGTGACTATTACTTATTTTGTGGGCTGAGATTTTCCATTGTAAATGAAAAAGATCTGTTTCACTTCCAAAATCCAATCTCTGGGATTTATCAACCTATTATGGACTAATCTTACTTACACTGCCTGGTTCCCGAAAATTATTCTTAAAACGTCCAAAATGGAGAAGTACCCCACCACAAAACAATAGTACTGTCAAGAAGATGGGCTTTGCGTTTTATTTTCTCTGACATGTTATGGTTATATAGCACATTACTGTCACATCATATTGTCTGAGCGCTTGTTGTGATGTACACAAATGTTAACATTTTGAACAAGCTCAAAAAGACCAAGAGATGAGATCAAGACAAGCCCGAGACCAAGGCACAGCAAGTCCAAGTCGTGTTAGTAATTTCTCAATTGTTTTGCATAACTGGGGTGGCCCAGCGCATGTACTGCATGTGTACAGCATTTAAAAAAAGGTATATATTTGATCTGATAATGCAATGTAAAAAGGCTAAAACTAACAATAATTGAATTGAAACACACTTACAATTCTGCTCATCACTTAAAGGAATATGATGTTTGTTCAAATTAGCAATTACAAACCATTCCTAATAGACCTATAGTGCACATTAACCGTTTACATGTGTGCAGTGTTTAATATAATATAGCAGGATCATACATGACTGGAAAACTAATCTCGGGACCATAACAGAAAACAGTGGGAGAGCTACATAGTTTAGTGGGAGGACGTATTAAGAAAAGACAAGTCACTGTTCTACTGGTCAATTTAATTGAAACCAAGATCTACATGAGAGCAAAAATAAGTGGATCTTCATAAAACAACAACGCAACGTAAAGGATAAAGGAAAAAAATTAAATCCATTCTGATTTTCCTGTCAATACAATGATTAGAGAAAGCTGGTTGTTTAGGTCACTTGTGTTAATCCAAAAGAGATTATAGCATTCAGTGACTGGTACTGTGCCCTTTGTAAACAAACCTAATTACCAGCAACTGTGCGTGCAACTTCTCTACTTGTTATTTATGACCTGGTCGAGCAGAGAATAACATCATATTTAAACATGACGTGCAGTTTGTCATTTGCAGTCTGAAAACTGACTTTCCAACACAGTGAATAAGAAAAAAAAGTTCAATGTGTGAATAATCAAAAGTGTAATCAGTCAACCAATCAATCTCACTGTCAAGACTTTGCAGCTAATATGATGATTAGAATTACTGGTTAAACGTTCATTTACTTGATAGTACTTAGTACATTGCTATGAGAAGATATTTAAAAAAGAGTGATAATAATAATAAATTGTTTAAAATCAAATAATACTTAAAATATCTTTAAACTAGAAATATTGCCAATAAAATATGCCAGAAAACTGCTTTAATTTCAACAAATAGGATAGCCAGATGTCTGTTTTGAACATTTGCAAAATGTTTTGTAAAAAAGTACTCATTCTGGCAGGCCTGTGCACACAGTATGCGGCTGACAGAAAGTGCAGCTCAAAAGCCCCTTCATGTGTTTGGCTAAGCAGCAGAGGACCACAGCAGAGCGCCGAGGAGCAGGGGGGCAATAGACGCTGCATTGCCGCTCTCTCAGTGCGCCCTAGTTAAAAAAAGTTTCTGGTACAGGTCCATTCTTTTCCTACAAAGCAGTAAAAGTGGTTCATAAAATTGACAGTATTTGAATGACAGTACTGTCATTCAAAGAGGTGGAGATCACAGACAGAACATGCTGTATTTGTATTTCTTTGTATGAGCCAGCCTTCACAGGTACCTGCTATCACCACTTCATTTTAGATACAACACGTTCTGGCTCCATAGCTGACCTGCCTCCGTATCTGCTACATTCATCTAGAACCAGCAAACCGCTTCCTGTGTGCTCGGGCTTTGAATAGATTACCGTCCACGCACCATGATTTTATTTTGCATCTGAGTCTTACATAGCAGGTGCACAAAATGATGCGCAAAATTGCCTGCAAATTGTCACTTAAAATTGCTTTCGGCCAGTGGTTTCCAACTGGTATGACATCAGGACGATGAGCCGTGACACAATAAGGATATTTATTCCAAACCATAAAACACTTTTGCAGTTGGAATCGGTAATGTATTTCCACACATATATCGTCTGAATCAGTCTGTGGAGCTGCGATATAGATCACACAGACTCACACCGCTCATTTTTCAGGATTAGCATTTTCATACTTTCTCAGTTGATGATTATGACAGAAATACTACTTTTGTGAAACACATTTCAACCTAGATTCTGCTCAACTTCAGTGAACTTGTTTGTATAAAACTAACTTTCAGACCTCATTATTTTCCTCCTTAAACATGCTACAAAGTTACATTTCCTTATCTCATACCTGAGTAGGAGGACGGTGGAGGTCCCTGGTCTCCCACAGGCGCTGGTATCTCACACACCCCGCTGAGAGGCTCAGAGCTGGTGTGAGGAGAGAGCGCAGCTGCGGCTACTCCTGTCCAACGCTCCGCTCCACAAACGACTGAGGCGGCTAGGACCGGGAGGGGAGTTAAAGGGAGGGAGGGAGGGAGAGAGAGGGAGAGAGAGAGAAACCAGGAGGAAAGGGTGGGAATGACAGCAGCAGTTTTTACAACAATTATTTTCCCCTTGGCATTGATATTGCTAACATGTATTAAAACAAACATTGTAAAAATTGACAGGATAAACACCGGGAGCATAATATACATTAATTCACTGTATTCATTATTATATTTATTACTATAAGTTATTTAATTGTAAAATATTCATAACTAACAAAAATTATTAAAACCCATTCTGATTCGTTTCAAAGTAGTGCTTACTCCAGTGCTGGTGAACTCTGCCCAGTGTCAGATGGAATAAAGCAGCTTCATTATCAGCCCGGTTAACCACACACTACTCAGATAATAACAAAGGGAGAAAGGGCTGCGTGGGTCAACCAACACCTTTCAGTCGTCCAGTCAAGTAACCGACCCTGTCATGAAAACAGTAAAACATAATGAGAGATATTTTATAGCGTTATCCATTTGACCTTTTGGCATACATTACTGATGATGTAAGAGGCGAAAACCAGGCAGATAATTACCATCATGACCGGTGAAGTACAAAACAGTGGGAGGTCAAGGTTGTCAACTGAGGACATTATTTATTCATAGGTCTTATTTAAAACAGATGAGGGATTTTAAGTATGTTGAGCCATGGCTGCTGCTTCCGCACAAACGTTTACCCACAGTTAATGTTTTATAATTACATCAAAGACACTTTTTTTGAACGAGAACTCACCGGATAAATAGCAAATAAACCCGCTCAGCTGGCTGTGTGGAGGAGCAGCGGCCTTACCCCGAGCTTTTTTCTCACTCTCCCGCGAGACAGCAACTCACCCTGCAGAACAAAACCTAATATAAGTACACCAAACACGTCCACCCAGAGCTCTTCTAGTTTGGATTGGTCGAATACTGATCTCGGAAGTTAACAATACACGAGCTGATATACAAACCCGGCAAAAGCCCGATTGCCGTCACAGTGCAAGTAACAAAAAACATGTTGCTCTGGCACTTATTTTCTTTAGATGAATCTTGTGAAGAAAACGTACAAAAGCCAAAAGAGAACACTTAAGCACTTTATAGAGTCAATCTCCGATGTCAACAATACCTGGAAACAAATTGTGTTTTCCTGCTTTGAGTTGGTGCTTGCATGTTGTTTGTGGAGTCTGTGAATGTGTGTTCTGTTTGCCAGCTCAACTTTCCCGGAGGTTTCCTTCTCGGATGACGTCTGGCTACACACAAGCCTATACCTTAAACTGTGGACGAGTCTGACGCTAATTATTATCAAGTAAGGGCCCTCCAATTGGATAAGGGGGATTTGTTTTGTCTGTTGCAGTCCATGTTTATTTGCACACAACCCCTTAGCAAATACTGGACTGTGTCAGTGATTAGTGGATCTGACAAACAGCCTTGAAAGCTATTTAATTAGGCTGTTGTGGATACAGTAAACGCTATCTGACGGAGAAAGCCGCTCAACTTTGTAAAAGCCTAAGCTGAAACATGTGCTTAGAGAGTCTCATGAGTCATGTTGCTCAAGGGGAAGTTACACTATTGACTAACAGTAGCATAAACGCTCATGTAAACGGTCACATGTAGCACTTTTCTACCTGCACTGGGTATCAAGAAACCCTCACCCATCCCCACTCACATTCTGAGCGCAGGTTCGTTTCAGTGTCTTGCTGCAGCGCTTTGAATGAAACAAACAAACGCTCCACCACATGAATTTCTATATCTGCACCATAACTTAATTTAGAACTGTACACAGAAATAATGCAATTGTTTTCCTCAAGATGGGGCTAATAATAAATGTTTTAATCAGAGAAAAAGAACGCTGGGCTAATTCGGAACATTTAATGATTACAACCAGTCAATAGGCCGTAAATGTATGAATTCACATTGCTGTTGTGTGGTTGCTGTACACCATACAGCAAACCAAGTGAGCACATAACATTAGGTATGCATACGTTTATCTTGCCTGACTTTGGTGATTTCAGTTTAGGTCGTGATGGCATTAGGTTTCTCTACACAAGCTCCTGTCAGCTTCACAAAATTTACCATGCAGACCCCCGTGTTGATTTACCACACTTTTTTTTTTATAGTGTTTAGTAAAAGCACATGGGGCTGTTAGACAGGGCAGTATGTAGACCTAGTAGTGCTATCAAATAAGCCAGCACACCGGTGGCACAGCTCCAGCCAACGTCTTGATGTAACAAATCATTGTCTATTACTTGACCATTTGCAGGTGGATAGCAGTGAGGCTCTGTTGGCTGGGGCCCAATAACTAGATTCACTGTGCTTTAACTCTTCATGCTTACTCAGAACAAACAAAGCATGGCCTGGCATAAATGCATTGGAGGATAAATTCTCACTAAAAAGGCCATTTAAAAGAAGAGTGTAATCTACTTATGCTCCACTGAAAAGCCTTGGGGACTTTGCCTTATGTGTGTGAGCAGTTCATGCGAATGCAGCATGTTGCTGAATAATATAAAGCAAATAAACATTTATATAATATGATGACTGCAGACCATATATATGTAGTAACTGTCACATTACATGTCATTGCAACTTGTAAAGAAAAGGCAAGCCTCCCTCTCTCTTGGTACAGCTGCATTTTTTTGGCTTTTTCTGCCAACTGCATTTGAGGTTTCTGTGCTTCACATTGTTTTACTGGATACTTTTGTACGTCTTTGCTGTGTTTTTGTGTTGTGTTTGTGTTTTTGCCGTGTTTCTTTTGGAACAAGTAGACAACCAGATGTATTTAAAGGCGTGTTACTTTGTGTAGATAAAATATTACATCTGATAGATGCCTCACAGAGGCGTTTGCAGAGAGCCCCCCAAACCTGTAGCACAGTGGAGGCGTCACAAGAGGAGCTACAGGAAACAAAAAAGGGACACACGAGGATGTATCCGGGCAAGACTCACAGCTAAACCACACATGCCTTCTGTCCCAACTTCTGGCTAATGGACATTCACTGGAGAATAAAACAGATTAACCACTCAGATCTTCCCAGAAGATGGTGAAAGACTGTTGTGTCTGAGTACACTGGTGTGTGAATGAGAGTGTGAATGGGTGAGTGGATCATAACAATTATTTCCCAAAAAACTGAAAAAAGCAGATTATTTGTTCCTATAAATAACTATGTTGTTTTCGACTTATAAAACACTTTTTTCCTATAGAGCCTAAAACGTTACTGGGGACACTGTGACACGCTCTGATTGTGGAGGGCTGTAGGAGGTTGTGCGCTCTAAAATTAAGAAGAGTGGGTAGTTGCTTGAATGTTAGCTGTTTTTAGTGACACTTTTATTGTTGCGAAGAGGGACAAGAACAAAGACTATTAAATATAGCTTGTGTAGCATCCACCAAGGGACAATAGTTCAAGTATAGTTTTATTATCTCATTTATATTTTGGAGGGACCTGCCTGTTTAATGTGAAATGTTATTTGCCCAGTGTTAATCCCAAACTTAATTAAAGTTAGACTGAACTGACTTTAGTTGGTCCCAAAGCTGCAGAGTCTCAGTATTCATTTTATGCAAATTTCACTGACTGTTCCTTCAGTTTGTCTCAGTATACACCAGCAGACAACATAAGAGAAGTAGGTATAAAATGTCCAAAGAGTAAAACAGTCCTGAGTTTGATTCCCTAATGATGTGGGCTTTTATCTGTGTAGTTTTGCATGTTCTCCCATATCTGGGTGGGAATCTCTGGTACTGCGCTAAACTGGTTCAAGTCCTATCTCGAGGATAGAATGTACTTTGTCGAAATTGGCAACGTGTTTCTCAGACAAAATTTCCATGAGCTGTGGAGTCCCCCAGGGGTCAATCTTGGGACCCCTCTTATTCAACTTGTACATGCTTCCATTGGGTCAGCTACTAAACAGCAACAATGTGTCGTACCACAACTACGCAGATGACACTCAGATCTACGTGTCACTGACGGCAGGTGAACAGGGGCCTGTAGATATACTCTGTCATTGCATCAAACAGATCAGTTTGTGGATGCAAAACAACTTTCTACAACTAAACTCAGACAAAACTGAGATCATTGTTTTTGGCCCACAGACAGAAAGACAAAGTGTTATCAGTCACCTTGAGTCTCTCTCTCTAAAACCAAAAATCAGGTTAGAAATCTAGGAGTAATCATGGACTCAGACCTGAACTTAAACAGCCACATCAAAGCAATAACATCATCAGCTTTTTACCATCTGAAAAACATTGCTAAGATCAGAGGAATAGTGTCAAAACCAGACTTGGAGAGACTCATCCATGCATTTGTCTCCAGCAGGTTAGACTACTGTAACGGCTGCTCACTGGCCTTTCTAAACGAGCTGTTAGAGCTGCAGAACATCCAGAACGCTGCTGCTCGAGTCCTGACAAGAACCAGGAAATACGACCATATTAGTCCAGTGCTCTGGTCCCTGCACTGGCTTCCTGTCACTCAGAGAATAGAATTTAAAACAGCTCTGCTTGTGTACAAGTCTTTTCATGGTTTAGCACCAAAGTACATCTCTGACATGTTAGAGCCGTATGAACCATCTCGGGCCCTGAGAACTTCAGGGAGGGGTCTCCTGGTGGTTCCCAGAGTCAATAATAAACACGGTGAGGCTGCGTTTCAGTTTCATGCAGCTAAAATCTGGAACAGTCTTCATGAGGTTGTGAGACAGGCCTCAACTCTGACAATGTTCAAATCTAGGCTGAAAACAGCTCTTTTTACCCGAGCATATGAAAACTGAAAGTATTTTATCTGCACTCTTGACTTTTACTGTAATTGATACATTTCAATGTTGATGTTTTAATGATTGATTTTATCTGTTTTCTTTTAATTTTATGCAACTGTGAAAGCACTTTGAATTGCCTTGTGTATGAATTGTGCTCTACAAATAAACTTGCCTTGCCTTGCCTTCAATCCAGGCTCCAGTTTTGCTCTTCTGCCAAATTATGCAAATTTTGCCAATTGCTCTAGTTAAAATAAAAACTACTTGTCTTTAGCCTTAAATTCAATAATAATACATTTTTTCTGATCTAGTGTGGCCCTGACTGCCTCCTAAAAAGTACCATCTAGTTTCTCATCTCTTTGAAGAAAGCTACTCTCTCTCAGTCTCTGGGTGCACCTGTCACCTGTCTGTGAGGGTGAGGACAGCCAGGGCAGCTCTAATCCTTCTTATCTTAATGGCATCCAGCGCTATCACTAAAGCTTCAGGGACAATTGACCTATCCCTTCTTTATCAACAAAGGCTTCTCCTGCATCAGCTCCCTTCTCCCAACCTCTTCACTGTCCACAGACTCACAGTTGTCAGTGTTGCTTCATCTATCGCTCTGACAGACCTGCTGTAAACTTTAAGTAAAGCCAACTTTTCAGAAATTACAATAAATACATTTTTAAATTACAGCAAGTTCAGGACCTACTCATCACACCCCTGTATAATTTTAAGTCAACGGTGACTCAACTCAATCACGGAAAGTGTAGAGAAGATTTAAAAATCTTGTCTCTATATATTGGTTTATTTGGTCGGGACAGTGCATGTTAATGAATATACATGGGTCATGCATGTAAACAAGCCACACCGGATTGTAGCCTTGGGCTAATTAGCGTCTGTCGTCCCCCATGCGCACTCTCAAACACACTCTCATTCATCCTGGCCTATTGTTTTTAGTGGTAGGGGAAACCGGAGTACCCAGAGTGACTTGGACTGGACTTGACTTGGCCATTCTAACACCTGGATATGTTTATTTGTGAACCACTCTATTGTAGATTTTGCTTTATGTTTTGGATCATTGTCTTGTTGGAAGACAAATCTCCGTCCCAGTCTCAGGTCTTTTGCAGACTCCATCAGGTTTTCTTCCAGAATGGTCCTGTATTTGGCTCCATCCATCTTCCCATCAATTTTAACCATCTTCCCTGTCCCTGCTGAAGAAAAGCAGGCCCAAACCATGATGCTGCCACCACCATGTTTGACAGTGGGGATGGTGTGTTCAGAGTGATGAGCTGTGTTGCTTTTACGCCAAACATAACGTTTTGCATTGTTGCCAAAAAGTTTGATTTTGGCTTCATCTGACCAGAGCACCTTCTTCCACATGTTTGGTGTTTCTCCCAGGTGGCTTGTGGCAAACTTTAAACAACACCTTTTATGGATATCTTTAAGAAATGGCTTTCTTCTTGCCACTCTTCCATAAAGGCCAGAGTTGTGCAGTATACGACTGATTGTTGTCCTATGGACAGAGTATCTCACCTCAGCTGTACATTTCTGCAGTTCATCCAGAGTGATCATGGGCCTCTTGGCAGCATCTCTGATCAGTTTTCTCTTTGTATGAGCTGAAAGTTTAGAGGGACGGCCGGGTCTTTGTAGATTTTCAGTGGTCTGATACTCCTTCCATTTCAATATTATCGCTTGCACAGTGCTCCTTGGGATGTTTAAAGCTTGGGAAATCTTTTTGTATCCAAATCCACAACAGGGTCGAATACTTTCGCAAGGCACTGTCTATTGTATTACATTGCCCTGAGTGGAGCCAGTTTGAGACTAACTTGAATACTGAAATAATTATCTTACTAGCGTTGTTAGATAGACAGCAGTGTTTTGTTTTATGATTTGATAAGCACACCACATATTGGGAGAGTTTGTTTTTGAACCCCTTGGATACGCTCCAGAGCTCTTAGTGGTAATGTAAACACACCTATACTGACCCGCTGTACAGCTTCAATGTAATCACTGCTTCCACAAAATAATATAACTGGTCATCCAAGGAGTTTAACAAAACTTACAAATGGCTTAAATGTTTTGACAGACAACTAGCTCACACTAGGGTCGATGTGTGCCTTGGCTTCAGGTTATTTTTCTTATGGTCGGATTACAGTATGACCAATCTGCAACAAAACAGGCAGGACAGAAGTCAGAGAGAGGACAGATAGCTGTGTGCAGTGGGCCATGCTTGAGATCCTGGTGTGTGCAGACTTTCACTCCACTGCAGATTATCTGTTTGTCCGGACTAATAATACATGTCAATTACAGTCCATGTCCAATGTCCATCATAGGCACAACTTGATTAGGACTTTAAATGGCAATGTGTTTTCTTGTTGAGAAGATGGTCATGATACAGACCTCAAACAGTATAGGTTTAGTAGTGTAAGGCAAGGCAACTTTATTTATACCACGCATTTTGTACACAAGGCAATTCAATGCGTAAATCTTAAAGGAATAGGCCACCGTTTTTACATACTGACATATGTTCTTACCTTACCTTACACTAGTTGATATGTACCTGTCTGGTCTTTGTCCGTGCGCTCTGTCATGCAAACGGAGCACAAACGCAGCCTCTTCCACATACTGTATAGTTCCAAATCAGCTCCCGTTAGAAGCTACCAAACTCTTCTACGTTTTCCCTATTTAAATACAGTTACGTGACGTGTTACACTACAAAGTATAGTAACACAGAAATGTAACATGTCGATTTTCTCAGCGGATAAAATGGGGTACTATATTGTGAGGCGTAATAATACGAGGAGCACTACGTCCGCGCACTAACACCTAAAGACTTCATAATAGATCCATGCTTCTCCCCCGCTCACTTCCGTCAATAGAAGCAGCGTGACTTGTAGTGAGCGGGAGAAAAGTCTTTAGGAGTTAGTGCGCGGACGTAGTGCTCCTCGTATTATTACGCCTCACAATATAGTACCCCTCTTTCTGTGTTACTATACTTTGTAGTGTAACACGTCACGTAACTGTATTTAAATAGGGACAACGTGGAAGAGTTTGGTAGCTTCTAACAGGAGCTGATTTGGAACTATACAGTATGTGGAAGAGGCTGCGTTTGTGCTCCGTTTGCATGACAGAGCGCACGGACAAAGACCAGACAGGTACATATCAACTAGTGTAAGGTAAGGTAAGAACATATGTCAGTATGTAAAAACGGTGGCCTATTCCTTTAAATTAAAGACCTAAGCACTTTTTTTAGTTCATGGCCTCTGATATGTAATGATACTACAGCACATCAAATTAACTAAAAGAAGTATAAAAAGTTTAAATAAAAATTGTCCTAAGATGGACCCCTGTGGAACACCTAGAGCAGGACTGTTTGAAATGGAAAAGGTTTAGCACAATGATGAATAATCTTAGCATAGCAGAGCTGCATGTCGTTCACATCCAAATGACTGTATAGCAACAAAAATAGATTTTGAATTAAAAAGAAATACACAGAGAATATGGAGTCACAAAAGCGGAGTATAAATAAGTTATTACAAAACCGAAAACTATCACAATGATGCTATGTCCACCAACCAATACATCATGTGTGCCATTCCTAACAGCACTAATCAGGTCTTAATTCATGCATTATAAAATTGTTATAAAATTGAGGTAATGACCTTAAAGAATGAATATGCTAGGATGCTGTTGGTGTTACCAGCACAAGGCACACATCTAATAGGCTTCTCCTACAGTGACAGGACCAAGCCTCTAGGATGCATAATATCCAGGCAATGTGAAACTTCAACTGACGGTTTACACTGAACTAAAATAGGTCAGTATCTAAAGTTTAAATTGCTGTTTTGCTTTTGTAAGAATGACATACAGTAACTTCAACCACTCTTTTTCCTTGGGACAAGCATTAAGTGCTATGTCGTTGCAGTAATCATCTGACCATACGCAACAAAGCATGTAATTACTGCCAAAAAGACCATGAGAGGCTGTTTATTTTTCTTAAAATAAACAATGGTAAACCTACAGACATTACAGTAAAATGACCACAAACCTTTTGAGGAACACCAAAGCTAAATCAAAATGATGTCATAAAAACATAGTTCGCACTATATAGAGCATTGGAGCTTTACACTTATATAATGTCACCCACTGAAATTGTAGTTCAAGTTTTCAAAATATATGATTTTAGAAACCTTAAGTCTATTAGTCATAACAAGTGAACTGCACGCAAAGCAACTATTCTATATCAGCTTTCACTTGTGTCTCAAGTTGTTTCTTTTATTATATATAATTTATTATGTCATTTTTTACAGTTGATTGACAAATTAAAGAACGTCACACGAACCTCAACTCTTATTCTTTAACTATTCAAGTTTAACCAACAACAACCTGCTTTTAAGATTGCTTTTAAAAATGACTTCCAAATAGAACAAACGGAATACAAATTTTATGACTTAAGTAATGTATGTATTTTGTACACAAAGTTCACAAAACGTTGTCTCTTTTTTTTGTTTCTTATTCAGTGAGCCTGTTTTCACGTACACTATTCTCTTTTAAATTTTAAAAACAAGATGTCTGAATATGATGGTACATGTCATTAGTAAACACCTCTTGCTTTAGAGCCATGTAGGCCCTGGACTTTTGGATGGAAGTTCTTCCTTTTCTAGGTGGGTTTCATCAGATTTCACCTCGTTTCTCCATCCCCAAATGAACATGCACCGAGATCAAGATCTGAAAATGAATCACGGAGGTCGCCAACTGCTCCAGACAGGTTGCCCCAGCAGCACTAAAGGAATGGTCAAATGCAGAGGAAATATTTCCCAGCGTGGACAATTAAATATATCTTAACCTCAATAATACAGTTGGATGAAACAATGCATTTTTTAAAGCCAGATTTCCCACAAGAGCAAAGGATTGGAAATACGTTTTATTTTCAAGTTGCATGCTGTAGTGTGTATCATCTCAGTCACCGGCCTCTTACATAATTGTCTGTAATTTTTGTTATCAAGACATCCGACACGCAATTTGATTTATACCTCATCACGTCACTGTCTTACTGTCCCCCATGTTTCTTCACAGTGTTTTTCCTGCAGACTGTAATTCTTGCGAGTAAATCAACCTTTCCCTTCTGTTTTTGTTGTGATGTGTCCATTATCTGTGCCTAATGAACAATAAGGCGTTTTGTTGGCAGCCAGTAATTGCTTGGAGCGCACCAGTGGGGGTGTGATTAGGAAGACGGGGCGGACTATATGACTTCCCGACTGGCACCGCTTAACGATAATGGGGTGCGCGGTGGTCAGCTAATCACGGCGGACCAAGCAGGGCAGCTCTGGGTGGGATCGGGCCATGACTTGAATACTGAAGAGGTGCCTGCCCACGCGGCTGAGCACACCATCGCCTCTGCGGGGGACCAAGCATATCATTAAGGCTGTGTGACCCTGCGCCACCTGCAACACTGTCATTATGGAGGGCTGTGACAGGAGAGGGAGGCAGAGGAGGGTGGTTTAACTTACATAAACGCCAGGGTTATTGTGAAGTACTGTACTTTAGATGCGTTATAGTAACATTATTAAAACAACACAGAAAGAAACATGTTTAGGCTCCTTTTTAACAAGGTAAACATGCCATCACTGCAGTGGATTGCTGTTGATAGTTTTGTAATCGGCAAAGATAGATGTACAGTAACATACAAGGGAAATCAACATGCTTGTATCTACAATGAAAGGTGCGCCTATAGTATATTTTCGCGGTCGAGCTCATTACAGATCTATAAGAAAATAATGCATAGACCAATCACAATTCAGCGAGATAGATAGTTAACTTGATTTCTGAATATATTTGTTAAATTTGATAATGAAATCACTTACAGCAACTGGTACTGACAAGCAACAATGTTATGGGCTTAACATTTGCCAAAAGCCAAATATTCTGCACCTATAATTCCAAAGCTTTAAATAGTGTGTAGCAGTATTGCACTGTCCTCCTGTCAGCTGCACTGATAACCAGAGACACGAGCCAAAAAGAGCCTATCGCCCGACTCACCCTATGTAACTTTAATAGATTACATTATGTAATATGTCATGTGAACAGGACACAATAAAAGGAAATGTAAACCTCATTATTTTATTGCCTTGGGGGGTAAGCTGTCTGAACTCGGAAGTACAAAGACATCCTATATCTCGCTTTATCTTGTTTTCTGAGAGGCCCGTTTTCTGCACTTCTTTGTTTACCGAGTCTCTCCCTAATATGGCTCTCCCAAGAGTATTTTGTCTATGTTGTCTCGGAGAGCTGGTACTGTTTATGCTCAACTTTGCTCCGAGGGTTTGAAATGTCTCGAACAGAGGAGCTTGTTTTATGCAAGCACTTTTATACTGTGGGACTAACACTTGCAATGCAATTTTGTTGTCGCTTTAAATATATGCATCAAAATAAATCTGAAATTTTACAAGCGGTATGAATTCCTACACAGTCATCTTGCATTAAACTAAAGTTGCCTACCATTTATTGAGGCTACAAAATGTATTTCATATTATATCCATAACAGCAGTTGCAGTGGTAGATCAATATTATATGAACAGCAATAAAAATGATCAGATAATCTCTATAAATATTGCCTGCTAAGTGAAAGGAAGACTCGGTGGGGATCAATAGAGGGAAAACTACAGCAATGAATACTTTTAAAATGAGTAAGTAATAAAACTTACAATATGCCAAAGAAACACTCGAATAGAGTAAAATCCCTGGATGTATTATGGAACAAAACTGGGAGCAGGCACACAGAGCCCCCTGCCGGTTATTGTACGTATTGCAGGTGTAAAATAGTGCGCCTGTCTCTTTACGAAATGCATGATGGGTAACGCATCAGCAGCCAATCACATCATTGTTGTCACTGCGTTGTTATGGCGCTGCCCCAGAGAGTGCGATTCAAAAAACAAGACGTTAAACGGCACGTTTTCAACATATGTTGCAAGAATCTAGACCCTTAAATTAAAAATGTGGTCTCCGGACCGCCTGGATGTTTTGCGAGAGAAAAACAGGGCGTTATTGGCCCAGCTTCAGCAGCAAAGGCAAAGATTGGAGGCTGTGAACGGTGGGTTGCAGAGCCGCAAAGGGGTCAGGGAAGAGGGGGCAGAGGAGAACAGTGAGGCCGAAGAGGTGGTGACCGTCACGGATGGAGACAGAGGACCAGCCCGGGCAGCGCTCGCTAAACCCACAGTCACGTTTTCGGGTAAAAAGATATGATCGCCCGATATGCTTTTTTCTTAGCCGAGTTGCTACGGAAGTGTAAATGGACTGACTGTAGTATCCGCTTCTGACGCCAGATGGCACTGGTGAACGCTCTTATACATTCACTACATCAACATCATTAGAACCGATTAAATCATTAGATTCCAACGGGATTAAAGGAGAAACGGAGACACCGCACACACTCACAAAAAAATAAAATAATAATAATGATATATATATACTACAGATTAGATGTGCAAAACATAGCCAAGCACATGTCAACAAATTAATACATACTGAAACGAAATAATTATTTTTAACTATCTGAGAGTGTTTTGTGAATCTATATGCTTAATATACATCTTGTGTGACCTTGATAGGTAACATCCAACATTCTTCAGCCCAGACATCATCTATGACGTCTGAACTCAACACAGATGATCTAAAGCATTCAACTTCAAAGTCGCCCAGGAATGAATATTGTCTGGTAGGTCCTTTATAAACATCTTATGCTCCTCTGATTGAATTGTTTTTTATCAAGAGTAGGTATTATACAGTAATATCTAATAAACGCACTGACTCATTTTAAGCATGCTAATAATTCAATATATTTTAGAAAGAGCAAACCACACTGAGGAGTGAAGAAAAGCATATCACAGACAGTCAGCGTCCGCGGCCACTGCTGGGGTATGACTGGATTGCAGGTATGGGGCTTTTTGAGTAGCCATGACATCATTTTCTGATGTGCACACACCCACAAGCCACTGGAACCTGTGTAATTGTTCTGCAGGGGTCATAGATGCTGAGGATTCACTAATGGAGCGCTCTGAGGATTTTTTCGACGACCTGTGCACATTTCGAGCTCTCAATAAAGACCAGTGTGTGAACAGCTTAAACACAGGGTGAGTTTCCTCTTTTCATAAGTCTGATTCATTTCCATATTTTTGAGATTTGCAACGTGTCACAATTCAAATGTAGCTTAGCTCTCTTATGCAGATGTTCCATTAGAAAGAAAACAAAATTGCAAAAAAAGAGAGCATGATGCTTGTATCACTCAATAGAAAATCATAATAAATAAACTAAATAATCCACTAATAAAAATTAAAGACCAAACTGTCAGACATGATCACTCATATGCCCAACTACATCAATAATTATTTTAAATATCAAATGTTTTAACAGATCAAATGAATCACCAGTAACAGTATTGCCGACTCCAACAGGTTTTCCAAAGAATCTAATTCATCCCCGCCGTCAAGGTCAGAGGAGGACAGCCCTACGACTCTCAAAGATAGTCATCAATGTAGGTTGGTGCAATCTTTCTGACTTCAATCTTCAAATAATGATCTTCTCTCCTCTATCTGAATGTCACAGGTACATTTTCCTATAGGATCAATACCCGACTGTTTCCAGTCCCTCTGAACTCTCAGGAGTGCTGCCCCGTGTGTAAAAAACACAAATCCGATCATCCCCACACAGTTAAAGAACCAGCCCTCATCAGGTATTTGAGTCAATTTGCGTTAGGAACAATACAATGACCGATTTAGAGCTAAAACTTTGTCTGCAATAAAACACAACAAGTAAATGCTTCTTCAAAATACAAATGCCTGACTTCTAACAGATTTTGAGCTTCCTTTTTCACACAACCCTAGATGATTATTTCTAATTAAGCAGCATGTTTATGAAAGGGCACTTTTTTATCGGTCTTGACTTAAGGACATTCTTTTCACACTCTTATAGAGGAAGTAAATTCAGCGTCGCTCTTCATTAAAATCAAAGTAAGAACAGTTTTGTAGAGTTATGACCAGTATTATTTTGTTGCAAGGGTAAGCATTCCTCGCTCCACCATCCTGCCTTCATACAAGTACAAAGCTCATCGACGTTGCAGTTTCAACCCCTCAGACAGTCTGGGTTTGCCTTCTGTGAGTAAAATAAAAAAAGATAGATTATTCATATTAATCCCCAAATGGAGAAATGCAAATTATAATTTTGTTGGTATATACAGTCATTATCAGTGACTATATATGTTTTTGTTTCTGTTTTTTTCGCAGCACTGTCTTTCAGGCTGGTCAAACAAGGTTCAGAGTTCTCTTACAGCACGGAGTAACCTTGATCTGAAGAGCAGTACGGACACAAAGAAGGAAGCTGAAAACAAGGAACTAGAGGTGAGAACCTGGCCTTTTCATATGTCAAACTGTTGAGTCATAGTAAAACGGACTCCAATGCGACATTTTTTTTTTATTTGTGGCCTTGGCTTTGGATTCAAGAGAGGTTTACATTTCACAACATTGTATTAATTCTCATATCGACAGCAAGGTTAGAACTTTTATAATCATATTGCACCTTAGAAGCTCGTCAACAAGCAGGTCAAAGCGTTTTGCAGGTATTCATTATGAAAAGGAGGCAAATAAGTTTATGTCTTTGAGGTGGACTTGTGGTGGTGTAACTTTAACTGTTTTGTTTTTCAGAACCTGCCTGCTTTCAAGGCGTCCAGGCAGAAGCCTCAGCAGGTCCCGCATGTGACTCTTCTAACACGCCACAGCTTTCAGCACTTTTCACCAAGAAAAAGAAAATAAGTGCTAGTTTTAGCAGCTGTAGTTGAAGTTTTTTAAGTAATGCGATATACAGGTACATATTGTGTGTAAAAAAAAAAGTGCTTATTAAAAATCTTGCAATTTTTGTCCAACTATCTTTGTTTTAAAAAAAGAAAAACATGTACATTTACAACCTGTCTTTACAGCTTTATTTTTACATCCAGCCAACTACGGTCATGTATTGAAACATAATATCCAAAACAAATGAGGAAGTTTTACAACAATGGAAACTTAGTGAACAAATTACTCAGCTAATTTTAAATGGAAAAAAAAGCTACATTTTACTGCCAAGAAAATCAGCATTAATAATACCCTGCCCTATTTTTATTTATTATTTCCTCTGAACAGCATAATATAACACTGTACAATTCTATAAAAGGGTTTAAAGGGTTTAGATCTGAAATTCTCATCAGGCAAGGCAAGGCATGTTTATTTATACCGCGCATTTCGTACACAAGGCAACTCAAGGCGCCTTACAAAATAAGATATGCGAAACTACGATCAGATTAAAGTTAAGGCAAAGCACATATAAAAACATCAATACATGGGAAATACACAGTACACGAGGTAACGTGTTGGAATTCTTTCTATCATTCGGTCACTCCCTGTTCCAAAGTGCTCGTTAATTTCAACCAACAGCAGCGGGGTGCAAGCTGCTCTCATCCCATTTTTCCGATAAACCAGGGCTGTGCCTAATTCAATAAGCAGGTACCTTGTTATCAAGAGTCAAAATAAGAAAATGTTTGATGTCTCCGACCGACAGGACAGCTAGGCAAACGACAATCCACTTACTCCACAGACGACCCCCTCCATGGCCTTAATTTGTGAATAAAACCTTGTCAATTGCGCTGAGAGACTTGTTAATCAATTCCATAGTTTAGCATCAGGGTCAAGCATTGAACGTATAAAACACAGATTCAATTATGTTACTTGTGCTGTTCACTGAGTCACAACACAAAGAGACGTTTACAGGAAAAATTGGTAGTGAAATGCCTAACAAGTTTAAATCTCAATCCTAAAATACAGAATAGCAATTTTATCATTGCAGAAGCTGCAGTTACAAAAATGTGATTTTAATTGCACAAAATGCATGTTATTTCTTATTTTTTATGATCTAATCACTAACTGTATCCAACGTTGTGTTGTGTAACTGCCGATGGAAATGAGATTTTGCCAAATCTAGTACAAAGCATAATTTGCATTAATGTATTTTGTACATGGTCCCTGTCAAATAAAATAAACTAAAGCATACATTTACTTCTACTTGGGCAGCATTATTGTGCGGTAACAATACTTTTGAAATGAGCACAGATGCTTCTTCCTTCATAATAACTTAGACAGATCTTATCTCGGTACAATTTTAAAGGTTGTAATCTTACTACTGTTCTTTCTGTTACCTTAACACGGGTTTCCCTTTTCCCAGTGCTTGTTTTGGCTCCAGATTGATGCATACTTCTGTTTTTGACTTCCTTTGTCACTTCCTCACTTCTGAACCAAGCGCTGCAGAGGAAAAGACTCAGAAAGATGCACAGCCATCTAAAATCACAAGAAGTCACATCCCTCCACAGTTTTCACACACGATACCCTTATATATCCAACGTGAAAACTGGTGAAACCACTTAAGTTTATATGTTTAGGTATGAGAAAGAGACGTGTTGGTGGTAAAACTAGTGGTAACTAATATTCCATGTGGATACAATAGTAGCAGTAGTTTTACATCTTACTGTTACTCTGGAATCACGTCTTCCACTTTCATACATAACACTGTAAATTGCGGCTGAAGCTCGTATAACAGTGCCCTGTCACTTAACAGTGAACTTCACACGATTCGATGTGTTAATGAGCGTGCTGCCATGTACGTGGGAGAGGGGAAATTTAGTACAGAATCAACTCCTACTCAGGAACAAACTTAACAAATACAATTAAACTCCATAATATGAAATCACTATGTCAAAAAGTTTTATAAGGTCTACTCATTACAAGTGAAAAAAACAGTGACTGATTAACACAATTTTAAGTGTGTTCACTTAAAGTGACTAAAGTTTAATAATTATGAGGAAGACTCTTTAAATCAAATGTTGGGTTGGGAAATTTGACAAAAAATGTATTTAAAATGTACATTAATTTGTAAATTCTGTGAGGTGCAGCTAGGTGAACAGCTATTGCAGTTGGATATTGTATAGTAGACGTTACAAGCATACCATCTGTTCCTGCGCATGTATATGTGAGCTTGTTTGTTGACATTGCAAGAACATTATACTACATACACAGTGTGCAGCGCAAAATCCGGAGGTAACTTTGATTTCCTGTAAATAGCTAAACTGACTTCTCGACTTTCAGAACTCTGTCATCTTTTACGGACAATCTAATAGAAGTGCATTGTCATTATATAAACCTGCTCTAACCTGATGTTTGGGGCTTTGCTTGTTTCCTTCCTCCAAAAAGCTCTCGGCACATTTCAAGGAAATCACTCAGAGTCAACTGACTCCTCCTGCAATGAACAGAGCAGTGCTTGCACACACTGTCATCTCTGTCCTCCACACAAGATCATTTACCTTAAAAACAGACGATGGAGGATTTCGTTCTACTGCTGGTTTTGCTCCTAACTCTAACTATTGAGGTAGGCATAATATAAATGGTTCTGTTTTTAAGTAGACAGTGTGTTTGCGTAACTTGGAGACAGCATGTTTGGCAAGAGTCCACATTCCTTTGACAGCTTGGCAAATTGTCTCACATGTTTTTTAGTGCAAATACATGTTCCCATTATTTAAAGCACCTGAAAGTCTTAATAAGCATCTTAGAAGCTACTGTGTTCAGCACTTAATTGACAGAGAAGGATGAGATTTTTGTAATGGTTAATACAATATTGTAACAGTTTATTGTTGTGGATTTGTGTATGTTCAGAAAACTCCTTCACATGCTTGAATAGGAGATGCTGTTATGGACTGGTGCACTACTTCAACAGTGTACCAGTCCATCAACTTCACCACAATGAAGAAAGCGGCAATTTCTTAATGTTTTGGCTATGACGCTGGCCACTGATTTTATCTTGACAAATGGCTGCTCCCGTTGGCACACACTACAACAGAAATTCTCAACCGAGAGGTTGAGACCCCAATGTTTCACAATGGGTCTCCAGAGCTTTTGAAATCAAAAAGAAGGGATGGCGTGACTTATAATGTTGTATTCTTACACACTGCAATATACCCTTGTTTCGATATACAGTGCCTTGCGAAAGTACTAATACACCTTGAACCTTTGCACATTTTGTCATGTTTACAACCCTAAACATAAAGATTTTATTTTGAATTTTTTACTGAAAGTTCACACACAAGTAACAGACAACTGTGAAGTGAAAGCAAAATGATACATGATTCTGTTATTTTTCAAAAAATAGAAAACCGAAAAGTGGGGCGTGCACAAGTATTCATTCAGCATGAATTAATACTTTGTGGAACCCACTTTTGCTGCAATAACAGCAGCAAGTCTTCTGGGGTTTGACTCTACAAGGTTTGCACATCTAGAGACTGACATTTTAGCCCATTCCTCTTTACAAAACAACTCAAGCTCTGTCAAATTAAAAGGAGAGCGTTTGTGAACAGCAGTTTTCAGGTTTTTCCACAGATTTTCAATAGGATTTAGGTCAGGACTTTGACTGGGCCATTCTAACACATTAATATGTTTGTTTTTAAACCATTCCATTGTAGATTTAGCTTTGTGTTTAGGGTCATTGTCCTGCTGGAAGGTGAATCTCCGCTCCAGCCTCAATTCTCTTGCTGACTCCAGCAGGTTTTCCTCCAAAATGTCTCTGTATTTGGCTACATCCATCTTCCCAACTATTCTTACAATCTTCCCAGTCCCCGCTGAGGAAAAGCAGCCCCATAGCATGATGCTCCCCCCACCATATTTGACACTGGGGATGGTGCACTCAGGACGATGAGCAGTGTTACGTTTGCGCCATACATAACGTTTTGCATTTGGGCCAAAAAGTTCAATTTACATGTTATGGCCAATAAAAACATGATAAAATGTAAATGTTTGGGAGGTATTGGTTCAGGCAGACACTGTTTACTCATTCCTGTGGTTTTGATGAAGATCCGACCGCATTTAGTGACCAATTTAGGCAGAAATGTGAGAAATTCCAGACGGTGTACTTACTTTTTCTCGCCACTGTATATTTTGTAGAGGTTTGAGGTTTCCCTCAGGCTTAGAACATTAATGCGAGGTCTGTCTCATGCTAAAACAAATTTGTCCCTAACACTTGGATGCTTGAGGGCCAAAAAAAATTGGCCTGAGGATCGCATTGCGCCCTCGGGCCATAGTTTGGACACCTCTAGTCATTCCAGCACACAGCCCCTCCACAAAAGTATAGTGTAGAACATACAGTATTAGTAATGTTTGTTGACTTCCAACATTTTTTTTAATGTATTTAATGAAAAATCTATTTGTTTTGTATTTCTTAGAAACAAAACCACTACTTACGCCATGAAGGCATTGTTTCTAAATTAAATTTAATAAAATCCGCATTTAACAGTGTGACCTAAACCATGTCTTGTTCTCAAATATGGCTTCATTGCTGTTAAGAGGTACAGTATTCCTTGTTCTCGTATCACTACTGCTGTTTCTAAAACTGTGGTACTCTGCAGTTCTGGTCTTTGTATAATTTTAGTGACAATTTTATTTGCAATGTCCTTTAGATGCTGTGGTACTTAGAAAACTTTATTTTTCCTTAGGTGTTACTTGATATGACATGTTTGGGAACCACTGCCTTGTTGTGACAAACCTATTGTCCACTCACCTCATTGTGTTGGTGCTTGTTAAAATGTATGCCTCTAATAACAGCATCCCCCCTGTCGCCCGCCTCTGGTTCCTGCGATACAAAAATGCAACCCTCTTTGCACACTTTCTCTGTAATCAGGAGGGCCTTTAGTTGCACTTTCATTTTGTGATTAATGGCGTGTCACCTGCAACTGTTTGCTGTTGTCAGAAGCGATTTCTGTGAGTGTGTACACACGAGCAAGAAGCCGAAAGTCAGATACAGTTAAGACTTTGTGAAGCCCACGGGACAGGTGAAATGCATCTCTTAAGCAGAACAATAGCTGCCTGTCTGACCACACGGCAGCTCTGGGAGGAAAACTGGTACGTGGCAGTGGGCTTCAAATAAAACTGCTTACAAAGGGGAAGAATATATATATATATAGATACAGTATATAGTACTTCAATCTCTTTCCGACATTATGATAACTCTTTTATCTAAGCTTGATTAAAAACATGGACTGATATTATAAGGCAACATATACCATTTGGAGTTTAGGAGTTTAAATGCAATCCTGTCTGTGTGAGGAACTGCGCCAGAGGTTTAATTTTAACAACCAACAAAGCAAACAGCAAAAAGTAGAGTGTGCCATTTGTAGCTACCAAAGTAATGACAAACATTTCATGTTATATTTTGACATTGTAGGTGCTTTTCTTGCAGCCAACAGACGGAATTATACCCACTCTTTTAATTTACATGGTGATTGAAAAAAAATAACAGCAGTATGACATGAAGTTTAGTGATTAACCAATAAAATACATGAATAATTATTATTGCAGATACTTTCAGGGCACGCACATTATGTTAGATTACAGAAGTGGCAGCTTGTTCGGGCATCTGTTAAAGAAACTAATTAAAGAAAGCTTTGTAATCTTTAAAAAAGAATACAGGTTGTATATTAGCAAACCCGCAATGGTCCTGAAACTGCTTCTCTAGCATAATATTTCAGTGAGCTTTAGCAGGGAGCATTTGTGTCACGAGGTGTGAGTCATTTGCCATCGACTCTCTGTATAATATGCAATTTTGTCAGTGTTAATTTTGGCATTGAGAGTGTGTTGTAATTAGTGAATATCCTCTATTTGACAACCGATATCTGGTGAGTTTAGGCGAACGATGACGGTGTCATTGTCTCTGTTTCAAATGTGGCAAAATTGTACATTAGTTAAATCGCATTTACTATTGCGACATGAAAAGCAACATTTACCTATAGAATTATTATTCTTATCAATATAATATAATATATAAATATAATAATGCGAAAAGATTAATTACAATACAAAGAGGTTAATTTACCTATTTTGCCTGTTAACTAAAGCTAAACGTATTAACAATCCTGAATGAAAGAATATATAGGACCCTGACAAACTGATCTTGTTCCAAATATTTTATTATTTATTGACCTTTATTTAACCAGGATAGTCCCACTGAGATTAAGAATCTCTTTTTCAGGGGAGTCCTGGCCCCAGAGGGGAACATATACATATATACATATACAACTATGTTATGGCAGCTAAGCTTGTTAACCTGTTATGTATTACATAATTGTGCTTTTGACCGCAGATGACCAAAGTGCAGCGCCTGGGGACCCTTCTCCATATATAATCTGCAATATTAGCATGTGTTTTACTTATCAGTACTCTCCATGTCCCAAACCACGTATAGCTCAGCATCAACATGCTCCCAAAATAGGAGAAAGCATGTTGTGCCTTAACACCAAACTCATTTTAAACAATACTTGCCCTCTTCTAAATGATGCTCTGTGTACAAAAAACTGAGGCCCACTCAAAATTTCCAACGTCCTTGATGTTCTCAGTTGACATTCAGGCTTTTTTTTTTGTATGTTGCTGCTTTGAAGTCTTCATTTGAATAAAAGACGACAAGCCATTATATATGTGTGCCTTTTTTCCGACAGACGAGGTCCCTGCCCTATGCAGTAGACACCAATCATAACTGCTCTGCCCCTGACAAGTATGTTAGAGAGGGGACTGTCCTGTGCTGCAGCCGCTGTCCCCCTGGTAAGTGCAAAAACCAGACACATCAAAACACATAGTTCAACATGATGCAGATCTTAAACATAAAATAAAATACATACAAGCGACCTAAAACCTGGTAGCAAACGGTGTACAGAGATGCCAACTGAGATGAAAAGAGGAGAATGCTTTGATGACACAAGAGAGGAAACTGTGGTATCCCTTTTGAATGCGGAGGCAAGGTTGCTGAACCAAATCATGAAGCAGCAACACGGTAAACTGGTTCTTGAACTGAAGAATCGAAAACACGTTAATGAATAGTTACAAATCTAGTAAACTGTAATCTTTGTATGAATTTATTTGGTCGGGACAGTGCATGTTAATGAACACACGAGACACATGAGTAAACACGTTACGCCAGATGTTAGTCATGGGCTAATTTCCATCCATTTTCCCCCACTCGCACTCTCAAACACACTGTCATTCGCTCTGGCCCATTGTATATGTTTTTAGTGGTTATGCCTATGTTACTTCGCTGGACCAAACCCTTTATTTCTTCACAGGACATAAGCGTAAGAGGGACTGCACCGAAACTCATGACACCGAGTGTGAGCCGTGTGGAAGAGGGCAGTTCATGGAGAACTGGAACTATGCAGCAAACTGCATCTCCTGCCTCAGATGCAAAGAGGGTCAGTAACAATAGCAGTCAGTTCCCGATGTCAGCAAGTAGTGTTCTGGTAATCTGCGGATCAAACCTAGGGCGTCTTTCCCAAGCTTGGTAGCAAAGTGTTTGTGCCCACAGTCTACGTACACAAATATCCCATTTTTATTGATGACTTGAAAGACTAGTCTCTAATTGTAACAAGTAGTTTTTTGTTTTATTTGTGTTAGTAATTCATATTTAATGCCTTCACTCTCTCAGCTAAAGGTCTGCAGTATGCTGTGCAGTGCTCCTCGACTACAAGGGCTAAGTGTGACTGCATGCCGGGCAGATACTGTTACATGGAAAATAATCAAGGATGCCAGGAATGTGTCTCATACAAAACATGCAAACAGGGATATGGAGTCTCAGCACCAGGTAAGATATGATTGAATTACTGTCTGTTTCTTATTAATAAATATTAGGAGCACGTATTACTTCAAAACATTTATTTAATGTATCAGAATGTATTACGTTTTATGAGTTTGGGATTTGGAACTGTTTTTTTATTGTGTTTATGAGATACAATCCTCTAGCCCTGGTTAAGTTTTGAATGTCTACGTAAAAATTTAGCCAGAGTTTTGACCAATGAGTCTAGCTCTCTCTCTGAACTGTTTTAAAAAGCACAATGCTCTTATTTTTTTATTAAGCAGCTTTAGAAAACTTGCATTACCCATTTCCACAGGGACGTTTCTATCTGATGTGAGATGTCTGAAGTGTCCACATGGGACTTTCTCAGACACGGTCTCATTCACAGACACTTGCAAACCCCACACGACGTAAGTACCACCATCTCTTCATCTTTGACTTACCTCTTTAACCAAAGTGCAGATGGATGACCTCATTTCATTCTTCTCCTTTAGCTGCGACGAAAGAGACATTATCAGTAAAGGAAATGCCACTTCAGACACTGTGTGCAACTCCGTTGCAAGCACCAAGGCAGCACTCAATACCAAACCAGAAACTGTTATCTCAAATGCTGCGAGTCAGCAATGGCAGTCAACCACAGTTAAATCAAAATCACTTCCCATAACCACCGCAAACACAACAATTCCGGGCACTTTGTTGATTTCTAAAACCGCGATACCCAACCTGACAAAAGGCCAGGTGCCAGACACTGGACCAGAGAAGCAACTAGGTAAACCATAGCATGATCTATATTAATTTGTGTTTAAAGTTGTGTTATTTCATTCTATTGGGTGTCTATTTCAAATCAGCTGCAGTCGCTGGAGGTGTTGCTGGCATCTTTCTGCTCATCGTTGTGATAGTTCTACTGGTACTGTGTACACGAGTCTCTACGAAACGTAAGAACTTAGAAAAGTGAGGGCTTTGATTGAAAACATAATTTACTTACTAGTTTTCATGTTCTTTCAGCTGTCTTAGAAAACCATACTAAAGTGGATGCAAATGGCAACTGTGAGACTGACAGTGACAATGTAAGTGTTTTGCCTGCATTAAACTTTAGTGCTCCAGTGTAGTCTATGCTAGTCTAGTCCACTCTATGGATGTATTTCTGCTTCACTTATTCCCACACTTGCATTCATTACTTCAGTAATAATTATACACTGACTTAACACTGACTTAATGAAGTACGGCACCATCGCCCCCTTCATTTACCCCCCATCACTCACTCACACACCACATTCACACATGGAGACAGTAGGTGAAGTGCAAAGTCAGAACCCGGATTCAACCTTTGGATCACCCGAAGACGATCCGCAATACATGTGCAACAGTCTTACCAACTAAATGTCACCTAGTTTTCCTTAGAAAAGATAAAAGCTTTGGTTCCACATTATCAATCAATCAATCAAGTTTTATTTCTAAAGTGCTTTACAACAACCAAAGTGCTGTACACAATAAAAAATACAATGTAATAAATACAATTTTACTTTACAGCATGATAACAACATGGAAATATGATAGAGATACCGTAGTAACTAATCTCTAGTTACCACGCTGTCTTTGTCATATTTCCAGGGACATCGCATTTTGTAGCTATGGTTCCATAAAAACAAATATATTGTTTTTCCTGTTTCTATTTAATTATCATGTTGTACACTTTTAGGTACCATGCTATTTTAATTCTATTACCATGCTGGTACTGAGCTGCACAGTAAAGTACTTCTCTTACTTTTTTGTATGTGACACAGACAAACCACTGTTATCATAGAGACTCTCAGCATTTGAGTGTCATCACTGTGCAGCCGGAGCAGCAGTGCCTTCTTCAGAATGGGACCGCAGATAAACACAACAGCATCGAGTCAATAGAAACTCTACAATCTACTTTACCTCTTCAACAACCGGAGTCTGCCTTGTCCGAGCCCCTGCCTCTCCAGTCCAACGTGTATCCATCTGTTTCCCAAAATGGTTTGACTGCCCAGACCTCTTCACAGCCCACAAGTCCTCAAAACATGACTCCTAGTCCACTCGTCAATGTCAACATCAATTTGCATATCGGGAATGGGACGTGTAGTTCTCCAGCTGTGATGCTGAAAGACATGCCACCAGCAGAGCCTAGGATTCCCTTTGGAGAGGAAGAGGAGAGCTGTAGCCTTCTGCGGCAAGAAGATGGCAAGCCCTCGGTCTTGTCTGTGGAGGAGAGCGGACGTTTTAATAACATGGTGTTAAAAGCACTAGACCAGTTTGTGTAGATGGTTTCAGGTCATGCTGTGTGATATTTGAGTAAGAATGAACGGTCAAAGAAAATTGTTGACGTTCTCTCAGTCAGTTCATGTCAAGGATGGATAGAATTGGAAATTAGCATATTAGAGGGACAGCTTATGAGAGAAAATGGATAAAATATGAACATGCACAGAGGAGAGAGAGTGAATATATTTATTTAGGGTGCTGAGCTCTGAAGAAGTATTGTCATTTTTATGTACTTTAAGTATTGAGAGGAGGCCAATAGGACGACTAAAGAGCGAAGTACAGCTGTAGAATATTGGACTACAGGATCTTGAAGTTGTTTAGTTGCGCAAAAATTGGATGTATTGTAAATAATTTGTGTATACTTGTGTATAAGACTCTGTATTGTAAATAAGGATACTGTTTCTCAAAATAATAATACAACTCCAGTATAGCTATTCCTATTTTATTTTTATCAAGCTAAATAAAGGTATAACATGAGAATGTCCTTTTAGATATTGGACACTCTATTGAGTAGTGCAATAGCCTATACATGGAAGAGATGTAAAAAGTGGTGGCAAAGAAAGATTCATGTAAATAAGCATTTATATTGTGCCTGCTGTAAATATTAAGAATATACATGATACACGTGCGTGATGTGGGTGTCATTGTGAGATCAATAAAGGTTTATCTTATCTTATTGCTTTTCCAAACTTCCAACAAAAGCCAAGTAATTTCGTTTTCAGCATTGCATTTATCAAATGTGACAAACTAAGCAAGAAGTTATAACGGGGTTTCATGATAATAATGTTAATTGTCAGATTTAGCTTACTTAACGCTTCAGCTTTTTGATCAGCGAATAAAACAAAAAACAATAGTTCTTCATAGTTGTCCAAACAGGCCTAAATGCAAAGAGGGCGCAAAATCCATTTGGAAGAATATACTGACCTGAAAAAGGGGTAAAAGCCACTGTTTGTTGAAAATGTTTATGCTAAGATTATTTTGTAAAGTTGTCCATGTGCATTAGTATGGCTAATACTGACACCTGACGGCTAAAGATGGTAATTACATCCAACCCACAATCCCCTTTGCGCCACCTTTCCGATCTACTAAACATAAGTAGAGAAATGTAAATAAAGTAAATACATGCAATTTAGAGCATATTCACCTAATCCACTGTCTGGTATATAGAGGCATTTATTTGATCCTATTTTTTAAAAAGATAAATCATTTCGCTAACACCGGCAAGGAAAGTAAAAGGCAAGGCAGCCTTAACCACTTCGCCGTTCGGAAAGGGGTGTGCAAATCCCAAAACCCCAATCAATCACCAATTTCTGTGATCACAATAACAACTTATAGTGTTTCGTTGTTGTTATTTCCTCGCTGTGTTAAAAAGGGTGTCGGTTATTTACTTAATTGTCACCACAGAAGCCTCTGAATGTCCCCCTGTGGCCGCTGCAGTTGGTCCGCTCTGTTGCCGCTGTCGTCGCTCTCCTTCCTGAAAGAGCACTGTGCTGCTGGAGCCGTTCACGTCGCTGCGAGGACGCCAGTAAGTTGATCCGATTTCTCATTTTTGCAATAAAATTAACCACAAAGTCACTTAAACGTATGCAGGTTAGTTCAATATCTGACTCCTTGACCTTTCTCTCAAATGTGACGCGTAATCGCTCTTTATTTAGCCCGTTTTGTGCATCTCTTCTGTCCTCTCATCCTGCGCTGCTGGTGTCGTGGTCCTTTGGTCGGCTCTGTTTACAAATGCTGCGAGCAAAGAGAAAGCCATTTAAATTGCGATTTGTAGAACGATTTGACAAACGATTTACGCTTGACTTGACGAAAAGCTTTCACAAATTAGCCGGGTGTTGCAATTTGCGGCTTACACTCTTGTCATTTAAGGGAAATGTATTACAAAGTCTAATAGACACCAAGAACGGGAAGCCAGGCAGTAGCAGCTGGGATAATACTGCCGCAGGTGTTTCCTTGCTTTCCTGTTGCGGCTGCTGTACACATCATTAAATCCTTTACATTTTCCACATAAGCGTGCCAGTGGAAGTTAGATTAAAGCAACATGTGAAACAGATAAGACTTTGAATCATTTGCTGCAGGAATGAATGCATCACATAGATTACTTTGCAGGCAATCCCCGTTTATGAATATGAGTAATGTTTGTGGTCATTGTGATAATAGTATTTAGTATGAATATTGCAAATGTGCTAAATCAGCATTGTGTGGACGAGCAAATGTTGTCCCTTTAATCTCTCAGAATAGGGGAAGTCTTATTGAACAACACTTTGTTAATGTTTAACTAAAGGGGCCTGTGGTTGGCAAGGATTTCTACAATATTTTATGAATGAAAATTGTCTTTGCCGTGCCTGTCTTTTCTAATTGTCCTGTAGATGTCTGACATATTTGCTGGTATTTGTCATTAACAGAGACCATAAAGTATTTCCTGAAGAGCTCCTCACTCCACCCCCACATGGCAGAGAGCCTCCTCAGTACTCAAGATTAAACCGTGTCCAATAAGCCCCACAGATTTTAGATGCAGTTCGAATTCCGTTTTTGCAAATGGCTTGCTGTCTGAAGGACGAGCTCCTCTGTTCCATCTGCCTGAGCATCTACCAGGACCCCGTGAGCTTTGGCTGCGAGCACTACTTCTGCAGGAAGTGCATCACCGAGCACTGGAGTCGGCAGGAGCCCCACGGACCCAGGGACTGCCCAGAGTGCCGACGCACCTTCCCCGACCCTCTCCTCTCCCCTAGTCTCAAATTATCCAACATAGTAGAGAGGTATTCTGCTTTTCCGCTAGACGCCATTCTCAACGCCCAAAGGAGCTCCTACCCCTGCAAGGACCACGAGAAAGTCAAGCTCTTCTGCATCACGGACAAAAGCCTGGTGTGTTTCTTCTGCGACGAACCAGCGCTTCACGAGCAGCACCAGGTGACCACCATCGACGAGGCCTACGAGGAGATACAGGTCAGTCGCACGCATTCCACACATTAGGGATGTCAATATTAAAGTGCAAATAACAGGATTACATTTGTACTAATTATTCCTTAGTTATATGGCATTATGCTGGTGGTATTGAGTATGAATTGGTTTTAATTCATTTGTTTTCCTCCAGATAATTGGCAGTAGAATTAAAAAAATAAAAGGTTGAAAAAGGTGTAACAAAATGATGCTTCTAGATCATGATGATAAAAGTTCCAGAGACCTCAGACGTGCTCATGGCCTATTGACACAATAAGTTTGAACAGCAACAGTTATGGAAATTGAACATCCTCATATGCCACGCGCTGTGCTCAACGATCAATAATAAATTGTGTATTGTGTTAACGTTTTCTAGTGAAATAGGTAGTCTAGGTACGTAAATGGCTAAGTATTGTAGAATAAATCGTGTGATGTTTCTAAGTACAACTAAAGTAAATACAATACAATGATATTCTAATGTGAGTGGAATGAGGATTTTGCATGTTTTTTGTGTTGATAATTGTGACCAAACAAAAGTTACAAATAACCAAATGTTGATCTAAAAATAATCGTGTCACTGATATTGACATTGTGACATCCTTAGCACACACTGACAGTTCAGGGAAGGGAGAGTTGACATGTCCCTAAAAACCATCACTGCTCCTTGGTTCAATTTCACGCCTGTGCACTCACTGACCCCGTGGGAACCGCTCGGATAGTACACTCCGCTTATAGTGCCTCTCATACTGACTTTAATGATTCATTTAAACTTTAAGGAAAACCCATTTAGACTAGGGACGCTCAACACACTACTAATTTATAGTTGTTTTGACATTAACCATCTCATGATCTGGTTTTCAAGAAACAAAATATATGACATCGCTTTGACACCTTCCCCAGTATTAAAGGAAGTGAAATCTTCCTTTGTCAAACTGGCTTGTTTGTTGTTGTTTTTTTGTTTTCTTTTTCTACTTTATTTAAAAGAAAAACTCAGTCATCATAGTACAGTGTAGCTGCATATCACAGATTTCTTTTTAGGCCATTTTCCTAAAAACCTTCACTGCTTGTTGCTTCAATTTCACGCCTGTGCCGCCTCTGATCTTGCGGGAGCTGCCCGGACATAGTAGTAAACACTGCTTAGTCTCCTCTTTCTCTGCTGCTTTTTAATGCCTTTTATTAAAAATTCAAATCAAAGCTTTTAGGGTGGTTTTGACCGCAGCCTAGTTCCTGTTTTTTTTGTTTTTCGTTATTTATTCTACATGTCCCAGATCCATTCGAGAATAGCCTCTTTCTGAAAACAGATTAAGGCTACATCCCAAGGTGGTCCTGAATCACTTACAGACATCATTCATTGCAGTAGAGTGTGATTCATAATGCTCTTAACTTATGCATGAGGCTATCTCCCACTAATTGAGCAGACGTGTTGTTATTCAGGTCAGCAATAGCTGGCACCTGACAGAACAGGTGGGATAAGCACATTTATCTAAATATTGTAACGGGCTGACATCAGCAGGTAGTTTATTTAGCTTTCAAAGATTTGTGATGGAATTTATGGGAACACAGTGATGGCACTATAGGCTAACAGCGGCACCACTCATCTTTTATGTGTGCTCTTGTTTGTCAACAAAAATATTCAACCTGTTGATAAAGAAGCAGTATCACGAAAAAGATCAATTTGTAAATGTGCCACACGTGTGCGTAAAGATGCAATTTCTTTTAAGCTATTTGTTTAAAACCGTAAATTAAACATTTACTGACTACAGAGTTGTCATAGCAGCATATTTGCGCTGAGTCACACTTTCCAAACAGGAACGGTTGAATGTTTACATTTGTTATATCCATTTGAAAAGAGCAAAAGCCTTTCTTTCTTTGTGTCTGTATGTCCATACCACAGCATATTTTTTTAGCTTGTTTTTACTTCAGATGTTGCTTTCTAACATATTCAAACATTTTGCTTTGGTTACAGTTCTCAGTTAGCTGGGCCTACGCACTCTCAGATGTCATCCGCCTAGTCGCTGCTTTTTCTCTTGTCGCTACTTGTTTAGTGAGTTTCAGCACAAGTTTTCGATTCAACTTACAACAATGTTTTTCGAGTGGCCCATAGACGCCTACAAAACTGAGCCCCGCATTGCACATGGTTTCCCTTCTGTCTTGTGTTTTTTTTTTTTTTTTATTCTTAACCTGTTTGCACTTTGCTACCGACAATGTTTGTGGCCCGGACGCCTTGGGGAAAGGTCTGGATCTGCGTATAGGTTGAATCAGAAGAAATCTGGCCCAGTTCAAGATGCTTCACTTCATTGGGAAGCAGCCCTGTGTTGTTCTCCTTCCGCTCTGAGCTCTTTTCGAGGCTGCGGTCTTGGCATTTTGTTTTCTGGCAGGATCTCTGGAGGCGTCCCAGATCCACATTAGATAGGGAGAGTGTCAACAGAGCCAACCCCATCAGAGTCCCAGGACGAACCTGGCATCTGCTTCAATCTACTGCAGAGATGTTTGTTATGCAATATCGGAACAAAAACTGATAAATAGTTGAAGAATGGATTCAATTTGTTAACTGCTGGGTTTGGGTGAAGTTCAGTGATTGGTACACTGGTGGTAAATGTGCACTCGCTGGCCAGAAACTCAAGGGAAAGCTACTTTAGTATAATTAGTATTTTGATACTCATTTGCACAGGTCTTTTCTAAATTAGACCTGTCAATAGTTTTTGAATGGTCATAATGTTTAGAAAATGTAGCACGACTAAATGGAAAAAACTCATCTACAGTTATAGTTTGAGGCTGTAGACCAGTACGTGGGACAACTACTGTGTGTACCTTTTTACATCAAACTACTTTTTTCCGATGAATTAACGACGTACGGTTTAATGCAATTTAAAAAATATTAGTTGAAATTAATCACACTTTACTTTAGTGGCACAGACACTTTTTCAGTTTCATTTGTCCTGTAAGACGTTGCTTAGGGACGAAGCCAAAACAATTTTTTACTGTCACACTTGTTTATTCAGACAGTTAAGCCGACATAAACTTCAGATCATTTTCCAAAATGAATCCAACTGCTCTTGTCTTTGAAGTGTTTTGAAATGATCACACAGGCCTCACATCGCCACGAAAACAAGTAAAAATTTAGGAAAATACAAAGACGCATCAAAAATACCTAAATAAATACAACCCCTAAATTAAAGCCGCTCGCGGCGATAAAGGCCCTCGCCCCCTTGCGACCGCCCCCCCTTGCGACCGCCCCCCCCTTGCGACCGTCCCCCCTTGCGACCGCCCCCCCTTGCGACCGCCCCCCCTTGCGAATGCCCCACTTGTGACCGCCCCCGTCCGCTCTCGCCCAAACCTGCTCTGGCCTCGGCCTTACACCCAACCCGGTCTGTTTTGTTCCTTAACGCGGCCCACTTTCGCCTGATCCTTCGTCACACCCCGGCCTCACTCTTGCCCCAGGTGCTGCAGGACTGGATCACCCACTCAAATCTGTGGGCACGCACGTGAAATTGCCTTGAGTAAAAAATTATTCAGTAAATATTGCCAAACCTGTAGTAAAACCATCTGTATACATTGGGACTAGTGAGAGACAGCACATGTATCCCAATTGACCTTTGAGCGCTGTGCTTGTGCACTATGAGATTGTGATTTTGCTTATATGTGCAGCGGCCATGTGAAAAGAAAAAGTATTGGAAATGTGTCTAAGCCATGTTTGAACTGGCAACCTTTTGCACTAGAGACCAGCACACTATCACTGAGCTATACCTCCATAACAATGATGGCCTGATGTGGACTACTTGTCTCTAAATCTCCTCACTCTCCCCCCTATTTCTTCTATGCATATACTATGTAGCCTTTCTTTCATACACAATCATTGTTATCCCTCCTCCCCCATAAAATGCTGAGGAAAAACATGTTTATGTAGGCCAAATCATAGGCGCCGATCCCGTGGGTGCTGCGGGGCTGGAGCACCCACTCAAATTTGTGGGCACCCAGGCGAATTTGCCCCGATTACGAAATGATTCATTAAATAATGCCTAGCTTGTAAAGCCGCAAAAAGCCGGGTTGCTTATAAAATTGATATACATGCGTTTGAAGCCGTTTGTTCTGCTCGTTTAGCTCCATAGGTAGAGCACATGGCTCATATGGCCGGGCTTCCAACCACGAGAGTGCTGGTTCGATCCCGACCTTGACTTTTTTTTTTTGGCACTAGGTAAATCTATCAAAAAATAAAGAAAAAAACATTAGAAATATGTCCAAGTCATATTTGAATTGGTAACCTCCCGAACCAGAGACAGGTAAACAATAACCTCATACAGAAGTACACCTGATGTGGGCTACTTTTCTCTAAATCCCTGAGTTTGATTTATATTCTTCCCAGTAGATGTCCAGTCCAAACTACAAAAGTAAAAAAAAGGCAGCCATGGTTGAGCTTGAACTGGCAACCTCATGATTGGTATCCCAGTGCTCTACCTATGGAGCTAGCCAAGCTGCAAGAAACGGCGCAACTAAACGTATATCAATCTTATGAAACATCCTGCACTCTTATATTTACAGAAAACAGTAAGTAAAGAGGAAAAAGGGAGTGCAACGTAGAAAAGTGGACAATTAAATAATTGTGTCTACATAACTTGATCGTCATTCTTGAGTTGTATCAGGCTCAGAGTGCAGCAGCCCATGTGAAAAGAGAAAGCATTAGAAAAGTATCCAAGCTGTGTTTGAACTGGCAACCCACTGCACCAATGACCAGCACTCTATCACTGAGCTATAACTCTGTGTCACAATGGGACTAATATGCTCTAAATTAGGTCCTAGCACGCCACTGGAGGAGAGAGGTCATTTCCAGTCATGCTCCCCCCCCCCCACCTCCATTGTTTCATTTATGTTCTTTCCTGTAGGTGGCCAGTAAAAAATCAAATAAAAACATAAATACAAATAAAAAGTAAAAAAAGGTCAAGGTTGGAAGTGATCCAGCAAACTTGTGATTGTGAGTCCAGAACTCTACCCATGGAACTAAGGTTTTTAATCAGGGTGGGACCATAGGCGCCGATTCATGTTCTTCCCAGTAGTTGCCGAGTCAAAAATAAATAAAATAAAAAAGAGTCAAGGTGAAAATTGATCCAGCAATCCCATGGTTGGGAACCTATCACTCTACCCATGTAGCTACACAAGCAGATTTATTTTGCAGCCGAAATGTGAAATATCTTATGAAACGGCATGTGGTACAACGTGAGGGTCATTTCCCCGTTTTGAATGAGGGTGGGAGCATAGTTGCCGATTCAGGTTCTTCCCAGTAGGTACTGCGTAAAAAAAAAAAAAAAAAAAAAGAAAAGTCATGGTGGGGATTGAACCGGCAATATGACGGTGCAAACCCTGCACTCTACCAATGGAGCTATACAGGCTTACACAACAACACAGCGATTTATAAATAAATCTTACGAAAGTTTAGCACTCGAGCGTTCACAAGACAAAATTGCAGTGCAGGCAATATTTATTGAAACATTTTTAATTAGGGCTAATTCCCCGGGCGGCCAATGATCTGAAAAGGTGCTCCAGCCCCGCAAAACTCTGGATAGATGAAGGAATACTTTGGTGAGAGCCACATAGTACGAGGAACACGCAGAGACAGACAGGAAACAGCCTAAGTGAACTCCCTGTGACTGTAAAGTCCAAAAAAGCTCAATTTGGAGGCAAAAACGCCCAAATTAAAGCTTCTTTCTGTCACAGAGGGGTAGTATATCTACGTATGAGTCTAAAAGTGTTGCTTTTGTGAATAAATGGGGTATTTGGGAAAATTGACGATTTTCATGAGAAACTCTGACAGTGGCAACTCTGACAGAGGCTACTATGCTGCCAGAAGAAGAACTCTGGCTATTTCCACGGAGGATGGGCGGGCCACTTTTGGCGGGCCACTTACAAGCCACTTAAAAGACAACTTAAACCAGCAGGTGGCGCTGTTCTCACACTTGAACAGGCTGTATAAGTGGACTGGTTACTTGTACCCCCACATGTTATACATTTTCGGAAAGCTCTGACTAAGGCCGACGCGATCCCTATGACGGGGAAGGCCTGTGTGATTATTTTCACAACTCCATACCATCCGGATTTTTTGATCCGAATTTTTCAAGAAAAAACCTTGAAGGGGGCGCCAGTGGGTCATTTTTGGCCATAGTGGCTGCGTTTGCACATGGTTAGGTCCAGCTCGAGAAGGTGCACGTGCGCCGTATTGGGGCAGTTGCAATCCGACAAACTCTGTGAAAGATATGAGACTTTGAATTTGGTTGAAAATGGCCTCTGACTTGCGGCCTTGTCATGACCACGCCCGATAATATTTCCAAAATTGAAATGAGGATTTGGAAAGCCACATGGGTCTGGGACATTTTGGCCAAAAATTGAAGCTTTTGATTGAAAACTCGGGGATCAGGGGTCACAAGTTCAACAGGTACGATTTTGACGGTGCGAGGTTTGGGCCAAGATGGCCGACTTCCTGTAGAGTTTAGGCCGGGCTCATAATATATTTTTTGACATGTCCTGACGTGGTCTATGACCCTGGCCAGTGTCAACTTTGTACCATGACATTTTTTGCCACCGGGCTCTCATTGACTCAATGTAAACTGCCTGTTTGAGGGGGCGCCACTGAGCCATCTTTTATTATTTTCTCTTGCCAACGCCACCCAAAATTAGACCTCCCGGAGCACTAATTTCTGATACCTGTTACTTGTGTATCGGTCCACGTTTGCTATGTGAATTCTTGCGTTTTCCCTTTTTTTTTACGATTTTAATTAGTCCCTCGCCGGGCACTTCGTGTCCGTTGCTCGGGCCTAATAATAATAATAATGGAAACGGTTTTTTTGCAATGTTTTGGCATTTTATTTCTCCCAAACGACATTACTCAGAGTGATGCCTCTTTGGTATGTTGATCCCTATGACGGGGAAGGCCTGTGTGATTATTTTCACAACTCCATACCATCCGGATTTTTTGATTGGAATTTTTCAAGAAAAAACCTTGAAGGGGGCGCCAGTGGGTCATTTTTGGCCATAGTGGCTGCGTTTGCACATGGTTAGGTCCAGCTCGAGAAGGTGCACGTGCGCCGTATTGGGTCCGTTGCAATCCCACAAAGTCTGTGAAAGATAGGAGACTTTGAATTTGGTGGAAAATGGCCTCTGAGTTGCGGCCTTGTCATGACCACGCCCAATAATATTTCCAAAATTGAAAGGAGGATTTGGAAAGCCACATGGGTCTGGGTCATTTTGGCCAAAAATTGAAGCTTTTGATTGAAAACTCGGGGATAAGGGGTCACAAGTTCAACAGGTACGATTTTGACGGTTCGAGGTTTGGGCCAAGATGGCCGACTTCCTGTAGAGTTTAGGCCGGGCTCATAATATATTTTCTTACATGTCCTGACGTGGTCTATGTCCCTGGCCAGTGTCACCTTTGTACGATGACATTTTTTGCGACCGGGCTCTCATTGACTCAATGTAAACTGCCTGTTTGAGGGGGCGCCACTGAGCCATCT
Organism: Proterorhinus semilunaris; assembly: GCA_021464625.1. Classification (NCBI taxonomy): domain Eukaryota; kingdom Metazoa; phylum Chordata; class Actinopteri; order Gobiiformes; family Gobiidae; genus Proterorhinus; species Proterorhinus semilunaris. The sequence continues at coordinate 28,153,749 of CM038344.1, read as the reverse complement.
TTTATTATTTTCTCTTGCCAACGCCACCCAAAATTAGACCTCCCGGAGCAGTAATTCCTGATACCTGTTACTTGTGTATCGGTCCACGTTTGCTATGTGAATTCTTGCGTTTTCCCTTTTTTTTTACGATTTTAATTAGTCCCTCGCCGGGCACTTCGTGTCCGTTGCTCGGGCCTAATAAATGGTGCTTAAATGCGATTAATTGCAATTTAATTACAAAGGCCATAATTAACTCGATAAAAATTTGAATCTAGTCCCTCCACTAAATTTGTAACCCATGCACAAATTGACTGACATTTTCCTCAGTATCAATTTTGAGTTTGGAATTTAAGTTTAATGACAACGCTACTCTGCTCTTTATCAGGTCTATAGGTGTAAGACAGTGCCAGTGCTTTTAAACTGAAGCTTGTTGTAAATTGCAATGCTGAGTGTCTATACAGGTAGAGAAGTACTATAAATGCAGCCATCAACCACTTTACCGTATCACTTGTGTTGTGAAATATTTAATACCCCACTCACATAGAGATGCACAGGATACCAGATTCTAATAGCCTGTGTCTCTAATGCATTAAGGACAGAACAGAGATGTCACGGGACAGTTTTGTAACAATAATAGTGAATCATGAAATCGTATCAAACACCATACAATATTAAAATTGACTGTCAAATTGTATTGCATAGGAACCACTTTATCTAAACGTTGTGTTTGTTTGCAGCAGCTGGCCATAAAAGCAAAGTAAACTATGGACCACGTTTTTGCAATAAATTCTGTACTGTGAGGCTACCATGATGAAATGGTACCATGAGATTTATCTATCATTACTTTCCTAATGATGGACAAGACTATTCCTATCTTTAAACAAAACTAAAACGGGACCAGCAGTGCGACAATTATCGGAGTACATGAAACCTCAAATGATTTTGGGAAAGTTTTTCCCAGTTTTCAAATGTGATTCTGTTTTAGTTTACTTTTTTAACAATATGCAGCCGCTGTGTCAGAGGGACGTTTTGCCAGAAGGCACAAACGTCACTTGTACCATCTAATCTGACAGTGTTCAGCTGAAGTGCCAAAACAACACGCAGAGGAAGTGTTGGAGCGCTGTAGCTTTAGTGTGTGCAGAAGGGGGACAGACTGCCAGCTCGGGCCACTGATGAGAACGAGAGGTGGTTGTGGGAAAGTTTGGTGAAGAGACTGAGGGTTTGGCAGGTCCACGGCCAAAAGTTTGGTGCATTAGAAACACGTTGGCATTCTGCGCAAATTTTCAGTTACCTCACTTTGGTAATTGGGGAAATCGCTTTTTTTCGGGAAGCTCTGAAATGCCTGCAAAAAGTGGCACATTAAGAACGCATCAACAAATGTAATGTACTAGCCACTCATACACTTTCATAGATGAGATGGATCTTTTAAATAAACCTCAGCTTAAACTCTATTATTTAGCACAAAAAGTTTCCATTACATTGCTCAAGTCCAAACCCGGTGTGATCAGCCATTGTTTAGATCACATTGATAAATATGAATTAATTGCATCTCTATTGCATCCCCAAGAAATGTAGATTGTTTGACAGTTCCCTATCTTATAATTGGCTGCATATAGGCCTGTCACAATAACAAATTTGAATATCGATATATTGCTGCAGGAAAATATCGCCATAAACGATATTATTGACTCTAACGATACTAGATACTGTCAACTGTTTACTGTCAAGAATAAATGACAGTAAACCTTTACTCTAAAAGTGCTTAATCATATCTCAAAATACCACACAAGGGGCAATAAATATGAAATATAATTAGGGATGGTCCGATATGAAAATTTTCTGTCGATATCCGATATCTGCCTCGCTGCTGTGGCCGATATCCGATATTTGCCGATATTTGTTTTGATGTTAAAAATCCAATAGAAAGGCTCACTCAAATATTATAAAGTTTGCAAATTATCCTTCCATTATTGGAATGTCTTATGCTTATGTTTGGGACACACTGTCACTCATGCAATGTTGGAGTGAAAGTGTCATGATGATTTTGGTTAAAAATGTACTCAGACCTACTTATTATTATTCTTTCGCCCATCTCCTCTATTAATGGGAAAGTAACACTGGGAATATGCTAGGCTACTACTTTTTTAAAATTTAAACATGTAGCCTAACACGTTGTTTAAGTTACATGTTTTTAAACAAATCTGATGGATTTCTCTGAGGACAGCTCTGTATGAAGCTGTGGAATTGCAAAAAAATAGCATCGTGTCACTTTAATAGCACCAGATATTGAACTTATGAGCCCAGAATGTGAAGATTTAGAGTTGGTTTAGAGCAGGCAAAAGGATTTTCTAGATTAGCATGAGCTTTGAACTGCATTGTTTTCAATAAAAAATGCGCTAACGATCGCAAATGTGTCTAATTAAATATGCGCGAAAATGCGGACATAACGCCTTGTTTTCACGGCTCATTAACATGACAAAAGTGGGCACAGTAAACGTGAATACAGCCATTATCATCACTGTAGTAAACCTACATGATGACAGAAAGCCAATGTTTACGTGTTGTAGCCTTTAGCCTGAGAGAAGCTATGCTACGCTAACAAATTAAAAGTTAGCATAGCGTTAGCTTTGCGTAGCGTAGCTTTAGCGTAGCATTAGCGTAGCATTAGCGTAGTGTTTCTCCGTCAGGACGGAGCAACGTTCACCACTCGGATGTAGCGACAATCCACCAGAAAAAGATTCATGTTAATCCTGACTCAAAATAATGTCCATTGAGGCAGTTTTAGTCCAGTTTGTAACGGCAGCAACGCGTGGCTTTATCTCTGTGGTGTCCAAGTGTCCGCTCCACTTTGTTTAAACTTAGTAAAAATATACTTTCTTTTGGAGACGTGTGAATTTATGCCGGAGCTCCTTTATTTTTAGGAGCCACTATTTATTTCAGATAATTTTAATAAACTGTTGCCCTAGTCAGGTCAGTGCTGCCCGTCTACAATGCTGCATGCATTCAAGTGCGTTACATCACGGGGCAGTAAATAATTCAAAGAAAAATATATATATATATATCGGCCGATATTTTCCCATATCGGACCGATACCGATATGTGAAAAAAATGACTAATATCAGCGGCGCCATATATCGGCCATCCCTAAATATAATGTAACCCAATTTGCTTTAGTGAAAAATCAAGTTTTACAAAGAAAAATACAGTTTCCCCGACCTCCAAGGTCAGGTTGACGCACAGTGACAGCGCGGCTCAGCCGCAGCAGCTCAGGACTAACACCTGAAAGGCATTGAGTTGCCTTGTGTACGAAATGCGCGGTATAAATAAAGTTGCCTTGCCTTGCCTTGAAAACTATTTCGTTGTACAATGACAATAAAGCACTTACTAAGTATTAAGTACTTGCTTATGTAACGCTTTAGGGCTAGGCGTGGACTGCGGCCGAAGGTGCTCGTCGGTAACCAGAAAAAGGTCCGGCCACGGAGCCAAGTGTGTGAATAAGACCCAGACAAAATATTAGTTTCAAGTACTTGTATTGAGGTGGGTATATATATATATATATATAATAATATATATATATATAAAATAATAGTTATGTGAATAATAGTTATCAATAATAATAATAATAATAATAATAATAATAATAATAATATAGATAGGTTAGATATGCTCAATTCTAAACAGCAATTTGTCCAAAAATAAAACACAAAAAAAACACAGCAATGGTTGATGATCCAAGGGCTTGTCTCCTTTGGTATAGTTCAGTTTGCTTTTGAAAAGTTCGGTTGTGGGCATAGAGTCCGGGTTATAATCCAATAACAAAAAAACAAGAGTGTGCTTGTCCTACCACACCACGTAGCAGGTCGAGAGCAGTGGGTTTCAGGCTCGCCATCCAATGGTTGATCGGTTTAGGAAATAAAACCAACCAAGGTTTCAGGGAGGGGGTACACAACAAAAAAAAACCTGACCTAAAAACAAGGCCGAGGAAAAAATTCCCATTAGTCAAAGTAATCAATTTACATAGATTCAATACAGCAATGCGTGCTATAATTTACATACATACACAGAAATATACATAATCCAAGTGAAGCTTCAGAGATAAAATAAAGTGCACTAAAATCAAATCAAAGTCATTAGCACTGAAGCTAAGCTATATCAAATATACAAAATGGTTTCAAAGTGTGGAAATAACGTAACTATTGCGCAACAGGGGTCAGCTCTTCAAAAAGTTTGAAGCCAATTCATAAAGTGCATTGCCGCTTGGGCTATCTCAAGAAAGGAAAATGTACAAAAATAGGCATAACAGCCATAATTACAAAAACGAGGTGTTGAGGCTCAACAACATCTACTGCCGGATTCGGCTTTAACAATATAGTAAATAGTTTGGACGTTAAGCGGATAGAGGCGAAGATATAATGTAAACAAGCGTGGTCTGCACAGCTAAGTTAGCGTTATTTTAGCGGCGGAGCTAAAGGGACAGTCGTGGCATCATAATCACATAACCGCAACAAAAGTGAGAGTAATATGGTGACTCACCGATGAGTAGCAGGGATAGTCAGGCAACCGGTAGGTCCTGACTTTTTGATTCATGAGAATCTACGGGGGTTTTATATGAAAATGCGTCAGTACACAATACAACGTTTTCTGCAAGACATACGGAATATACAGCGCGGATTACTCACCGGAGAGAATATTGGGACGGAATAGACACGCTGAATGAGTCGGCTCAGTCGTGGTCTATTATTTCAAAGTAGTTCGGGTTTTCAGAGTGAAAAACGCTATCCTGGCCACGCCACAGCAGCAGCAGCTATTTGGGAAATAGCGGGAGTGGAGCAGGAGGAAGTGACGAGGGGGAGAGGGCGCTTTAAAGGAAATCAGTCCGCCAAAATAAAAGGCACAGGATGTGGGCGGCTACTTTACGTGGGTTACACCTACTTACTTAATAAATGTACACACGATAAATATGGAGCCCAAACATTTATTGGTTATCTGTTATTTATTGAACGATAAGTCAATATAGTAATTATAGTGACGGCCCTAGCCACATACTGTCTAGAACCTCTATCCTAATTTCCAAGTGTTTGCTTCTTGTCTTAGTTACCATCAATACGCCTGCTGTCACCTTGCTTCATGCCCATCTGTTTCCAGGCACATGATACAAGCCTTTCTCCGTAATACAACAATGACAGGCGAGGAATCGAGGATTAACCAAATTCTTCCTCTTAGGCAATGTGTGTCATGAGCAAGCCGCAGCATAATACAGAACAGAGTATCCTTGGATGCATTACCTTCATGCAAACAAACACTGTCAATGAAGTTCAGCTTTTATTTATTTTCTATTCACCGATAGGCTCTAATGCTCATGGAATTGGCTGGTATTGGTTGGTTGTTCTCCTGTCTCTCCTGGAGGTTTTTTGGTGAGTGGCGGTTTCTCAGCATCTATGTCGCTTCCAGGTCACCTAAGGGGCAATTCATCCCTGCAGTTAATAGTGAAAGAGTATCTCAGAGACTTTCCTGGGTAAATTAATACATTTGTTTTTAGCTGGATGCTCTTCCTGATAAACGCACACATTTTAACTGTTTTACACCACTTTTTTTTAACCTCTTGTAGTTTAGATTACTTGATATTTTCTCCATACTGCTTTTGATAAGAAATATCCTGACACATTCCATGTTAAATCCATTAATGGCATGCCATCCTGATTGCGGCTCATTTTACACTGCCCAATGTCTTTAGCCTCGGTTTTGTGTGTCATGCTATCGTCACCTCTAATGCCTGTTGCCAGTGCAATTGGCAGGCTTGGACATGGGCAGCATGCTCTCACAGCGGTAAGCTCCTTAGGCTGGCATGTCACTGCACTGACCTCAGATCAGAGTTGTTGCTTTGCTGCAGGCTTTGCTTCCTTTTTCCCTATAGATGTCCCTTACGCCAAATGCTTAATGCATACATTTACTGTATGGCCATAACAAGTGACACACGGACATCCAGGCTGTCAATTACGTACATATCTTAAAGTAAACTATGAAGTATGGGATATATGAGGATTTGCAGGCTGTCACTTGCTTCAGGGAGCAGAATCTAGGGCTGAGTAATGCATTCTGATTAGGTTTTATTCTGCCAATCACACGAGAAGATGGCATTTATAGTAGTGCTGGTGGAAGAACTGCTTTGAAAGAACAAGGAAAATCTCAATTTGCTGTCAATCTCTGTTGTAAAGGTTCTTTTGAAAGTTAAAAGTAAAGGCATGTCAACTATGTGGAATTAAAGTGATAGTCTGGAAGTCTAAATGTGTTACAAATTTGATAAAATATGCAAAATCGTCCACCTGGTTTTGGACGAGGAGGAGGGGAGGAGCTTGATCATTTACTTTTGCAAATTCTGTTCCTTTTCTCCTTATTTTGCTAACTAAGAAGCGCTTTCTGGTTAAAGAGGGGAGGAATTTGATTGTTTCACATTTCACTCTCTTTCCTCACTTTGCAAACTTAGTCTTTCACTTTAAACTTTGCTTTTGAAATAACTCTGTCCAATACCTAAACAACTGCAGCCATTCAAATTGCGACTTCAATTACAATTTCTACAGCTCTAGACAGTTGTTGTTCTTCCCAGCTCCCTGTTGCCATGAAGCTGTCAGTACAGTCCAAGGAAGTGAAGTGCTGCATAATTGTGATGATGGTGACTGTCGGGGGCTCAGACTGACCATAGTGAAGCCCCGGGGATGGTTTAATGCTCCACTCAGAGCAGAGGTAGCACTGCTGCCTCTGGATAACCACACACAAGGGAACTACTATAGGGAGAATGTGCTTTTCTTCTGTTTTGGTTTAGTATTTGACACAGACGACATCATTGGGAGTATAGGTGAGGTGAGAGTACAGTATAGCTACCTATAGTAGATAGATAGTACAATGCTGTATTGTAAATAACTGCAGCTAGTCGAGCACACGCATTTGAGGCAATTTTGTGGCTCCTGTGGTCTTGGTCACACACGGAGCCTCGGGACTCGAATACCACCTTTATGGCATACCGCCGCACACAATCGCTCCTCTTCATTTTACGTCACAACAAGTATACAAACTTTTTCCTCTTGGAAAAATAAAAAGTTTCAGTTCACCAACTGTTTTAATTATTGCAAATGTGTGATTGTTCGCAAATTTGAAGCCACGGAAGTCTCAATAAGCCGAATGCCCATCTCGACTGCGCATGCGTGGGTCAATCGGGCTCCTAATTTCAGCTACCGAACAAACAAACCACACCGCCATTGAAATGTGTGAGCGAGTTCAGGTAGCGGAGCGTGAACACTGAAGTATATTGAGCCATTACAGTGAACCGTAAGGCTTAAGGGCATTGGTTCAAAGACTATAAGTCTCAAGTGACATTTCTTGCAAATATTTATGTTGTCAATATCTTGAAAGCGAGGGAACCGTCAGGACGGCGGCTCCGTAGGCAGGAGCGGCCCATCGTGGACAGAGGAACGACAGGACCTGGGATCTGCCTGACAGACAGTCACTTTTTAAATTTAAATTTGTCTTGGAATCACAGGGAAGTTTCATAACAGTGTTGATGTTAAATTTAGTGGGTAAATTTCCGTCGGTCAAATTAGCGACCGATTAGCTATGTTGTAAACCAACAGATCGATCTCGTAAAAAAATACAAATAAAGTAAATTTAGATAGCATAGCCTATATGTGTATGTGGATCGCTCTTGTCACAATTTAAAAAAAGATTTCCTCTACTGTCCCCCTCCTTTATTGACAAAAAGAAGAGGGATTCTCTGTGTTTATTTCCCATTCCAGTTAAAATGTTGTGAATATTGGCGACATGAGGCCACAGTTTCAGACCCTGGACTTTGTCCAACAGTCGCCTTCAAGGGTCAGAAATGTTTTTCTCACATATTTATTCCAACTATGTGAACCAGAACTGGTCGTCACTTTTGACAGCATCTCTTCGTATGAACAGCAGTTTGTTGTGTACGCAGCCCTGGTTGTAAAAATAGACTTTAAGCTAATATTGTAACAGGCTCCATGGCGACGACAAAAACGCTTTAAATCAACTTTCCAGCGGTTAAAACGGTCCAAATCATAGCTTTCTTCGTTGCTTTACGCCAACTATCAATATTGTTTGGTAGCCAAAAGAAATTCTATTACCCATAATGCAACGGACGACCCAAAGTGGGCATTCGCCTTATTCTGAACCAGCCCTACTTTGAAGCTTTGAAGTTGTGCTTTATAAGACACAACTGCCGCTTTCATTTGGGGGTTTGTCAAAGCCTAGACACACATGCCCGCCGCGCCGCTGCAGTGCTAATGAGTCAGGCCATTTCAAGGGCACCACAGCTGCCATCTCCCCTGTGGTTCTCTGCTGTCTGCTGTACCGTCCACTGGCAGCACACTATCCATCTCTGATCTTTCTCTCCGGGGCCGCGCGCACTTTGTAACCACGGTGTGGTTTTGAAAGGTTTTAAATGTAGCATGTCTTGTAAGATTGGGATTTGGTTCTTCAGTGCTTTTAAGATGACAAAAGGTAAGGGCAGCCAGCTTCATGCACAAATGGAGGAGATTGGACAGACTTGGCACGTTGCAATAAAAGTTGAGGTGTAGCATTCAGATTTAGAGGTCAACCGATCTGGGTTTTTCTAAGGCCAATGCCGATATGCTCGGCCGATATTTCTGACCAATATTTTTTGGCTGATCGTTCCAAATGTCTGGTCTGGAATCCTGTAAAAACATTAATCAATTTTATTTTATTACTTTAGGCGATTGAATCATAGATTCTGACCCAGCTTTGATTAGTTTTCATTAGCATTAGCAGGTTAAACTATCTCAGCGATTGTACTCTTCAGGTTCTGTGCTTCAAAATGACATGGCCATATTTACTGAGGTTTAGTGAAACTTGTGTTTATCAAACTTGTAGCTAACCAATTTTCATCGCAATGTTTCTCTGTTCCCTTGAGGCCTAGGAAGTTGTGGGAGGAAAGTCTCTTTAGATCCCGGAGATATTGGTGTTTATCGGCGCTAGATCGACCGATAGCCGATTGTGTAAAATCCCCAAATATTGGCCCGATATATCGGCCGGCCGTCTCTGGGCAGAACCTGCAAGTCCTTTATGTGTAATAAAGGTTTGCACAGGTAGCTTGTCAAATGTAATGCTGTTTTATGCCATTTTCATCCCCAAATACTTGATTTGAATGCCACAAATGCAAGAAACCTGTGCATATTTAATTTCTCAAGATTTGCAAAAAATCCATGGAGGAATAAAGGGAAGCTTTGAGGGGAAGAAATTAGCCAAAACGGCAGCTGAATGCACTTTAGTCCATCGTTTCTGAATTTTTTGCGAAATTACAGCAGTTAAGACGGGTACAGTATCGAAACTGATCATTGAGTGATGCTTTATATGCACGCACATCTAAAAAATAATTCTACATGTTCAATTTCTTACCTACACTCTCTAACAAACATTAGTGAGGCCTGTCGTTTACTGCAAGTGTTGTTTTTTCTGCTCGTTGATGTGCATCTACACATCATTCACTGCCCTGTTTACATGATTACTTTAGCTTGCACTGAACTTAAGTGAGTCAGATGCACAACAGATGTATCATCATCAGGTGTTTATTTAGGTCTTCTGCACAGAGATGACCGGCCATATGTTTCCTCATTAAAAACTCCCCCAGACAACATCCTTTACACAAATCAAGGATGGATTGGTGATCTTATCAAAGTGTTCTAGTGTTGATTGCCTGCAAGTTTGAGAAAACGTATCTCAGTGCAATTTATGTTTTTAAAATCAAGATTCAGTTCACACTACACATTTTAAACACTTTATTGTTTGAGGTCTTTGCTTATTGGTCCACTTAGTTTTTAATTTGTGTACTTTTGGATTGGTCAGCGATTGCTCTGCTAGAGCCACTTCTGCCCTTAAACATAAATTATTGTTTCAAACCATTCGAAAATGATCAAATAGTGTCTGAAATGGAAGCTTCAACCACAGATCATGTGTTTTCTCAGCAGTAATATGTCACCTCCCACACAGTGTCGCAGCCATGATTCATTATGATTGAATGTATTCAGGCTGACACCATTAGACGAGCATGCACAGGAGCTGCCAGTTCGCCTCGCGCTAGTCACAGGAGACCAGTACACACTCACTGGTCTGACATTCACCAGGCAATCATAGAAACAACACTGAAAGTACTGGGGTTGGGACCAAAAATGAAGCCTTATTAGGGCAATAAAATCCTTTTTAATAGGGCAATAACATCCTTTCCACTGATCTCGTCTTTGCAATCTTGGTTAACATTGCAGAACCCCCCCCCCAAAAAAAAAAATAAAAAAATAAAACAACAATTTAAGACATTGGCACTACCATCACATCCCACGCCTTTGGTTTACCACCACTTTGTTCTGTAAACCAAAAATATGCAAAATCCCTTTGTTTCTTTGTGCTAGAGTCCTCCAGTAGTAGACCTCTGCATGTAGGGCCGTACCAATCTCGCTTTTGGCTATGTCACACTCCATGCAGCAAGTACAAAGCACACGGTGTGATGCAAATTCAGGATGCCAAATAGTGGAGTTCAAACGGTTAGCTGCAGCCCCTACATGTTTCTACTGCTCTTCTGCACATCCTGGTTATATCTAGTCTTTGGTGGTGGCCAAGTAAGTTTGTGTATGCTAGCTTTGAGTTAATAAGAAACACAAACAAAAAGTTCATGGTGGCTTCCTTTTATTCACCTCCAACTGTGTAAACGAATCGCCAACTCGTCTAAACTGCAAATCTGAAGTGACTTTCTTTCCTGAAGAGAAATGGCTCTAACATCTCAGATCTTATTAATAATGAGAGATCCCTCGAGTAGCTCCTGTGTGCTACTTTGTCCAAGTGTAATATTAGGTTAGTGGTGCTCTGTTGCCTCCAGCTGCAGCCGTGCGAGGGCACACTGGTTGATTAGCCTTGGGAATTAAGACAGATTACAGGCTATTGTTCCGGGAGCCGGTCGGAGCCATAATCTGCTGTAATTCAGTGTGATTCTCTGTAGATGATTCAATTAAAAGTGTGATAACAGACTTGCTTCATAGGCAGATGTGTACTTTAAGGTACACAGCTGCCCCTTCATGTGGGGGTTTTCGACATTTATATTTTTACTGGTGTCTTTTTAGGAAGTGGATTATATTTGTGTAGTGTCTTCTCATGGGGCCCCATCCATCCAGGTATTAACCAGCCCTGCTTGGTTTAGTCAGATTGTGATAATTATAGTACATGTTCACTTTATATCATAGAGCTTTCTTTCTCCCAGCCCTGAATGTCATGTGTAATATAGTAGCAAAAAGTCCATTCTTAAGTAGCAAATAACAATTTACAACTGTACAGTGAAACCTCACGACACGAGAAACGGTACTTGGTGGGACTTTCTTTCCTCGAGGCTTGGGCTCGGCCTTCAGCATTGAGAAGTATTGTAGCAACATAATCTTTCTACACCGTCAGCCGTGGTATCTGTTCCAAGCGCAAACGTTTTGAATACTTTTGTAAGATTGTTTGGAGCGCCCTGAAAGTGCAAAGTGTATCTTCTGTCAAGAAGCGGCGTCATCCGTCTTCACTTGGAGATAATGTACTGACTTACAAAAACAATCTATTAAAATGCTTTTTATTCCACCGCCTCTGTTCTCCTTTCAGGCATCCATCTTTGTGGCAGTTTCATTACAACAATGCAGCACAGAACTGAGGTTTCACACCGATTTTAAGTCCATCAACAGATCTGTAAATTGATTGAAGAGTTAGCGGGTGATGAATTGAGCAAAAGTGTAAACAAAGTCTGTCTGATGATTTTTGTTTGTTCATTTTAAGACAGATTTCCACCCAGGCAAAAGGCGTTTCACGGTAATTTTTATTATACCTGATGGTCCAATACTATCATTTATAAATTACATTAAAGGGAAGAGTTCAGATAAATCCTTTCAGTTTTCATATGCGCAGCCTAAAAGACTTGTTTTCAGCCTGGATTTGAACATTAAGGCCTGTCTCACATCATCTGGAAGAAGTCGTTGCAGAAAATTGTGGTTAATTGAATATCCAAAATTGGCTTTGACATTGTCCCAGATTGACCTAACTGTTGTGGCCGCTTGGCTATTTCCAGCCCAAGTTTAGGTTGCAGTTATTTTCAGAACATTATTTCCTTTTTTAAAAGCAATTACCAGTGACTAACCTCACCCACAGTTTAAAAAAAAAAACAACCTTGGCGTCTCCTTGTGTTTACATGAGCCCTGGGCATCAACACAAGTCAAAGCAATAGACACATTGTCTCCTCTCTTTTAATTCATTTACTTTTTTGCCTTTTTATTTGCATTTTGAGCAGCTTCTGTCACAGTCATAACAACTCTGCTCATGTAAATCACGTTGGATTCAGCAACAAGACGACAACAAGTCTGTTATTGCAAGTCAAAGCAACGTATTAATGAGCCTTCTGCATTATCGAAATACATATTTAGTGAGATTTTGATAGTTAATTTTCTATACTGACCTGTGAAAGCAACACCTTTGTTGGTGACGTGAGAGACTCATTAGGAGTTATCTGCAGAGTGTGTGCATCTACAGCTGTGGGAGAATGGCCTCCAGCTGTAGTGACTAAGACAAAATACAAGGCCAACAAACCTGCTTGTTATTCACAAAGTGTCTCTGTGACTGTTGTGAATCTACAGTGTTTTTTCATAATGTGTGAGCGTGACTTAGTTGGCAGAATATCAACGCTCTTTAAATGATACTTTGAATATCCAATTTTCACAACATAACAGATTGTTATGTTCATTTGAACCAATTTGTTGCTGTCACTGCCAATACTAAGATATCACTTCAAATGTATCATTGTCTAACCCAGCTCTTTCTTGGTAAATGGTCTCAACTTCAATAGCGCTTTTCTACCTTCATCAGGCCCAAAGCGTTTTAGAGCAAGGAACCAGATACCCATTCACATACCAATGTACGCAGACACTGATGGCAAGGAGGGTGACGTGTCTTGCCCAAGGACACGACAGCAGTGTGCATCTTCAGCAACTGGGATTTGAACCCCGGCCGTCCAATCATGAGACGATCCGCTCTACCAACTGCGCTACTGTCGCCCCATGACCACAGCCAGTGTTGTGACTGATTTGAAGTCTGAATAACTGGGAACTGTTTTTTCATGCTAAGATACTCTAACTTACAAAGCAACGTTTTCAATAACCTCGAACTTACTCTGATTGTTGTTTGCTCTAATAGTAAGTGTGAGAGGTTTGGAGCGATCTTTTGAGGTAAATCCTAGACGGGACATGTGGAAACTATTCCTGAAATTGATTGAATGATTTGGGTGACCTTTGGAGTTTGTGTGGGCGAAATACCTGAATCGTTTCTTGGATGTGTTTACTTTGTGTCCAAAATAAAGACGCCAAACCACAGTTACTCAATGGGCTTAACTGGGAAACCCTGCCGTGGTGTTCCTGGATATTGTTTTTTTACAGACATTTAGTCATCTCTGAATGTTACTCATTTAGAAACAGTCGCAGTTCAGTTTCTAATGGTAAACGCTGTCACGCTGACGTCAACAAGCAGCAGTTCAGAAGAGGTTCAGAAAAATGTGGGAAAAATTGAATGTTTTCTTTTACACTAATGTGGCTTCTTGACTGTTTCCCATCCAATATATATGTATTCAGTAGATAAATGTTTCGGCTTCTTCAGATCATTGGGATTATGCTAATTTGTTGATGACTCAGCAGCCCAAAATGATGAAGAATTCTTCCTTTTAGGCACTTATGGGAAAAAAGAATATATTTGCGATTGTTTTTGAGTCATCCAGTGAGTGGCCGAACAATCAAATGTCTGTCAATAGATTTGCACTGGCTCATTTATATTTGTTTTTCCATTTGATTTAGTCATCTATTGATGTTGCTTCTGTTAGCAAGATAACCCAGAAAGAGGTAGAGTTTGACGTTGGGCAGGACAATTCCTTCAATCTTGTTCTAAATCGTAACGGGAATCCTCATCATCACCGTGAGGCTTTTAATCGTCTGTGACTGTAACATCGCCTGGTCTGGGATTTGGGGAAGTACAATGCAAGATTTGTGTGTTCAGTGGTATTTGAGTGGAAAAGTAAGTATTTAAAAGGGGGGTACTTGTTTCTGGTCTTGATTCAGAATCAAGAAGAAATTCAGAAGCTGAAGCTATTATGACTTGAGAAAAGCTAACTCAGTAACTGGATTCTGTCCTGTTGTTGTTTAACGTCTTTAACTAATAGATCTCTGGTTTCTAGTCCCAAGTCTGGGCAGATTCATTGGTGATGCTTCAATCAAATATCCCACCCCACCCAGTCAAAGGAATCTGAATAATCTGTCTCTTTAAGGTGGAGGTTTTGCGAATGAGTTTTGTTTTGAGAGACTGCTGCTGTTGGAGTTGGCTGCAGAGCAAATGGCACAGCTTCACTTCCCCCGGGGCTCCTCCACCACGGCAGCAGCAGCAACGGTTAAAGCTGGCTCTGAATAAGAGAGCGCATTTTAATGTTCTTAAAGCCTAATTACTTTCACTGTTTATCTATTGAGATGAATGTAGGCACAGTCCTGGATTTACGTTTCTCTGCTGACATGGTTCATTCAAAGCAACTTGATAGTGGTTGTTAATATTGAAGGCCAAGCAACTATTCATCATCACAAAGTCGCATACATACAATACATTTTCAGCTACAACACTAGAACAATGTCTCGAGTGTTCAGTTGTGGAATATTAAAGGTAGATTTCCCGGCTTTTGTGGCATGTTTCAGAGCCTATTTCTCGGGCATTGGGGGAAAAAATAGGCTTCATAGGTTTCATAGGCACAAAATCACCCACTTGTGCACTAAAAAAACATTGGTTTATGTTAATTACATATTACATATTTGCATAGGTTTATGCAAATGAGCTGCAAGTCATTTAATGTAAACATGTAGCATTAAACGAGCAAATTAGGTCACTAATTACAATGGAGTAAAATGGTGAGGCCTTATGTTTAATTACTGCAGAAACGGCGCATACTTTCTAATCTACATGATGGGGTTAATTAAAACATGGGGTTAATTTTGGGCTTTGTCAGCTAAAATACACAGACTGCTACAGAGAGGTGACTTGCCAGTTACTGTTTTATTAAGGAATCTCTGACAAAAGCCAAAATGTAATTTTCTAGTTTATAAACGCCATAATTTTCAATCCCACAGATTACGTGTTTTATTGACATATTTTAGGTGGGGAAAATTTGACTGTGATGGTCTCTTCAGCATATTTTTTCTTTTTACATTGTCTCACCAATTATCCTTTCTGGATACAGGATGCATCATAGCTTCCTAGACATTGGTGAACTTTCTCTAACCAAAAACAAGCAACATTTGTGTCATTTACAATGAAAGTAACATCAGAAAAACTCCCCCTACGCCTTAGATTCTGAAATGGTTCTCACTTCTTACAGTCTCCGCAGCAGGTAATGAAGTCTGGAGGTGAAGCTGTGCGCTGCATGACAAAGTGTTGGGCTTCTCACTCTTTGCTCTTATCTGCCCTCACTGCTCACATTTCCTCTTCAGTGCCAACAGCAGGCCCCCTGCCTCTTTTATACCCTCTGTCCTCTGCTATGGAAATGATCAAACTGACAGTGAATTCTCCGGGACTCATTCAACTTCCTCAAGTCTTCACTGACCTTCCTCTTACTTTTCTTAAAAGATACAGGGGCTACAATGTTACGGGGATGGACAAAAGTTAATGAGCTATTTTTTATGAATGTTTCAATTGACAATGACACCTCAGACTTCCAAGGTTTAGTGATTTTATTTTCTCAGTAACTTTGTTCTGTACAGTTGATCTATCATTCAGTGTAACGTAACATAATACAGTACTACAGTGTCCATTTGGATAAGTTCAGGGGTAAATTCTGTTTCAAATCTCACATGGGCGAGGCATCCACCACACAAAGGGTGAGTGAGCACCTACTGTCTGTTTCCCCTGTCAAGACCGGTTACAGTATGTAGGAAATGTGGGCGAAGGGGGCAAAAAAAAAAACACATTTCAAATGACGGTGCGCATTTTTTGCTGCGTAACTCCGAATGAATGACGGGAGCAAACGCTGTTAAAGAAAATATATCTCAAACTGACACCTCTTAGACGTTCACTTTCTCTCTTTTTTAAGTGGGGTTAAGAATATTTCCTGCCGTGCGCAGTATTTTCATGTTTTGGGTACGTTTTGCTCCGCGTCCTTGCGGCGGGAGGAAAGGGAGCAGCCTCCCGGCATTCATCATTTACGTGACGTGGCCTAAATTTAGAGGACCAACTGTGCCCCTCTCATCTCCGCTCATTTGTACAAAGTGCTGCTTCTAAAATGTCTATTGCTCATTTGTGGAGAGAGTCTTTAATCAGATGCTCGGATCAAGATATGCCAAAGGGCAGCGTTTATTCCAGATGTGTTCAAAGGCTCTGCGTAGATCCTTAGCAGCAAGGTTTGTTAGTTCTGCCATTTGTGACAGAAATGACCACTGTCAAATACCTTTTTTCCACTTCAACTCATTTCCAGTTGCCATTATTTAATGAAGTGGAACCTAAAATGTAAAACTGAAATAAATATGTTCCAGCGAATTACATGATAAACAGGTTAATCATAGCAAACACATTGTTATAATATTGAACAAAGTCATTTTTAGAGATTGCACATTTATTCAATGGAATCAAGTGAAGGTCGGAAAAAGATCCGACCTTCACTTGATTCCATTGAATAAATGTGCTTGACATTTATAGTGATTTGTAATCTTCTTTGTGGATTTTAGTTAGAAGAAACACTGATAATGGATGTGCTGTTGAAATGGCAATAAATAAATAGTAAATATTTTTTCCACCAAATGTTAGAAAAGCAACTCTCCTCTCATTAGGAAATCATTGCCTCAACTTTATTTCATGCCAAATGTGAACTCGTACTATTGAACAAATCAATCATAATTTCAATTTCAAGTGCTTTTAGCGATTTAAATATCCAGTTCCCTTTCACAGGGCTCATTTGTAACTCTGAAGACTAAAATATGAACTGCAAAAATGCCTTCACTTCAAAGAGTAACATGCATTCTCATGGGTGTAAACAATTTTGGCCGGTGTTCTACATCATACGACTGAATGGAGATAAGATATTTAAAGATCGGATTTTCATTATGCTTGCAGCCCGGACACCATATTTATGGGACATTGAATAGTTATGTTTTCTTAACCCAGATCAGTGCTTTAAAGATTCCATCTGTGTTCTTTAGCCACTCCTCTCGCATCTGGCCCTCCTGTCACACCACTCCCCCACAGCCCCTCAGGCGGCGGGACAGGACAGCTCTGCTCTCTGGAGAGCCCACAGTCTGCTGACGCCACTTCGAGCACATGTGGGGCTCTGTCGCCTCAGCACGAGTCCTGACACTGCAGTTTGTTTTGCTGTTTGTTTGGTCCCCCCCCATGAGAGTTTGCTGCTGCCGCCGCCGCCGACACACACACATAGAGGAAAATATTGTAATAAGTTTGACCCCTTTTCAAAACACCGACTATGACCCCTATAATGTTGTCTAGAGCGTTTGCTTCTGCCTTTGTTTTCCCCCAAATCGTTTTTGTGTTTTGACTTGGCACTGTGTTTGATAAAAGACCGTTTTGAGCTGTTCTGGGTTGTTGCTTTTTCTTGACCCAATAGCAGGATCTTTATTTATTTGTTGGTTTATTTGGATGGGACAGTGCATGGTAATGAACATACATGGGTGTAAACAACAAGCCACCCCGGATTGTAGCCTTGGGCTAATTTCCATCTGTCGTTGCCCATGCGCACTCTCAAACACACTCTCATTCATCCTGGCCTATTGTACATGTTTTTAGTGGTAGGGGAAACCGGAGTACCCGGAGGAAACCTACGCAGACACGGGGAGAACATGCAAACTCCACACAGAAATGCCCCGACCCTGGTGGGAATCGAACCCGGACCTTCTAGCTGTAAAGCACGAGCGCTAACCGCTGTACTGCCGTGCCATAATGGGCATGCTATGTTTCAGGCATAGAAATGAAAAAACGTTACCACGTTATGTGCTGCTTTGTTTTGACTGTACTTTAATCTAACCTCAAGGATACTCTGAGATGTGTTTCTTCCAGTATTGCCAAACTAAAATGTTATTTCTACCTTGGTTCCATTACTGTACGTTCTTTGTAATAGCCTTTTTCCTGCACACCCACTTCGAGTTTTAATACCACTCCGTTGCAACCTTGAATCTGAGAGTTTATCATCGCGGTGCTTCTCGATGCAGCCCGAGCGCTGCCCGTGATGCCATATTACCTCCAGACCATAAAGCTCATAGTGGCTCACCGTAATGGCCTGTTTACCAAACTGTTCTGCAGTGTGACAGGAATACGTCTCTGCGGCGATGAAGGTTGAGCTGCTCTGTCCTTGAGAAAATCATTTCTAGTTTACAGCCCGGTGGCCATCTTTAGCTCTGCAGCAGCGGCGAGAGAGGAGGGAACTCTACAAATAAGAGTCCTACTAAATCAGGTGTCTCAGGTTAAGGACAAGTGAAGTAATTACCGCTAGATCTTAGGCTAGTTGATGTTTGTGTGACTGCTACTACCATTAGGGCTGTACAAATAATCTCAGTCAAATTACAAAACCTTTATTTATTTACGCTGTCCTATTTATTTTGCTACCAACAAAATATTCTGTTTACGTTTTAGCGTCTAGCCTTAACCGAGCGCATTTTCTCCAGTCCGATCTTAAAAGCTTCATGACCGGACAGCTTTCAAGCCTGTAGGTCAGTGTAACGCTTTGTTGTCGCAAGTGTTTTTGTTTTTTGTTTTTTTTCCTTTCGTTTCTCTTTTGTCAGTCTTTCTTTTTTTTCTTTTTTTATGTTTGACACATTTTCTGTACTTTTTTGACGTGTTTTTATCGCTTTCTTATTGTGTTGTCTTTTCAGTGTATTTTTCTCGCTCTTTTGTTGCTTTGTTTTTTTCATCACTTTTTAGTCATGCTTTTTGTCACTTTTTATTGTGTTTTCATCCTTGTTTTTGTTGCCGTTTTGACGCTTTGTTCAAGGAACTTTTAGATTTGGGTAATGTCGAACTGGAGACAGTGTGCTTGGTTAAGGCTATTATCCATCTGCTTTACTTTTGCGCTTATATAGAATGTTTTTCACTTAATTGCTAACGTTTTATAATAAATACACCTTATTTAGCCTAAAAAACACAATGAACTTGACTAATGAATTGTTCATGAGGAATTAAGTGTGACTAACTCGAACTACTTTATTACTACAGTTAATGCCTAACTCATTATGAATATTTCCTCACATACTTCACTTTTTCACACTTAACTAATGAATTAAGTGTTAACTTATGATTTATTAAGGCTGAATAAGTTGTAGTTATTATGAAGTGTTGCCCTATAATCTCCTACAATTCAATACTTCTATTTGAGTAAAAGTACCTACATTATCCAAAATCCCTCGTAGCATCCCCCTCTGTCTTTGGCTCGTTATTATTCATGCTGTGACCGCGTGTTGCTACTGCTCATCGGGGACAATGGTTTTTGCAGCCAAAAAATCCCTTTAAGTCCTTCATCGTGGCTCTGCATAATATCGCTCCAAGCTGTTGGAAAAGTTTAAACGCAATCGTCATTTTTTTTTTTGCCAACAATTATAAAAATGCTGAATATCAAAGAGACTCCATGTCCTCCTGTGGGCTCTCACCAAATACTCTGGTGTCCTCACATCGACACAATCTTCATCAGCAAACAGTCGTGTTCGAGTAGTTGAGGAAATACGAAATTAATTTTAATACTTCTCCCTAGTCTCTGGACATTTATTTTTGAAAAACCCAATCTCATAATGGGCTCAGTGTTTACGCTGGCTACATGAACCAGTCAAAATGTATCTCATCAGAAAGTCATTTGAAGGATTAAATTCACAGCTAATGCTTCATTTATAACCGCCGCTTCCTGGCTGCTCCAACCTGTTTTCGCCTCCCTTTTACATCCACTGCAGCAAAAAAAAAAAAAGCATCAAATGGAGCTGTCTGCTTAGCGCTGCTGATAAACATGCCGTCACTCTTCTGCTGGAGCTTGAAACATTGCCACGAAGCACAGTTTTAACATGCAGTCAATCGTGCAGAACATTGACCGCTGACAGGTGAAGAGAATAACACGCTTTATTGCTACAATATGTCACCTTTGTCACATTTTGGACAAGGAGTGCAAATATTGCCTTCAAAGTTCATGAAGTAAATGGCTGTAACCAGTGGTCACTAAATTTGTGGAGCATTTTTTGAAGGTCCACAGCCAAGATGTTTTAGGCTGATGGCTCGGGAGCATTTTGTTAAAGTAGAAGCAAGAAAATGGGGGTTGTGTTTGACGAGGTTCAAATTCTGTTGGCTGATGTATCGGCTGGCGATATATCGGGTATTTTCAATATTGGCTATGGGCCGATATATCGGAACCGAAAGGGATGGAGACTTTCATGTTTTTTGCACTGGGAAGGGCTTTAAAATGAGCCCTCCCACAAGTTCCTAGGCCTCAGGGGAGCGGAGAAACATTATTATGAAAATCGGTCACAAATTTAGTTTGTGCACCTGCTTTTATATATTTTATGTTGTAGACATTTTGTTTATAATTTCGGAACCATAAGAATATCGTTTTTGGTTTTGGAATATACTGACTTTTGTCTTTCAAAACAAGCTCCCTCTGAAGTACCTACTAAACATCAATATATAGCGCCCCCTGCTGTCACAGTTCAGCACTGATACGTTTAGAAGCTTCATTCACAAGATTATAGACATTTAAAAAAAATATTGCCCAATAATATCTGCAGTGCATATTGACGTCGACCAATCAAAATCCCCTAAAAAAAAAATGGCATTGGCTTTAGAAAAACCCACATTGGTCGACCTCTAATAGATATATTTCTATGATTGAAACCTTTACTATAATAATAGTTTAAGTCTGGGCTATTGTAAAGATAAAAACAAAACATCAAATTAAATTACTTGCATATTGGCCTATATATCGGCTATTGGCCATGCTAACCCCCTTCATACTGGTATGGGACCCCAAAAATCCAGATCAGGCGGGCCCTACTAGAAGATGGGTCAGATCATCTCCAAAACGGCAGCTGTTGTGGGGTGTTTAGTGAGAACCGTAAATTTCTTACTAAAAGCCGCGCCAGCTAAATTTGCGGCCTTGAACACATACAGGCCGCACTCGAAAATAAGCCGCTGGTTTTCATAGTGCCATGCACCCGCTCAGAGCGGTCCATGGCGCAGATGAGGAGGAAAGTTGTGGGCAGAGGGAGGGCAGCAGTGATAAATGTGTAAAAAAAAAAAAGGCAGAAATGGCCAGTGTAGTGTACAAAGTGTAGAGGCCAACACACCAGAACGCAGCGCGCCGCGTCACAGCACTTCAGAGGCTTTTCTCAAACCGCGCGGGGCTTTACACACGTGAGTTATACATTTATCATAAATAAAAGAAGACAGTATGGCCGTGTTGTAAGAGAGAGAGCAAACCTGGCTGTTTTTTGCAGGTTAATAGTGAGTTGGCGACAGACATGAGTTTCACATGCTTCTCCTGATGCCTGAGCCCTGACGATGGTTTCTCTGTCTCCGTGGCTTCTCTCGTCCAAACAAACAAACAAAGTTCACGCCGGTCTCCCTGTCTGTCATGGCCAGACCCGCCTCTGTGCCTCTGCAGGATGATTTAAAGCCTGGGTTTTCCTCCGCAGCGCTGCGTTTGAATTCAGCAGAACCGTGGCGCGGTGTCCAGCGTCGCCGCGCGTCACTGCAGCCTCGGTGTGCGTTCTCTCATAGAAAATAAAGGAGGCGGCTCTTTTGCCGCACGTCAAGGCGTTTCGGTGCATTGGGGCGAGTAAAGCCCTTTGACAGTTAGGCTAAAGTGAGCCTTCAACATTTTAAAAGTTACTCATCTACCGTTCCTCAGCCAACAGCAGATTAGAAGTCCCACTTTTGCGTTTACTGCTAGATCGTGCCTCTAGTGCTCACCGTCATGTTGGCCGCAGGGTTCAAAGCGTGGAAAAAAAGTAGCGGCGCATAGGCCGGAAATTACGGTATATATTTAAAATGATTTGAAGGATAGAAAGAGAGCTTGTTTGTTTGTGTTTATTTAACTTTTATTTGACCGGGTAAAAAACTCATAGAGATTTACAATCTCTTTTACAAGACTGAGCTGGCCGAGAGGCAAAACCGACGACAAGTGATCCAAGGGGTCAAAAAGCGTATTTCTACATTTTATTGCAACCTCTGACATAATTTTTAAGCTTAAAAATTGATAAATGTTTGTGTATGCTGTGTCGGGGATGGTGCTGATTCTTGTCAAGGAGAAAAGCTGAGGCGAACAGTGGCTGGTGCAGAGGCGAGCGTGGCTCCACATGTTAATGATGAGACCCACGCCTCAGCACTGCATGCGCCTGTCGGCAGCGGGCCAGGGGTCGCCCCCACATATACAGCCTGATACTGACAGGCAGGAGGGCAGGGCAGACGATTACAATGTAGCCGCTGAAATCTATCCTGTTTTTATATTTTTGCAATTTGTGTACTGCACTTTGCAAAGCTGACAAATCACTAAGGTCATAGGGTAGCCATATAATGTTTAAAAGAGATGGGGCAGCAACGCTGTTGATAAATACAGTGACATGAGGAACCTTGTCAGCTAAATAAATGATCTTGATCGACATTGGTGCATGCCCTTATTGGGCTCATCTCGGACGGTGATGAGTCCGCCTATGGGCGCCTATAGGAGAGAGGTGGACCAGCTGGCGTCCTGGTGGAACCACAACAACCTGGAGCTGAACGCCCAGAAGACAGTGGAGATGATCGTGGACTTTAGGAAAGACACAGCCCCACCGTCCCCCCTCGCCCTGACAGACTCTCCCACCCCCATTTCCATCACGGACTCCTTCCGTTTCCTGGGCACCACCATCACCCAGCAGAGGATGTTCTTCCTGCGGCAGCTGAGGAAACTTAAGCTGCCGACCAAGATGCTGGTGCAGTTCTACACGGCCATCATCGAGTCCATCCTCACCTCCTCCATCACCGTGTGGTTCCCCGGCGCTACAGAACGGGACAAGCGCCGACTGCAGCGCATTGTGCGTGCTGCTGAGAAGGTGATTGGCTGTGAGCTCCCATCTCTCCAGGACCTGTTCACCTCCAGGACCCGGAGGCGTGTGGGTCGGATCACGGCTGACCCTTCTCACCCTGGACACGGACTATTCACCCCTCTCCCCTCAGGCAGGAGGCTACGGTCTATCCAGACCCATAAATCCCACCACTTGAACAGTTTTTTCCCCTCCGCCATCAGACTAATGAACAATAACAAGTCTCTGTAGCTCAGTCACAGACTCATGGATGTTTCTGCACTTGCAGTGTGCGGTGTGTCCACACTTAGACCCGCTGCTTAGACCTGCTCACTTATTACTTCATCACTTTATATGACTACACATCTGTAAATACAATCCCGCTGTTGTTCATTGTCAAATTTTTGTTGTCTTACCACACGTCACTTTTATTTTATCTTATTTATTTAATTTTTTTTACGCATGCCCCTATAGCCTTATAGTTTAAAGTTTTTTATCCTATTTTTATCTTAACTCTGTGTTATATGTTTTATGTCGCACGTTTGCATCGAGAAAAATTCCTAGTTTGTGAACCAATAAAACCTATTCTGATTCTGATGTTCCTTTTTGGATATTTCTCATAAAAACACATATTTGATCTGAAAGGAAACAAATCGGTTTAGATAAATGTGATGTACTGCTGTAGTAACCGAACTAGGAGTTTTGGTTCAAACTCTGTCAAGATTATTTTTAAAGTCGGACCTTGTGGGATTGAACCTTCACTGCAGCTGCCCACACCACTTTGTTTCAACTTCTCAAAACCCACCCCCTCAAATTGGCCTCTCCATTTGTCATTTTTGTGGTGTCAATGTCAAGTAAAGTTGTGCCGAGTTTCTACATTTGTTTCAGCGTTTGTCTTTTATGATTCTGCCTATATTTTCATGCGTGCAGTCTATTGTCACTTGTTTCCTCATGTAAAGCCTCTTCCTTTTCCAAAAAGTGCTGTGGCTTGATATTTTTGCTAGATATTTTGGCATTTCAAGTAGTTTAAACAATCTATCCAAAATGACCTCTCCAACTTCATGTCCTCAGCCTTTTATTGATGGTGTTTTTGTTTTTGAGGTGTCTTATGTAAAGCTTGTGTGACGCAGACAGTGATGTGTGTCCGGGCCGTGGGGAGCTGAGGTGGCTGAGTGCTGCTTGTCCTGTTAGGTTTGCTTGACTGGAGATCAGACCCAGATTTTTCTGATGCACCAACTGTCCTCTGTGGAGATTCTGTTGTTGTGCCTTTGCTGAATTATGTGCTCTGCTTTAGAGGTGCATAATGAGAAAAGGATTGTGCGCTTTAATTAAACTCCGTGGACTATTCAGAATATCAGAATTGCATGATACTCCACATTGTTCATTTGTGAATAGAGTTAAGATCTAATAGAATAAAAATGTGTTAGTGATGGACTGTATTGTTTCCCCGTTCTCTGCTTTTGACCTATTCTTCAATGTAGCTGGGTCAGAAACATGAACACGTCTCTTGATCCTAAGCAGGCTCAGGGTCAAAATCCGACCCTCTGGCCGGGAACCAAAGGCCCACACGATGATTTTGATCAGTTTACTGTATATTACACACCAGAGATTACCTGTTGAAGTACTGTAAAAATGTTGAACTGCTGTCAATTTCAATACAAATCCTTGGGGACGCCCCGGAATCCCCTATTGGATCACAGATGGTTTACAACCCTATGGTGGTACTTTTTTTGGCACACAATTGGGAAGTTTAGCCATTATAGTCGGGGGGGCCAAAGTCTCAAAATTGGATTTACCTGACGTGGTCTGCCATACTTTTTATTTGTGTTTTTCTGTTAACTTTAACCCTAAGGACCAATAATTGGAGGGTCTGCTCTGCTGGAAATATCGCACATTTCTTTTGTGGCCATTTTAGTGTATGCACCCCATGTCGAAAAAGTCGCTACGAATAAAAATAAGCTACGATACATCACAATAAAAAATAAAAATAAAACATGCTACTTTTAACCTTTTAACTTTAATCTTATTTTAACACTACATATTATTCATCATTTAGATTTATTTTCATGTGCTTTGTACCACTTTTATAAATGATCACTGACTTACACACTGAAAATGGGTCTATAGATCTGTCAGCGACTTATTTATATTTAAATAAACAGGAAACCACAGTCCTAATTTAAAAAGTAATAAATCAACCCCAAATTAATCTTATAATTATAAAAACTAAGTTATTTGTGTGACAGTATTTGGTCGAGGTGCTTAAAACTGTATCAATCAATCAATCAAATTTTATTTGTATAGCGCCTTACAACAGCCAGAAGGTGCCCAGGGCGCTTTCCAGAATAGAAATAAAAGATATAATAGACATCAATAAAAACACAATGGTAAAAACAGCAGTCGAGTCAGTGGCTATGCATCAAACGCTTGTCTGAAAAGATGTGTCTGTAGTGCTGCCCCCTGCTGTCCTGACTGAATTCTTGATCATTGTTGGTCTCTATTGACTGAACAGTGGAGCACTGCTGCCTAATTAGTATGCATGACGTTGCTCATTAATATGCATGATGTCATCAAAAGTATCTATCGGAACAAAAAGTATTGGTATCGTCCCGCAATATATCAGAAAATCGATATATTGTCACACTCCTAGTAGTTAATGTATTTGCTGTAGAAAACTGCACTGTTCTGAAGGTGGATTTGCCATAAACCACAGATTTACTACGAACGCCCTTTTTTACTCCATCCATCCATTTTCTTCCGCTTTATTCGGGGCCGGGGGCCCGGCTGGCTCCTTTAGATCGCCCCAGTTCAGCTGAAGGTCCTGATTTAATGAAGCCAACAGAACAGCATTGTCTGCAAAACGCACTGATGAGATCCTGAGGTTCCCAAACCGGACACTCTCTGGTCCCTGGCTGCGCCTAGAAATGGAACCGGTGACAAAGGGCAGCTCTGGCGGACCAACACGCAGGGGAACAGGTCTCACTTACTGCCGGCAATGCGAACCAAGCTCCTGCTGCGGTTATACAGGGAACGGACAGCCCTTTGTAGAGGGCCCCATACTCCCGGAGCACCCCCCCATAGGGCACCACGAGGGACACGGTCAAACGCTTTCTCCAGATCCACAAAGCACATGTGGACTGGTTGGGCGAACTCCCACAAACCCTCGAGCACCCGATGAAGGGTATAGAGCTGGTCCAGTGGCCTGTCTCCACGTTCTAATGTGCTCGTCTCCGCCTGTCATGTGTCGTGTACGAGTGTTCCCGAAGGAGTTTGCTTTTGTTTGGGGGTGCATTGGATTGCGTTGTTGTTACATCCTTTAGCGAACATGTGCCACGCAAAAAGGCAGTTTTATCCATACGCCTTTTGTCCAGTCCCGGCGCCAGCTCAGTACAGAAGGGGGGGCGGCTGAAAACCAAGGGGGGGCGATGACGTTAAGGTCAGCACACCCTACCCGATTTTTATACCCGATTTTTATACAATTCTCAGTCGCGCTGAGTCTTCCCGAGTCGTGTTTATAGTCAAGGGCAGTCACACAGAGTCGTGTCTTGTAGTGGGGGGGAGGGTCACGACTGGACTCGCGTTTGAATCGTGTAGTGTGGGCAGCAGTTAGACGCAACTGGAGGCGACGGTGGTAGAGCGGGTCGTCTCATGATCGGAAGGTCGGGGGTTCGAATCCCGCCTCCTGAAGGTGCATGCTGTCGTTGTGTCCTTGGGCAAGACACTTCACCCACCTTGCCTCCAGTGTCTGCGTACACTGGTGTATGAATGGGTGAGAGGTTCCTTGCTGTAAAGCGCTTTGAGTGCCTAATGTAGGTGGAAAAGCGCTATATAAGTTGAGACCATTTACCATTACCATTTACTACAGTCGCAGGAAATCAAGCATGTTTGATTTTTAAGCCCGATTTTGGACGCACAGGAGAAATATGGGTGATTTTACCGTCCCCAATGTGAACACACAGAAAGCAGCGGCCAATGACGGAGTGAAATAAAGACAGAAAAACACTGCGGCGCCTCCCTCGTCATTTCTGTCAAAACAGTGGTACAAACACGTAATTTCATGGCCACAGCGATTCCCACACGAAAAAGCACAACTTTATCTTACCAAACGTTTGCAAGAATCACCTTTTCAAGCTACATTTCAACCGCGAACAGAGTTTAGCGGCACTTACTGAGTTTGGAGACGAACTGTTCAGCTTCACGTCGCCGCTAGCGGCTCGCCTCTCTCCGCTTTCTCCGCTGTCTCCTCCGCCTCCTCCATCTTGGAGCGCGTCTCATTTTCTTATTAAATCAGCTGAAATACGTCCCGCTTCTTCGTGTTGCCGACTTTTATCTCCATTTGACAGAACTATAGCCAAGTTGAAGGCCTCGTACCAGTAGTAGCCTTGCACTGAGATGTTGTGACACCGTTGACACCCCTGACCAATTAGGGACACGCATATGTTTTCCCACGCTCACAAACACAGGCCTATCTTTGCGGATTTGGAGTCAGTTTTTGAAAGTGGTAGAGAGGACAGACGTGCTGTGCTATAAACATCAGCTGTTTGTGTAGTGTGTGCATAGTATTAGAAAACTCCGGGACGCCGATGGTGTAGTTTGTCGCTTTTCAGCCATTTGCGAATGTCCATTTTGAACAGAAAATATAGCTGCTGGCTACAGGCTACTCCTTATGGCGGGATGATGCACTGATGACATAGTAAGGAGGTGCGTGATGGGTTCAAGGACCACTGGAAACTCTGAATTTGAATTTCCAAAACTGTTCATTAGAGTCAGTGCAGTTTCTTCCAAGTTTTGGGTTGTTTTGAACACATCAGAGACTGAAAACAATATATAAAAAAATTACTGATTTTGACTGAGGGGGCGGGACCCTCTTGACGCTGGGACTGCTTTTTTCGATCAGTTTCTATGCGTTTGACTGCGTGAGCCCAGGTTTCCATTGAAGGCCCTGACTGAAATCCCACGGCCCGCCACTGATGACTATTGTCAGTAGGTTTGTTTTCAGCATACTCTGAAGAGCATGAAGAACAATTCAGAAAATGGGCACAGCTCTACATTTAGACCTCCAAACTGGGCTAACCTATGGTGAGTATGTGTGACTAAAACCACAGAAACCCGTCTTGTTTAGACTGCCTCTGTGATTTGGTCCTGGACTGTACTAGACTGTAGTTATTTTGTGTTGACTCTTCCTGTCCTGGTTATACTCTATATCAGGGGTTCCCAAACTACCCCCGGTGGTACGCAGGACGACCCCGAGGGTACGAGAAGAAACTTTGGAGAAAAATAAATGTTTATCACAATCTGATCGATATTGACCCGTTAAAACCGCCGCACGGGAAACGCGCTTATACAGGCAAAATAGTCTTATAATTCAGACGTGGATAAGCTTGTCCTGGACTTAAATGTGTCCACTCCAGAACCAAACCTCAAGAGCCACTCTGGACCGGAGTGCGTAAAACTCTGCGCGCGCGGAGGCCGGGAGCGCGGCTGATGCGTCAGCCCTCGCTACAACAGCAGCGCCTTTAACGTGAACTGTGCCAGAGTTTGATCGAGCAGCAATTTCTGTAATATCTGTCATAAAGAGAGGAGCCTGTGCGCGTGCCGTCAGACTGATGGCGACTTCGACTTGTAACAGGAGTTTTCCTCATTCTGATCCAAGGAGCAGCGTCTGTGGCCCCTCCTCTGCCGCTAAACCCGTGGCTTTGTATCTGACACGTTTACATTTACGAGCTGATGTGTGGTGGCATGTGTAGTAATAGGCTGGGTAGGAACCTTTGTATACCCGTTATGTTCCTGGGGTTAACACAGATGGTTATGTCCTGCGTATACATTATCTTCGCTTCGCTTTAACAAAAGCTTAAACCAGCACATTTGAGTCTGTGCCGGTGGTGACAGTACGACTGAAGGAGAGGAAGAACTTTTTAAATGTTTTTTTTTGTTGAAAATACAGAACTCTATAATTTCAAGTTGTCCTGGGCAGAAGGTCCACCAGCTGTTCCAACCTCAGAATGGCAGATATAGGCTTATTTCTATTGAAGAGGCTCATATGAGGTGGACCTTCTTCTACTCTGTGGCTCACAAAGAGGCCTTACGCTGAGAAAGTGCTGACATGTTATACATTTCCTGAATCCTCCGAGTCTAGAGAGTTGCCCAGTATCAAACATTTGTGTCTGTGATGTTCCTGGAAGAAAGAGCGTTAAACATAGTAAAACTGTTTTGGTGAAAAAACGTCTTCAGGTTTGAGTTAGAGGAGCTATGGTTACCACAGTATTTGTCACAGAGTAGTACATTTGGGCTCAAATGAAACATGACCAAATGATACCAAATACAATGGTGTAAATCATTTTCTAATGGGCTGGAAATGGCCTAAACCAAACTTTGGCCCAGTGTCAAAAGCAACTTTTTTGACATGGGGGTGCATACACTAGAAAAAAAAGTAAAAAAAGTATTGCAGACCATGTCAAGTTCAATCCAATTTAAAGAGCTTTTGAGACTTGACTTTGGACCCCCGAGTATTAGTCTTTTAACATAGAAGGACATCGGCCCGACACAAAAGGGACTTGCCTACCTCGGACCAAGGTTAACGGTGGAAACCTGACACGTGCAGTCGCCACGCAGAATGGAACGCATGTTTTGGGTGCCATCACGTTTTTGGATTTGGCAAATGCTTCTCAAAACTGCTGCTAAAATAAGATTTTAGGATATTCAGTGCATCTGATGACTCGTTTCTGACCATATTACCAAATCATCCATAAGCTATTCCCATCCGTCTCTTTTGTCGCAGTACTTTTCTGTTGTATAATGCTAACCCTGTGGTGCTTGTTTTGCAGAGAGAGATGAAGGAGCAGCTGGCCTCTCTTCAGGACAGTGAGAAGGGCCATAGCGAGGCCCTGCAGCTACTCCAGAGACAGCTCACCGAGACCAAGGTACAACAGCAACACTTGACACCTCCTATATACGTCGGTACTACAAGGAGAGCTATGCTTCTGAGTTCAATAGTTTTCTATTTGAAGAAAGAGCTATTTGTCTCTGAAAAAGATATGGAAATTATATGAACACATGACTGATACTGACTTTGCCTAACATAATTGTTAGGCAATTGTCTTGTAACAAATATCAGCTTTGTCCTTTTCCACTTGTAACTTTAATTTTCTTACTTCAACATTTACAGCAGCACATCTTTTACAGAACAATATCCATAGATTATGGCGATATGAAAAAGAGTAAGCACCTGAAATACACTGGAGATGTATCCTAACAAGAACTAAAACACCGTAAAGTCTGTATAATTTTGGCACTAATCATAGATCTCCCCAAACTTTGTTGTTTGCACTATGTGCATGACATAACTCAAGCGCACTAACAAGACAACCACCCACAAACATGGCAAAGGTTAGACTAATATATTCATTTTATGTTAAAAATTCATAGAAAATGCATTCAATTTTAGTCCCGCAGGCACTGAGGTTCAGCTTCAGATATAAAACAATCTCAATATCTCACTATTGGTTACAAATACCATTTCCTAATCAATTCTCATCCTTCCCTATGCAACATTTCTTTTGTATACTGTAGTGTCAGAACACAGTACTTTACTACTTTTAACTGTTAGTCAGAAGTGCAACAGCATTGGAATAGGCTCCCAATAACCAAAACAATTTTCAAAGTGCTTTTATTTTTGTTATTTTTATATTTTATCAAATGGTCATTAATGAACAATCTGCAAATTCACAGCCTAATGAACCATTAGGTGGCAGTTATTCATTTATTAGCTAATTTAAAAACCAAAGTCACAGATGATGTAAAAATTAGCTCACTAATGGGCCCATTTCATGAAATGTGAGTGTTGTTTGAAATAGTTGACCTTTTTATTAGGCTCGGGAAAGTCAAAGATTAGTAACTACTTTAATTTTTTATAGTTGTTTAGTTTTTGTTTATTTAGTTCTCCACAAGGGAAACTGTGTTGTTAGTGAACATTGACATATCCCACTGACTTCCATTATTACCACACTTTGTGCTTGCCATTAAATTATAGAAACATACATTATTATTATTTGTGGGTTCTTCTGTTCTGTTTATGTAGTTTATTTTTATGTTTTAAGATGCCATCATGCACTCTCTTGTTAATCTTCTCTCCTAAAGTCCAGACAGTCTACAGTAATGTGTGACATAGCTTATGGAGGGACAGAGCTTACTCTTATGGGAGGGTTGAGACTGAATGAGTGATGTGTCCAGGATGGACCTGACAACCAACTGGTCATTATACTTGACACTCACCGCTCCCCTGTCCCTCCTGTGCCAATGCCACTGAAAGATAAATTATTGAAAGCCAGGAGAGGACAAGATGGAGGAGTCTAGTCATTACTTATTTATTGTGGACCAGAAGTACTGAAAAAAAAAAGTTAAGATAAACTCATTTGAATGTACCTGGATGCAGGGATCGACACTTAAGTTCTTGTAGTTTTGTTTTCTATCTACTTCTTCTGAGAGTTCACACTATGATTGATTAAATTTGTCTGTCACATACAAGCAGTAGATAAAAAGCTAGCTTTAAGGTATCTGGGTATGCATGTTTCCCACTCCCACACTCACAATGTAACAGCAAATAAACCAAACGGATGGAAACCGTTGTCTGGTGTAAAATATTTGGACACATTCATCAATATTACCAAGAGTTTTATAACAAATAAGAGACCCAATTTTCTTCACACACTTGCTTATCGCTTATTTGCTGAAATGAGATGAATGAGTTAATTCAAGTGTTCTGGACTGAAAACAAATACACAGATGCACCACCTCGGGACATAAGCAGATTAGAAGAAACTTTTGAGCTCTTGAGAAGGGGACAGTTTAGCATTATGGGTCCTGGCACTTTTTGATGGCAGATCATTGGTTTCAGAGAGAGCCATGCCACCTTTCCAGCTGCTAAATGCCACTCCTAAACTGGCCTTGACTTGTGAAGAGGAAAATCTCATTAGTTATATACTATTTTCACTGAGTGCTCTGCCTGGAAGACGGCCACTCCACGACAGCATCGATCCCACTGTCTAAAGGCTTTTATAGGTAACGGACAGTAAAATCTACATGTGGTCAGGTCTATGTACTTCAGAGATGCACTTCAAAGGATTCTGCTTGCCCATTTTGAAATGCAGAAATGATTGCTTTGATCTGGTTATAACTAAATGTTGGTTAAAAAAAAGAGAAGAAACCAAACCAGATAAAAGCATATGCAACGCCCCGTATTGATCCGTCTTCAGACCAATTGTGCTTAGTTTGTGTATTCTCTTTATTCAGACTTTTGTTTCAATTACCAAAGAGCAAAGGCTGCAATGAGATTAGTCACTCCCAAAGAAGGGTCCATTGGGGGGCCAAAGAAGAACTGTAGGGGAGGCGTCCATAGGTTTTAATCATATAATCATAATTTGTGATCCTTTTTAGTAAGGAAAAAACTAGAGATGCAATGATCCTGCTTTGTTGCTTCTGATGCCGATACTGGGGGGTTAATTATCTGCCGATATCCAATTTTAACCGATACCAAGAGACTTTCTTAAAAGTGTCTTTCTCTGACTGGAGAAGAGGACTATTCACTTTTTCACTCAGAGATCAATAAAGTCTTATCTTTTCTTGTCATAATGTTACAGATCAATAATCAATTATATCCAATTAACAAGGATCACTGGATTTTCTGAACTTGTGCAATACAAATATCTTATCAGTTATTCTCAAACAGCATTTCATGAACTAAAATACACAATTTTATTTCTTTTAGGCTACTTGAGGTATTTCTATCATAGTTTCTGACCCAGCCTTGATCAGATTCCGCTTGCAATAGCATGCTCCCACTACCTTTTTAGATGTCCTGTGTCCGTGAAGTGTTGCCAACTCTTCATATTCTAAAATGCCAAATCCAAAATTTCATTTCTTTTCCACAACAATGTGCAGCCCAATTGCACAGAGATATGTGTCATAAACATGCAGCTTGAATGAATTATTGTCCTAGTTTAATGATTGTACCAACGTTGGTTCTTTACACGGAATCATTAGTCTTGAGAGCTGTCAGGACGTAGTGTTTTCCAGGCCCGCTGCTGCCAGGGGTGTCCGTGTAATCATCCCATGCATGTGTAAAGCAGTGCGTCTCTCCCACTCGTCCCTGCGCTCCGCGTCTGAGGCTTCACATCCCGTTGCCATCTTCTCCTGCTGACAACGCTGTCGTGTCTCCTCTCAGCTCTGAACCAGGCAGGAGCGCAGAGAAAACCAGCCCACCTCAATGTCACCGCTCCCATCTTTACGCAGGAATACTCCTTTAATGGGTTCCCACGGGCTGAGCTCAAACACGCAGCGGGAAAGTGCAGCACCGGCTCCTTATATTTTTCTACATTTGTCAAAATTAGAGCATTTTTCATAATTTTGCAGTCAAATCTTCACACAGTCCACTTCTAACCTCTTTGGATCAATTCCTTTGTGTATTTTACCCCTTTTTTCCCCTCCTATATG
The DNA here is from genome assembly GCA_021464625.1 of Proterorhinus semilunaris. Taxonomy (NCBI): domain Eukaryota; kingdom Metazoa; phylum Chordata; class Actinopteri; order Gobiiformes; family Gobiidae; genus Proterorhinus; species Proterorhinus semilunaris. Next base: position 28,120,186 of record CM038344.1, on the reverse strand, counting down.
TGTTTCATACTTCGTTTTGATGCTTCTTTTCACTACAGCGATGCTTCTTGAGGACTTTTTAGGTCAAGTTTAGAACCACTCCCCAAAGTCTGTCCGTCGCTTTCTCCAAACACCTCAAATGGAAAGTCTCCCACAGTTCAACGGACTTTTAATGTCATCGCCTTTGTTCTCTCTCTATGACTCTGACATTCAGCTGCTAAAACTCAGATGATTTATTCTGTTTGGTCCAGTCTTACAGCTTTCGACGGAGCTACAAATGCGTTTTCTTTGCCAATTTCCTCCATCTCAGCCCCTTCCACTCAACTCTTGTGATGGCTTCAATGGTCTCCTCTGCAAAATTGATAAATTCACATCATGGCTGAAAGATTTACTCTGAAAAAGAAGCGACGCCATTTTTGACCAAATTAGGCAAGGCAAGGCATTTATTTGTAGAGCACAATTCATACACAAGGCAATTCACAGTGCTTCACAGTTGCATAAAATTACAAGAAAACAGATCAAATCAATCATTAAAACATCGACATAAAAAATAAGCAATGACAGTAAAAGGCAAGAGTGCAGATAAAATACTTTGTTTTCATATGCTCGGGTAAAAAGAGCTGTTTTCAGCCTGGATTTGAACATTGTCAGAGTTGAGGCCTGTCTCACATCCTCATGAAGACTGTTCCAGATTTTAGCTGCATGAAACTGAAACGCAGCCTCACCGTGTTTAGTCCTGACTCAGGGAACCACCAGGAGACCCCTCCCTGAAGTTCTCAGGGCCCGAGATGGTTCATACGGCTCTAACATGTCAGAGATGTACTTTGGTGCTAAACCATGAAACGACTTGTACACAAGCAGAGCTGTCTTAAATTCTATTCTCTGAGTGACAGGAAGCCAGTGCAGAGACCGGAGCACTGGACTAATATGGTTATATTTTCTGGGTCTAGTCAGGACTTGAGCAAAATTAACAATTGCGATACCCAAGACTCTGTAAACGGGGTGTTTTGAAGTCTTTGTGTAGGACATAAAGTTGAGCATATTTCTACAGTTATTGAGATTTTGCTGATAATTCTGCTCCATTTCAGTGTTTTTTTTTTATTTTTTATCAATTGCTATGAACAGACATCTTTTACAATTTTATGCTTTAACCCTTGCCCCTCAGCACAACTTGAATCAATGCAAGCTCCAATGAAATCATATGAGTAGGCCTGTCACAATAACGAAATCTAAAGTTTGTCACATTGAGGTCAGAAACTATCGCAATAAACGGTATGATTGAAGACTGTATCATGCAACAGAAGCGAACACTAAAGCTTAAAAATTACAGTTAAGCTTTGTCCGAAAAGTACTTTATTTTTTGCCCAAAGTAAGCAAAAATTATGGGGGGGGGGGGTAATGCAATTTAAAGTACAGATGATGGTTATTGAGTCCAAAAAGATTGTTTATCTGTCATTTATTGAACGATAAGTCGATACAGTAATTATTGTGACAGCCCTAATAAACAGCAACAATGTGTCGTACCACAACTACGCAGATGACACTCAGATCTACGTGTCACTGACGGCAGGTGAACAGGGGCCTGTAGATACACTCTGTCACTGCATCGAACAGATCAGTTTGTGGATGCACAGACACAAAGACAAAGTGTCTCTCTCTCTAAAACCAAAAAATCAGGTTAGAAATCTATGAGTAATCATGGACTCAGACCTGAACTTAAACAGCCACATCAAAGCAATAACATCATCAGCTTTTTATCATCTGAAAAACAGCTTAGACAGCTGCAGTACATCCAGAACGCTGCTGCTCGAGTCCTGACAAGAACCAGGAAATACGACCATATTAGTCCAGTGCTCCGGTCTCTGCACTGGCTTCCTGTCACTCAGAGAATAGAATTTAAAACAGCTCTGCTTGTGTACAAGTCGTTTCATGGTTTAGCACCAAAGTACATCTCTGACATGTTAGAGCCGTATGAACCATCTCGGGCCCTGAGAACTTCAGGGAGGGGTCTCCTGGTGGTTCCCAGAGTCAATAATAAACACGGTGAAGCTGCGTTTCAGTTTCATGCAGCTAAAATCTGGAACAGTCTTCATGAGGATGTGAGACAGGCCTCAACTCTGACAATGTTCAAATCCAGGCTGAAAACAGCTCTTTTTACCCGTGCATATGAAAATTGAAAGTATTTTATCTGCACTCTTGCCTTTTACTGTAATTGATTAACTTTATGTTGATGTTTTATTAATTGATTTTATCTGTTTTCTTGTCATTTTATGCAACTGTGAAACACTTTGAATTGCCTTGTGTATGAATTGTGCCATCTATCTATCTAGCTATCTATCTATCTCACTCATATAAATAAATAAAATGAGCTCTTCAATCTGTAGTATTACTATAGACGCACTTTATTTTACTGTGATGTAGTCAAATGACCGTAAGAGCATCATCAACAATGGTAAACACACAAAATAACTGGGCTTAATGATTATAAATTGTACAGGTTTCTTGCCCTTTATAATATAATTCAGGGTAGGGATCTTTTTGTACAGAAATGGTCCATGACTCTAAAATTCATCCCGGTTTTACAACTTCCTTGTGTCTTGTTCCAAATTTAGACCTTTTGGCAGCCCATCTGTTCAGCGTTTACTTGGACTGAAAAGGTGTGAATCCAAGATTGGATTGGGAGAAAATTAAATGAATGATGAAAGCATCATTTGCTTGATACCTTTTTGTTTTTAATCTGTTTTGCATTGTTTTTGTTATATTTATGACATTAAACAGAAATATTGTATCTTTAGAAGAAATATGGATAGCACAGAAATGGAATAGTAATATGAAGAGAACACAGAGTAAAAGTGTGATAACATGATACTTATGGTTATTACATGAAGACGGAGCACACACAATATATTTGTATAGCTAAATGATGAATACATTTCCTTACCCAGTATAAAGAAGACTATGGTATGATCTTATTGTCATGTTATTGTTGCCAGGGAAAGTAAATTGCGACTGGAGTATGGCCATCAGTAACCATCGTGTTTTTCTATTTTGTTTAAATCCTTAAACACCTTTTGACACCTTTTTGATGTTTTGCAGTCGTCGGCCAAGAGCCTGCGCGCCACCATTGGAGATGCGTTCGAGCGGCTTCACCGGTTCCTGCGCGAGCGTCAGAAGTGCATGCTGGAGGAGCTAGAGATGGACACGATCCGAAAACTGTCCGACATCGAACACAAGATCCAGCGTTACAGTCTGCAGCTGCGTGACGTGAAGGAGGGGATCCAGATACTGCAGGAGCGGCTCAATGAGACGGGCAGGCATGAGTTTCTGGAGGGTGTGTCGGTTACATCGGAGAGGTACCAGAAGACATTCTTGCAGTCTTACTACACAGCAGGTTGTCAATGTAAAATCTGGGCACAGGTGAAGAGGATTTTGTTTGCGTGTTAGCTTTCATTTATCCAGAAAAAACAATTTGTGAATTGGGAGGGAAAACCAACACAGGCGCATGGAGAAAATGTCATTCCTCACAGAAAAGCCCCTCCTGTTTCAGGAATCTCGAACCAGGTTCGATTGGTCCGAAGTTTGAGCTTGTCCACAGCTAGTCACTTCATCGTTCAGTGTCCGGTCTTCTATTGAATTGTTAAACCATACAAACTTTAATCTGCCCTCCAGCAGCCCTGTAACACATTTGTGCCGGAGGTATCCGGACACGGCTTATATGTGGGCGGTGGCGCAGTAGCTGGACTATGAGTTGAGGCAGAAGGTAACGAGTCGCCCCAAAGTCCCCACATCAGCATTTCAGCTGAAACGCTAACGTTAGCTTACTTGCATTGGCTATAGTTGTGGTGACGGTCACCCAGGTGAGTCATGAGGTTCAAAGTATTGCTGCCTTTAGAGACACTTTTTTTCCTGCACGTTCCTCAAACCGAAAAAAGGCCTCCATCAACTGTCTTTCGGCTTTCTTAAAATACCCAAAATATACCCAGACTTCAGACTTGGTCCTGTTTGAAGCTGATAGACGTCCTGAGCGCTGTCGTCTCGAACATGATTCCAGCTTCGAGAAAGTTTTGTTTTGGTTGTAAAGCTACGGAGTGCGCCTGCGCGGCAACTTCAGATGAGATGAGACGGTGACTGATAAGGCTCACTTTGCCGACACCGCGGGCGCGGTAATCCACCGAGATAATAGTTTTTCAAAAACAAGACCGGTAATTTTTAACGTCAACATTTTTACCGGGGTTTACCGCTACACCGGTAACCGTGACAACCCTAATCGGGTCTGACAAATGATATGCGTGGCCCAAGTGTCAAATTGTAACTCTTTGCATCCTCCTTCTGCTTTTGCTGTTGCTGCTCAATAAGTTAAAGCATGCATTTGCAGGTTAGTGAGACTCTGGCAGGTTAACGTGGTCTCTTGAAGACTTGCAAAATACTAATTGTACTTTTATTGATGATACTCCAATCACTTGCTACTCTAGTGAAACGGACTCATATTTTGACAGCGACACTCCACATGTTTTTGAAGCTGCTTTCTTTTCCTTTTTTTTAGGGAGAAAGCACACATTCTGCTAATCCCGGAGCAGATGGTCTGTTAGGCCTGAACTAAACCAGCTGTCTCTAATCTGTGGAGTTGAGAGCATGATTTAATTAAACGGTTAATATGTTGGAGCGGCGTAATGAGGCAGAAAACGGCATCAGCGCCAGAGATTAGGGGCTTGCATTATGTTTCAGTGATTATCGCAGTGTATGGAGAACAGAAGTGGAAGTATGTTGTACATATGGTCACGGATGGTTCTCATGATTGACAACTGAGTCGTAAAATTGTCACGAATAAAGTTTCATTGCACTGAATTTCAGTGGCAGGCTGATTACATGTAACTGCCAAAAATCACAAAGGCTGCAATTATTTAACTGTTGCCTTCACATCTTTATTTATCTTGCAGACGTCATTATGATGGCACCGAGCCTCACTCTCGTTTAGACTGCACCCTGTGGATTAGGAAAATCTTTCCTCCGGATCATCTTGTAAACGTGTTAGACAAGTTTGTGCCCCTTTTGTCCTAATGCATTTATCTGCACCGCTGGGAATTCATAAATTCATCAGTATTTTAAAACCTCAGTATCTGTTCTGTTCATTACTCAGAGCATAGACTGAGAGAGGCATAATATGTGACATTGTTTGTAAAAAAAAAAAAAAAAGCGAGAAATCGGATTTAGGCAAACACTGATCTGTTTTTGTTCTGTTCCAGGATCAAAGGAAAGATACATGAGACCAATCTGACGTATGAGGACTTCCCGACATCAAAGTACATGGGCCCTCTACAGTACACTATATGGAAGTCGCTATTTCAAGATATATCACCTGGTACGTGTCAATGTCTTCACTAAGAGGGTAGTATAGAGTTACTTTGGGGGTCATTTACCAAGCGTCTGCTCATTTTTATGTCTGATTTGAAGCCCTTATTCTGTCATACACTTTCAAGTGGAAAATTGGGGTCAACACCAAAACGCCTACTAAAACGCATTGAGTTGCCTTATTTTTAATTTTTTTTATTGGTTTATTTGGTCGGAACAGTGCATGTTAATGAACATACATGGGTCTCATGCATGTAAACAAGCCACACCGGATTGTAGCCTTGGGCTAATTTCTATGCGTCGTCCCCCATTCGCACTCTCAAACACACTCTCATTCATCCTGGCCTATTGTACATGTTTTTAGTGGTAGGGGAAACCGGAGGAAACCTACACAGACACGGGGAGAACTAATCTATTACCGTGCACGAAATGCGCGGTATAAATAAACTTGCCTTGCCTAAAAGCTATATTCTGTTTTCAAGCTTGCACTTGCTATTTAGCACCCGTCTTGATAAATGGCTCTCGAAGTGTTTGTATTTTGCAGCATAGAAGCAAAAACTACAGTTGCTCGGCACTGTGGATATTTTTGTGTCACATTATTGTTGTAACATTCATTTAGTTTTGGCAGTAGTATTATTGCAGTGAAATATAGATCTATAATTTGAAGTGAATATTTTCAGCTTTGTACTAGCATAAAGCCACCTTGCATGTAGGATTGGTTTTGTGTGTCTGAGTGGTTGGTCTTAAGCCTGGGAGAGACTAGAGGATTTTTATGCGTGATGCAAAGTGTGTTTTAGTTTTACATCTAATATACGTTTGGACATTGGCTACTGAAGTGTACGACGCTGAATTTTTTAATTACTAAGTGAACAGACCACAGTCATAAGGACGTTTTTCCACTATTAATTGTCTCTCACTTGTATGAAGCCGCAGACTAAACGGTTCTGACAAGTGCGAGATGTGTTTAGAACATACACACACACATCCGGATTTCTGTAAAGATTTGTGCAAGACGCAAGTCCCCTTCCAGAAAACGTGAGGTCAGAACTAGGGATGCACCGATCCGATACTGGTATCTGATTTTGGAGTCGATACTGGATTAAATACGATATCGGGTATCCGCTACAAATATCCGATAATGAACTGATACCAGTTTTGGCTCTCAACGCCTTAATACCACCTAGGGGCATGCTGTATGTCATTCTGAAGGGTAGAACCTGGAGAATTCAAACCTGGAGGTTTGAAGGTTCTAACCTTCGCAAATGTATTTTTGATCGCCGCTCAAAATTCTGAGGTTAGGAATAGCATGCTAATGCTAACAAACGCAATAGCATGCTAATGCTAACAAACTAATCAAGGCTGGGTCAGAAACTATGAATGAAATACCTAAAATAGCCTAATAAAATAAAATAACGACTGCTGAAGCCAAGTGTTTGTATTTAGAGATGCGGAAGTGCGCGCTGTGTTGTGTTGCCGTGTCAGCGTTAGCTGTGCTAGCGATAAGCTCTGAACAAGTTAATACTTTTTTCTTTCTTTTTGACTGTTTTCGCAAAAATGCCAAAAAAGCCTGCGGTAGAACCGACGACTGAGGAGGACTACGTAAGTCTCAGTCGAGTCACGGAGCTCATGGAGCAGCAGAGGGACATGTTCAGGGAGATAATTCAACAACAGCAGGAAAACTTCAAAGGATTTATAAAACTCATAATGGAATCAACAAACACCCGAATGGATTTACAGACTAAGGACATTCAAGAACTAAAAACAAGCCTGCAGTTCACGCAAGGTGAGGTGGACACGTTGAAAGAACATAATCTGAAACTCACGGAGCGCACAAACACTTTACAAACGGACTTTTACAAAGTATGTGACAATTTACACATCATCACGGACAAACTGGAGTATCTGGAGGGGCAGAGCCGCAGAAATAACCTGGTATTTGAGGGAGTGTTGGAGCCGCCTGGGGAGACCTGGGCCGACGCCGAGGAAAAGGTGAAAGAAATATTGAAGGAGAAGCTCCAGCTACATCACGCGGTGAAGGTGGAGAGGGCTCACCGCGTAGGGAAACCCGGCGGCGGGAGAGACTGGCCGAGACCCATCATCGCCAGACTACTGAGGTGGAAGGACCGTGAGGAAATCTTGCAGCGCGCTAAACAACTTAAAGGAACAAAAATCTTCATAAACGAGGACTACACCGAATCAATAAAAAGAAAACGTAAAGAACTGATGCCGGAGCTGAGAGCTGCACGAGAAAGGGGGGAGATCGCCTTCTTGCGATATGATAAACTTATTATACGTCCACGCAGCAGTACACCACATCCAGTATAAACACCGGGAAACACGTATGGATTTTGGTATGTAAAAGCACATAATCTCACATGTCTAGTAATACATACAGTTCTATAGGAAGCACCGACTTGGACTTTTCAATAAGGAGAATTGCTGAAGCAAACTCCCAGGATTTTACATTCTCTCAGTACGACCTACAGAACACTGAGCTCGACATCGACCCGGAAAATAACTTCTTTACTAGAGCTACCAATGACTGTCAATACTACACAGAGGATCTGTACAATAGTAAACTTAAGAACATTAAGGCATTCACTGTAATCCACTTCAATAGTCGAAGCCTCTATGCAAACTTTGACCACATCAAAAGCTTCTTAAAACAGTTTTCCACACCATTCAGTGTCATTCTAATCACAGAAACATGGATCAATAATGATAGAGAATTTGAGTTTTCTATTGATGGTTATGAATTTATAAGTATGAACAGAAAGAATAAGCATGGAGGGGGCGTAGCTATGTTTATAGACTCCAACTATAGTTACAAAGTAATGGAAAATAAGACAATGGTGGTGGATGATACACTTGAATGCCTTACTGTTGAAATTACAAGGCAAAAAAGAAAAATATTATTGTGAGTTCTATTTATAGAACACCTGGCTCTGATATAGATGTTTTTTCTAACTGGATGGAGGAGCACTTTTCAGGATTAAATCATAGTCATGTTTGTGGGGGGAGACCTCAACATCGATTTGTTAAACCCATATAAACATAAAAAGACGGACGAATTTATAAATACTTTATTCAGTATAGGTCTGTTTCCTCTAATCACTAAACCAAGTAGAATAACAACCCATAGTGCCACCTTGATTGATAACATTTTCTCAAATGAAATAGAAAATGATACAGTCAGCGGGTTAATTATAAATGATATTAGTGATCACCTTCCAGTTTTCGTTATGTATAAAAATGGATATGTAAAGGATGAAGAGAAAAACAAGTATTGGTTTAGAAGGGTAAAAACAGAGAAAACTATTGATGCATTTAAAAAGGAGCTTTTAGCTCAAGACTGGAGTATTGTGTACAGAGAGAATGACACGAATATGGCTTATGATGAGTTTACGCAAGTATTTCAAAAGGTATACGACAAAAACTGCCCAATGAAGAAATACTGTAAAAACAGAAAGTGTAAAGAAACACCATGGATGTCTAAAGGTTTACTAAATGCTTGCAAGAAAAAAAATAATCTTTACAAAAACTTTATAAATAACCGAACAAAAGAAGCTGAGGATAAATATAAGAAATATAAAAATAAACTGACAGGTATCATGAGAAAATGTAAACAGGATTATTATAATACATTGTTAGATAGCAATAAGAATAATATTAAAGGTTTATGGAATAGCTTAAATAGTATAATTAGAAATAAACCAAGAACGATTAATTATCCAAAATATTTCAAAGATGAGGATAACACGTTAAATAATATGAATGAAGTAGTCGAAACATTTAATAAATTCTTTGTAGATGTTGGACCAAACCTTGCTGCAAAAATTGCAAACGTTGAGAACTATAATTGTGAACTGATAGACACAAATCCTATGTCCCTGTTCCTCAATCCTGTGGAGGAAAAGGAGATACTGGACATTGTTAAAGGGTGTAAAAATAAGACCTCGACCGATTACCATGACATGGACATGAAAACTTTAAAAACTGTTATTGAAAGTATCTCTAAGCCGTTAACTTACATCTGTAACTTATCGTTACAAACTGGACAATTTCCTGATGGTATGAAAGTAGCAAAAGTGATTCCTCTGTTCAAGGCAGGAGATAAACATCTCTTTACAAACTATAGGCCTGTTTCCCTTTTACCGCAATTCTCTAAAATCTTAGAAAAGGTTTTTAACTCTAGACTCGACAGCTTTATTGAAAAGTGTAATTTACTCTCGGACAATCAGTTTGGTTTCAGGAACAATCACTCAACCTCACACGCGCTCTTTGATATAACTGAAGAAATAACTAATGCTGTAGATAACAAGAAATATGCAATAGGGTTATTTATTGACCTGAGTAAAGCGTTTGATACAATAAACTATGATATATTAATTAATAAACTAGAACATTATGGAATTAGGGGGGTAGCTCTACAGTGGGTTACCAGTTACTTAAAAAATAGAAAACAATGTGTGAAAATCGGTGATTATCAGTCGAGTTGTCGACAAATTGTCTGTGGTTTACCTCAAGGTTCTATTCTAGGCCCAAAATTGTTTAATATGTATATTAACGACATTTGTAAAACGTCTGAAGTACTTAAATTTATCTTGTTTGCTGACGATACAAATATTTTTGCATCAGGAGATGACTTACAGCAGCTGTGTCGGATTGTCAACTGGGAACTCAAAAGTGTCAATAAGTGGTTCAAACAAAATAAATTATCTCTAAATCTGAGTAAAAGCAAAATGATGATATTTGGCAACTGTAATTGCAATGCTCAGGAAGCAATTCAGATAGAGGGTGTTGTTATCGAGCGAGTGCATGAAATCAAATTCCTTGGTGTGATTATTGATGACAGAATTACTTGGAAATCTCACATTAAATATATATCTACGAAAATTTCTAGAAGCATTTCAGTAATTGCAAAAGCAAAGCACATTTTAAACATCAAAGCTCTACATACCTTATACTGTTCTCTGATTTTGCCCTACTTATATTATTGTACTGTGGTTTGGGGTAGTACTTATAAAAACACAGTTAAACCAATAATATTGTTGCAAAAAAGAGCTATCCGAGTAATTCATAAAGTTGGGTTTTTGGACCACACAAACTCATTATTTTTAAAATCAAAGATCTTGAAGTTTTGTGACATTGTTGAGTTCCAAACTGTACAGATGTTATTCAAAGCAAGGTATAAATTGTTACCAATCCAAATACAAAGAAGGTTCCAAGAACGTACTGGTTGTTATGATTTACGTGATGAATTAAACTTTAGGATTCAGAAACATAGCACAACTTTGAAAAGTTTTAGCCCAACAGTTAATGGTGTACAGTTGTGGAATAAACTGGAGATGGATTTGAAACGATGTCCAAACATTAACCTGTTCAAATATAAATACAAACAAAAGACTCTTGAAATATACAGACAAGAAGAAATGTGTTGCCACTAGGGGGAGCAGTGGGATCAATTATGTGTATTGTTTCCTCTATAATCTGGAAGAGTGTTGCTGCTTGGAACGGTTGTCATTCTATTGCTCAAATTCACAAATGGAGAATTAGGGTTGGCAGGTTATGGATCTGTTGAGAGGGACCCTCCCAACGGGCTCTAAACCTTGTCTTTTAATGCACCACTCAGCATAGGAACATATTCTACAAAATCAGCTGTTAGGGCAGCTGTGTGGGGGTTTGTTGATTGGGAGTTACTGCTCTCTTCAAATGGCCCGCTCTACACTCTGGCTTTTTAATGCACCACACTATGCAGGGCTACAGCATACTTCACATATAACTCAATTAAATAAATATATAATAATAATGATTATGAAAATTACACCCAAATTAAAATTATACTGAGAATGGTAATGACAACTGGGAAGTATCAAGATCTCGGAGTATAATACCTATTAATGTACCTTCATAACATAAAAGTAACTCTCGGTTATCAAGGGTAAAAATCTGAAAGAAATATATTAAGAATCACATTTTTATTTTATTTTGACTGCTTTGTACTAGACAGCGTACATGAAAAAAGATTGTTGTTGTAGCTGTGCGTTGTTTCAATTAATTGTATAAACAGTTCATATATTTTTTTTGTAAGTTTGTAAGTTGGTCTGTACGAATGTAGCTGCTTGAAATGTTTTGTAATGTTCTTTTTTTATTTATTTTATTGCACTTGGGGGTGGGCACTCATAAGCTTTTGCTTCAGCCCACTCCTTTTGAGCACTATGTGTACTGCTCAAATAAACAAATAAACTAAACTAGTTTAACAAATAACTAATCTAACATAGTTGTAATGATCAGTTGTGAGATGTTTATATTAATGTAACCTAAACCCTGTCATATAGCCCGCCTATTTAGTGCAGGGCTGCCAACTGTCACGCTTTCACCATGTGACACAGGCATTTGAGTGGCTTCACACGCTCAAAAAAAAAATGGGACTTTTTTGTCTGTGGGGCTCATTGAAGTAAATTAGGTGGGGCTCCTCTGGCGTGTGTCTTTCTAACGATCCCTCGCCTCTGATTGGACATTGTACCACTGAGCTCCGCCCTAATGTGTTCAGCTCGCATGTGATTGGCTGTGTGACCGGTAGCGGTATATTACGCATGGTACTGAACAACAACATGAGACACGTTTCCCTCGGTATTACAAAACAGCAGTTGGATAAACATACTGTGAGCTGTGCGTGTGGAGGGGACTGCAGAAGCCTTCAAACAGGGATGTGGACATTTTTACTGCAGATCGATGTAAGTACTGCTGAGCAGGCGACACTAACGTGTCCCCCCATTATCACAGATGTAAGAGATTGTCATATAAAGGGTGTGATGTTTTCTGGCAGATGAGAAACACTGCAAAGCAACAAAAAGCAAAGTTATTTTCATACAGCCCAGTTATGAGGTGGTTAGAGTAGCCAATGTACTCAACAACTGAGTACAACTTTGCAAGAAAATAATTTTACTCAATAAGAAGTAAGAAAATATGTTTAATATGATTGAATGTTTCATTTATTTCAAGGATAGCCCCATTGAGATGAACTATCTCTTTTTCATGGGGTTCCTCTAACAATACATTTTATATTTATAACCAATGTCATTTTTACAGTGCAGACATAAAACAACATACAAATCTGATGATTAATGTTGTACACAATGATTTGAGTTGTATTGTCTTTTTCTAGTTTACAATGGCTTTTTAGTTTATCTTTTATGTGCCTCTGATAGTTATTACATTGAATAATCATATTCAAAGTTTAATCAACAAACATGCTCTAACATACTGCAGGAGACGGGGAATAACATTTTCCAGATTTTTATGCTACTTGCTTTTTGTTGGTAATAATTGGAATGACTGACATCTGGCCCGCTCTACACTTTGGCTTTTTAATGCACCACACTATGCAGGGCTTGCAGCATACTTCCCATATAACTCAATTAAATAAATATATAATAATAATGATTATGGAAATTACACCCAAATTAAAATTATACTGAGAATGGTAATGACAACTGGAAAGTATCAAGATCTCAGATTATAATATCTATTAATGTACCTTCATAACATAAAAGTAACTCTCGGTTATCAAGGGTAAAAATCTGAAAGAAATATATTAAGGATCACATTTTTTTTTTTTTGACTGCTTTGTTCTAGACATCGTACATGAAACAAGATTGTTGTTGTAGCTGTGCGTTGCTTCAATTAATTGTATAAACAGTTCATATATTATTATTTTTTTTGGTAAGTTTGTAAGTTGGTCTGTATGAATGTAGCTGCTTGAAATGTTTTAAATGTTCTTTTTTTATTTATTTTATTGCACTTGGGGGTGGGCACTCATAAGCTTTTGCTTCAGCCCACTCCTTTTGAGCACTATGTGTACTGCTCAAATAAACAAATAAACTAAACTAAAAACTAAACAGGAGGGACATGACTAAAAACACTCAAATAGAAAAACAATGCCTAACATAAATGTTTTGAAAAGTAATGCCATGGTAAGTTTAAATATATATTTTTAATGGAATAATATAAAACGCGAGTCAAACTTTATCACTGACTTGAGTGCGGGGGATGTTTTAAACGTGTTTCTGAGCTGAGCTAAATCATACACTTGTTTTTGGCAATAGCTCAGGACCAACCAATGTCTCACTCCAAAGTTTGGTGAAAAGTTGGCAGCCCTGTTGGTGTAGAAAAGTCATCCTTGTTAAATGTTTATCAATAGAGATAATTGATCTGTAACATGACAATAAAATATGACTTTATTGATCTTACAATGGAGAAGAGTCAATTAAATTGTTCACTCAGAGAAAGCCACTTTTAAGAAAGTCTCTTGGTATCGGTAAATATCGGATATCGGCAAATACTTAAACCCCAGTATCGGTATTGGTAGTAAAAAAGCTCGATCGGTGCATCTCTAGTCAGGACCCAAATAAACATGTCAGCTACTTGATATCATTCAGCGACCTGTCTTTTCATGTTCTCTGCAACAAGAGGATTCTGCCACGGTCGAGAATGAGTGACTAATGGGCTTCTGTGGCGTGTTTTAAAATGGCAAGCATGTGTACAAGCGTGATATAAAAAAAGAGCCGCTGTTTAGCCTGCCATATTCCAACTAACCTCTGCATGCGCTGATCTAGAGACACCAGACTGCAGGCACTAAACGAATACTTGTTATCACATCCGCCCTCAGCGCGGCCATGTTTTAAATGCAGCCTGCACAAACCAATCCAGACTTGCTTTGGGATTGACACCTTTTTTTTTTCTTCCACCGTCTGGAGAAATGGCGTCAGTGCTGCAGGGAATCGATGCCCTTCTGTGATTATAAAGACCCATGAGGTTGCTCTCCCTCCCTCCTCCCACATTATTTCATATTTTGTGCAAAGGAATTTCATGCCCCCTCCCCCCCTTCCTTTCAGTCAATTTTTTAATATTGGCCTGCTGCTTGCTGCTGTGAGGAGCCAGGGCAGAGTTTTGGACTCCCTTGACTGACTGCCAAATGGAACAATCGCCTCCGATCCATCAGAGGCTGTTGCCAGAGTGCTAACAAAGACATTCCTTCCTTCATCATCATCTTCATCAGCTCTCATCCCTCATCCAGCTCTCTCTCTCCTGCGCTCGGAGCAATAGCAGGCAGATCGTCTCTTCTCACTCTTCGTGCTCATGGCTTGAAGGGACATATTCAAATAAGCTGTGTCAGCCACTTGGAGAAAAAAGAGCTGCATTCTTCTTATTTCTCTAGACAACAGGGTAATTTTAATCGTTATTTGATGTATTTGAACATCGGTAAGAGGAATGGTGGTTGTATGCTGCCCTGTTATCATATCTAAATTAGGTCAAATGAGTGTCTAAAGTAGGTCTGAGCTTAAATAATGTCCAAACCAGCACTAAACTTGTACAAAATCATGTCTCACACTTGCAGTATCGTGCAAAATCGTCTTATTTGTATGTGCTCTAAATCATGCCATAACATCGTTCCCTTGTTAGCTATAAACCTGGGGTAGTATTTCACTTTTGAGCAATCCTGTTCACTTTGTTTCTTCTTCTATTGCAACCCAGCGCTGCAGTGACATGCGAGTTTTAGCACACTCTACAGATTCCCCACTTTATCTTAAGTGATAAAAAACAAAACAAAGATTATCCTTACCATGTAATCCACTGGTGTTAGTGCGTTTCTTTTAGTGTTTAAATAGACCTATGCTGTGTGTGCTCTTTCGTCTGCTTCTGTGGGGCATTGGGACTAATTAAAAATGATTATATCTGTCAATCACTACACATTAATGAGCTCAATGTCGGTGATGCGGGGCTAATATGAAACTACCACCTTTTCTGTTCTTTAAATGTGTGAAACGTTAATACACATTAATAAGATTGGGGAATTACTTTTGATATAGAAAATGACTTTAAAAACAACCAAAATAGCCGCCTTTGCTTTTTCAAACATGACAGGACTTCTAGCCCATTCATACCAGCCTCCCCTTTCCTGAGTTCTACGAGCCAAGCAATAGCTATCACCTCTTCTCCATTGCCAAACACTCTCCCCGCTCATAACTGCTGTTTAAATGCCTGCCTCTTTTGTTGTCCTGTGCAAAGAGCCACTCAAGTTATGAAATTTTAATGAGACAACACGGGGGATGTCATTGAGCGGAGGTGGCATTGTCCTGACTGCCGGCCCCGCCGCCTCTCATCGCACCTCTTCTCCTCCTCGCTCCCGGCTGATAAAAATACACTGGGCACAGAGATGCCCTTTGCTGAATCTGTTTGCGACAACATTGGAAAGCACAGCTTGTTATTGTCCTGGCTTTTTCTGCTGCACTTTCAAATGGAAAAGTGTAACATTTCTGACGGATGTCCAGAAGCTTGAAGCCACCTCCGGCCGTCTCTGAGTAATTTGGCACTTGCATTGTTTGTCTTCCTGGTAGAGATAGAGTTTGAAGAGCGAATGTAATGGACAATAGCCGCCCGTTGTTTTGTTGGAAATTAGTTGGGATAGCAGCTAACTATTTACGCTCGGGTCCCTCCAACTTTCACGGCTTGAGAAAATGGGCAGTAGAGCTTAAACTACTGGATCACCACTATGGCTTGCAGCTAAAACTCTGACTATATAGGTTAAGATTGACGTTTTAAGTGAATTCATTGCATGTTTTTTTTAACAAGTGCCATTTCATTTGATGTGTTAGAAGCAGAAAACGTGTGACAATTTGTGTAGATTTAAGAAGGGTGGGCTGGGTCTGAGCATCTTTAAAACCGATTTTGTGAGTCTGCAAAATTTGTCAAAATTGGTCATGTCGGTATTTAATACCGACATGACCAATTTTGACAAATTTTGTCAAAAGTCAAACAGTTGCAAACTTTACAAAAGCGGCGTTTTTGTCTTTTTGTAGACTTTGTTCCTGTTAAGAAATTGACCCTCAGCTTTTGGTTGGCTGAGGTTGACATGTTTGGGTCAGTGGGCAACAGTAATGTAGTGTTTGGGGACCCATCTCCAGATGTAGGATCTTAATCAGGGGGTCCTAGCTGGAGGAAGTGCCTAGCCTATGTTTTTGGGTGGGGAAATGTGTGTGGTGTGACGTAGCAGACAATAAATTGATGTTGGTTCGGTCATTGCTCAAATAAATAATGCATGAAACAAGGCTCCTGAGAACTCTTTGTTCATACTTCATTCCTGCCGCGCAAATAATGGACTATTTCGTTTTTTTTGGTCAGAATGTTTACTCTCCTGTTCACAAGCCGCCGACTGAGGTGCTTTTTATTTGGTGTAAAATGAATCCAGTTTGAGCATTTGAAAGTTCAGAGCGAGCCTTGAACCTGTCTCGCCAAAGACGCACAGCCTCAGGATAAAAGTCTCTGCTGAATCACAACATATTGATGGGTTTGTTGTGGTTTCATTTTTAACTTGTGCTCTCCCTTTATAGTCTGGACATCCATTTCTTTTTCCTTTTTCTGACATGTACAAAGTATTCGTGTAGCTCCCATCAGTTGTGTTTTCAAGGGGTGGAACAAATGGGAGTAGATTAAACCATAAGTCAGTCCAGCTGGAAAGATGCTGTTTTCTCGTGGTGCTTGGGCGTATCATTTCCCCACATTGTTACACATTCAAATGAATATCACTGTACTATTACCAACATCATTACTGCAGTATTTTACAAACCGACTTCAGCACAGTAAGCTCAATTATAGCAATTTGAAGAAACACCAAACAAACACTGAAGCTTTACACATGTTATGTTGTCATTTGTTTTTGTCTAAGCTGTGTTTGCTACAAATGTGCAAATCTCAGCCCGATAAATAGCCTCAGTGATTTTGCGTTACGGTGACTATTTACTGTGATATAGATACCACTGTGTTACCTAGTATTGCAATAACTCATTTTGTAATATATTGTGCAGCCTTTATATTAATACTATTTTAAAAGGTGATCATAGATGCTGGGCTAGTTTACTCAGGTTTAGTACAATTGTTTTGACATAATGATTTAAATGAAAGTACATTGATTACCGTCTTTCCCGGACTATAAGTCACTCCGGAGTATAAGTTGCATCAGTCTTGCCAATTACCTGGGCATGGAGGCGTAACTGCACCGTTTACAAACCTCTCCTGGCAGCACGTTGTTCAAGCTCTGATTTGCAAACTGGTTCCTCTGGCTGTAGTTAGCTTTTAGCCCACGATTAGCTTGTTTTGTTTTCTTCATTGCAGTAAGAGTAACCTCCACTTTTCGCCTTTCCCTCACTAGTTTCTTTCTCACTCCAAAATGTTCTTTCTGCTGCTCGATTTACTGTTTTTCAAATCTTCAGTGGTACAGGAGTAGCAGATACTGGTACACAAGCCTAGAGTGCTCTCTAGCGGCTGTTATATATTTTTATATACAAGTCGCACCTGAGTATAAGTCACACTCCCAGCCAAACTATGAAAAAAGTGCGACTTATAGTCCGAAAAATACGGTATATAGAAAGAGTAACTTAATACTTTCATGTTTACAATTACATTTGTGGGTTACACTTAGATTTTTTTTTTTAAATCAATATAAAGCTACTTTAGCATTGAAACAGTGCTATGAACCTAATGCATTGTCATTATTTGTCTCCACAGTGCCAGCCGCCTTGGCCCTGGACCCCATCACTGCTCACCAAAGACTCATCCTCTCGGACGACTGCACCATCGTGGCCTACGGCAACCTGCATCCTCAGCCGCTCCAGGACTCGCCGCGCCGCTTCGACGTGGAGGTGTCCGTCCTGGGCGCGGAGGGTGTCAGTTCGGGCGTGCACTACTGGGAGGTCATGGTGTCAGAGAAGACCCAGTGGATGATTGGGGTGGCTAACGAAACGGTTAGCCGCAAAGGGAGCATCCAAATCCAGCCGAGCCGAGGGTTCTACTGCATTGTGATGCATGATGGGAACCAGTACAGCGCCTGCACAGAGCCTTGGACCCGGCTCAACGTCAAGTCCAAGCTGGAGAAAGTCGGGGTCTACCTGGACTACCCAAAAGGTCTACTAATCTTCTATAATGCTGATGATATGTCCTGGCTTTATACCTACCGCGAGAAATTCCCTGCCAAGGTTTTCCCGTACTTTAGTCCAGGCCAGAGCCACGCCAATGGGAAAAACGTACAGCCGCTTCGAATAAATACGGTTCGTCTTTAAAGGTCAACAAAAACTGGCAAGATACGGATATTGACCAGACAGAGAAATTTACAGAATTTATCGGAAGTGTGTAATTGGGTGTTCATTTGATGATTTTGGTGTTTAAAGTTGTGCTTGATGTTGCCTCTCGATCCTGTGCTCTTACTTTGTTTAATCAAACAGACCTGGGAGTTATTCCATTGCTATTGAAGTGAGCAGATAGACAATGCGGAGATAAGTAGTCATTTCATCTGTAGTGATATGGTACAGGCCTGGTTAATCTCGTTTCAACTTTACATTTTAAATGTAAGATTACTTATGTAAGATTAGAGGCTAACTGTAAGGACACCAATGACTTAACCTTTATATATTTACAAGACAACCTGTGCTGTGCAAATTGTTAATTAAAAAATTAAAAATGTAGGCAGAATACACTTGCAAAGTAGCAAGTTAATTGCTACTTTTCCCTCATAAATGTTGCAAGTTAATTGCAACATTTTCCCTCATAAAAAACAGATGTTTGAGAACTACTGCATATTTTCTCGCTCTCCCCCCTAAAACACAATATTTCAATACTGTAGATTTCATACCTAATATAAAATCTCAAAATCGTTTGCCATTGCTGTCTTGTCAGAATCACACATCTCCTGACTAGACCTGTACCATATTCCCCAGTCATTGAGGGTCACTGGGAGTCTCTAGTGAGGTCTGTGAAGTGTGAAAATCCTCTCATTTAAAAGTGTGTCCCAGGCCAGTCTTGCACACTCCCAGGGATATCACCACTCTCTTAAATGGATCTAGTATCTGACTTTATGAACTGAAATCTCCTGTCCCCTCGTCGTGCTGTACAGTCGGCTCATTGCTGTTTTGTGGAATGTGATTGACGAAGCTCAACCCCTTTTCCATAGACACTTTTTCTCCAGCAAAAAGTATATGTCCCAGACTTGTCAAAAACTGTCTTTTTTTTTGGCACCAAGACTTCAAGTTATTCCCCGTCCAAGAAATGCAATGATTAGCTTTTACATGCCACCTAAAATAGACAATTCACTCCCACAAATTTAGTGCCCACTGCCGGTTTATTTAGAGGTGAAGAATGTCTCCTATTGCTGCTACAGGTGGAGAAGGGACCTGCATGTTTGTACATATGAAGAAAGAAGTTGGTTTATTAAGTGTGTGTTGCAAATTAATGTAAAGTTTAACATATTTCTGTTTTGTTAGCCACATGAGATACGCCACAATAATTAGCCCTGGCTACACGTGTGTTTAATATGGTTTATTTGTGGAATTTCCTCCCTCACTGGGACACCAAGCAAATACTAGCGCAAGCGATGCTCGAAAATAAATGTTTTGTACTTAATAATTGGGTCTAAACAAGTGTATATTAGGGCACCCAAAACAAACTGTTTAAGTGCAATCAAAAATATTAGTTTCATCTTATATATATTTCTCAGTTACACCATTTTAATATAATAAAAATTTTTAATAGATACATTTTGAAAGTTTTTGAAAAAAACGAAAATTAAAAAATGCTATCAATTTCTGGCAAAGGCTCATGTTTGGGCCCTAAACCACCAGTTCAGAACCACCGTGGTACAAAACATTTGTATACAATACATGTATAACAGTTATAAGATTGATTCTGATTTTATTCCACCCATATCTCTAAATCGGAAGTGACATTTGGCTATCAGTGCAACACGGTTTTTTCACTTTTTACACTGTAAACACAATTTGAAAATATCTTATTTTTGACAAAAAGTTGGTACAAGCCGTTGAAATGTCTTGCACATATTCCCCGGTATCCCCTGAGCCACTACAAGTTAATTCTGAAATGATCCATACACACGCGTAGCTTGGGTTTGAAAGCCAGTTATTACTGAAAATATTTCTGATGAATGTTCTCGTGACCAACTTTTATTTTGCTGAAAATCCTATTGCTTAAATAAGTGGGGCTGTGTTTGTGTTTGAGGAAGTAGCAATAAAAAAGGGAATTGGATGTACTGCATGTGCTTTTACTTAATTCTTTGCCATTCCAGTGAAAGGTGTCGGCGATCTTGCTAAGTCCACTCTTAAGAGGCCGCTGTCTTTGGACATGGAACTCAGTGTGGTCTGTTAATTTGCGTGTCATAAATCTCCCCTGGCCCCAAAAGCACATTTTAAAGATTGTACTTCCAGAGGAGAACAGGTGTTGGTCCCACTTTGCCCACTTTCTTTGTAACATGTCTTTGTTAAATATAGTAATTGGGACAGTGCCCTTATCTAGTGGGAAATTGTCTGTCTGCACTACAGCAAAGCATTTTTAAATGCGCCTGCTCTTTAAGTTGCACATTTGTTACAGTTGTTAATAAGAGATGCGGCACCTGGGAATATTTTGTACTTTACCCATTTAGACACGAAAGTGTCACATTTTGCAAGAGTAAACCTGTTTAAAAATGCATAGATCTATAAATGGTGATCTGAATCAAAAGGTTTTAGTTTCTGGCCTCTTGTGGTTGGAGTTGGTATTGGCCCTAACGCGCAATGATACATAGTGTTGATGCAAATCATCAACAAATGACCTTTTATTTAAAAAAAAAACTGTTTAAAGCCACACTGCGGAACATTAAAGATTACTGTATATGTTGCTACACCAGAAGAGTAACTCGACAAATCCGGCAGCTAAACTTCAACAATGGTATTTTTGCAGGGGATATCAAAATAATGAATATGGTTTGAGTTTTTAAACCCTATTAGACAACTCATTGTCACTTCTCCATGGAGACGAGATGGTGATGTCCCGTTCTCTGCAAAGCTCCGAGGTCTGAAAAGAGTCAGTAGGAAGGCATATGAATAAATAATAAAAACACCCACAATGAAACAAATCCTTGTATTTACTCCATTTAATAAGTGAAATGCTACGCAGTGTGGCTTTAAGTTATGTTACATTGACATTTGACAAAATAAATGCAAACATTATTTCTCTAGCTTTGATGGTAACGGCTGTTGAGACGTGACAAATGGCTTGACAATTTGACCAGTTTTGACAATCAACATATCAAGGTATTTCTCTTGTTTTTCTTAATTTTGAATGTTTGCATTTGTAAGGCCAACCTGCAGGTGGGAATATATTTTTTTTTAAACATGTGACTTTAGCTGTCGTGCTGCCCATTGACTTGATACGAAGGAGAAAAGGGGTGAACTAGTGGGCTACTTTGGGCTGGTGACGGACGTAGTGAATAAACTATGGTAATATTAACTTTGACACTTTTAATGATTCTGATGATTGTGTTGTGTGGTGTGTGGACTCTCTGGTGCACCTGCTGCTGGAGGTTTGTTGGAAATGTTTTAATGTAAAATAAAGGACCAATTATAAAGTTATCGGTGTGTTGACTTCATTTTTCATACACCATGCATCAAATCCCATAAATCTCAGGTTTACAACTTTTACAATATTCAGCAGCTCGTGTCCTGATGAAGACCAGGAGGCGGGACCACATTACACCGGTTTTAGAGTCGCTGCATTGGCTCCCCGTGTGTTTCAGGATCGATTTTAAAGTTCTTTTAATGGTTTTTAAATGTCTTAATGGTCTTGGTCCTTCTTATCTTTCAGAATTGATTTTACCATATGAGCCTTCGCGGTCCCTTCGCTCCTCCGGCAGGGGTCTCCTAGTTATTCCTAAAGTCAACCGAAACACTTTCCAATATTATGGCCCTCGCCTCTGGAACGACCTGAGGAGGAGCTCAGGACCGCAGAGAACGTTCAAGTTTTTAAGAGCAGGCTCAAGGCCCACCTTTTTAGCTTAGCTTTGAACTAATATTTACTTATAGTAACCTTATTTACCGGTTTTAGTTCTATTATTTCTTTAGTTTCCCTCTTTTTATCCTGTGCTATTTCACGCACAGTTTTAGCTGTTTTTAATGTATCTCTTATTAAATATAAATTTATTTTTTGTGTGTGTGTGTGTGTGTGTGTGTGTGTATATATATATATATTATATATATATAATTTTTATTTTATTTATCTATTTTTTTTTTTTTTTTTTATGTTCTCCTAGTGGTTCCTCTGAGGGAGCCCTCTGCCCCAGGAGTGCTGGTTGGCTGCGGCTGTGCCCGGCGCTCTCCTGGGGGTGCCTGGATGGAGATAGGACGTCTCTCCTACACCTACTCCGGGCCCCCTGAGTTGGCGCTCTGTGGCTGTGGCCGACGGGCTGCTCCTGGTGCAGACGGCTCCTTGGATGATGTTTCCTCTTTCGGTCTATCTGTACCCAGCCTTACATTCTCAACTCTATGTCCATTTTTATTTAAGACTTTTAACTGCTGGGTGTCTGTACGTATATGTGTCTGTGTGTGCGGGTGGGGTGGTGGGGTTGTAGTTATTTATGTATATTTACTGGTGGGGACGATTTTTATGATTTTTAAGCACTGTAAAGCACTTTGTGTTACATTTTGTATGAAAAGCGCATTATAAATAAAGTTTGATTTGATTTGATAAATACCTGCGTGTTCTATCTAATCCACCACTAAACTGACAAGCTTTGATTTGAAGGAGAAATGGTGACGCTCAATTTATTTTTATGTATTTGCTGTCGGAAGGTTGGCTTCATCAATAAATTGTATCTCTTGTTGGAGAAAGCCGGACTACCCATAGATATCTTTCACTGACATTTTACAAGCAAATTATTGACCATTTGGCAAGCCACTTTCTTAACATGACACGTCTTTTAATGTACTGACGTTGAACCTATAGCTAGACCATTAGGTAAGCTGTAAAGTACTGTGTCTGTGTTGTGTGTCAAAACATCTCTCATTCTGTGGAGACACTAAAGGAGATTAGAAGAAGAGCTTTATTTGTATAGCGCCTTTCACAGACATGGTCACAAAGCGCTTTTACATGAGACCATTTTACATTTACTCCACACACGGTGGTGTTAAGCTACCTTGGTAGCTTCAGTTTCCCCTGGGGGAGACTGACAGAAGATTAGTGGCTACAGTATTGATTTTCTTCATACTGTGGCCTAAATAATGAAAATGCCTATCATGTACTCAGGCAGAAACGTGAGATATGGATGTAATGTAAACGTACATTTCGCAGAGTGACCAAGTAGAGCTTGGCTTCTGCTTGTCGATATCTGCTTCTCAGTTTCATGCCATGCCATAAATGTGTAAACATGTTTAAACCCACTAAGAGGCACGTGTAAGGAGGGAGGTTGAGCATTTAATGGATTGATACACTTTGTGCTGATTTTCGTAAATGAGACCTGTGACAGACACACAAGAAAGACCTTATCCACATTTTGGCAGATTCTCTAAAATCTGCCATCACAAAGGTAGACCTCAATAATCCCTTTTGTTTACAGTTTTTTTTTCTTTTGTGTTACTCCTCTTACAGGTTAGACTAATTTTCTCTGAGCAATGTTAACATACTTAAGAACATAATAATATTCCTTAACATTTCTTGTGATGGGTATCATTGATCATTGGCCACATGATGTAAAAACAGAGAATTTTCCTAACTGTTGCCATGGACGCATACTATACCAAATAACACTCATTCAGATATTTTTATTTTTTCTCCCACAGTTCAGTAAAGTTGAGTCTTGTTGCATCATGGTTACAACAAATAGCTATAGCCGCTGTAGCTCCTGTCTGTTCAGCGCAAACCCCCAGGACACAGTGCTGCAGTCAGGGCTCTCGCCTCTGTACTTGGACCCATGATGGACATCCTTATGCCAAAGAGAAGATGTCTGTCCTGTAATAGTCCCTTGTTTCCTCGGGGGGAAGTGTTCATTTAAAAGCCTGTCCTCTGATATCCCTTGTATCTGATGGCACTATTGCCCTCCGGAGACGAGCCCTGACGGTAATGTAAAAAGGGAAGCATTAAGATCATACGTATCCAAGGGAAATGGTCAAGTCTTTCATATTAAGTAAGTAAGTAGCGCTGTTCGCTATTTCACTAAAAAACCCCGGGTCCCAAAGGTCTAAGACTGTGGGGTTTCATTTCATGCCTGGTCCAACTGACTGAATGCAGTTTCATCCGCCAGGCTGCCAGGAAACTGAACTCTCCCCTTTTCTGCTGTCCTCTATTGTGTACATACAGGTTGTGTAAGGATGACTGACAGTAAAGCAAACAGAGATGGACAGACATGGTTTCAAAAAGTTTAATTTTGTCTATTGTAGCCAGCCCCTTTAATGTAAGATCTGTAGCTCGTGGGTGGGCTGATATTTAACACCACACGACATGGGAAAGGATCTTTTATGGCTCGGATGCCACACGGTACGCTCTGAAGTGTGCTCAGAATAGCAACGACTTCTCCCTGAGGAAAGCTAAAGCAACCCAGACATTTCCCCTTCATGTCGTCAGCCGCCCATCGAATCCTCAAACCTCTTCATTCATTAAAAACGGCCTCTCCGTTTGCACTTCTCTAATCTTGTATTATAGGGCAGGGCAGGCTTAGGGCCCACTATCTGCTTAACGGACTTTCCCGAGTTTTAACCTTTTAAAAAACTGTTTTATTTGACTGATTGACTGAATTACTCCTAGAAAGCTCAAAATACAAGGCACAGCAACAATTGAATGCAGTTCAAAATTGTGAAATTTACTTCAATCAATAAGTTGGACCTACTTGTGTTGCAACTGGCCTGAGACGTGGCTGTCATTCTGTGCCTAAGGCTGCACCATACACACGCTCATACAGACTCATTCATACATGGATGAGTTTGAAACAAAACTCAATACAAAACTTCATCATTTCAAGCCTTAACTCTTGTGTCAAAAAATACAACACTTTAGTGGCATTAAAAACCACAGTGATATACAGTGCCTTGCGAAAGTACTAATAGACATTGAACTTTTGCACATTTTGTCATATTTACAACCATAAACGTAAAGATTTTATTTTGAATATTTTACTGAAAGTTCACACACAAGTAACAGACACAACTGTGAAGTGAAAGCAAAATGATACATGATTCTGTTATTTAAAAAAAAATAGAAAACCGAAAAGTGGGGTGTCAAAGCCCCTTCATCCACATTGTAGCTGTGTCCTCCATATGACTTCTAGCGAACTTCAAACGGGATTTCTTATGGCCTCCTTTCAATAATGGCTTTCTTCTTGCCACTCGTCCATGAAGGCCAAATTTGAGTACGACTTATAGTTGTCCCATGTACAGATTCCCCCAGCTCAGCGGCAGTACGTCGCAGCTCCTCCAGAGTTATCTTGGGGCACTTGGTTGCATTTCTGACCAGTGCTCTCTTTGTTTGGTCTGTTAGTTTAGGTGGACGGCCGTGTCTTGGTAAGTTCCCAGTGGTGCTATACCCTTTCCATTTCTGAATGATGGCTTGAACAGTGCTCCGTGAGATGTTCAAATCTTTGTATAACTTGACGCTGCTTTAAACTTCTCCACAGCTTTATCCCTGACCTCTCTGGTGTGCTCCTTGGCCTTCATGATGTTGCTTAGTGACCAATACACTCTGACCATAGCTCTGAGGCCCTCACAGAACAGCTGGAATTATACTGAGAGTAGATTACGCACAGGTGGCCTCTATTTAATGGTTAGGGCAAGGTGTGAACGTTCTGCAGTCATTAGGAATGTTATAAAGGCAATTTAATGCACTCAGAAAATGCTGTATGAATACTTATGCACGCCCCACTTTTCATTTTTCTATTTTTTGTAAAATAACAGAATCATGTATCATTTTGCCTTCACTTCACAGTTGTCTGTTACTTGTGTGTGAACTTTCAGGAAAAAATTCAAAATAAAATCTTTACGTTTAGGGTTGTAGACATGACAAAATGTGCAAAGGTTCAAGGTGTATTAGTACTTTCGCAGGGCACTGTACTATTTGACACTGATTCAATGGCAACGCTCTCTTTGTTCTGGCCAAATGCTGTCCACAAAGGACAACAAACTCGAAGATACAGGCTAAGTAGCACAACACATGGATCAGACTGATACAGGAGAGGAATCAAACGAGTGCAGTTTTGTTTGTTTTTAGTTTTGGAAGTTAGGATATGTTTTGTACATTGTAAATTGCAGAAATATCTGTCAGTCTCATCCAATAAGAAATCAGAATTAGCACTAAGAACTTCTTACAAACATTCACTTTAAATTTACTCCATCAAAAGCTTTTTCAGAAAGGTTTTAAAAAAATTAAAATTTTCATACACCTTTCATAGCCAAGCGATTAATCGATTTATCGTAAAAATGTATTACCAAAATAATCGTTAGTTGCAGCTCTGTTTTACGTCTGTTTCCTCTCACGGCACACATCTTAAAAGTGTGTTACATTTGTCTGTCCTGATGATACATTTTCATAATTTTTAAATGTATAAAGTTGGGCAGCAAATATGCCAAAGCAAAAAATGCATTAGGCTAAATTTTATTTGTATTTTTTCCGCACACAAACATACACATACAATTGAGCAGAGGCCTGTACTCTTCTTCTGTAGCCTTCATATTGATATTGACTTCCCTGTTTTAATCCGGAGTTCTCAGTTCTCGAGTTGCTGTTGTACCTGTCATTACACGCACTTCTCTTTGAAACTGTCGCTTCAAAGGTGAGCTGACGTAAATGTAAACTTTTGCACACAAAAAACTAAAAGCCCCCCCGTCCTTCTCCAGTTACACGTGGCGAAATATCAATCGTTTCAGAAGCTTTGAGCTCTTTAGTCAATCACGTTTCTCATGAGTGACAGTCAGGCAGAGACGCTGTACAGGTGCGCCCTCTAGTGTTCACATGCATTTGTATTTATTTTTTTAGACGTGTAGAACATTTAAAGCTACGTTTAAATTGTTCCTTTTTGACTTCCTAACTTTAGCAAGCTCATCAATGTAGATACAGATGTGCTCCAGTATTTTTTATTTATTTATTTAGCTTAGAAAATCCAATGCTGTCAAGCTCATATTTTGTCCCTGAAGCCTATAACGTGATATCACATTTGGTCGACACCATATAATAGAACGACAGGCTTTAGGCTTTAGTTGTGTCGCGTCCTTCTTGGCTTTCTTGAAGTGTCCTTGGGCAAGACACTTAACCCAACTTGTCCTGAAGTGACATTGCTGATGATCAGTTTGGTGCAAAAGCAGACTCTTGATACAATAAATCTCAATACACATTAGTAATAAAACTGTAGGCATTGTGTTATGAATTTTAATTATAATATTATTGTAGTCATGTTGAATAATCCTGGGACTGGTAATACCTTTTTAAAGAGAAAAGTCAAGTATTTTCAGCAATCTGCTTAAATGTAAGATTAATAAAAGGTACACAATCTTACAAAATATAGGAACTTTATTTTATGTATAAGGCACAAATCAACTGGTTTCAAGTAAAGCCACAAGTACCTGAGAACAACGCTTTATCTGTTATTGTAGTTCTTAGTTTGATATAGCACTATTCTTTACAGCACAGTAGCAGCATGGCAATAGGATAGAAGAAGACGAATGGTCACAAAAAGGATAATAATGACAATGAAATAATAATGGAATAATAATGATGAAAAAAAGTGCCCAAACCCAACCTACGAAGCATAAAGACTGTAAAGTACCAGGAAACAGGATTAATATATTTTGGTAATAATATACAAAGAGGACTGGGGGAAAACCCCCACATTTCTCCATTCTCACTTTTTAGTTTCTATTCCTGTGTTATTTATATGCTGTAAAGTACAAGACATCTGGATTCAGTCAACAAACAATCATGTTGTGACTAAATATACAGTTAACAAACACTTAACCTATTAAGGAATTGTATATTCTATTTGTATCATTAATAAAACATTTGCAAAGCTTTCCAGATCATGTAAGCACCTAAAGAGATGGGGTATCTGTGGCCAAAGGCCATTCCTGTATCAGGTTAGAGTTAGGAAAAGGGTTTTGGGCTAGATGTTTGATAGAGTCTAAACATATTTATGGTCTATGTAATGACATCCATCGTTATTTGTGCTTATAAGTAATTATCAAATGATTAGGGGTATTTTTGTAACTGTTTTATAATTGTTGTATGAATTATTTACCTTTTCTCTACAATTGGCAACAATTTGTAACTACGGCAAGAAAAGAGAGAAACAAAGCACCTTAATGCGCGATGATTTACTTTGAGTGTAGTAATAGAATGTGCACTGTAGCTTGACAACCACTGTTCAAAGTGCTGTGTGAACTTCTATGCAAGCTTTTGTAAGGCACAATCGTGTGGAATACCTTTTGTAACAGAGAAACCCATTCAGTAGTTTGCACAACAATTGAAAACAAAGAAACAAGACGAGGGAGAATGCCACCTCCAAACACGATCAACCTTATTGCACAATGCTGTTTGCTTAGTAGATCCATTGTGGGTTGACAAATTCAAACAGAGGTGCGCAATGTGAGTCTTTTGAAGCAGCACGTCAGGGCCTGCCTGCTCAGCACCTTCAGCTGTTTGCACATATTACCGCCCATTTACACTGATACAAACCGGCGCTGACAGGCTGAGCTGCTGCCATGGAACTCACTGCCCTGTCAGAGGAAATATACTGATGTCTCACAATAACATTGTGACCTGCCTCTTTTTATTCAGCCCACACTTGCTGTATTATCTTTTGATTGATGACTGACGTTCAGTGCTTGCCCGAAACTTTAGTGTGGTAAGTTGATCCGACAATATCTACTATACAATTATAGGATGTCAATTTCCTTATTGTGTCAATTTCCTTCTCTGCTCTTGCAAAATTTCACATGGCCCTGGGAAAAAGGAAGATGATGATGCATGATACTGTTAGCCATCTTCAAGAACTCCCTGGCTGCATCGATTCAATGGACTTTGCTATGCATCATCCTGATTGCCTGAGAATTTCTGTTTACTCTTTCGTAAATGTAACAAACGGTACCACTCCCCGCCTTTGATGGTTAATCCATGTCTTGCTCATTGGAGGCCGAGGGGATGATACAAAGTTACAGACACTGTACAGAAAGGCAAACAACTTAACTGGCCAGGCTAAAGTGCTCTGACAACTTTAGAAAAGAGTAGACCAGTCAGTCTTTGTCCGCATCAAGAAAGGCATCTTGATTGGTATGAAATTGCCCGAGGGTCAAAATCTAAGACCTCTCTAAAGTTTAAATTATGTCCGTGGTATGATAAGGCACAACACTTCTCAATAATCCAAAATACTTAATACTCCACTGCAGTGATTTTTCCACTGAGCTGATGAGATGAACATTCACACTGAGGTTGAGGGGAAGCACTAACATGGCGAGCACGCACACGACCCCTATCATTATGTCCGCCCCGGGGCAGGGAAACACCCGGCCATTTCCACTTTGAGGCCCTTCTGATTGTCTTCCTTCTGTTAATGTCAAAGGGTTAACTTTCTCGGTTCTATTATCGTTGTCTTGTACAGTGTTTTTTTCTGGCTTTGCGCACCCAGGGCAGAGTTCCACATCCCTTTTGGCAAACACCTGGACCATACAGCAGTTTTGAAACGACACAGCTTCAACATCTGAGCTTTTGGGTTGAAATATGGAACATTTTCTGCATAAAAGGCAAATGCTTAGGATAATGGCAGAGGCAATAAATATTGAGGCCATAAGCCAACACGGGTGTAGAAACCTCATCATGGGGCTGTAAATGTTCGGCAAACAGGTTAATAGAGAATCAGTGGAGTACAAACACGCAGCCGTCCAGACCTCCTCTAGTTTCCATCTCCACCGGATGTTAAGAGTCCCGAATGTCCACAGGGACAAGCAACAGAGGTATGCAATGATATGGTATCCCAAAAATGGCTTCTTTTCTGTTTCGTCCACACTTTTGGTTGTATCGATTAGATCGGTCGTTTGGGGATTATTAGCAGCTTGTTGTTGCAGAAGTTGAATGAACGTGTCTACGATAACAGCCGGTAAAATGAGGAGGAAGACCGCGGCGTACGTGTGAGAGATGAAGATCAGGGACCGTAGAGCTACAGCGTCACCAGTAGAGGGCACCACGATCTGCCAGCGATCCAAGATCAGCAAGACACTGAGGAAAACTGTGGAAGAAAAGATGATATTTAGTCGGGTCCATAGACTGTAAAATTAAGAATGAACTTGTGGCCTACTGCTTCCTGTAACCCTAAGGAAATGGCGGCTGGCTCCGGAAATGATTCTTCACTGACATTTTTTTTAATTGAACACAGAATCAGAATCAGAATCAGAATTCGTTTTATTGCCAAGGTTTACAAACTAGGAATTTTACTTGGTGCAAACGTGCGACATAAAACATATAACACAGAATTAAGATAAAAAATAAGCTAAGAACGTTAAACTATAAGGCTATAAGGGCATGCATAAAATAAAAAATATTAAATAAATAAGATAAAATAAAGTGACATATGTTAAGACAACAACAATTTGACAATGAACAACAGCGGTTGTATATATAGATGTTTTGGCATTTAAAGTGGTATTAAGTGTTTAAAGTGATAAAGTGACAGCAGCGGGTCTAAGTGTGGACACACCGCACAGTGCAAGTGCAGATACATCCATGACTCTGTAACTGAGCTACAGGGACTTGTATTTGTTCATGAGTCTGATGGCGGAGGGGAAAAAACTGTTCAAGTGGCGGGAGGTGTGGGTCTGGATAGACCGTAGCCTCCTGCCTGAGGGGAGAGGGGTGAATAGTCCGTGACCAGGGTGAGAAGGGTCAGCTGTGATCCGACCCACACGCCTCCGGGTCCTGGAGGTGAACAGGTCCTGGAGAGATGGGAGCTCACAGCCAATCACCTTCTCTGCAGCACGCACAATGCGCTGCAGACGGTGCTTGTCCCGTTCTGTAGCGCCGGGGAACCACACAGTGATGGAGGAGGTGAGGATGGACTCGATGATGGCCGTGTAGAACTGCGCCAACATCTTGGTTGGCAGCTTGAGTTTCCTCAGCTGCCGCAGGAAGAACATCCTCTGCTGGGCCTTCTTGATGAGGGAGCTGATGGTTGGCTCCCATTTGAGGTCCTGGGTGATGGTGGTGCCCAGGAAACGGAAGGAGTCCACGATGGAAATGGGGGTGGAAGAGTCTGTCAGGGCAAGGGGGGACGGTGGGGCTGTGTCTTTCCTAAAGTCCACGATCATCTCCACTGTCTTCTGGGCGTTCAGCTCCTGGTTGTTGTGGCTGCACCAGGACGCCAGCCGTTCCACCTCTCTCCTGTAGGCGGACTCATCACCGTCCGAGATGAGCCCGATGAGGGTGGTGTCGTCCGCAAACTTGATCAGTTTAACGGTCTGGTGGCTGGAGGTGCAGCAGTTTGTATACAGGGAAAAGAGCCAGGGGGAAAGTACACAGCCCTGAGGAGTTCCAGTATTTGTAGTCCGAGTGTCCGAGACGATCTTCCCCAGCCGCACGTGCTGTCTCCGGTCCGTCAGGAAGTCGGTGATCCACCTGCAGAGGGAGTCGGGCACGCTGAGCTGGTAGAGCTTGTCTCGTAGCAGTCCAGGGAGGATGGTGTTGAAGGCAGAGCTGAAGTCCACAAACAGGATCCTGGCGTAGGTTCCTGGGGAGTCCAGATGCTCCAGGGTGAAGTGGAGGGCCAGATTGACTGCGTCGTCCACAGACCTGTTAGCTCTGTAGGCGAACTGCAGCGGGTCCAGGAGGGGGGCGGTGATGTCCTTGAGGTGAGGCAGGACCAAGCGCTCAAGGTTGTCATTCTGATCTCCATTCAGCTAGGCCGCACAGAAACGCTATGGGTGAAGCATCACTCCCTCAGTCCATTCTTATTTTTACAGTCTGTGGTTCAACTTGGGGTGGTATAAATGGGGTGTCCCAAAAGGTGTCCATTTGTTCAAGAGGGTCTAAACGCAGCCGGTGGAGAGTCACGTGATCAATGGAGCTCCAGACCTCCACAGAAAATGACATCAGCTCCCCTTTATTCCGTAACATTTATTTAAGTTAATCTCAATAAAACGCCTTTCGTACACTCCACTCTCCTAAAGGTTAGGATTAGGGTTAGTTTGGATTAGTTTAAGATAGCGTTGTGCTGCAGAGGTGACGTCATTTCTCGTGGAAAAGTGGAGCTCCACTGATCTGCTGCATCCAGACCCTTCTCACTTTGTTGCATCCAGCAGCCTTTATCACTAGGTTTTGTACAGCCCCTTAGTGTCAAGAAATTGCCAGTAAGTACAAGTCCAGTCATGTCAAAGTATAAGAAAGAAAGAAACATTGATAATACCTTCACTTACGACGTGCCTTTCAAGATCATTGCAATTCTGAGCTAATTATTTGTTTACCTTCCACACTTGGTGGTGATAAGCTAGCTCAGCTATTATTGAATTTTATTGCCCAATCACACAACAGTAATATCCGTGAATAAATAGCCAACTCTAGCCACTGAGACTCTTCTACATTGTCATAGTTTTTGACAGCGCATCACTATATTTGGATCTTCTTACGCATAGATAAAAAGAAAGACTACAAATTAAAGTCAGTCACTTTCTGTCAGCCTTTTCCATCCGTCTCATAAACCTCCCCTTAATGATATTGTCAAGCCCTCCTCTTACCTGCTAAAATGACATCGGTGAAGACCAGGAGGCAGCAGCAGCAGAAGCTCACGGGGCTGTAGACAGACACCGAGCGCAGGAAGGGCAGAGAACCGGCCACTTTACACACACTCAGCATTGTGGCCTCCTCCAACACGCCCTCCATGACTTTCGCAGCAACACCAGGGGTGCATGGAGACAAGCCGAAAAACTGGTTCAGCTGTGAGCTTGGGCCCTCAAGGCGCGGGAGCAGCTCAGGAATCTGTAAAAACAAAGACAAAAGTGATTTCACTCTAAACTCTTACTTTTTTCAAGTCAGGGCTTGTTTCGCAACTTGAAGAGGGCTGCAACATCTACGCCAATCAGTAACACAATCTGACAGGTCGCGATTATTTATTTACACATATTTGATTGAATAAATGGTCAATCTGGTCAAACCAAAAAGTACATCCAACTTTCATGTAGAAATTCTGTACAAAGGTCAAATACAGTGTTATCATAGTATGAAGGTAAAAGGGTTGGAGGAGAAGGTTTACTAATGTTGCAACATTTCTAATTACATGTGCTGTTACAATTGTGCAGGATTCCACAGATGCAAAGCCAAGTAATGCTGCCTTCTTAACTTTGATTTAAAACAAAAAGTCATCATAATGCAATAAGGTAATGCTGGAAACTATAAAAAGTGTTTTGACTAAACAACTGCATCCACTATTTCTACAACTGAACTATATGCAATAACTTAATATACTGTAACTTAAAATTCCTCTCTAGTTCAATAGTATCTGCAAGCCAAGTTTGCAAATCAATATGTTTTGTTGACACTATGGCTGGACCCTGAACTGGTCCAAGCTGAGCTAATCTCCCCTGTCAACATAACTACGCAAAATCTAGACCTTTAAATTAAAATTTTAAATCAAGATTCAGTTCCATGGTGCACATTATAAACATGTCCAGATCATTCCCATTTAAGAAAAAAAACAGGATGAACTAATACATTGTGCCAGTCTGACCATTCAAGTCTGGCAATCTTGACTTTGCGTCATTGATAAGTAAGTCTAAGCATAAGGCGCCTTAGAGCCAAGGCTATGGCTGATAAATGTATTCTCCTGCATTTGATTGTGATTTTCACAACTAAAAATGTGGTAAATTACATGTATTAATAATGTAGTAACCCTCTAAACAAGGTCTCACAGATGCAGACAGCACACAGACACAGTCTTCTGATTTGACTACCTGTACCAACTAATACCCATGCTAATGACATGAAAAGGGAAGTAACAAGATACCACTATATTATATTTTATTTAACGCATTTCATGAAATGGAACTGAAATTGTTACACATAGGGAGAAGGTCAAAGTTTGGGGATTGATTGCAGTAGCTTAAACATGACAGCTGTCTGTAGCCTGTTTTGTCGAAGTTATACTCTGGGCCATTAACATTGAGCATTTTTCATCGGGTTTTTACCACTAACTGATAATAATACTGATACTAATTATTAATACTTTCTATGTAAGGCACTATATAAATACAACATTTACCATTCTCTGCACTGAATGTTATTACAAACAATCATCAAACAAAAACTGTAGTGAAAGCAGAATTTG
Source organism: Proterorhinus semilunaris (assembly GCA_021464625.1). Lineage (NCBI taxonomy): Eukaryota > Metazoa > Chordata > Actinopteri > Gobiiformes > Gobiidae > Proterorhinus > Proterorhinus semilunaris. The sequence goes on along the minus strand of CM038344.1, from coordinate 28,085,700 downwards.
AGAATTTCCACCACCGTTTGATGGCAGCTAAAGCCAATGCATTATTATTGGCAATAAATTTGGATTTTTATTCATTTTTTTTTTTTACCTTGAATAGCAATTAATGACCAAAAGGGATTGAGCTGCACGGATAAAACCAATTCAAGTTGAACAATGGTGTATGAGAAATAATTATAAAATCCCTGCTTGCTATAATCACACTCATTCAGAATAGATCCATAAGCAGTTGCAGTGCTTCCTTACCTGTGCTGTAGGTTGTGTCTCCAAAACAGCATGTCAACACACTGCCTCAGATGTTTTAACCGCTTTTCTTGCAGCTCGTGTTAATGCTCCACCCCCAGCCTACCTCCTCCCCCCTCCACTGTCCTGACTACAGTGCACCTGGCCCAAGAGAGGTGGAGGGCAAGCAGGGAGTGGCTATGTGCGTGTGTGTGCGTGTGTGTATTTGAGCAAGCAACAACAAAAACCAGTCGAACCGCAAACATTGTCCCCGGGCCGAGATGCAGTCTGCAGGGGAGATGGAAAAAACTAAAATGTAGTAAAAAGGTGATGACAGTAAAAATGCACAAGTGAAAAAGAGACTAGAATGAAGGACAAACTTCCTATACTTATCAGCAGAGGTGGGTAGAGTAGTAAAAAAGTAGTGTTACTTTAAACTGATGGAAAACTACATCTATTTAATGCCTCAAAATGAAGCATGTGCCACTTAAATATTTACTCACAGTTGAAAAAGTAACTATTATTTTTACAGATACTTCATTATAATTTTACTCGAGTACAAGTCAAAATGTTTCTCACTTGAGTAAATGTAAATGAGTACTACCCGCCTCTGCTAATCAATTTTTCCCTTCTTACCAAACCAAATCAAACCTGTGGCCTTCTTGCTGTGAAGCGAAAGTGCAAGCCGCTCAGCGACCGTGACGTGTTGTTATTGTATTATGTTGTGCTCTCGTGAAGGATGGGCTGTTTTTATTCAAATAAGCGTAATCACAGAACAAACGGCCTAGTCCGGTCAGATAGCTTCCAATAGGTTGCGTTCACGTTATATAAGTCTATTTCAGTTGGAGGGCAGGTGTCAATACAACTCTATGGGAGAGAAACAGTTTTTGAAAGAAATTTCCAAAAAGAAAATGTCCAATTGTTTTCTCTGATCATCATGTGATAGTGATTGGATTCACAAACCTGACATGTGAATTTTATGGCTGAAAGTCCTTTCTACTGGCCAACGTCAAGCACATGTTTTTGAATATTGTCTCCACTTCTGGACGCCTTTCATACGTGCTAGTCCTGAATTTTGATGGTTAACTTTGAAAAATAAATCACAGTTAAAATGAATATATGTTCTAATCGACACCGAGAGGTCTGGTTTTTCATGGGACAGATATGACCCTTCTGTGGGGGAGCAGCAGCTCTACTCTGAGCTCCTGGCAGAAGACTGAGCTCATCTCCTTTTCTCCAAGAGAACAGAGCTGAGAAATTCATTTGAGCAGCTTTCTCTCAACAGGACACAAGAAAATGTAAAAAAATAAAAGGTATACTGTGACTTCTAATATCACTAATTTCACAAGAAAAATAAGTAAAGATGAATTGTTTTATTGAGTTGTTTTAGAAAAAATAAATATAAAAAAGGTCCTCCTCTCCAATAAAGGCTTTTGTTACTTTGCATTTGTCATTTCAGCAGACTGTGATCATTTGAGTATGCCTTTGTCGTCATTGTGGACCTACTGTATTTAACAGAGCCAGAGAAAGCTTACAACATTATCATTTGACCAATGCAGTCAAACAGATGTGAGTTAAGTACAAAATGTCCATAGTGCATTTTAGACCAAACTTTTCGTCAACCCCCAAAATCACTCAACCATCTCGGGACCCCCTTTTGTAAAATGAAATTAGCATTTTTAATAATTTGAGGTGCAAAACATTTAAAATCTGGTTAATTTGATGTTAGTTTGGATACTGCATTTTGATATTTGGCTTAATTTCACTAAAATATGCTGTTTCCAACCATAAATACATCAAATTCAATGTCATAAAAAAATAAAAAAATATTGTCTCAAAATCATCTTCAGTGTCCCGCGATCCCCCAGGGGGTCCCGTCCCCCACTTTGGGAACCACAATTGTGCTACCAACCTTCTGCAAAGAAACAAAAGTGCAACTACACACAGAGGGTATTATCTCCAGATCCTTTTCTTCAAAGCCTATTAGACACACAGATTTGATGAGGCGTTAGAAAGTGAGAAAGACCATCCGTGCACAATGATATGTGCATTGACATTGTTTGATAATATGACTTTGTACTTTAAATGAATGTACACATTAAACGGGGTCTGCTTAATTTGACATAGGTTTTATGTCAGGTAGAAGGAACACACTGAGCACCTTGAGGATTTTGAGTTGTTTGTGACATAATAACATTTATTGCTGTCTTTTTTTTTTTTTCTTTTTTACATCAATGACCAAATATTTTGACTAAATCGTCATAATAGTTATGCTATAAACTACACAATCGATGCGTTTGAGAATTGTTCTTACGCATGGCCACAGCGCCCTCTCCCGGTGAAATTACAGACCTACATATCACTCTCATCATTCATATTATGACATGGTACAACTACTCGTCTAATTAATTGGTAGAGAAACATTTACATTTTTTGTTAGTGTAGCTCGGCTGCAAAAGGCTGAATTGAGAGTAGTAGGCTATATGCATGGTAATAACAGGGTAATAATAAGTGATTGTTTCTGTAAGTTAACAACAAAGAAGCATTATGCGTGCATCAATTCAACAAATAAAACGATAAACAAAATGATTATTAAAAATTACAAGGGCCTAAATGCAATAGGATATAGCTTTTAGATATAAAATAGGACACATACTACCAAAAATATTAATATCAAAAGTTGTCGTATACAAACACAAATAGTCTCTTACTTCAGGTTAAGCGAATGCCATACTTTGGAATGATTCCTTATCGTCAGCACATAGTTGTAATAGTGTTAATAAAGTTGGCATCTCACAATAAATATAGCATTATTCGAGCCCCCAGACTCCTCTCTTATAACAGGACTGTTGGGTCCCTAGCGCCGCAGTGCACGCAGTAATAGACGCACGCACAAACGCCACTGTTCCTCCTCTGCAGAGGGACGAGAAGCGGCACACGAGAACAATCGGACTCGCCAGAAATGGGTTAAAATGTGTCTGGTCGCCTGCAGCACCCAGAAGTGAACAGCAGGCGACCCGGAAGACTTGGTGGAGTCCGTTCCGATCCAGCCCCAAACGGGACTCCATCCATTGTCCCCCCCCCCCCTTCCCCCCCCCCTAAAAAAAAAATCACCCCAACCTTTTCTCGGACTGGTTCAGGTAGGCTTTGCGCTCTTGCCCGTTACTATGCACTCTCTCTTGTCTCTTTACGAGCATGCGTTTTCCCTCTTGTGACCATCCTAGACTTGCTAAACGAGTGATGTTGTGCGTTTTCTGCAGCGTAAAGGAAAAATTAAATCGGGGTGTGTGTTTTTTCTTCTTCTGTAAAACAAATGAAGCAGGCTGTGAGTTTGCGGTGCCTGGCGAGATGCGATTTGGGGGGGGGATACTGCGACGACAGCGCTTCGGAGCTAACGCGGATAGCTTGTAGGAAGTGTCTGCTTTTTTTCTAACCCCGAACCGGGCTATTCAAATCTGCAAATCAAAGTAAACAATCGGCCGCGGTGGTGGCGTTATGCAAATATGGCACGATGCGAGTCGGCGCCGTCTCTCGCGCGGAGCCGGAGGGTAATGGCACGGGCTGAATTTGGGCTCTGCAAAAAAATGGCGTCCACAGCTTATAGAAAATAAGACTAGGCTGCCATTTTTGTTTTCCTTTTGTCTGAATCTTGTAATAAACAGTCTGTCTGGGATTGTGGGAGAGGCGGCGCAGAGGGCAGCAGCGCCGTGCACTTACGACGGAGCCGTGCAGGTTGAGATGGGTGCACGAAGTGGCCTATGCATTTCCTTAACACAAGTTGAATTTGAAGGATTTCGACTATACTTCAACGATAACAGTGCGCGAGTGCAGTAATCATCACGACTGGGAACTGTGAAATAGATAAATAATGATTCAAAAATGATTTAAATTCAGCCCACTTTCTCCAGATGACAATAAGGATGTGAAAAGATGGAACACAGCCTAATTGTTGCTCGTGCTTTTGTATCGTGAAGCTCTTATTATTGATGTTCCTTCTTTTCCTTTTAAAAATGTCTGGCTTATTTGGTGTAGAAAGGGTTGCCATGTGCATGTGTTGTTGTCGCCCTCATCTTGTGGAATAACTAGGACAATAGAGAAAAGGTTAGGGTTCTAACCTACATTCTCTGGCAATTGATTCTTGATTTTTATAGACTGGGGAACACCAGAAAGCTTCCAGTTAGTGCAAAGTTAAGCGGTTGACACATTTGACATCAGCAATAGTGTCATTAATGGCACAAAATCTATAGCTTACAAATACTTTGTTGAACCATGTGTGCTGATGACCTAGCCAATATCAAAATCAATGCCATTGATCTCAAAAAACGTTCACTCAAGCTTCCAATACTTTCCAAATAGCTTACAGTATAGGGCTATTTTACATATTTGTTTTGTTTCTGTTTGTAGCTTTTCACTGTAGATCAAATGTAATAACAAATGTGGCACTATCAAACTAGGAAGAAGTTTTAGTTTTAGGAAGAAAAGAAAGTCAACGTCCAAGTACAGTCAGCCTCCTGCAGATTCACTCTCGATGCTTTAGCCCTCCAGGAAGTGAAGCCGTCCCCCCTGGCCGCTTTAGAGAAATATTTTTTTTTGGGGGGGGGGGTGCGCTGTGAGCCTGTACCCCTGGACGTATCACTTTTGTTTCTCTTGGCTCTCACACGTGGATTGTGCTATGCCTCTGCTTAAGCAAACAGACTTGGGAATGGCGGAGCGTGCCAAAGAACGCAATCGGAAAAAAATGCCTCAGAAATAAGTTGAGGGGAAGCGGAGCAGCCTGCTTCTGCAAAGTTACATGAAATAAAGCAACCAGAATTAGCCAATTACAATAGATGAAATTGCTTTCTGAAGCTTATTACTGGGGGCCCCACCACTTAATCAAACTTGAATCAAAATTGCAATTTCTTTTGGTCGCAATTGACTTAATGAAAGCTGTAGTTATTAACATCTGGAAATAACTAAACATTAGGTCTCAACTGGATCTTAACATGTATAAAACAGACTAAGCCATAGTGTAGGGTAGAGCTCCAAAACATGATTTACAATGCATGTCACTAGTTTACATTGTCAGTGTAAGGGCACCTGGACATGTTCAAAATGTCCACTGTGAGCTCAGAACAAATGCTTAACAATAACTATGTTTTACAAAAATGTGCAGCCGTAAATAGAACAACTTCGATTTAAACTTCTCTCCTGTATCAGTGGCTAAAGTGGGTTTGCACCTAACATGATTTGAATTCTAAGCATAACCCTCAACGTTTCAGTGTAAAAATAATACAGTGTAAAAAACATTTAAAAAAGGGTGTGATTGAAAGTTGTGAAAGTTAAGCAGACACGCACATCACAGAAAGCTGAAAAGCGTGCATGATCCAAAAAACAGTGGAACCAAAAAGGAGCCGCACAGCGTGTTTGCTCCCAATCAATCTTTTATTGTTGCTCGCATCACTAAAGTGACGTTTCGGGCGTCAGATCAGCCCTTCATCAGACATGAAGCAAGAGAGGATGACTGAAAGTTGACACTTCAATTTGACTTTTGTTACCACGCTGTGACAATGGCATCCTTGTCTAATGTCTACATAGAGTTAGTACAGTAATAACGGGGGGAAACGAGCAATAGACGTGGTGGTGAACGCGTCGTACGCTCAAGAAATACTTTGATCTCAAATGAGATCACTTAAAGAGTTTGGTGATCACTAACCTGTTTCTTTTGCTCAGTCCATATTCAACCATACGTTCAGGGTCAGCACTTGTCCATGTTGTAACCGCTTGAGGCCCCTTTGTCACAAAATGCAGACATCCATAGATTAAGATCACCTCTGTTTCTTCTGATAGTCGCCGGAGCGTTTTCTGGCTCACTTTACACATTTTTGCAAGCTTCCTAAATATCCCTTTGCATGGTGGGAAATCAACACAGAAAGTCTTTGACTATAGTTTGTCACAAGACCGGGAAAACTTCACAGATTTAATGACAACAGCTGACTAGCCAGCTGTTGTTTGGCCTCACACGGACCACCACTTTCACTGCTAACAAAACGTCTACACATGGATTTATAGGCATTGATAATGACTAAAAGACACCATGATACATACTGACTTGTTTTCTAGTATTCTAAAACTTAAGTTGGGATTTAATTATATACATTTTCAATGTGAAAACTGGCTTCTTTCAGCTTAATGAAACATTCTTCATATGGAAAGTTTAAATAGGATTGTGGTTCTGTAATGAATAAATGAAAATATTAGTATTGTACTATTAATTTTGTAGGATGGCTGAACCTCGCTTCAACAGTCCATACTTCTGGCCCCCACCTCCTGCTGTTCATGGACAGGTGAGACATTTACATCTGCGTTTTGAATGTGTGTAGTGTCAAGTACAATCCAACAGGGGGAGCCAGCTTACTAACTTGTACAGCACATTCTGTTTTAAATGTAGTATGGTTCTAACGTGTTACATTTTTCACTAAATTTCACAATGAATGCTTCTTACTTTTACCTTACTACGTTTTAGTACTTGGTAAAGTGATCAATGTGATATGGCCAGTTCTTGTGTCACAAACGCTGTTCTCTTGTGTCAGCTGGATAACCTAGTCTTGATTAATAAAATCAAGGAACAGCTGATGGCAGAGAAGACGCGGTCCGCTCACCTGCCTCCCGTCTCAGAAGCGTCCCAGCAGCCTCTCCTGACTGCGCCCGCTCAGGTCGAAGGTCACGGGACGTCCAAGAGCCAGACGCTGCCCCCGGTCCTGTCTAGCCACGGCCCGGCCCAGCCAGACATGGCCCTGCACACCCGCACCACAGCCAGCTCTGTCACAGGTACTGCACACAGGTCTAGAGAGCTGAAGAAAACACAAAAACGGAATTAAAGCCCACAAACTAGTATTACTCTTGTAGCATTGGAGCATATTTTTAGTTTTGCCTTCAAAGTGAGAAGCCTGTCTACCAGAAAACTGTATAGCCAATTCCATATTGTATTTATACACTACTTTTATTGCTGTGCAACCAAATGTAACGGATTTATTATGTAGTAAGCAAAAAAACAATAACATTCATTAAAAGCTATATCTATCTTTTGTTTTGCTGTCCATTAATAGTCTTTTTTTGTCACAGTTGTACATTTCCATGTTGAAAGTTGCAGAGTCTACAGTGACTCGAACAGCTCTTTCAGAAAACAATTTTAGTTGATTAATTTTAATAAGCTACACTCTGTTAGATGCAAAATGGCAATGTAAAAAATAAATATTTAATTAGAAAGGAATAGACTCTGCCTTAACCTTATTGTAAGATGCAAACAATTAGGCAGTACTTTTCATTCATTCATTTATTCTTTACTTAGTACATATGAGGTCCATATAGATTTAAAAGAAAGACATTGGGGGAAAAAAGAGACAATTAGTCCATAGACTGCAGAGAGGAGAAAACTGAAAAATACAATATTTATATAATAACAGATATAGTCAATATAAACAGAAGCTTAGTTACCCACAGAACTTGTTCTACAACAACATTGTCCACCAAGCACTTATACAATGAACTGTGCATGTTTTTTGTTGGCCGCCTCTAAACTCCCTGGTCTTGTTTCCAGCAAAGTGTGAGTGCATCTCACATTTCAAACCCACAAAGCTTATTGATGCGTACTTCCTCCAGTAAACATCCTGTCATATTCTTATATTAGTTTGAGGAAAATTGCACATCAAAAGAACATGTGTTGAAAAATATCCACGGTCTTTACATAACAGCATAGTTCAATAACAAATGTCATGTCCAGAGGGAGAAACGGAGGAAATATTAGTTAGTAGCTTTGTGGAACAGGCGAGTTTGTAATCTGTTAATGTGGTGTGTATTTTGAATTAATTATTAGTTTATAGTCTTTCAAACAACTAATATGACTACCGTAGTTCTGCTACTGCAGCTACTACTAGAGGATCTTGTAAAAAAAAAAAAAAAAACACTTTTTTAATTCTGCACTGCTCTGTGTGTACATGTTCTATCCCATTTACTAAGCACATTTTGCATTGTTGCATTTAAAAAAAAATGTTTTTTTATCTGAAACATAAATTGCATTTATTTTATTTTTTTCAGGGCGTATTCTTGGTGACGTGAATTTAAACCTGGATGATAAATCGGCCATAAAAGCCAGAGGATTATGGGAGGACTGGCATTTGAGACAGCTCATAGACCACCCCTCACGGACCAATCATGTGTCAGGTAATTTTGTAATCCGCGCTGTTACATCCTGGTTAACAGCCATTGTTTTCTTGAGTCTTTACCAATCTACTGGTCCAGATCTAGTCCCTCTTCTATTCCAATCAAGTTTTCAGTAAAATCAATCCCATTAACAGTGCAAGCTCTAGGCTCACTGTAACTTGATCTCAGCTCCTTGAGGCTAAAAACAAAGAGATTTAAGATCCGGAACATCTAGAAGTACACATTTGCATAGTTTTACATTATAATTGTTTATTTGGTTGGGACAGTTGGCCTATTCACCTTATTCTGGAAGTTTGTGTGGGAGTGTCGATACAAAGGAAGTGCCGAGACAAAGCAAAAGTGGGCGGGGCGGAATGTTTTTAATGGTAGGGGAAACCGGAGTACCCGGAGGTAACCTACACAGACACAACATGCAAACTCCACACAGAAAAGCCCTTTCCAGGTGGGAATCGAACCCAGGACCTTCTTAGAAAATGAAGTGAAAAACTGGCGACAAAAACAATGTTTACTCTTTAAACATACCATTGTAATTTTTTTTAAATCTGTCTCTTTGGATCCAAAAGGTCACAGATCCCTGCTCTCGTCACTTGATCATCACTTAATTTGATCTGAAAACCACCCGCAATGTTAGTCCTTGACTATTAATCATCCATGTGTGCTTTCCGTAGGTGTGGCACTGGCATCTCGGACAGGTAACCTCAACACCTCTGATATCATCAGTCCGACCACGCCCCCCTCCAGCACCCACGGCCGTTTGGGCGGGGCTCCAGGGGCCCACCTCCTCTCCGGACTGGCCCCGACTCACTGCATGGAGCCCGGGAAGAACCACCCCGGGGGGCTGGTGGGACTGCTAGGCCCCCCTCCCAAAGTGGAGAGGGTACATAAAAGGATCAAGGCAGAGAATGGGTCTGTGTTCGTGGTACCCTATCCCATATTGGCTTCAGGCAACGAGCAGGCCTGTGTCACCATCACTGCCAAAGAGGGGAGAACCTACCGGTGAGAAACAAAAATCACACCTAATGCTGGCTTATGGCCTGAAAACTATTATTTTAGTGAGAATATGGTTCCAATTGTTTGATTGGAGCAATATGTCAAAAGGAAATGCTCACAATTAGCCCCTTTCTTCTAATAAATCCACGCTTAATTTCTAGTTTGTACCTGTTTTGGTCCTGCATCTGTTTGTCTAAAGCTGTCACTCCAGTGATGCCCTTTTTCTCTCGTCTTTTAAGTCCTTCATTCTGATATTTTTTTCTATTTGGCAAGCAGATTTGTTTATTTTTTAGTTTTTTTTTCCCGTTTTACATTATGGATAAACTCCATAGTTTTATTTAAGTTATGAATTGTTATTGTGAAACATCATTGCAGTGGTGTCTACAAAGTATTTTCAGAGCTCAAATAGACTGTAGTATGGGACATTTAACATAATGTCGTCTTAGTTGGAGGCTCGCAGAAATATTTCCGCAGAAGTGCCACTTCTCATACTTCAAACACATCGAAATCATCAAACTGAGTAGGCTTTGACTCGTACATCTTTGTGGTCACAGATGCAAAGTGTGTCCCATGACCTACATCTCAAAGTCAGACATGCAGCTTCACTCGAAGACTCACACGGAGGCCAAACCGCACAAGTGTCCGCACTGCTCTAAAACCTTCGCCAACGCCTCGTACCTGTCCCAGCACCTACGCATCCACCTGGGCGTGAAACCCTACCGATGTTCCTACTGCGAGAAGTGCTTTCGCCAGCTGTCCCACCTGCAGCAGCATACCAGGTAACGTATAAAATATATCCAAAATGACCATATGTATTGTGTATACAGTGCCTTGCGAAAGTATTCGGCCCCCTTGAACTTTTCGACCTTTTGCCACATATCAGGCTTCAAACATAAAGATATAAAACTGTAATTTTGTGTGAAGAACCAACAACAAGTGGGACACAATCATGAAGTGAAACGAAATTTATTGGATATTTCAAACATTTTTAACAAATAAACAACTGAAAAATTGGGCGTGCAAAATTATTCAGCCCCTTTACTTTCAGTGCAGCAAACTCTCTCCAGAAGTTCAGTGAGGATCTCTGAATGATCCAATGTTGACCTAAATGACTAATGATGATAAATAGAATCCACCTGTGTGAAAACAAGTCTCCGTATAAGGCCTGTTTCACACCGCACACTAATTCGTCTTCGAATCCCTCTCCGCGTACATTCACAAGCCGCGCTTCAAGTCGCGTCCTGTTGTGCAGATGAGAAAGCTCTTCTGTGTTCAGACCGGCGCAGGGAGTCGGTGCGCGCCGCTGCCGCCTCCGCTCCAGAAAACAAAAATGGAACTCAAGCGCATTTTTTCCGCGTGTAGGCTGCGCAGCGAAACGGCTTTCAGCACTAAAATATACAAAAAATAACTTTTATAAAGCAATTTCACATTTATCCAATCTCATTATTGGAATGCATAAGTACATAAAGGTTTATGCTTTTAATTACACAATTTTCCATGTCTTTTTTTTTTATGCATAAAATACAATTGTAATTTCAAGGCGACATATCAGTTCTATTCCAATCTTATAATTATTCTAGTATTTCTTTAGTATTAACCAGAAGGAGATCGAAGTATGCGTTCACGTGACATGATGTCACACACTGCGGAGACTTTTTTTCCTTTCACGAAAACTGTAATGTTCTGTCTTCTGTTATTCAAGAAGTCACTCATGAACATTTGTGTTTCTAGCTTCTGTGAGCTAGCCGCTATTTATTATTAGACACATGCACAACGTGGTCTCTCTTAGAAGAGTCTATCTGCTTAATCGTATGTCAACTACACACCGTCAAGGCTATACTGCCACCTTGTGGTTACGCCATAGTATGCCTATCATTACAAAAACGAAAACACATGTGAAGATGGATGACATACGCATCATCCAGGCTGTGGAGGGCTTCCCCGAATTGTATAGTAACGGACACCCAAACTACAAAGATAATCGAAAGAAAGAAAGAACCTGGCAGGTTATTGGAGCCATGCTAGGTTTAGACGGTATGTATTGTGTTCACAACATTGCATGCATAAAGTCGAACTCCAAAACAGAGAAACATGTGATTGTATTCATGTGATAGGAGGGTAATCGCTATTTAAACAGCTAGGTTAAACCTGTTCTGTTTGGGGGGAGGGGGAATGAGGAGGGGTTTACATTCAAGACATGGGCAGGTCCAATACACAAAAAACACCCCACCACACTATGGTAATGAAACAAAAATCAAAATAGGCTATAAGATACATTATAAGGAAATGATAGCAATTTATTTAAGGTCTACATGTGCTATTTTGATATCTGACCTGTTATTTTGGACAACATATGTAAATATACAACATGTTTATTTGTTTGGAGTACAATACTACTCCTTTTGTGCGTGCTACTCGTCTTGGCGCTTTGCCCATGCTCGGCGGCAGTCTGAATACATGCGCTCGCCGCGAGGTAGTTCGGCTGGAAAGGGCGCTCGGCTCTGGGGTCTGCGTGCGGTGTGAAACAGGCCTAAATGCACCTGCTCTGTGATAGTCTCAGAGGTCAGTTTAAAGCGCAGAGAGCATCATGAAGAACAAGGAACACACCAGGCAGGTCTGAGATACTGTTGTGGAGAAGTTTAAAGCCGGATTTGGATACAAAAAGATTTCCCAAGCTTTAAACATCCCAAGGAGCACTGTGCAAGCGATAATATTGAAATGGAAGGAGTATCAGACCACTGCAAATCTACAAAGACCCGGCCGCCCCTCTAAACTTTCAGCTCATACAAGAGAAAACTGATCAGAGATGCTGCCAAGAGGCCCATGATCACTCTGGATGAACTGCAGAAATGTACAGCTGAGGTGGGAGACTCTGTCCATAGGACAACAATCAGTCGTATACTGCACAACTCCGGCCTTTATGGAAGAGTGGCAAGAAGAAAGCCATTTCTTAAAGATATCCATATAAAGTGTTGTTTAAAGTTTGCCACAAGCCACCTGGGAGACACACCAAACATGTGGAAGAAGGTGCTCTGGTCAGATGAAGCCAAAATCAGCAGGGACAGGGAAGATGGTTAAAATTGATGGGAAGATGGATGGAGCCAAATACAGGACCATTCTGGAAGAAAACCTGATGGAGTCTGCAAAAGACCTGAGACTGGGACGGAGATTTGTCTTCCAACAAGACAATGATCCAAAACATAAAGCAAAATCTGCAATAGAGTGGTTCACAAATAAACATATCCAGGTGTTAGAATGGCCAAGTCAAAGTCCAGACCTGAATCCAATCGAGAATATGTGGAAAGAACTGATCTATCTTTATGCTTGAAGCCTGAAATGTGGCAAAAGGTCGAAAAGTTCAAGGGGGCCGAATACTTTCGCAAGGCACTGTATATGTACAGTATGTATATGTTTTGTCTGAGCCTTCTATTAAATATGTGCATATGCCTGTGAGTCTGCAGAGGAGCCTGTGATTTATATTCTTTTGTATAGAGTGAACGCTTGTATGTACTATTCTTTTATTTCCTCTAAAAATACAACCAAACGTTGTATTGTTTGTTTATGTTTAGGATCCACACAGGAGACAGGCCATACAAGTGTATCCATCCGGGCTGTGGAAAAGCCTTCACTCAGCTCTCCAATCTTCAGGTGAAACTTTCGCAGCCCTGCACTTTGAAAAGCAGTCCTGTGAATAACCTAAAAGTCTAAAGGTTTCTTTTGTGTCGTTTGCATTTTGCAGTCGCACCAGAGACAGCACAACAAAGACAAGCCCTTCAAATGTTCAAACTGTTACCGTGCCTACTCTGACTCCGCCTCCCTGCAAATACATCTGTCGGCGCATGCCATCAAGAATGCCAAGGCCTACTGCTGCAGCATGTGCGGCCGGGCTTACACTTCAGTAAGATGGACATTACATTTTAATAAGTAAAACTGAGATGAGTTACTGCTTTTGTTCCTCCGCTCTGCATGATGGTGTTGCTCATGCAGCCTGAATATCTTGGCTTTTTTTTAGTATAAAGAATTAAGTAAAATATGATAGTCCTCTTTCCACCATCCTGCCCTGATAAAACTCTTAGTCACGAAGCTGCAGCACATATGCAGAAACCCCAGCCCAACCTTATTCAGAAACCATGCATCCATCCTGTGACACTTGAACACAAGACACTCACTCAAATTATTATTCAAAACATGTCTTTTCATTGTTGTCTCTCTTTTCCCCCCCGCAGGAGACGTATCTTATGAAGCACATGACGAAGCACACGATGGTTGAGCATATAGTTTCTCACCATCACCACTCTCCAGTTCACAGGACAGATTCTCCCGCCATCCCTATACGCATCGCGCTGATCTGAGACAGCCACTTGTTCATGCATCTGGACTAGGGCAGCACGATATAGAAGTCATTATTAACATGGAAAAAAATAATAATAATAATAGCAATTTTAATCAGAGGATCGGTGACATTTCAAGGTCATTTTGGTTTATGAGGGAATGTTTTGGAAATTATATTGAGTGGAAAATCTTACGAAACAATAAACCAAGATGAATCATGATTTTTGGCACATTTGCAGTACATTATACTGTGCAGCCCTAGTCTTGACTGGCTCTAAAACTAAGCCAGATTGTACCACTTACCAAGTGTGCTCTTTGAAAAGAAAGAAAGAAATAGATTTCTTTATATGTTGAAAAGAATACAGGCTCATGTCAAATATTGTGGAAAAGTAAAATGACTAACTGGTAGTTTATTCAAACTTTAACTCGGAGCAATGCTTTGATGATTGTGCAGTATTGTAACATTAGGTGATCAATTATTTCATGTCAATATACGTCTACAAAGAAAAATCATAAATGCTATTTGAATGCAGTGTAAGTAAGTAAGTGCTTTATTGTCATTGTACAACGAAATAGTGTTCAGGTGTTAGTCCTGAGCTGCTGCGGCTGAGCCGCGCTGCCACTGTGTGTCAACCTGACTCGCATGACCTTGGAGGTCGGGGAAACTGTAGCACTCTGAAGAAATCTGGCTGCCCTCTGTCTCCTCTGATCCTCTGAAATAGTGCCGCGCCTCCTGGGTTTGTCCCTGTTTCAGAGCGTGGTGTCCTGCACTGGTCAGCTCCACCTCCTCCTTCCTCTTCCTCCCTCCACTCCCTCTGCTTCACAACAGTCTTTCACCATCTCTCTTTTTGTTTCCTGTAGCGCCTCTTGTGACGCCTCCACTGTGCTGCAGCTGTGGGGGCTCTTGGAGCCTCTTCAGTGTCTCAGAAGAAATGTGTAGGTCTCAAATGGGTTTAGCTGATAAGCTAGCATTTTGTTTACCTTTAAAAAGGTCCACCAAACCTCCACAAAAACACGGCAAAGACGTATAAAAGTATCCAGAAAAACAATGTGGAACATAAAAACCACAAATGCAGTTCACAGAAAAAGGCAAAAAACTCAGCTGCACAAGGAGAGAGGGAGGTCGCTTTCACGTCGCCATGACAACACCTATATACTGTGTCTGTTGATATAAGGTAATGAAAGTCATCTTATCAGTGTTTTCACTTTCCCACAATATCTCAATTCATTGACAAGAGCCTTGTACTAACTTTCACATCCAAAGATCATTTTGCAGCACTTTCTAGCCTGCAAAAAATACAGGCTTTAAACATTTTAATGTACATTTTTAAGGTAAAAAAAAATAAATGCCCAAGGCAGCTAGATGAACATACTAACATTTTTGTGTTACAATTACTTATCTTTTCTACTACCTGTTTATTAGTTATAAATATTATTATATTTCCATAAAAAAGAAACAGTCTTAGAGAATGTACTGTTAAAAATGTACAGAGTCTTGTACAGTAAGACTACAAGCCACTTTTGATGTTTGACTGATTTACTATTCATTGCCAGAATGCACACTTCTTTCTGTATTTGTTTTCTTTCTTTTTTTACTCCTTTTAAATTGAACATCTGTGTTTACTGGTGTTTACTTGCACAGGATAATCTTACAAAGATCAGTAATATTAGAGCCGTATTAGCAGTATCCTATGAATGGGCTAAAATGGCCGTGAGAAGAGAACTGCCAAATTGACAAAGTACAGAGCAGATTAAAACGGTTTTCTTTTTCGTAAGTGGATAATCATTATATTGAACAATTGTGTACTTATTGCTCACGATTATTGTTAAAATGTAATAATAAGGCATTAGCCTTATTATTACATTTTAACATAGGCCAAGTATGCCAAATTCCCAGAGGATTAATACGAGCCAAATTGCAAATACATAAAACAGTTTCCAAACAACTAGCCAATGGAATATATTGCTTAATGCACTAACTGGTACCATATTGTTTTTTTAGTGTAACATGTTTTTTGTACCTGTTGTCTAAATGTAATTTTGAGTTGTTTGTGTATATTTGCCACTACACAGTATTAATTTGTTTCAGTCATAAAGGCCTTACATTGTTTAACATTAAGGGTCCACTTTGTTTTAACCTGCCATTCAATGACATAGCATGCTATTCTGTAAATACATTGTATCAACTGTTATTGTTTTATAATAAATATTTATATACTGGACACTTTACAGTTTTCCTCAAGTCTTTCTTATGTCCATTATTTTAATCTATATGTGAGCGAGGGAAGGTGCGCGTGTGTTCATTGTCGTTAATTTACTATATATTTGGGGTTTGGGGTGATTTAAATCTGTAAAGCGCTTAGGGCTAGATCTTCCGCCTGGCGTAAAGACATGTGTGCTGCATGTGTGCAGCTGTTGTGCAATTTGACCGTGCTACTGGCAATCTGGAAGATATCAGCGTTTGCTCAGATGCAAAACGAGTAGCACGCACAAAAGTGGATCAACAGCCGAGTTACTTACGCCTTTTTCACTCATGTAGCATTCTCTTATTTATATATTAGATTTGGGGTCCTAATAGTGTCATGTATGCAATTTCAAATGGTAAATTCAACACATTCATAAATAGCTGTATGCAATTTTCCAGCTTGCACTCGCTATTTATCTCTTCCATTTTTTTTTTCTTCAAATGTTAGTTAAATTAAGCACGCGTACTGGATTAAATGTAACTGAGTACAACCCACCTCTGCATGTCGATCAGTGCGGTCTTTGTGTGGGTTTACAAGTAAATCATGTGAACCCCAGGTGAACAGGTGGACCACACCGGGACACCACCTGAGGAAAGACAGGAGACAACAAAACACATTCAAAATACATACTGTACATCTGAAGCACATGTAAGCACATTAATCTGAAGCAATTTGAAATACATTCATCTGGAGCAAGATTAAGAATATGACAGGTAATACCAACTAGATAACAACAAGACCAGGAAGAACTATGTTGTGAACAGTAGTAAATCTTAAAGCAATACACTAGAATAAAGCTTCAACAACATTGTCCCGGGACAACAATAGAAATGTACAATACAGGTCTATAATAACAAATAGCACAAACACAGGCTTAAAAACAGTACAATCGAATCTTTATAATGACACAGCGATGTCCAAGTCCTCGTTGATACCCGGCATTTGGGTCGGCACAAAAGCCAGAAAAAATAAAAATAAAAGATAAAACAATAAATAACATTCTAGCTCAAAAAGGAGTGGGAAGAAGACAAGTTTATTGACTCCCACCCCCGTTCATATACTTAAATAATAATGTGGTTGCAACAGTAACAATATTTAGTTCTTATTGTCTTACTAAACAAATTAAGTTGGTTACATATTTACAACAAATGCAACAATGCATTACATTAAGTCAACATTCACGGTATGTTACACTTTATAACAAGTGTATAATTTTGTTTCCAATACCTATTTTATTACCATGTTGGCATTACTGTTATTCACTATCATCATCACAACCCATATAGCATTACTTTGTATCAAAGTGCTTGAATGATACATAACATATTCCACATTTATTCATGAAAGGTATAGTAATAACAGACTGATTGCTGCTCATGATAACAAGATTAATATTAAATGATGTGTATTAAAAAGGAATCAAGGTTCTTTCCTGTGTCTGGACCTGCTGCCAGAGGGAAGCAAGTTTAAGTTTCCTATGCTGTGCATTAAAAGAGACCAGATTTAGGAGTCTGCTGCCAGAAGAGGCTTTCCTCGAGCAGCCGGTCCCCACTGGTCTGCCCTGTACTATGGGTTATGTTGAATGCGGAGCACACGGTTATGTACATGTTATAGCTTCTAAGAATTTAAATCCTTTTTATCACCGTCAGCACCACTACCAATACCGCTTTCGATTTAGTTTGGTTCTAAGAATAAGATATAGACTGTTAAAATGATGATGATAATAATAATACAACAGCAATAACAATAACAATTACCCCACCTAATCCATTCTAATACAAATATGTCACAATACATTATTGATCACTATCATTAATAAAAAAATAAAGAAAACAAAAACAAAAAACAAAACAACCAAGTCATATAGTTTATATAAGATACAGTGCCTTGCGAAAGTATTCGGCCCCTTGAACCTTTCGACCTTTTGCCACATTTCAGGCTTCAAACATAAAGATATAAAACTGTAAATTTTTTGTGAAGAACCAACAACAAGCGGGACACAATCATGAAGTGAAACGAAATTTATTGGATATTTCAAAAAATTTTAACAAATAAACAACTGAAAAATTGGGCGTGCAAAATTATTCAGCCCCCTTAAGTTAATACTTTGTAGCGCCACCTTTTGCTGCGATTACTGCTGTAAGTCGCTTGGGGTATGTCTCTATCAGTTTTGCACATTGAGAGACTGAAATATTTGCCCATTCCTCCTTGCAAAACAGCTCGAGCTCAGTGAAGTTGGATGGACAGCGTTTGTGAACAGCAGTTTTCAGTTCTTTCCACAGATTCTCGATTGGATTCAGGTCTGGACTTTGACTTGGCCATTCTAAAACCTGGATATGTTTATTTGTGAACCACTCTATTGTAGATTTTGCTTTATGTTTTGGATCATTGTCTTGTTGGAAGACAAATCTCCGTCCCAGTCTCAGGTCTTTTGCAGACTCCATCAGGTTTTCTTCCAGAATGGTCCTGTATTTGGCTCCATCCATCTTCCCATCAAGTTTAACCATCTTCCCTGTCCCTGCTGAAGAAAAGCAGGCCCAAACCATGATGCTGCCACCACCATGTTTGACAGTGGGGATGGTGTGTTCAGGGTGATGAGCTGTGTTGCTTTTACGCCAAACATAACGTTTTGCATTGTTGCCAAAAAGTTTGATTTTGGTTTCATCTGACCAGAGCACCTTCTTCCACATGTTTGGTGTGTCTCCCAGGTGGCTTGTGGCAAACTTTAAACAACACTTTTTATGGATATCTTTAAGAAATGGCTTTCTTCTTGCCACTCTTCCATAAAGGCCGGAGTTGTGCAGTATACGACTGATTGTTGTCCTATGGACAGAGTCTCCCACCTCAGCTGTACATTTCTGCAGTTCATCCAGAGTGATCATGGGCCTCTTGGCAGCATCTCTGTTCAGTTTTCTCCTTGTATGAGCTGAAAGTTTAGAGGGGCGGCCGGGTCTTTGTAGATTTGCGGTGGTCTGATACTCCTTCCATTTCAATATTATCGCTTGCACAGTGCTCCTTGGGATGTTTAAAGCTTGGGAAATCTTTTTGTATCCAAATCCGGCTTTAAACTTCTCCACAACAGTATCTCGGACCTGCCTGGTGTGTTCCTTGTTCTTCATGATGCTCTCTGCGCTTTAAACTGACCCCTGAGACTATCACAGAGCAGGTGCATTTATACGGAGACTTGTTTACACACATATTTATCATCATTAGTCATTTAGGTCAACATTGGATCATTCAGAGATCTTCACTGAACTTCTGGAGAGAGTTTGCTGCACTGAAAGTAAAGGGGCTGAATAATTTTACACGCCCAATTTTTCAGTTGTTTATTTGTTAAAAATGTTTGAAATATCCAATAAATTTCGTTTCACTTCATGATTGTGTCCCACTTGTTGTTGGTTCTTCACAAAACATTACAGTTTTATATCTTTATGTTTGAAGCCTGAAATGTGGCAAAAGGTCGAAAAGTTCTTTCGCAAGGCACTGTATTACTAATCCAATATAGTCACTTAGTTTTTCTTATTTACTGTTACATGTTATGTCCTCTTATAATAATAATAACAACTACTACTATAATACAACTACAATAGTACAATAGTAACAACAATAACAACAACAATAGACTTCATCATTAGCTTGATCTGTCCTTTAAAGTATATAGCACTTTGTAACACCCATTAGCAATCAAGTACCCATTTCCTCCTTCCTGTACTCTGACCATACCATATTTTTATAACTTGATTTTAATTGATTGATGTTAGTTTGAGAGACCAACAGGCCCGTTTGGAACCATGAGGCCGTCCTTCCGTGGACCCACCACCTGCAGGAGGAGCCATAGGGGACTGGTGCTATGTGATTTGGGCAGTTCCAACAGCTGCCCCCACGACCCGGCAACGGACAAGTGGGAGAAAATGGATGGATGGATGGATGATGTTAGTTTGATCCGATAATCTAAAGTGCTGGGAGGAAGCAGGGAAAGCATGGAGAAGAGTCAAATCATAGGCAAATTTACCGGCTCTCGCACGCTTTGAGGTCTGAGGGCCAACTCCAGCTCGTGGTTCCGAAGACGAACTGTAAAACCAGGGGCCCTAAGCTGTGGAACGCTCTGCCCCTCCACATCCGTACTCAACGCGGAGTGTTTTATATCTCGTCTTAAGACTCACTTTAATTCTCTGGCTTTTAGCACCGCGCAAGTTGTGTGGTCCCCTGTGTCTTTTTATCTATTTTATTGAGTTTTATTTTTATTTATAGTTTTTAATGTGTTTTTATTTATATTTATTCTTTTAAACTGTTTTATTTCTATCTATTCTTTTATACTCATTTAGTGGTAGAGCTCATTTGTATTGTTTTAGTTTTATTGTTGTTGTGGTCGCATGTTCAGCCCTTTGGAAACGTTTTGTTGTTTAAATGTGCTATAGAAATAAAGTGGATTTGCCTGTGGCCAAGGCTCCACCAGTTGTGTCTGCAGGATATTTCTTTTGATACTTTTGTTTAGAATGAAAGGGGTGATCCTGTATTGTAAGGCATGTAAGCCAGGTAAATAATAAATTCAGTGGCGAATGAAATAAGCCATCAACAAATTTTGCTACTAAGCCAAATGATTTTGTGACATCGTTCTGTATCTCTGAGCCCTTCCTGAAGAAACTAAAATGGTTTCACTCTACATGAGAACTTGTCTAAACCAATATCAGGGTTGGCCGCATTTGTAAACTTGCATACTTGTGTGAAAGAGTTTCCTGTGCACGTCCGGTATCGAGTTTAGTTAAAGAAAAAAGACTTGCTCAAAGGCACACTTAATGCAACAATATGCAAACATAAATATATTTTATTCCCATTTTATTAACAATTTTTCAAGTTTATTTTAAGTTTATTTCATTGATTCACGCTTGCATATGCTGAATAGGGAAGAACATATCATTTTAATTTTGTAACCACCTCAGAGGAAGAATACAACACTAGTACTGTCTTCAAAACAACACGAAAAAAAAAAATGATAAAGACAACAACAAAGACTGAATATTGCTGTCCGTCTTGAGCCCATGATTCAAACACTGGATCCTTGAAGATGTGTTTTCAAGCCCCATTTTGGCACCTATGTAAGAAATACTTGAGCTCATGTGCAGTTTACTTGAGTAAACCTTTTCAAGTAGAAGTAAGGTACATTTGTTTATTGGCTCAAATCTAATAAAGGCACAATATAAGTTATTTATAAGTATATTACCCAAAACAAAATTCACAAACACCAACAAAACAAGACGGACAAGACAAAATAATCGTCCTATGCACAACAATTGCCTTAAAGTGATAGTCTGTAAGTTTAAATGTTTTACTAATTTAATAGGTTGCGTATAATTGGGCCTGCAATTTGATGTGACGTCAGTAATATAAAATAATCATATTTTTTCAAAATTCCCTGATTTCGGCAACTTATCAGAACCCCCAAAACAAAACAAAATAAATGAGTAGAAACTAGTAAAACCTCAATAAATAAATAAATAAATAAAATAAAAAGTATAACAAAGACTTTGGCATTTTATTCTATATAAATCAATACATGTCTCACTTAAACCACATTTCCTCTAGACATTTAATCATTAAAATCAATTAATCTATCGTGACTTGAGGACAATGCATTCTAAGCCCCAAACCACAATAACGCAAGTCGACAATTCGCAGTTCCCCGCATTGTCTGAACGTTTCTCACGCCACCAAACCTATGGAGGATTGAAAGTGCCACAATTAAATAAATAAATGCACCATTAAATAATTAAATAAATGTGTCATTAATTAAATAAATGTGTCATTAATTAAATAAATGTGTCATTAATTAAATAAATGTGTCATTAATTAAATAAATGTGTCATTAATTAATTAAATTACCAATGATTCTGTGTAAAAAATATATATAATTATTTATCTATTTAATTAATTATTTCATGGTCCTGTGTTGCAGTGTTTCATGAATTAATTGTATCTGTCAAACTCGCCCATCAAAAGTTGTGGGCGGGCTAAAGCCTGGTTAACTCAAATCTAGTCTAATCCATTGCTTTGGCCTGAAGTGTTTTTTGGAAACATGGCGGCTACGCTGATGGAGGACCTTCATGAGGTTTCAAGGGAGTTGGTGCGAGATATTTTCGACCTTGCTGAGTATGTGGAAGCAGGACCTGCAGACCCCGAGCATATACAGAATAAAGCGGAGGAATTTATTGAAGTTCTTGGAGTTATTTCCACACTTTCTGACCAAGGCATTGACTGTAGAGTGACCGAAATTTTAGAAGAAGTACTCTACAGGGGTGCTAGTTGGAATGTGCCGTTGCCTCAATGCCCCGGTCGCAATGTACCGCATCCATTGGTTTTACCGCCACCTACCGGGCGGATGAGTGCTCTTTACGATTATTGAGAAACAGCAGATATTAATTTAAAAAAAGTTATTTCTTGACATCCCTTGATAGAGTGATCGAGGCTTGTGTTTAGTTGTTTTTGCTTGAGTATTCAAACATACGTAAGGGAGAATAGCGCCACCCAGCGTATCGGAGTATGTTCACTAGTCTGCGTAAATCCATTATTCTGGAATTGATTTGCCTTGACTCGATGAGCAGGATGACCAATCAGGTGTTAGGACCCACCCCTCAAACTTTGATGGGCGAGTTTGACAGATAAAATTAATTCATGAAACACTGCAACACAGGACCATGAAATAATTAATTAAATAGATAAATAATTATATATATTTTTTTACACAGAATCATTGGTAATTTAATTAATTAATGACACATTTAATTAATTAATGACACATTTATTTAATTATTTAATGGTGCATTTATTTATTTAATTCCATATTTAATTAATTAATGACACATTTATTTAATTATTTAATGGTGCATTTATTTATTTAATTCCATATTTAATTAATTAATGACACATTTAATTAATTAATGACACATTTATTTAATTATTTAATGGTGTATTTATTTATTTAATTGTGGCACTTTCAATCCTCCATACAAACCAAGCGATTCAGCACAGCTAAATCTAACAGACACTTTCCGGGTTTGCTATAGGACACCGGACAACAATGCGCCCACTCGTTTGTCTGACTCACCTGTCAGTAGCCTACCCTCTACACGAAGATAGAGGGATTACAACAAGTCCACTCCCATTCCCTGCTCAGACAATAGACTCCCCAAGCAAGCTCCTGTTGTCATCCACTGCTCGCGTTCACATGGCCTGATGTGTCTCCGGTAAGTAAGTCGAGCATTTCTTCTCCTGCAAACTTATCGCACGGGATCACTTCTTGCGAGTGTGTATGCCTGGGGGGGGGGGGGGGGGGGTAAGGGCGGGGGGTGTAGGGGGTTGAAGTCTCAAGTCTCCACGTCTTCACTCCACTCTCTCTACAGTGACAGGAACGACGTCCCAGGCCGCCCCTGCCGCTCGCGTGACACAATGTTTACTTTAGCGACGCTCGTAAGGCATTTTAAGTGCGTTGTGTTTGTTTCGCGGTGGCTGAACGCGGGGAAAGCGCAGTGACGACGTTTTACACCGCGGGGGCAACAACTTAGCAAAAGTAGAAACGCGACTGGAGCGTCTGAGTCACGCGCCTCTTGTGGCCTTCAAACTGCTCAACGCTGTGACCAAGTATTCTCATGCCTTCCCAGATGAGGATCTCAGCATGATTCTGCCGCTGCTTTCCTTTATCCGCAAGAAGAAACAGAGGTAATCTATTCAATTGTATCAAGCCGAGTTTTAAACCGTCCAAAAGTAATGGACCCCTTTTATTCAAATATTTAATCAAGCTCATTTTTCTCTGTTCCCTACATACGACAACTACAAGCAAATAGTTCTAATAATAGTTGTCAACAGTGGTGGAAGTACTCAATATTTTTACTCAAGTGCTCAATAAGTAAAAGTGCAGCTACAGGACCTAAAATGAACTAAAGTCAAAGTATTTGCTAAAATTTTTACTTAAGTAAAAGTATAAAAGTATGCATTGTAAAATTTACTTTATAAATAAAAAGTAAACCACTAAACCAAGTCTAGACGGGAACTAAACCAGTTCATCGTAGAGACTAGAGAGGTCACAAAATAGAATACTTTTACTTTCTCTTTGTAGTGTGTTTCACCGCACCCACACCATATTTATTGATGCACGTGTTGCTCATCAGCAATCAGTCAGTCAGTCACATGATCAGCTTTGTCACTGACGTTTAACTTGTTAACATAAACAATATTTAGCATACATCAAATCATATAATGAGAGCATATCTCAACAGAACCCAATTAAAAAATGTTGTGGAGTATAAAGTACAGATACAGACTCTAACTCTCCACCACTGGTTGTCAGTGTCTAGTTGTAGAGCTGGGGAACACTCCTGCCCAAATGTATGTAAAGTTTTTGGATCTCTTGGAATAACATTAATGTGCCTGCCTTGGGTAAGATGAACCACCCTTACATTTTGAAATCTTTTTTTTTTCTTGAAATGTGAGATTATAGATTTAATCTTTACATGATTTGAACTTGACATAAAAAACATTGGAAAATTTGGCTGTAAAATAACCCCACTTTTATATATATATATAAAAAAAAAGTAGAGTTCAAAGTAGAGTAAATTTTTGGCCTGATCCCAAAAATTATCATCACAAACGAACAAAAACATGCAGGTCAATTGGTCATTAAATTAGGTATCAAAGCAGATTAATAATTTAGGAAGATTTCAACAACAATCAATGACAAATTACAGAACATTTTCATGTACAATTTTCTATAGTTTTTGCATTGTTTATTGGTGGTTCTGGGTCTAGTAGAGACACACAAATTAAAATGAGATATTACATTCAATTATGTGGGATTTTTTTAGAGACAGGTCATAATCTGCAGAAGTAGCATATGTAAAGAAAAAGATTTGTTATAATATGCTTTTGGAATAAAATGCAAAAGAATAGAAAACATCCCAAAATGTGTATAAATAGTAAACACAACCACCAAAGCAAAAAGTGGCTCATCTTACCCCACCCTCCCTACTTGTAATTCTTGTCATATTTGTTTTCGCAGCTACAAGATGAAACATGCCTGTCGATGCTTGTTTCTCTTACCTTTTGTGCTGTGCGTCCTCTACTTCACTGTTCCATCCTTGAGGTAACTCAAACCACCTATAAAAAGTATTCTTGCTGAAATCTGAAAAATGACGGTCTAAAACATGATGGTATTTTCTGTTACTAGGTTTGTAGTAGAATTGATTCCAATGGAGAAATGTGCCGTGGAGAGTGCAACGATGCTCAATCTGGACAACAGTGTGGATGCCTCCCTCGAACTGCAGTAAGTGAGACCACTGCAACACATTTTCATTCCTGAGATACCTCTTAATATAATCACAAGATGTAATGTCGGCTTATTCCAACAGCTGCTTTACTCTTTGGCTATCAACAGCTTACGGAAATAAATAGCATTTGTATCTAGTAGATGGAGTACAGTATGTACTGCATACAGTTTGTATCACGTGTCCCTTTTGCGAGGTTATGCATGTGATTTGAGGTTCTAACTTATGCTATTATTTGATTGGTCCATTCATTTCAGGATCAATTTCTATAGAAACAGGATCTGCATACTCTCTATAGAATAAGCATTTAATATTGGTTTCCTTCTTTTAGTGAAGCAACTCGTTTTGAATTTTAAACAATTGCACCACTCTCTTCAGTATTCTACAACAGTGGTTTTCAACTAGTCTGGCGACACAGCAGTTTCCAAACAGTTTCTGCAAAACAAAAGCTGTTTTTCTACTATATTACAACTTCGATCAAGACACACTAAAGGCCCTATATCTTTTTTTTACCAATAGTGCCACGAAAGAATTTTTTCCCCCCTCTGTATATTGTAAAAGCAAACATTTGTGAGGAAAAAAACACGTTGTGCGCTGGGCGTCTAAATATAATATAACTATATCTCTTCGAAGAAAAGAGTGGTGCGCAGTAAGTTTGCAGCGCCTGATGCTCTCTCTCCTTAAATTTAATGTTGTTGTACAATTTTATTGTATAATGACAAATAAAGCCTATCTATCTGTAAAGTATTTTTATTTATTTTAGATTGTAGACTAACAGACATGCTTATGAACTTGGGGGTGGGCGCTCATAAGCTTTTTGCTTCAGCCCACTCCTTTTGAGCAGAATGTATACTGCTCAAATAAACAAATAAACTAAACTAAACTTATTCCTGTGAAGATTTGGGATATTAGAAAGGGTAGGCAGAAAGGTTATATCAGATTTACGTGCTTCCTCTTTCATTGTTTATGGACAAACAAATCCAGCTTAGAACCTTTAATGTGAAATGCATGTCCTCATTTGAGCTTATAAAGTCTTGTAGTATCATACATGACATACAGTTCAAATAGGGCATGAGGAAAAAATAAAGATATTTGATAACTGTCTTCTTGAATACTGCAATAAAATTATTATTATTGTGCCAAAAATTCAAAATTCTCAAAGTCCAGCCCCCCTTCACTTTGGAGTGTTAGTGTGTGCGTGAGGGATTTGTGGTGGTTAGAGAGTAGGCGTTGGCAGAACTTGGCACAGACTTCCAGGCTTTGCTGGCGAATTAGTACAGCACTAGCCCTGCCTTAGCCTGGTTTTACCATACCCTCGTACTCATTTCGTGTAGTCGTGATGTGCGATTTCTTGAAGGAATCGTTCAAAACTCAAGATTAACTTTACTGACTTAGGAGTCGTGATTCCCGCCTCCATTAACTCGTTCACTAACTCGCCCACTGCCTTCTAAACTGCGATCCCTGGACTGCGTTTTGCTGTCATAATGAATGGCACACTAATGTTATATGTGTGTGCGTGTAGCTCGTTTGAGCCTATGGTTGGAGCACAGAAACCAAAGGCTTATTGTTTACAACGAATAACTCCCCTCTAACGTCCTCCTTCCTGCCTGCCCGCACGGCTCTATGAGCAGTGAGTGAACGACTCACTGTGGTTCCGGATCAGCCCCTTTCCGCTCCCCTAACCAATCGTTCATCTCATTCAGCACAGTCTATGATTCTGACTCATCTCGTAACTCTCAATCAATCAATGGTTTTGTATAGCCCAATATCACAACAGGAGTTGCCTCATAGGGCTGTAACAAACATTAAGGCAATAAAACAGAACAGTAAATAAGACAATGTAAAGTTCCGGTGAATCAAGTATCCAGGCAAACATAATGTCCAAATAAGCGTCAGCAGTGGGTGGCGACGAGCAGCTCGGGTGTCCCCTGTCCTTAGAACTCTCGTTCTCTGTAAGGACTTGGTTCTTTTGTATCATGCGAGAAGAGATATTTGGATATAGCCAAAGCAAACACTGGAGATAGACGTTGTCTCAAAGAAAAGGCTTTTATTGTCGTCGTTCCTAGTTACAGAGCAGTATAACCAGCTGGTGACTTCAGAGCAAGAGACAACGTGAAATCCAGACCTCCGTTGACCGTTCTCTTTTATCCTAGTCTTGCACTTCTCCACGCAGAGAGGGTGACAGCCTACCAGTGAATCAGTTGTTTGTGTCTATGTGCTTGTACTTTATCTGTACGTCATAATCATTCTGAACATAACGTGGCGTTGACTGTTGTCTATCAGCTAATCTCACTGACATGGTCATCTTGTTCTGTAGCGTGAGCAAAGCATGAGTCAGGAGCTTGTTCAGATATTGTTACAACCCTTCTGGGGGGACGAATCACTCTAACTCCCGGCTAAGCTAGCCTCGCGCTAAAGTGTAAATAAAGCAGAGTGGTCAATTCAGGCAGAGTATTGGGAAAAATAGATAAATATCATTTAATCCCCAAATCATGGATTACATAAAATATAACTTTATCCTGTTTTACAGTCTAAAATGGCACCAGATTACAATCAAATCACCATGTTTTTTTAAAATTATTAAACAACAATTATTAATGGATTTAATTATGTGTGGAGGTTACGTTTTTTGTTTTTCTATGATATTTTCCCAACTACTGTAATATTTTCAGTGGTTTAAACAGTGGATTACATTAGACTCACTCACTGAATCAAACAACTCAAAACACCCGATTCACTTTGGTGAGTGATTCATTTTAACTCGAGTGAATCGAACTTCACATCACTATCGTTTACGGATGGCAAAAGCCAGGCTAGCTGATCTCAGTGGCTGCATTTCATCGGTTGAGTTTCAACCTACCATTCAGCGAGCGGGGGAGGCGAGTGTTGTAGGTGGCATCACGGCAGGTCAGAAATGCAGAATGAAAAAAACAGAATGAAAAACGCAAAATGAGAAAACTATAGTGGTGCAATAGAGGCGTTATAGCGTAATAACTGTAATAAGGGTGTAATAGTGTAACAAGGGTGTAATAGTGTAATAAGGATGTGATAGCGGTGCAATATTGTAATAGGGGTGTAATAGTGTTATAGGGGTGTAACAGCGGTGCAATAATGTAATAAGGGTCTGATTATTGGTCTAATAGTGTAATAAGGGTGTAGTAGGGGTCTAATAGTGTAATAAGGGTGTAATAGCGGTGCAATAGTGTAGTAAGGGTTTAATAGGAGTGTAATAGTGGTGCAATAGTGTAATGGTGGTGCAATAGTTTAATAAGGGTCTGATAGGGGTGTAATAGTGTAATGGGTGTAATAGGGTTGCAATAGTGTAATAAGGGTGTAATGGGGCGTAATAGTGTAATGGGGTGTAATAGCAGTGCAGTAGTGTAATAAGGGTGTAATAGTGTAATGGGGTGTAATAGCAGTGCAGTAGTGTAATAAGGGTGTAATGGGGTGTAATAGTGTAATGGGGTGTAATAGCAGTGCAGTAGTGTAATAAGGGTGTAATGGGGTGTAATAAAACAGAAAATGGAAAACGAGAAAACTATAGTGGTGCAATATGGGCGTTATAGCGTAATAAGGATGTAATAGGGAAGTAATAGTGTAATAGGGGCGTAATAGTGTATTGGGGCGTAATAGTGTAATGGGCGTAATAGTGGATTAATGGTGTAATGGGGCATAAAAGTGTAATAAGGGTATAACAACTTCAATCCTTTTAACCCTTTCAACCCTTTTAACTCTTTAAACAATTTTAACCCTTTCATCACTTTTAACACCTTCAATACCCTTTAACACAATGCAGTCACTCACAATGGCTTCAGCCATTGTACAGTTTCTAGTTCCGTCGTCTGCTGCCAATTGTCGGTGCATTTCAACCAGAGGTTCTGCTAGACTTTTTTTTTTATGGCGAGCGGCAGGCATCTGCACTTTGATCAAAATGATCTATGACCCTAACACTCCAGATCTGACTGCATCAGGTGCACAGCCAGGGTTGGGCTGTAGGATGCCCTTCCGCGCTTTAACGTGGATTTATATATGAACCACAGTTAGATGCATGTGTTTGTCTCTATGGGATGATTTGGTCAGACGCAAGACTTTATGGGTTCCTAGTGTGTTGAAAGTGCACAAAGTACTGTAGTTAAGGCAAGTTTTTTCCAGCTTCGCCTTCTGGCAAAAGTGAAGCCTTTCCTCAGCCGCTCCGACCTGGAAAAAACTATTCACGCATTCATCAGCTCACGATTGGATTACTGCAATGCACTGTATATTGGACTCAGTCAAACCTTCATTCACAAATTACAGCTTGTGCAAAATGCTGCTGCCCGGCTCCTCACCAACTCTCGCAAACATGACCACATCACGCCCGTCCTTTACTCCCTGCATTGGCTCCCGGTCCTTTTCAGAATCCAGTACAAACTTTTACTTTTTGTTTTCAGTTCCATCCACGGCCTTGCACCTGTGTATTTATGTGAGACTCTGACCCCTTACCAGCCCAGCAGAACCCTACGTTCAGCCCAACACCACCTGCTGGAGGTGCCCAGGTCACATCATAAAGAGTGGGGTGATCGGGCTTTTGCTGTGGCAGGTCCAAAACTCTGGAACTCGTTGCCACTTGAGTTACGTGCCGTTTCAGACCTGCCCCTGTTCAAAGCAAAACTAAAGACTCACCTGTTTAAAGAGGCATTTGACACATAGTTCTGTGGCAACTGTTGTAAATGGTCTGTTTTAAATGAAATTGTACTCCTTTTTATATTGTATTTTTATTTTAATGTTTATTGTGTGCAGCGCTTTGGTCAACTTTGGTTGTTGTAAGGCGCTTTAGAAATAAAACTTGATTGATTGATTGATTGATTGATTGACAAAGCACTGCACCATTAACATGACGGGGGGGGGGGGGGCTGCTTTCACTGGCGATTGCCCTGCGTGTAGTGTAGTCTGTGCTGTGGTTGTGCTGGTGTCCTCTGTGTCCGTGCTGCCCAGCTGGATCTGTGCACGCCCCGTTCTCCTCACACGCTACCTTCCTTTTCACGACTGTTAACCTGACTCTTTTGTTGTTCTCCAATCCCCACAGGACAACAGGTGTGCCGATTACAGGGTGACTGATTGGTTGCAGACGGTCATGTGTACGGGGGTCACCAGGGTAACAAACTAGGAGGCGTTAACTCAAAATGCACACAGCAAACCAAACAAAACATGCATGTAAACAACTTAGGTCAACTGTAAAACCATACAGAAAACAAAATATGCCATCCCATTTTGACTGGATTACAAGAGGACAGGTAGCAGGAGGTTTTACCTCTCCTCACACAAGTAAGCGTTGTTTATCTCAAATAAACAAATAAAGAATAATTACACCCAATTACACTATTACACCCTTATTACACTATTGCACCGCTATTACACCCATATTACGCTATTGCACCGCTATTACACCCATATTACGCTATTATACCCATATTACACTATTACTCCCTTATTACACTATTGCACCCTTATTACATTATTACACCCCTATTACACCCTTTTACGCTATAACGCCCCATTGCACCACTATAGTTTTCCCATTCTTCGTTTTCCATTCTGCGTTTTTTATTCTGCGTTTTCCATTCTGCGTTTTCCTTTCTGCGTTTTCCATTTTGCGTTTTAGGCCTGCCGGGTGACGTCAAGCATTTGCGCCGCATTTGCTGATTGTAGTTCGGCAATAGCGGCGGATACAAAAGTAAAGGAAGCTCTTCAATTCGTTCTGGCTCGGCTCCCAAATATCCAGAAATTAAAATTGAAGCCTTAGAATGCGCAAGATATGCTCCCAAGAGTTTTGATCGCTGCTTCACTGAACTCGGGCGCATTACATACGTCACGACTAAACGCTAAAATCAGATCCAATCGTTTCAAAGGAGTTCACCCCTCACACCTGTTAACGGAGCATAAGCGAAGTCGTAATCTCGTAGTGCGCAAGGGCAGCGCTTCCGGTCAATTGGGATAAAAGCACCATCTCCCAGTAAACCCAATGTAAAATATGCATGAATAAAGATTGTTTTACAGGCATAAAAACTGTGGTACATTAACAGATCATCAAAAATATATCAAGGGTGAGTATCTGTGCTTCCACAAACATTTTAGTCAAATATATTAGTTTTAATTTCCAATTGCAAGCTAAATTAAATGTCAACTTTTTGGGTGGGGGGATAATTTCCTGAAAATTACACACTATATATAAATTGTACTAGAAAAGCAGAAAGAACGTCATCTTTACTTTTATACTACACAATGCTTTGGCCTACTTGAACATGCTTTCTCTCAGCATTGTATAGGGGGAGGAGGGATTACGAAGATTGTGTATGAAGGAAAGGCTAAATGGCATATACCTAAAAGTTGAAAAAAGTCATGCAGCATAGGAAACAATTAAACATACCCTGCAAAACATGTGCAATAGCACCTTATATGCGTCCTGTTCAATGATCACATACTTTATATGTAATTTGTTTGAAAGAAACTGTACTTCGTACTTTGCACTGAAGTAAAACATTTCCCTCACCATCCAAATGTATAGAAACTGAAAGCTTTTCCTTGTTAATAATCCGACAGAATCAGAATTGGTTTTATTGACATTGAACAGGTTCACAAAGTAAGACGTTTCTTCAGAGAAATCGTGCAACATGAAACATAAAACGTAAATAATAAACTATACAAAACTTTAAAACATAGAAGGGCATACATAAAGTAGATCAAAAATAAAATGTGATTAAAAAACAACAACAAGCCATCTCCTCAAGTCCCAGTCGCGGACTGCAGTAAAGTGGCCCTACACTTCCAGACCCACGGTAAAGTCTGTCGCGGACATGATGCTATTTTCACCGATGTCACGGCACAAGCACATTGTAGATGGCCCGTTTCACTGAAGGAATTTTCAAGGGATCTGCCAGAGTTTGTCTGTCTTGTGTCTGCCATCTAGCCGCTTAGCGATAGCCCGCGTTTCCACACAAATAACTTAAAATTGGCAAATGTCCATCGTCTAAAAACAGCGCGACTCATCTCTGTATCCTCCAACTGTGCCTCTCACTCAGTTATTTATCTGTAGCCTGATAAACCACACCCACTTCTTTTCTGCGTGAAAGAAGGCGGGCCTTCAATGGCCTGGACACACACGGTAAACAAGTGGCTGATTGGCGGCTAAGGCCTAGCCGAACCAATCACAACCGTCACAGAGAATCGCTGCGCTGCTATGTTGTGTTCAATTAACAACATTAACATTAGCCAAAACCAATCATGGATGAAGTAGTCGAGGATTTTGACTCTGATTCACTTCATATTTTGTGAGTTGGACTGCAGCTATCGTCACGTCCGCTAATTGCTTTATTTCACTGACAATCTGTGCGCCCGTTCAAACTGCTCCATTTGCTCCGTGACCAGACTCCCTTCCCTGCGTGGGATGGACAGGGAATAGTATGGCAGAGCCAGACAAATTTATCTGCACTCTCTCGTCTTCGTATATGCTTCTGCGCTGACTGAACCTACTTCCGGGTCAAATTGATCCCGATTGACCTCTGAGTGATCCCATAATTCATTGCGCCAATTGAGATTACGACTTCGCTTATTGTGAAATTCCAGACCATTTACATTTCAAGCTGTCTTCCCTCAGCTGGACTCATCCCTCTCTGAATATCAATAAAGCAAGATAGGCTTATCTGATATTAAACAAATAAGTATCTGTTTCAGATCCAGGGCTGATGTTCAGACTTGCACCAAATGGAAAGCTCCGATCATTTGGGACGGGATGTTCGACGCAAACTTCTTTGATGAGGCTCATCAAAGGGAAAAGTCTTCAGTGGCTTTGACCGTCTTTGCGGTTGGCAGGTGAGGTATTATTTGATCTATACTGGGACAGTGGTTCCCAGACTTTTTGAAGCCGTGCAGTCTGTCTTTTTCACTGTTTTCGTCTTTTAAACGTGCACTCAAAATATTCGCAAAATTACAATTCTATAAAAAATAAGAGAAAAGAATTGGCTCCAAATACAAATAATTTCTTGTGGCTTTTTCTCACCATTTGAAACGATTCTCTTGCAGGTACCTTGACGCTTACCTCGCGACCTTCCTAAACTCTTCCGAACAGCATTTCATGTTGGGACTCCCCGTCACCTATTACATCTTCACGGACACGCCCGAAAACATCCCGGCCATTTCACTCGGTCCCCAACGCAATATAAAATCCATCAAAGTGGGCCGCCATTCCCGCTGGCAGGACATTTCCATGATGCGGATGAAATCGATCTCTGACATTATAGAAAACGAAATCCGACATCATTTCACACACGTTTTCTGCTTCGACGTGGATCAAGAATTTGTCGGAAGATTTGGGTCGGAAGCGCTGGGCAATTCTGTTGCGCTCCTGCACACATATTACTACAGATTACCTAAACACATGTTCACTTATGATCAAAACCCTCTATCAAACGCTTATATGGAGACAGGGGATTTCTACTATCACGCTGCTGTGTTTGGCGGTACATGGAGAAGCGTTAAGGCTATTTGTGAAGCATGCTACCAGAACATCATGGAGGACAAGGAGAAGGGCGTAGAAGCGTTATGGCATGATGAAAGCCATCTTAATAAATACTTTTGGCTCCACAAACCAAGTCGGCTACTTTCTCCTGAATACTGCTTTGATGCTAGGATTGGATACACGCGTGATATAAGAGTGACAAGGCTACTATGGGCCCCAAAAGACTATGAACACCTCAGAACATGATCGTAAAAGTCATGGGAGTATTATGCACTGTATGCATGGACTTTAAGCAACTACTACTACTTTTTGCCACTGTAAACTTTTTTTTATATCTTTCTTTAAATTAACCAGGAGAGTTTTCAGGATCACTTTTTTAGGGGAGTCTTGGTAAATGTAGAGGCAATCAAAGACTATGAAGGAAACAAAAAGGAACGCAGGTGGAACAGCATGTTAAATGCTTTTAGAGCAAGAAAAAACAATGGAGGGAAACCCAAATGAATTAGAGATTTCAAAATAAAGCGGAAAATAAACGTAGACATAGTGTAGTAAAAGTATTGACAAAGATTTTTTTTAAGAAGAAGAAGAAGAAACTTTATTTATATAGCACCTTTCACAGATAAAATCACAAAGTGCTTCACAGGGGCACAAAAATAACAGATTATATTAAATGTATTGAAACAAATTCATTAAAACAATCACAGCCTTTTCAATTTAAATGCAGCTATTTCTTATTTATACAGCATCAAAAAGTAAAAAACATTTTTTAAAGTTTGAAAAAAAGAAAAAAAATAATATTTGTGGGTATTTGACTGAGTTTTATTTTATTTTTTATTTGCCATGTTGGCTGCCCCTGCCAGGTATGCTGTTTTATTTCTCAGGTAAATGTATGCAAACACATGACCTCCAAAGACTCCAGATGTCTTTGGAGTTACCTTTGTATTTGTACATATATGTTGTCTTAAATGATGTTATTATTGTTATTATGGTGTGCTCAAAGTCCTGTGTCTTCTTGAAGAAATGTGTGCCGTCTGAAATGTTTTGGAATGATATTAAATACAAATTGTCACGGACATTGATCTCCTGGAACTCGCCTACACCCTTGTCTTTTTAAACCAGGTCTTAACCACATCCAAACTAATCAGTCTTTCAGTGACTAAACCAGAGTTAAAAGGAAAAAAGTTTAATAAAGTGAGTAGGTGAAACCGAAACACAAAGAAAAAGCCTCTGGGCCATAAATCTAACTAGCACCTGCATGGACTGAGAATCAATGTCTAGTTTATCGTTTGTTTGCATATTGTCCCGGTAGGGAAATTTGTCCTCTGCATTCAACCCATCCTGTGGAGCCAGGCTGATGGTCAGAATCACCTGCCTAGAGGATTCAGCTATTATACATGTTTTTAGTGCTCAATCATGCCGGATAATGAAGTCATTTTCATACTTGAGCGTGGTATACAATTTAGTAACTATTTGACAGGGACCATGTACAGGAGCATTAATCAGAGTATGAAAAGATGCTTTGGAGCATTTTAATTTGTGGTTTCCTCTTCCACTGTTTGAAATTAAAAAATCAGGTCCTTATGCTCTGGCTTTTCTTGAGCACTTGGGCAGATGTAGACCGTTTAAATCCTAGTTAAGTGCTTGGACTTTGATGAACTACTGATCCATCCATGATATTTACATGACAGAAAAATCAACAACGTTGAAAACACTAGTAAAAGGTTCGTGAGAGTTGCTGAACTGCTGTGTGCAGAGGTCTTTATCATTGGTGCAGCCACAGATTTTCTGTTGAAATCAAATGTTGCTGTGGTTGGGTCTCGTCACACGAGCACACTTCCTATTATGCAAGGCAGTTAACTGCAATTTGGATCACATGATAATGTTTCATCTAATTTACAGACTATTAGCTCTAGCAAAGACCCATATTTTCTTTCATGATCATTTTTGTCCAACCCCCAGACAAAAGGACACTTACTGGAAATCAGTTCTAGAAAAGTAATTTCCGTGCGCCTAGTTGGAAGTGTTGTTGTGGAGACAGAGGTTGTGGGAGGAGTTGAGGTTGAGATATCCCATCTCTCCAGATCTGGCCAAACTAGAGCACTGGGACCAGGTCTCGGCGCTGTCCCGTGAACTGCAGGTCTGAGAGGCAACATCCGGCTGCAGCGAACTAAAAGAAGTGTTCAATTTAGTGGAGAAAAGAATAACAACTAAAAGTAAATATATGTAGATTCGATTCATAGAATAAATCAATTTCATTTTGAATTTGTATGGTGTCTAAAGTAGCACAACACGAGGTCTTAAAAGAAGAATCTGTGCACACAAGGTAACTTTATGCTAATATTCATAATCTAATCACTCGGATCTTTACTTTTACCAAGTAAGTTGACATAATGCTAAACACGTGATTATTGATGGATTGGACTTTACTTTCGTTCCTGAAATTATGCCCTCAAAACACTTTCAAAAGTAACCAACCTATTTATTCATAAAAAAAATTAACAGAAAGGGCGACCGTTTTGTGTTTTGGCTTCAACATCAAGTAAACATGATTTCACCAAAAAATGTTTGAGGTAAACAACAGGACGCCCTGGAGATGGAAAAGCACTACATGTATAAATTCCCTTTTACTAAGATGTTTTACTGAAAGCAAACATTCTGTAATGTTTTTACTGTTGGCCCAAACCAATGGAAATGTCCGTGTGGTGATGGGGGATCACTAAATGACCGACCAAGTCCCCAATGGTCTCCAAAAAATGTGGCCCAGTAACAAATGTAATTGAATCGTGAGACTTACCAAACTGTGCGTGCAGGAAGTTGAGCTAGTATCTTTCGAGGATCACAGTCTTTAAGCACCTAAAAAAAAGTGTTATTATTTCAATCGTTTTCTAATATTTGATAAAACGTATTTATTTATTTTGCTATACAGCAAATAAAACGTTTATGATTTGTAGATTGCATGGTGAATTGTGTAATCCCCTTAAGCTGTAAAAGATTTCGCTACATAGCCAATGCATGGGCAGCAGGGACAACAATATACATTTGCTACAGCCATCAGGGAAAAACCTGGGTGAAAGTGATGTTAAAAAGTCAAATTTAGGCTGAAAAATAAATTATAAATATGACATGCCAGTTTAATTGAGTGTGAACCGAATCAGATCGTCAGTAGATATTTTGTCCCGATAAGGAAGGGTGAATGTGTACCTCAGCTGCTCTCAGAGACCCGACGATCTGTAGCGAGCCCTTCATTGACAACATCTGAGTCGACAAGTCCAGTATTTTGTTGTGAAGTTTACTGTTCTCTATTTCCAGATCCTCAATCCTAAATTCAAAAAACAAATGAATTAAAAGATGCTGTAAGTTTCAAATACAATAACCCTGATTGTCATAATGTTAACCCTCTTTTCTTTCTATCATTGCAATAGGAAATGATTACATGTTGAAAATATCAGTCATAGCCTACACTCATTTACTCGCATCACTTAAAGGAACAGGCCACCGTTTTTTACATACTGAGATATGTTCTTACCTGAGCTTAGACGAGTTGATACGTACCTGTCTGGTCTTTGTGCGTGCCCTCAGTCAGTCACGCAAAAAGACCAAAGATGTTGTTAGCATTTGGCCTCTCCCAATGTATTCCTATAGTTCCAAAAGGGGGTGAAGATGGAAGCTACCAAGCTCTTCCACGGGCACAAAGACCAGACAGGTACGTATCAACTCGTCTAAGCTCAGGTATTATTATTGTTATTTGAGACAAAATGCCTGTTAGTCACTTGCTTTTCCTCAAGGCCTAAGTTTTAGACGTCACTCCTGTTTAGACTAGTCCTAACACTAACACAAGCGCAGAGCCTGCCCTTTTGGTCACCGCCAGCTGTGAGTCAAGCTGAAGATCACGCCGAATCTGTTACCTGGATTGAAAGACAGTAACGCTGTTTGTTTTGCTGTACAACTCTTCATTCAGCTGCTGCTGCAGGAGCCTTTTCCTTTCAACAAGTAATTTGTCATTTTCCATTGTGACAATTGTTGTGAGTTCTTTCTCCTGTAAAGACAGTGAGCGCCGGCACATGAAAATACTGTTTCAGTCCAAATTTTCAATGGCCACAATGAGCATGTGATAAATGCTTCAACTTTTAAGGCAAGGCAAGGCAACTTTATTTATACCGTGCATTTCGTACACAAGGCAACTCAATGGCCAAACTAAAGAAAGCTGGGTAAAATGTTTAGCAAAAATCTTCAATATAATTGTGTTAACTATGTTTTAGAAAAAAAATGTCTAACGTGTCATATGCACTTTAAGGCAAAGCACATATATAGAAACATTCAGACATAGGAAATACACAGTACACCAGGGCAGGTGCTGGAATTTTTTCTCGGGTAGGGGAGGGGCGCGCACCTGTCAAGTGGAGGGCGGGGGTGGGGGAGTTGATGAAAGATTGTGAACACAGATGCAAAGGGATTGGGCCGGGGTTAGGGGTGGTTGTGAATGAATGTTTGTAAATATAGTCGCAAAAGCCACAGTCCGTATCTGGTTTAGCTCCATGACTTGAGTGGGGAATGTTGACTGTGTTGGTGAGATAAGAGGTCCAGCTGCTTTAATCTCCTCTCAGGAGGAAAATAATTATTCCAGTATTATTTCATGAATTTATAATTAATTCAGTTTTACTTGGTCTCAGCATTAGTTCATTTCTCCAGAGCAGGTAATTCCCTCCACAGTAATGGATTGAAAACTGAATCGCAGTGTCTCTTCTTATGTAAGAGCTTAAAAAAAAAAATAAATAAAAAAAAATAAAAAAAATAAAAAAAATAATAAAAAAAATAAAAATAAAAAAAAAATAAAAAAAAAAAAAAAATATATATATATATATATATATATATATATATATATATATATATTTTAATTAAGCTCTTTTTTAAGTATATCAACAAACACTTTAAATCTCCCTTTTTATAACTCCAACTTAATGGACATGTTGTTCAAGTAATGGGATCTGGGTTGACATTTATTTTGACCTTCAGTATATAAAAAACAAACCTGTGCATCTAATTTGATACTAGTTTGCATTACTGTGATAGTTTGGCTCCGCTTTGCTCACAGAAAGTTGTGAATGTGCTTTTAAACTCATCCTTGTGGAAAATGAGAATGTTGGGAAAGTTAAGAATGAGTTTGGAGCACAAGTAACGGTTTAAAAATAAAGCTCTTGTGATTTACAGGTTACACTGTCTCTATTGAATTATATTGTAGTCAGGACAAATCTGCTTGGGTGTCCTAAGATTTAAGTGGGTTCTTGAGCCCCACAGCACCACGGGTTTAGCGCTTTTGCCACTCAGTGTCTTAGGCGCTGTACCTTGGTTAATGCGTAGGAGCAGAGGAACAGCTCTTCAGCTAAATCCTCAATCTTCTCGTCCCTCCATTTGGTCTCATGCTCCAGTTTCTGTTTGGCCTGAACTAATCGTAGTTTGAGTCGCTCCTTCATCTCTTGGTATTTCCTGCAGAAGACAGAGTTTTAGAGTTTTTAGCAGTGACGACAGTAGTACCAGTACACACTGATTTTACTTTGGCGGAAAAACATTAATTTGCAAAAATAAGTGAAAACCAACATTCAAAATATGTTTTACTGTAATTCAGTTCATAAATATAATGGGAGTAGAAAGAACAGATACAGTAACTGAGTAATCGTTCAATTCACAAGATAACACCATTTTGTACTTGGTTAGTTTCCCATCATGCCCCAACTACAGTTCTTGGTCAGGTCTGGCAGATCAGGTAAACTACACAAAGTCTGATGTTACTTTTGTTCTTATAGCCAGACCTTAGTGTTAGTTTTCCTGCCTGACGGTTTCGGCTACAACTGTGGCCGAAACCATCAGGTACAAAAGTAGCATCATTCTTAGAAGACCTAATGAACCTAATTGGACTAAACAAAGTCTGGCTTGGTTTATCCCCAGATTTTATAAAATTATCAGCAGTACTATTTCATATTTCAAAACAGTCCGTTGTTACCTTCGTTCTTGGTTGAGGCATTTTAGAGTTTCACAAAGCTCTTTCTTGAGGAATTCATATTCGTCTTTGGTGGTGCAAAAAGGATCAGAATGTCCCTGCAAATAAATGCATGCTGTTTTCATATCGACATGTAGAAATGACACATAATTTTACAATATCTGTTTAAAAACCTAATCTATTACCGTTTGTAGAAAAGGTTTATGGTTTTCTGGCAACAGTAACAAGAGCTGATTTTTTACCAAAGAGACGTCTGGACCCCTGTGAACAAGGTTAGACAAAATAATGGTAGAATATTTAGGACAGTGATGATGCACAAATTGTACTAGGTACACATGTTTAGTTTAGTTTAGTTTATTGATGGAATGTCCCTTGAGATGTGCCATCTCGTTTTCGAGGGGGTCCATAAACACAAAACACAAATAACAATTAACAAGACACTGTACAAGACAGTATACAGACAGGACAAAATACACATTAAGACAGTCAAACAGACAAAACAAACATGTGGTTTTAAAGTGAGTTCTGGATCGAGCCACAGTCCAAGATATTTCACTGAGTCAACTTTATGAACAGTAGAGCCATTATCAAACTGA
The DNA here is from genome assembly GCA_021464625.1 of Proterorhinus semilunaris. Taxonomy (NCBI): domain Eukaryota; kingdom Metazoa; phylum Chordata; class Actinopteri; order Gobiiformes; family Gobiidae; genus Proterorhinus; species Proterorhinus semilunaris. The sequence goes on along the minus strand of CM038344.1, from coordinate 28,045,315 downwards.
ATATATAAATAAGGAGAAGAACGTAAATTATGATGACATGTTGAAATGCCAATAATATTGCGCAATAATAAGACAGTGACAATCTGTTAAAACACGATTAATTAAAAAAAAGGGCATAAAGGTAAATTAAGAAAATGCACAAACATTGGTTTGTGTGACCTAGAATTGGCATATTACGTGCTGCATGATGGCCCAGGGGTAAAAGCTGTGCCACATATGCTCAGCCCTATGCCAGCCTCAGCATTATGAATTTGACTCCTGGTGCACTGTCGAAACTGGCTGCTTTTCAAGCGGAGCAACATTGTGTTGCTGCACATGTGCAACGTGTGATATTTTCATTCATTTACCTGTCAAATTAGGCTGCCTATTATGAAGTCAATGAGGTAACAAAACAATTTACCAGTCAAGATTAATTATGAAGCAGGACATGCTGCTAAACTTTTATTACATTTTAATAAAAGTTTTGTAATATGCAAAACAAAGTTTTAGTTTTTTGTGTGATATTGATTATGTATTATTACATTTTAATTAATGATTAGATCCAAAGTCTTCTTCAATTCAGTTCGTACTTACATTTCTCTCTTGAGGTTGTTTTCCTTTTGATAAGTTTCCAACTCCAGCTTCAGCGTTTCAATCTAAAAAGATCAAGTACATTATTATAGTAACTGTGGGTTGTGAATCTTTTCACGACTCATTAATTTAAGTATTTTTATTATGAGGCAGTCCGATACTAAAATCATTTTAATTCCTTTTCTATGGCTACACTTAACATTTTCCCTAAAACATGCCCATAATACAGGACATTAGCAAAGGCAGTGCTTCTGAAACTTTTCACACCAAGTGTAATGTAGACCAAATCAAATATTTAGGAGTAATTCTTGACCCAAATTAAAATTTCAAAAAACATATTAAAAAAACTAACCAATACGTTGAAATTTAACAGCAAATTTTAGATATATTAGGAACTCTCTGACTATAGAGGCTTCTACTTTAAATCTAAATGCAATGATAATTTCGCACTTTCGTTATTGCATGACGAGTTGGTCGCAGGCGTGTAAAACAGCATTAAGGCTCCTGGAATCATTGTACAAAAGTTCTCTTAAGGTTCATGACAAGAAATCTCGGCTATATCACCACTGTCATATTCTTAAAAAACATAGTATATTAAGTTTTGAAAACATAATCATATATTCAAATCTCTGTCTGTTGTTCAATATAATTTATGGTACTGCAGCTCTTCACTGAGCTCAGCAATTTCATCTCGAGCACTCGGAAGCTCAGCCTTGTCGAGTGTGGCCATCAGACAGTGGAATATGTTGCCAACAGAACTGACCACATGTGTACATTTAAAAAAATGTTCACACCAGGCCAAAAAATTGCTTCTTTTAAAACAAACATGTTCCCATAATGTACTGTAATTGGTGTGTATGCGAGAGTGTATTTGAAAATTAATGGTTAGGAATGAATGAAGTGTGTGTTTCATTTTAATGCTGTTCGGGGGGAAATGTGTTTTTAACATGTGCATTTTTCTAAGACTTTGTTGACATCAGTCTGCCCAGGGACTGCAGGTGGAAATTAGCACAAGTGCTATAACCTGGTATAATGCATCTCTCCTTTCTGAGGTTAATGTATATTGTACACTGTCCCTGTTCAAATAAATAAATAAACAAAAAAATAAAATAAACTAAGCCCCAACTCATAAAATATGTTGAATTTTGAACTACCACCACCACCCCACCAGGCCTAGATCAAGTTAACAGTCTAAAACGGGTCTAAAATGGGTCTAAAGAGCCTAAAATACAACTGGGCGTAACAGGTTAGCACAAGAATAAAACTGTTATTCGGGTTTTGTTCAATTAAGATTTCAGATTATTGTAATTTTCTTTTCTTTTCTTGGCAAAGGTTTCCACACATGTGCTCTAAAGACCAGCCCACCCAAGTGAAAGTAAAACCACTGCAGAAATGAATGTTGGTTTAAATCCCTCACCTCAGACTTTTGTTCCCACAGACGTTTTATCTGCGTTTCAATCTTATCTTGTAAATGTGTGTGGACTTCATTAGTTTGAATCACTTCAGCTTCAAGAGCCTTACAAAAACAATAAAACAGAACAATAAGGCAACATAATGCCACCTGTATTTTTTTGCCATCATTTTAAAGATTAGAAGAACATGTCCGAGCTCACTTTGTTCAGCGCTGTCGCCTCTTCCACTCTGCTCTGCTCTCCCTGTAAAGCAGACTGAAGCTTTCCCACCTCGGCCTGAAGGACTAGGATCTGTAGAATAGTTCAAACTCTAACTTCAAATGGAGTACACATGTAAACAAACACACATTCAGAAGAGACTTTCCCACTATCTAAACTAATCGCACCGATTCAGCGAAGTGTTCCATTGTTAAATCCTTGCATTACAAAAACAGCGCACGGCTCTTACCCTAGCACTTAAAATCACAATTTCTGAATATTCATTGACATTAAAACTATAAAACTCTTACCTCATCAAGCTCTGGTGACGGGTCCGTCACTGTCTGGAGCTGCTTCTGTTTTGTATTGAAGACAATATTTTTTTATTTGAAGGATATTTAAATTTGTGAACAGCACTTACATTTTTTTGTTTTGAAAAATCTATCATCTGCTCATGAAAACAAAAATTAAATGAACTAATAAAGAACACACTTATACACTGTTTGTGAATTGAGGTAAAATAACAAACTAAACTTTTCAATTTAACCCAATGTTTACCGTAATGCTACCGTATTTTTCACACTATAAGGCGCACATAAAAGCCTTTCATTTTAACAGTGCGCCTTATATCCCGGTGCGCCCTATTTATCCATTTCTAGCTGTTTACTGCATCGTGCCTTTGTTTACAGGTAAACCAGCATTAATTAATGCTCCTTGTATTCCGGTGCGCCTTATTTATGAAAATAAACATTATCATTGATAATGCGCCTTATAATCAGGTGCGCCTAATGGTGCGAAAAATACGGTACTTGAAATAATTAAAACTGCGATTACATTTGATGGAGGAGGTCCAATAGTTTGACTGGTCGTTTTTGGGGGTCTGGAAAGCTTTGGAACTATGGTATTACATATAGCAATAGTAGAATGTTTTACCACCAGCGCCTCCTGCTGGTGAGCCATCGTCTCAGCCTCAAGTTTGCTCCTTAAACACTGAATCTCACAGTTCAAACTGTCGTTCAGCTCTTTGGCCTTTCTCAGACCCACCATCTCTACAAGAAAGATACAATGATATCAAGTATTTACATACATGACAAAGTATATAACTACAACCTTATAATTTTTAACAAAGACATATAATTACCTCATACTATTAACCTATGACTCCATGCGAGAAACTTCACCAGCTACACTGGAAGGGCATCCGACTTAATGTGTCTTCACCTAACCACGTCTAATTACCCATGAGCCATGTATACCGAGCCAAATTAGTTTGAAACTGTCAGACCCCTCCCTCCCTCCATGTCTGTTTTATTTTTCAGCCCTGATTCTTCTGTTTCGAGGGGGGGGCCTGAAGAGCTGGGTCCATCTGAGATGGAGCCTCCACCCACAGTATTTCCCAGTGTCACTATACACTATAACCTCATGAATAATATCTTAATTGCACTTTGTTGTGGCATGGTCCTTGCTAGTGAAAATCAGCCATTATGCCATTGTATTGTGTGGTGACATCTATGATTTAACCTTTGCATGGAAGGGATATAACTTAATTTGGTTGGATATAAACAAGCATAAAAGTCACCATATTTCTTGACTTGTTCAACTTCCTGTCTCAGTTGCTCCACCTCATGTTTGGCCGCTTCCAGTTCAGGCTCTACAATCACAGGTAAAACACAGTTTGCATAAGGCAAAGCATGCTTGTTTATACCGCGCATTTTGTGCACAAAGCCACTCAAAAGACATCACTATTGCTAGAAAACGAAAAGAGTTAGCTTCCTATTTTCGTACACCAGGGGACGGCTCGCAGGCCAAATTTGACCCCACATCATAGATCAAAACACCTGTTACTCTAAAAACTATACTCTTTCTACAACTTTATCTGGAGTTACTCACCGTAAGCTCTCTGAATCATATGTGCGGACGCCAGTTCTCTTGTCAAGCGGCGGATTTCGTTGTGCGCCATGGCAAGGCGTTTGGATCCTTCCTCCAAATCCCGCTCAAGTCGATGGCATTCTTTTTGGACACTGCTTGTCAGCTCTGACAAGTTTCTGGACTCAGCCTATCAGAAGACATCCACAAAGTTATTGTTTAGGAAATGAAAGCCGTAGAAATGGCCAGTAGCTTAAGTTGAATAAAACACACACACAGAACTGGTTGTGTTCGATTTGACTACTTCATTGTATAAGTTGTTTACCCGATAGATCTCTTTAAATAAAAGGCATATTTCAATATATCTTTTTTTGATACAGTATCATGTAATACTGATAGGTGCCTACGAGTGCAGAAGGAAAGACCAAAGAGGAGCAACATGTCCAGAGAGCCCTCTCAGACTGTGGATGTCCTAACTGGTCTTTCACTAAAGCACAAAGGGCCAGAAGACCCAAAGAACAAGACAGACAGACTACAGAGCCAAGAAGAAAGGGAGTTGTAGTGCCGTATGTAGCCGGGGTCTCAGAGAAACTTCAGAGAATCTTTAGGCAGCACAGGATTCCAGTGTACCACAAACCGGTGAACACACTGAGACAAAAATGTGTCCATCCCGAAGACAAAACTCAGAGCCACAAACAAAGCAATGTGGTTTATTCTATTCGATGCAAAGAAGAAGAATGCAAACAACTTATTGGAGAAACTAAACAAATTTTACAGAAGAGACTTTATCAACACCGAAGAGAAAGCACAAGCGGCCCTCAGTCGGCTGTGCACCTCCATCTCAAAGCCTCAACACTCCTTTGAAGACGGGGAGGTCAACATTTTAGCTAAAGAAGAACGTTGGTTTGAAAAAGGAGTAAAATAAGCTATTTTTGTCAGGAAAGAAAATCCCTCCATGAACAGAATGGCGGCCTCAGATTTAATCTTCCGTCACTTTACTCCAATCTCCTTCGGGAGAAACGGAAAGGGCATGGCCAGTCCAAGGAGACGGCACCTCAGCCAACAAAAGAACAATAGGCAGGTAATTAGCAGTGATCAGCCATGAATAGGACAGATACTGGGTAGTGATCATCAATGAATAGGACAAGACTGACCGATACTGAGTTGAGCAGATTGTTATAGACGCTCTACTTCAAAGGGGTTTACCCACGGGTGAGAGTAGCTGTGATTAGAAAGGAGGAGACGGGCCTACCCTAACTCCTCCCTGTTGGTCTATATATTCAGCTGCGTCCAGAGTCGGACCTTTGTCGCTGATTAAGCTTTTTGGATGAGAGGCGAAACGTTCGAAGACTTCAACTACTGAGTACAGAAGATGAATCAAGTACCTTCATTGAAGATGGACAACTCCTGTACGACTGAGAACTTACACAGACAGTATCATGTAATACTTTATCAAGTCTGGAATCTTCGGAGGGACCTTAGACTCCAAAATGCAGTCTAAAGAATATGTTGAGAAATAAATGGTTATTGAAAATACTTACAGGAATTAATAGAGATTTGCTCTGATTTTTGTGGAGTCCAAAGAGTTTTTTCCATGGGCTTTGGCTGTGGCGCAGCGCCCTCTTTTGGGGAGACTAGGGAAAACATGAACATCAGCAGTAAACCAGAGAACCAATTTGCTTTGACCTTATCCAATGTTATACAATGGCTCATGCAAAGTCCACTGTAAATGCAGGGCTTCAGAGTGAGATCAATACGGATGCAAGTGCACCTAGAAATGTATTGGGTGTGACTCCATTTTGTAATTGTACCCAGTAGACCCAAAGATTTGTTATGGGTTTCATTTTGAGGACTTTTCACCACTCATAAGTATGAACATTTTACTCAAAATGTCTGGTCTGGAGACCTGAAACGGATAATCTCTGAACCACCTGAACCGAGCACATTTTCTCCAGTTTGGCTTTACCCAAATCTTAAAGCTTCTTGAGAAAGTGTCAAAATAGTGACAAAAATTAAGATGAAAATGCAACAAAAACATCACAAAAAGGCGATGACAAAGAGACAAAAAAGCAACAAAAGAGTAACAGAAAAGTGATGAAAAAGTGATGAAAATGTGGCAAAAATGTGACAAAAATGCATAAAAAAGCCACAAGAGAGCAACAAAAAAAGCAACAAATGAGTAACAGAAAAGTGATTAAAAAGTGACAACAGAGCACAAACGGCAGGAGTGAAGTTAGAAGCGACCAAGCTCTTCCATGTTTTCCCTATTTAAATATGGTTACAGGAGCCTTTACATAATCCAAGTATAGTCACACAAAATTAAACATAGTAATATTACTACGCCTTGCAATATAGTTCCCCTTTTTATCCGCTTAGAAAATCGACATGTTTAATTTTGTGTGACTATACTTGGATCATGTAAAGGCTCATGTAACCATATTTAAATAGGGAAAACGTGGAAGAGCTTGGTTGCTTTTAGCTTCACTCCCGTTTGGATCCATAGAGGGGAGGAGGAGAGGCTAAATGCTAACACTGTCTGCGCTCTGTTTACGTGACTGAGGGCACGCGTAAAGACCAGACGGCTATGCATCAACTCGTCTAAGCCAAGGTAAGAACATATCTCAGTATTTAAAGACGGTGGCCTATTCCTTTAAGAGGTGAAAATATCTTCAAAACCTACTCACTCACCTGTCCCACACTGACAGCCCCATCTTGCACCCCTGTCCCGACCTGGTCTAAATGTGAATTGTGACCCTCTGAAGTGTCCAGAAGTGAGGCTCTCTCCACCAGAAGGTAAGCCACCTGCTCACTGGGGCTGCTGTGGATTAACTCCGTAAGGCCCTGGTCATACAGCATCTTGGCCACTTCACTGACCTGAGCATCTGTGGGAAAAGGACAAAACATTAGCAAATAAATAAAGTCATGGAAGTTGTCTGTTATTCCGGAATGAGGCAGATCTTCCGTTTAAATACCCCTGCCTTGTTCGGGTAGGTTTCAAACATTGTTGACTGGACTTGAGTTGCTACTTGATCTTGTCGTGGCTTGGCCAGGCTATAGCGATGACTCTTTTTTTACCCACAAAAATATCAACATTCACCTTGCTGTGACAACAGACGCGCTAGTTGATCTCTGAGTTGGTCATTCTCATCTTGAATCTCTTGAGCCAAAACATCCTTGTGTCCCGTGAAGACCCGTATCTGCTCCAAGGACCTGCGAACCTTTGACAGAGCATAAATATTTACAGTGAGCTCATTAGCACTGTAAGATGATAGTTGTTATTAGCAAAATTGCTATTCGATTTTTTTTTTTATCCCCAGAATGGTTCAGCCTACACCCAGAAGAAATACAACTGGCTATGTAAAACCTCCGCAATTTCAGCAGCATATTGGGATCGTTGTATGTCCAAAGTCTTGTTGAGGCTTGTGAGGTTTCTCTGACAGTGCTGTAGAGCTCTCCATAGAACACAAAGCTGTTCGTCTGTGGTGGCTCTCGTACCCAGGCCCTGTTCACGGAACCAGCAGGAAATCTGTGCCAACTCATCCTGGACAAAAAATAAATAAAAATAAATAAATGAAATAACCATATCAGAGGCAAAGTTAATTGCTGGTGAAAATATGTTGAGATTCCGAAACAGACAATTGGGTTATATGGTTGAAAAAGTGCAACGGTTCCTCTGGCCATACATTGTTTTCCCAGTATGCATGTATGCATGTGTGTATGTATGTATGCATGTATGTACAGTATAGCCTATGTATGTGTGTATGTATGTATGCATGTATACATGTATGTGTAGTCTATGTTATGGGGTGGGCTATGTATTTGAAAGAGGATGATCGCTTCTGCATAAAGAAAGACGGTCCCTCTTTCAGACATGAGCTTACTGTGTTTTCGGACCGTTTGTTTTTGCTTTCTGCAAGAAACAGCTCGAGGCACAGAAGCAGCTTATAAGCGAGCAGCCTCTCACTTTATAAACAACCTCAAGACAAATCGAAAAACGTTTGCTTTTTAAAAAAATCTTGTTTTAGGTCAGTTGAAAGATAGTTTTAAAACATTAGGACTGAATTGTTGTTTTAGATCTACCTCGTTCATGTGTCCAGTCAGTCCAGTCTCACACAGCGCTTCAACCTTCATGCGCAAACTTATTGTCATGAAACAACATCCGAAAATAAGCTAGTCCCAAGTTACACAAGCTACATCGGAGAGGCAATATGCTTTTCCCCCCTATAACAAGTAGGCTACGATCAAATGAAAAGCCGTGACATCTACGGTGTTGAAAAATCCTACAGTCGCTGAGAAAATCCCCAGCCCTGTGGTTCTGGGAGTGGTGAGAGAGGACATCTGGACTTCGTTTGGAAAGTAACGCGACGACGACGATCATCTCAGGTCTAAAGGAGTAATGCGGCAGGCGACTTTAGCCTTTAGTTTTGCCTTGAGCAAGTCTGTTATGTCTGATAATTTTACAAAAGAAAAAAAAGGATCCGCCTAATATTACAGGGCCGCTGCTAGGTTTTTGGGGGCCCTACGCAAAATGCCGTTTGGGGGAACGTGCACATTTTGGTCATTAATAAATAGGCAATTTAGTTAATGACAGGCCTCAATAAAGATGTAGTATTATAATGTCCCGCACTTACAGGCAAGTAAACAGCCTTGTAACTTCAAGGCGCTTTATTAATAAGCTGCCAAAAGTACAGGAGCAGCAGCTCACGCTGAGCACATAAATTGCAGTAAGAATGAGCATCTCTGCTCTCTAAAAAATTCCGTCCCTCCTCTCACAGTGCACAACAATCTCCCAACATGCCCATAGCGCCCCCTTGTAGCATAGTAGGTACACAATGGATAGAATGTAACATTTTGGTATTATGCTTTTATTTTTGCTTTTGTATTTTGTTTGTTTGTACAATTTATAAAAATCCATCAATCAATAAAAGTTTATGCCGATGACATTCCAGCTTAGCAACAGAAGCTAAATGAGTGTCAACTTTGAATGGTTATTATTAGTTTTGGCAGTCCTGAATACTGAATGCATATATGCATACCCTCTGTAATTTATTGATAATCTAAAGACTAGAGCAGAATTAAATAGCTTGTTGGGAAAGGGCATATTATAAATTACATGTTTGTGGGGTGGGACTATAGTGGCCTATACGTTGCCTATACATATTCTGCCACTTCAACAAACATTTATTTTACTTAATTATTTGTTGTTATAAACCCCATTTTTATTTTAGTAATAGAGTTTTTGTCTTTGTGGTGATGGTAGTGGTAGTAGTAGTAGTAGTAGTTGTTGTTGTAGTCCATATGTGTCATATCAATTGTATGTAGGCTACAACTAATGTTCACTTGTTCTTATTGTTTAGTCTTGTGTGTCCTGAGATTTCCTCCTCTCTCTTATTTAAGTGGTCACTAATCTGTTTCCTGTATTTCACTTCACTGGACTCGCTGTACTCTGGTGGTCTAATTTACCAGGCTGATAGACATGATGAATGGCTCAGGGCATTGACATAGAGCTCAGTATTTTTCTCATATTGCACTGATAGCTTGTATTGTATGTATTGTTTATGAGCGATAGAAAGTACTCTCTCTGAATACTGTACACTGTCTAAATCATGTACATTTGTACCCGATTGACATGTTGATCTTGTTGACAAATCAAAAGCTTTGCAGTAGCAATAGTTGGATTAGGAAAAGCCTTTGTTGTGACGGTATACTAAATGCTGTATGGTTAAACCATTTGGGTGTTATTTAAGAAAAAGTCACACTGATGACTTTTACTTTGACCTGATTTAGATCATTTTGCAATGAAAACTTGAGCACATGTTACCTGCACATGCAGTTGTAATAAGAGGCATATATTTGGTCAGGCCGGAGGAATGCCTGTGTTAGTTTTGATTTGGTGCAGGCCTCTGATCTTCAGGGGGAGGGCAGGAGAGCCGGAGCGGAGGAAGTGGGTGTCATGAACTCCTCCTACATTATATCTGACTCCACATTCCTGCTCTATAGCCTCCTTTTCTTAACAGTTTCTTCAAGATTTAGAACCAAAACGGACTGGAAGTGAACGACGGTGGGAGGAAAATACAGGACCGAGTATAGGAGAGACCTTGGATAAAGGGTAAGAGAACTTACAAAATTAAATCACTTTTTTAATTGAGCATCAATAAGTGGCCAGACATTCAACAGCATGCTTACTACAAACAAAATAGCAAAGGCATATATGGATGTTGAGTTGTAGCAGTAATGGTAGTCCATAATGTCAGAGCAATGAATCATGCCTTATAAATCACATTTCCTAATTAGTCGTACATTTTTTCCAAAATACTCGCTTAGATTTTCTAGGAAAGTATCTTTAAACCCTCCATTTAGTATATATGAAGAACAACACTGCAGTTTGTACAAAGGGAATGGAATTCAATAGCATAGGGTTTTACACATGCCAACGGATGTGCTTCAGAAGGGGCAATGTTTTCCTTAATGTCCATACAAATCTTTGGCCATCTTAGAGAGACTTGTACCCCCATTCTCTGACTTGGAAAAAATGTGGGCTTCAACCTCGCTACCTCCCCTGCCCCAGTGTACGTTATGCGTCATTGGAGTATTTGCTCTTTCCCACAAAGCCATTTGAAATTGAGTGTATTTGGATATAAAATTAACTGCACACTGTATATCGTTGTTTTTTTTGTGAGCCCCCAGACATTTTTAGTTGTTGCTTATGTTTTGCCATGTTCCCGGGGGACCGACTTGACAAATGAGCAGCGATGACTTGCACTGATTTTGAGAGACATAACAATTGTAGACAAAGTTTTGTCATGAATTTTGCCTTAGACATTTGACATCCACAACTTATATTTTATTTGCGCGTACCTTTTCATTTGAATGTATAAAAAGGTAAATTCCTCACGTCAATAGGATCATAAGACAATCTGTTTGTCTTGTGGTCATACCGCCCAGTCCCATCAGACCTTGGAAGCTAAGCAGGGAAGGGCCTGGTTGGTACTTGGATGGGAGACCGTTTGGTTACTCCAGGAAGCCTAGCGAATGTAGTGAGTGAGTGGTTGGTGGTGGTCGGAGGGGCCGATGGCGCAGACTGGTTGCCTCGCTTCTGTCTGTCTACCCCAGGGCAGCTGTGGCTACAACAGTAGCTTACCACCACCGAGTATGGAGTGAATGAATAATGACGTCAGTGTAGCGCTTTGAGAAACTTGGTAATATAGGCTTGTAAAGCGCAATACAAGTGTAAGGCATTATTATTATTATTATTATTATTGTAAATACTGTATTAACTCAAATTTTTAAATGGCATGATATAAAAAATAGTTTGGACAAAAGCATAAAACTCAAAAACTATGTCAGTCCAGGAGTGATCGTAAATATTGGACAAAGCCCAAACTCCAAATCATTAAAGTAAGCAGATTACTACTTGTGATATTCATTTGTTTTAACAGGACACCACTGACCTGACCTCAGGCAGCCATGGTCCTCCTCCTCATCTCCATCACTGTGCTCCATCTCTCATCACTGGCCATGCTTCTCATTTCCACTCTGGAAAAGGTGAACCACACACAGTATTGAGATAGAAAACTGCAGAGTTTATCAAGGTCAACATGAATATCTTTTTAAGGCCTGGTGGATTTGGGACGACTCGGAAATCTCAGATCTCTGGTACAACTGCTTCCAAGACAACGCTTCAAAAATCTGGCTGTGTGCTGCCACCAATGAGAATGGTAATGTCTTTTTAAATCAAGTCTAAATGTGGGTTTGGGAGCTTGCATGGTAAAAATAATACAATAAAAATAATAATCCTGCAGGTTTGATGTGTAATTAAATTTTGTATTACACATTTCTAAAGCACTTTCTGTTACGTTTTCCTTTGAAAAGCACTTTATAAATAAAGTTTGATCGTAATTTGCAATTTGAACCATTACAATATTCAAATGGGTATCAATGACTTGTTTTTGAAACATTACGTATAAAGAAACATGTTACAGACATTTTAGCCAAAATATTCACAATTAGGGTTGTGAAGGGACGGAAAATTCCCAATTTCTAGAAAACTGATGGAACTTTCCCTGGGATCTTCAACTCAGAAATTTGGGGAATAAAAAAAAAAGAAGCTGTCCTTACGCTTAAAAAATACTTTTTTTTCAGGGGAATTTACTATGAGGAAACAATACTGTATACAATGCAATAAGTGAAATGAATGCCTTGTCGAAAGTCTACAGACCCACAAACTCATACACAAAACATAATATTCAACTTTAAACTGAGATTTTACAGATCAGAACATTGAAGACACATTATTATGTCTTCAATGCTCTGATTTACTTTAATATGGCAGAGGCTTGGTGACTATCTATACACCAGGTGAATAGGAATTAGTCTGTTCTTTTTCTTAAAGCCCTTCTGGCATTGTAGCCTGCTCACAACACTGCCCAACTCAAACCCTGCTGGTCAGACATGGAAATGTTTTCTTAAGACAATGTTCATCTCTGCTGTGATTTGATTAAAACTAGTCATTATGCTACAGAATATTGCCTCTCTGTAAAGAACCAGCCTATTCCCATATATTGCTGTTAATTCCCATGTCAAATGTCCAACTTTGACATTTTGCAACCTTAGTCAAAATACACTACTTCTAACCATGGCATAACATGTATATATTAAAGTAAATAATAGACTATTCTGCGTTTAATTAGCAGATTATACAGTAATAGGAAGTTTGAAATGTTCCCTTCTGTCAGTCTTAAGTGCTGATCATTTACATCATTTTGCTTTAATGACATCTATATTAGTGTGTTATAACTCACCTGAACCTTGCCCATTCCATACGATTATATATCTTTTGTGATATCATTATCATAATATTCAGCACCACTCACATACTTATTCCTAATATTGTATTGGCCTAATGACAGGAAACAGGACTGGCTTTTATTTTGTCTACTCTGTCTTTTGCCCCCGCCCCTCATCTGCACCCTGCCCCGTGCCCTGCCCTCACCCCTCTCAGATTGGCTCCAGTCGGTGCAGGCGCTCATGGTGCTCTCTGTGGTCTTCTCCTCCATCTCCTTCCTTGTGTTTCTGGGGCAGCTCTTTGCCATGTCCAAAGGAGGGCTCTTCTATTTCACCGGGTTTTGCCAGGCCTTTGCAGGTGATTGTCACAGTGTTGTAGTGGGTACACAATTTATTCATACCCTGCTATTTTCTTCCCCTATGTTGTTGCGTTGAAAGTTCATACTGAAAATCCTTTCTGTGTCACGGGATATTATTGGAATCAACCTCAGAACAAACAACTATTATTGACAGCAATGAAAGAGGTCTGTAGATCGAATTCTATTTTTACTAAAGAATTCTTCACAACTGAGTTTGTTCGCCGACTTTTTATCCGGTTCACCACAGTGGCCTTTCAGGAGTATGCGCTTCCTCCTTCGTCTGAAGAAGGGCATTCTTCATTGCAATTTTTCATATTTTTGCATTACTTTTTTTGTGTATTCTTGTTGCATAATCAGTTACCATGAGACAAGGAAAGTATAGGCCTACTATAAGTATGTGACTGCAACATAATGAGAAATAAAAATCTATTTCCTATGATGCAGTTTAAGAGTAAAAATTTAAAAAACAACCAAACAAAACAACCAAACAAACAGACCACAAAATAGAAAAATAAAACAACAGATAGCTGTAAGTAAAAATAAGTAGAATCCACTGCAATATAAACTGTTTTTAAATGGTCACATATAAATGGTGATGTTTATATAGCGCCTCTCTACCTGCTTTAGGCACTCAAAGCACTTTACATCAAGGAACCACTCACGCATTCATACTCCAATGTACGCAGACACTGTTTTTTTATTTATTATTATTATTATTTTTATTATTATTATTATTTTTTACCAAGACAGTAATTTGATCAAGCTCATGTTGATTTTGAGGACTTCACCTGAGTATATCACCAAGTCAAAGATATTTGCTATTTACATCCTTTGACCACTAGGTGTCGGTGTTGACTTAGCAAAATCGGGCTGTGCTATTGTGTGTTCTCAATAAGCGAAGTCGTAATCTCGTAGTGCGCATGCGCAGCGCTTCCGGTCAAAGGTCAATCGGGATAAAATCGCCATCTCCCAGTAATCCCAATGTAAAATATGCATGAATAAAGATTGTTTTACAGGTATAAAAAATGTGGTACATTAACAGATCATCACAAATATATCGAGGGTGAGTATCTGTGCTTCCACTAACATTTTGGTCAAATGGTTTTAATTTCCAATTGCACAAGCTAAATTAATTTAATTTGTTGGCTCTTTTCTCGGCCTTCAAGAAACTGTACTTCGTACCACACCATCCAAATGTATAGGAACTGAAAGCTTTTCCTTGTTAATAATCCAACAGAATCAGAATCATAAATGGTTTTATTGACATTGAACAGGTTCACAAAGTAGGATTTTTCTTCAGAGCAATTGTGCAACATGAAACATAAAACTTAGATAAATAATAAACTATATAAACTTTAAAACTTAAAAGGGCATACATAAAGGAGTTCAAAATAAAATGTGATAAAAAACAACAACGAGCCGTTGTTAAGGATCAACGTGGGCGGGATTAATTCGGGTTTGTTTATCGGCGTGTTGCAGGACAGTCCTGTAAAGACTCATGGACACCTCCTTATAAGTCCTTTAGATGGCGCCATACACCTCAATAGGCTCACCTCAAGCAGATACACTTTCACGTACGCTACGATAAATGACATTTCAATAATAGACGGCTTTCATTACAATAAACCAGGGACATGGCCTTGGGCTCATGTGCAAGCTGTCAATATCTATAGGATAATACATCCAATTGTGAGACATACAGGCAGAAGCATCAAACACTGTTTCTGTTCCCAGGAATATAGATCATCTTGTTGTGTAGGTAATATTGGCAAAATTGTGAAAATACATTGTAAAAAGTGTCCAGGAAAATATAATAAACAGCAAATGAATAAAACCATGGAGGCAAAAACACACGGGGGATCGAACCACCAACCTCCTGTGCACGAGACCACCCACTCTACCAGCTACGCCACCACTCGTTGAAGATGTTCACTCTGGCCCCACATAAAATCCCTTCAAATTAAAACACGAGCCCTTGTTCGTTCAAGTTACCGGGGAAAATGTCCATACAATATCTCCCGAGCCTCAGTTTCAGGACAAATTATTGACATAAAAAAAAAAAAGTTTCAAAAGCATAACCAGAAACGTCATCAGTTCACAATTCAGGAGTTCACTGTGGACCTGCATGTGTTGAATGGATGTCAGTAAAGTGCGCTGCACCAAGTGAAACATGTTGAAGAATGGATAAGTCCTCACTAGATAATACAGTATGTTGAACCTGTGCCATTGAAACACTGTATGCGTGGGCCTTCTTTGGTCATACACATGCGATCAGTTACTGTCACTGCCACATGGTTTAGCTTATTCTCAGAATAAACTGACTTACTTCATGGCTTGTCTTGAAGATATACAGTGGGCCACAATAATCCCCTACTTATACCATACAGTGTAACACAATGCAAAGACATCATTTCATTCCGTATTCCTTTATTGTGTTCATGTCATCCAACATAAGTAAATAGTACGAACAGTGAGAGAGAACAATCACATTATTTTGAGGCGCACTTTAGCCTACAGGTAGACACGAAAGCCAATGCTTTAGCTCGATACCCACGAATCACTTTGCATTCAAAGGTAAAGGTGAACATTATTAGCCAAAGTAAAGTTCCAACTCAGGTTAGCCATAGCACAATTAATGAAACAGCCACGACAGCGATACCAAACAATGCTACACCTCAGGAAAAGTTACACCGCAGTCAACAAACCTTACTTTTAATACTTTCCATTTGGCGACAAAAAAAAACACAGGATAATAGATGCAAATGAGCTTAAAAATAAACTTTCGGCTCGTATCTCCATGGGGCTTGGGGGAGGTGAGGTTAGCTGTGTCCATGCCTGACAACAATGTCTGTCGGACGTCCCGTGAACAATAAAGAACAATGAAATCGCTGTTTTTTCCTCGTCTTATCCACTAAATCGGGAAATCAATGGTAATAAAGCAGTATCAATATGAGTATAATTGCAACGTATATGACGGCAGACATCTAGGCCTATTTTGATGCCTGAGAAATCTGAAACTATCTGGAAAAAAACATTATGGACAGGCATTGACTCAGCCACCTACACCCCTACTCTACCTCTACCCCACCTGTACCCCTCTCGCCCTCAAAGGGGTACAGGTGGGGGTAGAGGTAGAGTAGGGGTGTAGGTGGCTGAGTCAATGCCTGTCCATAATGTTTTTTTCCAGATAGTTTCAGATTTCTCAGGCATCAAAATAGGCCTAGATGTCTGCCGTCATATACGTTGCAATTATACTCATATTGATACTGCTTTATTACCATTGATTTCCCGATTTAGTGGATAAGACGAGGAAAAAACAGCGATTTCATTGTTCTTTATTGTTCACGGGACGTCCGACAGACATTGTTGTCAGGCATGGACACAGCTAACCTCACCTCCCCCAAGCCCCATGGAGATACGAGCCGAAAGTTTATTTTTAAGCTCATTTGCATCTATTATCCTGTGTTTTTTTTTGTCGCCAAATGGAAAGTATTAAAAGTAAGGTTTGTTGACTGCGGTGTAACTTTTCCTGAGGTGTAGCATTGTTTGGTATCGCTGTCGTGGCTGTTTCATTAATTGTGCTATGGCTAACCTGAGTTGGAACTTTACTTTGGCTAATAATGTTCACCTTTACCTTTGAATGCAAAGTGATTCGTGGGTATCGAGCTAAAGCATTGGCTTTCGTGTCTACCTGTAGGCTAAAGTGCGCCTCAAAATAATGTGATTGTTCTCTCTCACTGTTCGTACTATTTACTTATGTTGGATGACATGAACACAATAAAGGAATACGGAATGAAATGATGTCTTTGCATTGTGTTACACTGTATGGTATAAGTAGGGGATTATTGTGGCCCACTGTATATCTTCAAGACAAGCCATGAAGTAAGTCAGTTTATTCTGAGAATAAGCTAAACCATGTGGCAGTGACAGTAACTGATAGCATGTGTATGACCAAAGAAGGCACACGCATACAGTGTTTCAATGGCACAGGTTCAACATACTGTATTATCTAGTGAGGACTTATCCATTCTTCAACATGTTTCACTTGGTGCAGCGCACTTTACTGACATCCATTCAACACATGCAGGTCCACAGTGAACTCCTGAATTGTGAACTGATGACGTTTCTGGTTATGCTTTTGAAACTTTTTTTTTTTTATGTCAATAATTTGTCCTGAAACTGAGGCTCGGGAGATATTGTATGGACATTTTCCCCGGTAACTTGAACGAACAAGGGCTCGTGTTTTAATTTGAAGGGATTTTATGTGGGGCCAGAGTGAACATCTTCAACGAGTGGTGGCGTAGCTGGTAGAGTGGGTGGTCTCGTGCACAGGAGGTTGGTGGTTCGATCCCCCGTGTGTTTTTGCCTCCATGGTTTTATTCATTTGCTGTTTATTATATTTTCCTGGACACTTTTAATAATGTATTTTCACAATTTAGTCATTATTACCTAATATTAAAGCCGTCTGTTATTCAAATGTCCTTTATTGTAGCGTACGTGAAAGTGTATCTGCTTGAGGTGAGCCTATTGAGGTGTATGGCGCCATCTAATGGACTTATAAGGAGGTGTCCTTGAGTCTTTATAGGACTGTCCTGTGACACGCCGATAAACAAACCCGAATTAATCCCGCCCACGTTGATCCCTAACAACGGCACAAGCACATCGTAGATCAGCAGCAAACTCCATCTATCTCGACGACCTGTTTCACTGGAGGAATTTTCAAGGATCTGCCAGAGTTTCTCCGTCTTGTGTCTGACACCAACAAGTCCTCTCTGTAGCCGCTTAGCGATAGCCCGCGTTTCCACACAAATAACTTCAAATTAGCAACTGTCCATCGTCTATAAACATCATAACTCATCTCTGTATCCTCCACCTGAGCCTCTCACACCGTTTAGTAAGTTTTGGATATCATACAAACAATAACAAATCATTTAAATTACATTTATCTGCACTCGCTCGTCTTCGTGTATGCTTCTGCGCTGTCAAAACCTACTTCCGGGTCAAATTTATCCCGATTGACCTCTGAGCAATCCCACAATTCATTGCGCGAACTGAGATTACGACTTCGTCTATAGTCAGCTCATAGTGATCATTTTTATATTTTTTTATATTTTGAGTCTGTTTCTTTCCTTTTAACAGGTTTTACAGATTTTGCCGCCTGCCTCATCTTTACTTTCCACAGACAGGAGATTTTATCCGACACCAGAGATCTAAACAAGGGTCGTTTTGGATACTGTTTTATTTTGGCCTGGGTCTGTGTGCCTCTGCTGTTAGTGAGCGGGGTCATGTATGTGCATCTACGCAAGAAACAATGAACATGAAATGGATAAATAAAAGAGGATAAAATAAGTAAAATACCATTAAAGCTACCTGTAACACTCACAACATACCTCTTAATGGATTATTGGGTAACACTTTATTTTACACTACCCTTGATACATTGTGCCTGCCAAATTTAGTACAATATCATGTGCTATGCAATTATGTGTAATAACTACGTAGGTGCAAGTTAAAACAGAGCACATTACATTGTACTACATAGGTACAAAGTATCAAGGAAGAGTAAAATAAAGTGTGACCCATTATTGTTATAGAAAGCTTTCTGCACTTGCCCCGATTTGTAATGACTTTGGCCGAATGTTTCTAGCTTTAATGTTGTTGGCTTATTGTGTATTATTGTATTTTTCATGTGTGTCATGTATTGTTTTTCTTCTAACTAAGATTACATTTTTTTAAACAAAACACTATTAAAATGTTGACAAAGCCTGTTGGTTATAAAGCCATGTCTTTACTCATATTTATTCATCATATTTATTAGTCAGGCTGCTGTAGTGACTAGTCTTAATTGTGTGCCAATCTTTAGTGAACAGGCTTAAAACGCTGTGGCCAGCAGGGGGCGCTCAAACTGAAATGATTGATGTAGTTACTCTAAAGGCCGTGGTCTCATAAGTGTATGAAAACAATAAGCTTATATTTTAAAATAAATAAATAAACTGGAATTCATTTGCTCAAATAACATCACTTATGACCAGACAAAGCTCAGGGCCACCCCTTCAATTCCAGATTGAATGTGTCCCTGTAATTACAGTTGGGAGTGCACCCATGGCCCGTGGTGCCCGGGATAGGCTCCAGGCCCATTGAATTATAGACAATGTAGTATTTGACGTCATAATGTCAGATGGAGAGCAGGGATTGGGCCCCACATAACACAACCAGCACACCTGTGTGCCTGAATAACACCACATATTTTTATTTCTATTGTTTAAAGACATATGTAACCTTAGTGTAATTACGTTGACAGAGAAGACGTTGAACTTTATATTTGTTTTTATTTCATCTGGATATGTCTAGACATATAAACCATAAACCATCAGCAAATCAGTTATAGAATCCTGGCCTGTCATCCACCTCAATATCTAGGCTTTTCCGCATATTGAACGCATGCTATAGGAATCAGAATCAGAATAGTATAGAAAAGGAAAGGAGTCCATGATAGAGACGGGGGTGGGAGAGTCTGTCAGGGCTGTGTCTTTCCTGAAGTCCATGATCATCTCCACTGTCTTCTGGGCGCCTCCGCTGTCCAGTGGGCAGACTCATCACCGTCCGAGATGAGCCGATGAGGGTGGTGTTTTCTGCAAACTTGATCAGTTTTACGGACTGGTGACTGGAGGTGCAGCAGTTTGTGTACAAAGAGAAGAGCCAGGGGGAAAGTACTCAGCCCCGAGGGATTCCAGTGTTTGTATAATATCACACATCCATATATACAAACATACACATACAGTACGGTCGCTATTTCATCACTATATGTTCACTAGGTGTCTACAAACCAGACGAGACAGGGTTTTTTACTGTTAATGACGATAAGAAAAGCTCTTGATATTTTGATGACAGCATGATGTCGCATCGGCAGTTCTGACTAAAATAACAGGGGCGTGTCTGTAGTCCCTGTACCTATTGTCTTTATTTTTTCAATGCTCTGACTTTTAAGGCCAGAATAACAAAGAACAAATAGAATACCAAATCATACTCCAATAGGGTACATTGATTTCCACATGAATTAAAAAGGGAGCATGTACTTGTTAACACATTGTGTGCTTTACGTGTAGGACCGACAAAATCAAGTCAAACTGTGAAAATCAAAAACAGTTTTTTTTTTTTGTGTGTTTATGCAAAGTACTACTTCACACTAAGTACACAAGGTCAAATCGGCGTTGTATTTTATCATTCATGTTTTATTCATAACTTTTTGGGTTCAGAAGAAAACCACTTTATCGGCCTTGACAACTTATTGATTCTGTTGTTGAAATATTAATTCTGGGTGGTTTGAATTAGTTATTATTTAGAAGCAGCAATAACCAAAGCAGAAGTGATAACAGTGTATCTTTAGTAGAAAAAAAATGCGTTTAAAGTAATGTAGTGATTGGACATTCAGAGCTGATTTACCCTGACTCCTTAGAAACAGTAAGAAAGATAAATAAAGTTGAACTCTTTAATGCCACTATTAATGATACTGATCTTACAATTCAAATACACTGAACCGCAATATAATCTAATACAAATGGGTCTGATTCTTTTTTGGATCAATGGGTTTGTGAGAGTGTCTCTTAACAGGCGCTAATCTGTCAGCGCAGAGAATGTGTGGAATCTGAAAGAAGGAGTGGAGAGGCACGCAAATGTCATAGATGGGAGGGAACAGCTATGCACCTGTACAAGCCTATGAGCAGGTGCCATAGAGGAGGCATGCTGCCCGGCCGGTGAGTTTCACAATACCGAGACTAGCACTACAATCTTTTAGCGTTTAATTGGCGTTTTCTGCTCCTATGTTCATGTTTTTCCTTGTGTGTGTGTTTTTTAAAATATATATATATATATATATATTTTTTTTTTTAGGAGAAGCAGAAAAGTACTCCTTACAGCACGACTGGACTTTGACTAGTGAAGAGTAATTGCTTATCAAGACAGATACAAGTTATGGACATGGAGGAGAGGCAAGATGTCAGAAGCACTGCAAAAAAGGATTTTGGAAGGTAATAACTGACAGTTTAATGGTTTGATGTTGATACCCTAGAAAGCGCTATATAAGTTAAGACCATTTACCATTTTCCCTTTCGTAACATCTGTTTATGCACTTATTTCACTTAGTCGTAGGGCTTTGTAGTAAATCACTCCTTGTTGGCAGATGACTGACAGCGGTGACCGCATAAATGACCTAAACCCATACAAAAATACTTTTTGGTTGCTGCCTATTGGAGCCTACTCCAATCGATTTTGTGTCCCATTTGGCAGTATATTCTCACTTTTGTGTTAAATAAATTATTGTATGCATTTATGTCATTCTCTGTCTTGTGGATGAAGTGTGAAACGCAATTTGTTACCTTCTATCCTTTTTCTCCAGGATTTTGGTGCTTGTTCAAATTACTAACTAACAACTGTCAAATCAACTTCAACCATGACAGACTCCCATGAGCAAAGTCTAAATGAGGATATTGTCTTCCTCCCTGTGTCCGAAACATCTCCCGATTTTTTATACTCCGAACCAGAGCGTCTGGCTGTTGAGAGACTTTTAAATGCAGGCCCCGAAGCTTTCTACAGCACAGTAGGTGCCGGACAGTGCACCTACTGCTTCCTGTCTCCAGATGAAGTTACTGACATTACCAACTGGGCCCAGGATTACCATCTTAGTCCGCATCCAAAAGAGGAGAACGGAGAGTTTGGCCAAGGACTGGAGTATTCTTCTACATATTACCCAGCTCATTCGGACATCCCTGCCCCGAGCCTGGCCCTAGGATGGCCCGAGAGCAGCCCCTGGGGACGAGAGGACAGTGTGAGGGTCCACACAACTCCACCTGCTGAAGGAGAGCCCTCTGTCAGAGAACTCATCCGACGAAAACTGCAAACAGCCACACAAGTATGTTTAATAATGTTGTGCATTTATTGTCATATATTCAACAGACACACATACACTGCCTGACCAAAAGAAAAGTTGCCAAACAATGACCGGGTTATACCATCATCTTCTTTAGTGATGGCACGGGCGTGATTTTCACAATTGGATTGGCCACAGCAGAGTCCAGATCTTAACCCTATTGAGAATATTTGTGATGTGCTGGAGAAGGCTTTGCACAGTGGTCACACTCTCGCATCATCAATACAAGATATTGGTAAAAGTTAGTTTTGCAAAACTGGATCTTTTGACATTGCAGAAGCGTGTTCAAGCGAATGTGTGCTGTACAAAGCTAAAGGCACTCCAACCAAATATTACAGCGTGTGACGATTTTGTGTTACTTTTTTTTTGGTCAGGCAACGCATGTATCCAATAGTGCTGTATTGTACCTATCAAACAACATGAAAAGCTTACATGAGTTACAAGATAAGCTATCACTACTATGATCTCACATGTGACTTTTACTTTCATTCCTTAGGAAAGATAAACTGAAATTCTTTCATTTGATTCAAATGAAATGCTTTGATCTAGACAAAAAATGTAAACGAAATATTAGATATTAAATATTAGATATTAAGTGAAATATTAGAGACGATTCATACACACATTCATGCACCAGTGTACGCGCGATACTGGAAACACGGACAGTTTAGTTTATTTGTTTATTTGAGCAGTATACATTCTGCTCAAAAGGAGTGGGCTGAAGCAAAAAGCTTATGAGCGCCCACCCCCAAGTGCAATAAATAAAAAAAGAACATTTCAAGCAGCTAAATTAGCACAGACCAACTTACAAACTTACAAACAAATATATGAACTGTTTATATAATTAATTGAAACAAAGCACAACTACAACAACGATATCGTTTCATGTACGATGTCTAGCACAAAGCAAATACAAAAATTTGATCCTTAATAGATTTCTTTCAGATTTTTACCAGTGATTACCGAGAGTTACTTTTATGTTATAAAGGTACATTAATAGATATTATACTCCGAGATCTTGCTACATCCCAGTTGTCATTACCATCCTCAGTATAATTTTAATTTGGGTTTATTTATCATTATCATTATATTATTATATATTTATTTAATTGAGCTATGTGTGAAGTATGATGTAGCCTTGCATAGTGAGGTGCAAAGTGTGAGTGTCAAAAAAGTCAAGTGTCTCGCACAAGAACCCAACGACTGTACCCAAGCCACCAACCAATGAATCATTGGACAAAAGCTCTGCCAACTGAGACGCTGCTGCACAAATTGTCTTAAGTTTCATGTAAAGTCAGTGTAATTGCCCTACTTTCACGTTTGTACGCGTGCCAACCTCCGCGGTAATGATTCCAGTTAATTTTTGGGTCACATTGCAGGTGATCGCCGTGGTGACTGACAGACTGACAGATTGTGCCGTGATCGGGGACCTGCACAACGCTGCGTCCCGGGGCGTTCCTGTCTATATCATTATAAATCAGAGGTCCGCTCAGGAGAACACTCTCGCCCGCCTCAGGCACCCGGTACGTCCTGCTCACTCCGGCACAGAGAACAGAACTACAGTTACTTCAGAAGCTCATTTTTGTTGCCCAATTCAACGGTCACATCACAAGACTTTTGACATATAACACATAAATAGTCCGACACAATAAGATGGAAAAATGTGATCTAAATATAAGTGAGGGTTGAAAAAATATAAACTCATTATTTTTTTATGTTCAAGCAACACAATAAAAAGTAGAAAGTATGTTAATGTAAGGTAAAAGAAACTAAAGAAAATGGATTACCATGGCTCACATTTCACACTGGTTAAGAAAATGTTACTGTTACTTATTTATTGGTTTATTTATTCAAATGACTATTACTCAATGAGAAATACAGAACATACAACACCATTCCAACACATTTTATTCAGAGTGGCCCCCATCTAAATAGTAATAGGCTACGTGTATCTGCTCATACAAGCTCCACCCTCTCCTGCGCACACCTAGCAGCAACGTTTGTTTATGGTCACAATAAATAAAAGAACAATTGATTCTTTTCCCTGTAGTCATTGGCCTTATGCAATCCTACCCAGCACAAAACTAGACGCCAGTGAATTAGCACTGGTCTCTCATAGGCGCAAGTGTGTCGTTTTACCAGATAGGAATGCGTCGCACATTAGACTCAACACAACTGGTTACACAGCATTCACAACTTTCTTGAGTACAGCAATCTACAGGCTGGTTTGTACAGTGTATAGTACTTCATTCACAGCTAATATCCTCTGCTGGCTCTGGAGAGCTAAAGCCATTCGGTGTAACTTTTCACCCTCTATAGAATAAAATACTATACCATACATTTTATTACAGGTTGGAGAAAAACACCTATACTTCTTCAGACCTGACTAATTTGGCAGGGAGCAGGACATCATCACCTCATCTCCATGGAGAGATGTTTTGTATCACTGGCATGTTTATTTTCTGATGGTTAAGTTGCTTTTGTAGAGCATAATACATGCTTTTCAGTCATGTGACTTTTAACTGTTATCTTCTAGATCAATGATTACGAGTACATACAAATACCACTGTCAATCAATTGTCTTGAGTTGAGATATTGTTACATGTTGAAGTACTGCATAATTCTTCTTTGGTCAAAATGGCCGCCGGAACTATGTGTGATGTCATTGGAAATGCATAGGCCTACATATAAATGAACTAATGCACATGCTAAAAGGCAATATGCTGATACTTTTAATATAATGTAGACGTAAATTCTTTACAAAAACAAAGAAACTACTGCTGCACCGTAATCTTAGCCTATTATTTTTTGGCATGGTTACATTTATTTGTGACGTTTAATTCCTTCATCTTGTGTTATATTTGTGCTTGTCACAGAACATACAGGTGCGAGTGCTGGGAGGGAGGAGTTTCTGTTCGAGGGCCGGGCGGATGGTGGTCGGAGAAATGCAAAATAAGTTTGTTCTGGTCGACTTACAGACTGTGATCCACGGCAGCTACAGGTCAGCGTCTCATCTGTGTCTATCCTAAGTAGATATCTGACTCACAAGTACAATGCATGTTAAAAGTCCTATGATGATTCTCCTGATGAAAAGTGGACTCAAAACAATTTCAATGCACTATGTAAAATGTGTTTTTTTGTGTAAAAAATTTAAATAATAATACATTTTTTAAAATAATGCACATTTGTAAGTAAATGTCAAAGTGCTATGAAAGATAATATATGTTAAGAATAGTAACAATACAATTTTATTTTTTTACATCATTTACTGTAAACCAAACTAGTTCCACACAAGGACTGTGCCAAGGGAATGCAAAACTTTGACTAAAGTAATCTATAAATGAAACACAGAGTTGACTGCAGAGGAGCCTGTGTACTATGTCTTGCAGTATGCGTTCCTCTAGAGCCTGAAGCTGAACTTGCCAACTGAACTGGCACTGCAGCCTTGACCATCGTCTATTATGCAGCCCTTGTTTTATGATTTAAGTTAATTGAGGTTCTAGTCTGTACATGTTTGTCCCGTGGCAAGATTTAATGTGAAATGGGCAGGACACCTCTTGCCTGTATGAATATGGGATGTTGCGTTTGATTGAGAGCAGAGACCTCTGGCACAGAATAGCAGCCACTCCAGACACACTGCCCTAAGCATAGATACAGTATAATATACAAGAGATAGCCAGTTATCCATTCAGCCCCATTCATACTAATGATACCATGTGGCCTGTGAAATTAACATGGCTGATCAATTTCCTCCAACAAAGCATGTTCCTTAACAGAGAAAAAAGGTGTGTGGCCCCGCGAGTGGGGCGGGCGGACCGGCTACAAGCCTCCACAGAGCTCCAGAGCCTGTCAATCATAGGTATAGGCTTCCACTTTTTATTTCTGAAGTCCAAAAACCAGCGTTGTTAATCATATGACACCTAGCCCAGCATTGTCACGTGGGTCATAGCACATTTTTAGAAAATAAACTCTTTGGAGCCAGGCTTTTAAGTGCTGCTTAAGGAGGTGCAAAGCATAGGAATGCTGTTTCCAAAGTGTCTTTTGGAGTCGCCCTTGGCCACCAGGGGGTGGTATTACAGCAATGTCAGCTCCCCACCATGAGGACCAAAGAGAAGGGCTTTTCTTGCCCAGTGGCCCTAACACACAACTGAGGCTACAGAAGTATGTAGCTTACCACCAAGAAGTATTCATTCACTCCACAGACGACTGAAGAGTGAATGAATGAGTTGTTTTGGGGGCTGTATCTGATGCATGTAATTGTCCACTGTTGCAGCCTCACCTGGTCAGACGCCCACCTCCACCGGCAGCTCGTCACTGTCCTCACTGGCTCCGTGGTGGACTCCTTCGACCGTGAATTCAGGATCCTATTTGCTGCTTCCTCCCCTGTGCCAGAGCCCAGAATAAGTTCCTGTGGCCAAAGATCCAATCATCTCAATAACTTTTCGGACACGTGGTTCCCCAAACACCTCCCATTCTTGGACACTGAGATCACCAACCCACCGTCGCCCCCTAGTGACGGCCAACTGGACTGGGAGGCCATGGGGGTGTTCTCCGGTGGGTGCAGTGTCCCAAACAGCCCAGTGGAACCACATGACGACGTGTTTTTGAAAGATAAACCAGTGCTGAATAACACGAAGTCAGAAAAAAATCCCAAATTTGTGGATAACTTTTTTAGCAATAAACACATGGTCTTGGACAAAATGAGGTAATGACTACAGATCATCAATCATCTTTAGTTGTTGATGTGAGTTTCATTTAGTGTTTTTTAGTCGTATGTGATCATTGCCAGTTTCTTGAAATAGCTAAAGATTGTTTGGGACTTTTTTGGGACGTTGTCTCTTTAGATTATAAATTGCAAAAACTTCATAAAACACGTTACAATTTGCCAAATGGTCTGATGCACTAAACATAGTTCTACCCTGATCAGGTTTAGTGGGCCCCCACCTCCAACTTCTCTGACAGGCAATAACTTGTCACATTTATTAGCATCTCACAGGTAAGTCAATCTCATGATAAAGAATAAAATAATCTTTGGTTTGTATGAAAACATTTGCTAAAATGTACATTATTTTTTCAGCAAAACTCAGCCTAAATGGAAAGAGCCACCCAGCCCAGAGATAAGAATGGAGGCAAGGTAACCTCAGAGGATAACATACTTCTTTGATAAACTCGATTACATTAAACTCATATCTTTTTTAATAATCAATGTGAATTTCTTGCAGGATAGAGCCTGTTGTAGAAAAAACAATAGCAAGACAAATCAGCCAAGAAAATCCTAAATATTTAGATGATAAATTCATCAAACGACCTGACAAGGAGCCAGCCCCTTTCCACAATGTAAATGCATTTACACATATGAAACGTCGACAGGATATGAAGGAGGAGTTTACTGTGAAAGAGGAGAGAAGCAGCAGCAAAGACCATGTTTTTAAAATGGAAAATAGTCCATCCTCAAGAGTAAGTGTCTTGAAATTGAAAATACCTCCTGTTTGATCATTGTGTAACCCCTTTTCTGTCTTACTTTAGTCCTTAAGTGTGAACTTGGTTTAGACTGAGTTTTAAAAATGTCTACATAAAATCCAATTGATCTCTGTACTATGTCAAATATTGCAACACACAGATATTTATTAAATACTGTATAATTCATTTAGGGCCTATCCCAAATGTAGCTCTGTGGAGTTGCAGAGCTGAAACTATTGACACTTTTCACTTCCCCTTCACCTGTAGAAGCCGGTGATTTTGAGAATGGCTCAAATGGAAGACAGCCGCTCACTGGGTGACATCATGAAGAGGGTGAAGCCGGAGCAAAGCACCCAGGATCCGCAGAGGGAGCGCTCAAAGACGGTTGTTTCTGAGCTGAGCCGCTCTATGGTGGATGTGACTTTTCACAGCGCAGAGCAGGAAGACAAAGTTAGGCCAGTGCCACGGTTCAGGGCGGAGGTAAGTGTGAACATTGTTTTTGTTTTTTTACATTGATGTAGTAAGGTGTACTGAAGGGCTGCAAGTTAAATTATGTAAAATTCACAATTTTACATAATGACAACAAGCCAATGATTTGACATTCCACAAATTGCAATTGCAAGGCCCTAAATGCATTTTCTCTCAAATCTTCCTAGAATTTGGATGTAGAGTTAATGACTCCTGCTTTGGCCCTGATGCAGAAAAGGAATGACTACGTCCGCAGCGCCCTCTACAGGTCCCCGCTGGCCTTCCAGCCCCGAGAGAGACCGCGCAGCTTCGCCTTTAGTCCCGACTGGAGAAAGTCAGAGTGGGATAAACAGGACGAATAACTTTTAAATATACAGTTTTCATGTTGATGTTGTTTTACATAAATGCTGTGGCTACTACTTGCAGTGAATGAAGTGACCTATGCAGTGTTGATAAGATTACAGAAAATGAAGAGATAACGAAAACTAAGATAACGTTATCACCTCATATCTGGTAATAAATGTAAAGCCTATTGTTACAGTTGATATTAGAGTTTGTTGTATTTTTTTATATTGGCTTTGACTTGGGTACATATTAGACTTGGGTACTATAATATATGTAGTGAATTTTAGCCTAATATATACCCAGAGTCAAAGTTTATATTTTTTTTATGTGAAAAAAAAAAATTGGTATTTGACCTTGTAGTTCTCCAGTGGCTGTATGAGTGGTCAGCCTGGTGCCTTTACTTTCCATCGCAGTGGTCTTTAGGACGCTGCAGGATCAATTGTTTTGTCAGTTTTCTGGTAAGTCCGCAGTGAAAACCTTCCAAACAATTGATCATATTGACAGCATAAAAAATCCCACATGCTACAAATAGAATATGGAAGGGAATATTCTTGTGTTGAATATCCAAATGCTGCAAGTAGGTCTGGTTAAATACCCCTCATTCATTTGTATTAATTCTATTAATTCTTCATTCTAAGTCTGTGCAGTCAAACATATGCTGCAAATTTCAAATGGTCATCATGCTTTTGCACTTGCGTAACTTTTGGAAGTAACATTTCTTTTTTGAGTAGTTTTACCATTGCCTACTTTTTACTTCTTTTTGAGTAAAAGTATCTGTACTCTTACTTGAGTAAAAAGTTTCTCGTTCCACAGTGACTAAATCTTTAAGTCGCAAAAGCTTCATGTTGACAAATAAAATGTAGTTTGTGTAGTTTGTGTTTCATGTAATTTATTCTTCAGAAAAAAATATTGTTGTAGATTTGTTTTGGAATTTCCTTTAGAAATACAAGGATTTATTTTATTTTTTACATAATTTCATGTTTTGTTTCTCATAATTTATATCACTATTAAATCGTGGTTTAGACTTTTACTCAGTAACTCAGTAACTTTTTACTTCTTCTTGAGTCAAATAATTTCAATGTAAAATGTCTGTGTAAGTTCTCAGTCGTACAGGAGTTGTCCATCGTCAATGAAGGTACTTGATTCATCTTCTGTACTCAGTAGTTGAAGTCTTCGAACGTTTCGCCTCTCATCCAAAAGGCTTCGTCAGCGACAAAAGTCCCACTCAGGCCGCAGCTGAAGTTATATACCAGCGGGGAGGAGTTGGGGTTGGCCCGGCTCCTCCCCTCTAATCCCAGTTGCTCTCACCTGTGGGTAAACAACCTTTGAAGTAGAGCGTCTCTAACGACCTGCTCACCTCAGTATCGGTCAGTCCTGTCCTATTCATGGCTGATCACTGCCCTCAGTCCGCGGTGCACCTCCACCTCAAAGCCTCAACACTCCTTTGAGGTCGGGGAGGTCAACATTTTAGCTAAAGAAGAACGTTGGTTTGAAAGATGAAAGCTGGGCCCAAAATGTCTGAGAAATGTCTATAAGTCTCCCCTTCCGCCAGGGGGAGTCTTCCAAACTCCCAGACTGGACCGAAACAAAGCAAAGAAGAAACGCGGAAACACATGGTGACGACAGCGGAGAGAGTTCTCACGTTTGTAAACCTTTTCTCCCCTACTTTCTTTTATAGTCTTTCGTTAGATTCAAGCCACACTTGGCAGGATTGGTTTAACCCCCAGTCGCTGAAAGGCTATTACATTTCCAACATGGTTCGAGCACAAAGGTAAGATTTGTATTATTTTTTTCAAAACTACTCACAGCTTTTTGGCTTCAGGACGTTTTCGCGAATCTAGTTGTTGCATTTCTATTGCCTTTCTGTTGTATTACCTCTCAGACCGAGTTATTTATGTGAAATTATGTATCGGTTTAATTTAGGGCTAGATCAACTCGAATACCAAAGAAGACGCCCCTCTACGATGAAGACGACCCTGAGGCGTACAAAGACATGCCAGCCCCTGATAAGGTTGTATATCTCATTCTTAAGTTCATTGGATTGTTATTATTGTATTAAATGGTAGACCGTTTTACTGTCTATTTATACTGGTCAACTTTGTGTTTCTTTTTCAGAGATCATTAAGTTACACCAAAGACAAAATTGATGAGTTTCATGATGAAAAGATTGCGGTAAGTGTAATGTGCATTGGATTATTTCGAGATCTAAACGAACTGTGTTGTAATGCTTTTATTGTTGTGTTTGTAGAGCCTTCTTGCCCGTGGAGTTCAGATGGACAGTGATGAGGAGCAGCTAGATGATGAGGTTAGTGTTGTGTTGCGCTTGCCTTACCTTTTTTCCCTTTAGTTAAAATCATATAAAAATCACAATGTGTGACTGATGTGTGACCTAATGAGGATTTTAAGTTTCCTGGTTTTGTCTGGATCATGTATACAGAATCCAGATTTCACTTTCCTGGATAAGCCAATATGCAGTTTATTAAAAACCAGGATATGATCAATAGGATATTCCCACAGGTTCCTGGTTACTGTACCATGTGAACACAGTATCCCGTTTTTTTTTTAACAGTGCTGACCTACTGCGTGAGCTTTTGAAACCAATATGGCAGGAGCAAAAACTTTCCAACCGCCATTTTATCTGGTACCTGAGCTTTTTTTTAACTTTATCTTCTAAAAATGAACAAAACATTAAAATAACCAACAACTACTTTGTTGCGCTGTTCTCGGATCAAACCAATTTTTGTTTTGTTTTCAACTCTGTCGCTAAAGCTGAGAAAGAGCTCTACTGTTTTAGGTGCTTCTTTCGATAGTTCTTGTCTCTAGAGAAATGTCCAAAAAAGCCATGCATTAGCAACATTGTTAAAGCATTTAGTTCCTTACCATATTTCTCATTTGCTCCGCCCCTCTCTGGAGCCTAAATATACAGGATACGCATGTAAATATCATATCCAGGATATGCCTATTAACCAGGTTACTCGAACGCATGTAAACACACTCTAGCTCTGCTGGACATGAGCTTAACCCATGGTGGGAAGTTTCATGCTCTTATTATGTTCAAAAATTACCAAAACACATCCATGAGGGGAAAAAAGTGTTTAAAAATGTTACTGAAACTCTTACAGGAAGAGGTGATGGCTCTGGATGATTCCGAGTCAGAAGGGGATGAGGAGGAAGATGTGGAAGAAGAGGCAGGCACAGACATGGAGAGTGACCTGGAGGAGAAGAAAGAGGAAGGTAACACAATGTCTGTCTAAACCAGATGAATACCCATTGTCCATAGTAGCTGAACATGGCTGTACGTGTGCCTATGGGGATAAGCAAAAGGGAGAAAAAAAAAGTATTTTAAAGTTTAGCTCTTTAAATGTGTGTCTTGAATTTGGACAGATCTTCCAGATGAAATGGCATGGGGCAAAAAGAAGAAAATGTTTTACGACTCGGATTACGTAACCACAAGTAAGCATCTTCTGTTCCCATTATTGTAATTACGATGTTACAACTGGTTGTCTATATTGAATAATGTTGGTTATTACAGAGGGGAAAAAGCCTGAAGAGTTGGAAGAAGAAGAAAAAGAGGAGGAAGAGGAAGCCATAAAGATTCAAAAACGTTTAGTGGCAAATCTGAGTGAGGAGGATTATGACTTAAACTTTTTCCAGGTAATTTATATTTATTTATTTTTTAATTTGGAGATGTACTTTTAGACTGGTTTCTTTTTGTTTGCTCTTTTTTTTTTTTTATTAATTTGTTTTTTTTTTAATTAAATGAATGTAGGAGTTCGCAGATGAAGAGAAGGATGAGGAGGGACCAGCCAAAACGGAGGAAAAGATTGTTAAGGATTTAAAGGAAATGTCCCAAAAGGAAAAGATGAAACTACTGAAGAAAGAGTCGCCGGAATTACTTGAACTTATTCAGGATTTCAAGAAAAAGGTTGCAATATATTTCCCATATATTTATTGGATTGGAAAGTTGATCTAAACACCTTGTATCCTTGCAGCTTACAGAATTGAAGGATGAGATACAGCCTCTTGTTCAAATGGTCAAAGACGGAAAGATCCCACCAGGAAAAGTTGGTTGATTTATTTTCTTGGTCCAAAATGTTTGACTTAATTTCATCCCAATTATTATTTCCTTTTTTTTACAGGGCGCAGAATACCTCAAAACAAAACAGCAGCTCTATTTAAAGTAAGTGAAGGACAAAATGTTTCCAGCCATTCTTATGATAATTAGTAATTGCCATGACTATTATCCTTTTTTGTTTTAGCTACTGCACAAATATTAGTTTCTACTTGGTCTTGAAAGCCAAAAGGATCCCAGCTCACAACCATCCAGTGATTGAACGACTTCTCGCCTACAGAAACGTGAGCCTCTACGGACAAAACATTTATTATTATATTATTACTGGTGATTTTGCAATCGGTGAATTAATACATGTTTTCATTCCTCAGCTCATTAATGAACTCACTGCCATAGATGCCAGACTTGCCCCGGAGTTTCGAAAGCTCTTGGCTGGAGAGGAGGTTCGGACAGAGGGCAAAAAGGCTAGTCAGAAACAGAATGTAAGGTTTCCTGCATATATTTATATCATTCTGTCGATTAGCTTAATAAAATGTATAGTTTTGTACGTTTTTTCAGTCTGTGTTTTTATAGAGTAAATAAAATGTTATAATAACCCATTCACTATTCACTACATTTACAAAAGCATCTCATTTACAGAACACCGAGGAGGTTGGTTCCGAGGACATGGATGACTCCGACTCTGAGCTGGATGAAGAAGCTGCTTTACAGTTTTACAAAGGCATCGAACAGAGACTGAAACTCAAGAGGAAGGGCACAACTCCAGAGACTCAAGAGTGAGTGAATTGTGGTCGATTAAATCATTTTGTTAAGTTTTAGTAATGATATACCTAATTTACTTCCATTTGTCATTATTTAATATTTTAGTGTCTTGTTATGACACTATTAAAGGTTTAGGATTTATTTTTTATTTCTCGTTATGATGCAGCCATACTAGTATAGATAAATGTATTGCTTATACGCTTGTGCTTTTTTTTGCAGGTTGGGAGAGAATTACAATGGGGAAGATGAAGATGCGAAGAGGGGGATCACATATCAGGTGCGCTGTCAAAACTATATGTAATATTTTAGGAATCTCTCTCTTGCCTTGAAATCTTAACATAACAATTGCTAAACTAATGGACTTGGATGTTTGTTTTATGTGGACCCCAGGAAGTGTAGTTATTGCTGCGGTCATAACTAATGGGGATCCATAATAAAGATAAAGACACTAATACTTATGTTGAACCTACAGATGGCCAAGAACAAGGGGCTAACTCCAAAGAGGAAGAAGATCGACCGTAATCCCAGAGTCAAACACAGGGAGAAGTTCAGACGCGCCAAGATCCGCAGAAAGGGCCAGGTTCGTTGCACTGATGTTGGAGATTTGATTTTGCACTTTAATGTTTGCTTCCTAAATATTCACTGATTCCCCCAACAGGTCAGAGAAGTGCGCACAGAGGAGAAGCGGTACAGTGGGGAGATGTCTGGTATCCGCGCTGGAGTCAAGAAGAGCGTCAAACTCAAAACCTAATTCAAAATGTACAGCAAAATGTTACACAAATGGACAGTCAAAATGTGGTTGGTGTAAGCTCAGTGTTTCGATGTTTTATAAATTCAATAACTTCAGCTATGTCATTTTTATTATGGATTATTATACTGTACCGAACTTGAGAATTTTACAGCCAAAAGAAAAGGGTAACGTTCACAGAAGACATGAAACATTTTAACCTTTTTACTAACAGTTATAAAAGCGGTCTTTTGTTCTGTTGGCATACAAGTTAGTACTGTGTACAGAAGGGAAGGCAATTATATATGCATAGAGTGTAAGTTATCTGGGGATTGTAAAGAGCACACTCACTGGACGTTTTTAGTACACCACTTGGATGACGCATGAGAATCTAAGCATTAGAAGAGTCATTTTTAAAGTATTTTGTGACCACTTTGTCACCACTTTGTTTTTTCTTATGGCCAATATGAACTTTCTCTGAAACCATCAGAGAAAGTTCATATTGGCCATAAATGGTTTCATCTATGTGCTAGGCCCTGTAAGTGTACCTAATATGACCAGTGAGTTTACACATCCAGCATGCAGTTGCTCGAGGCCTCAAACTTTGTTCTGATCAATAAACCTGCAGTGCGCTGATGTCAAGTTGCTCACTATCCTCTCCTCGATCTCTATGTCCTTTTTTACGTCTTCATCAGTCAGAAGAAGTTCCACCTGAGTGTCCCGGGTCACCACCACCACGTACCCCCTCCTTGAGTCCAGAACATTAGCCACTACAGCCTGGTGCCTGTAAGTGTCCAAGGCCTTTTTAGCTTTGTCCAGCAGGATGGATGCGTCAGTTTCCAGTTTGAAAGATGTGACAAAAGCTTGAGGGGCCCAGTCCTTCACTAGAGGAGACAGGATCTTCGGGACCATGTTCAAACTGAGCTGTTGGAAATAAAAATAAAGACATTTTATTTTCTTCAAATATAATTATTTCAATATATTGTAATTGGGTAATTTACAGGATTTGTTTGGAAATTGGGTGAACTAATGAGCCATATTTGCCAAAAAGTGAAATTTTAAAGCAACAAATCAAGCTTTCTCCTGGACCTGAAAGCCCCTTCTGGTTCCATGTACACATTGCTGACAGGCCGGTTAAAAGGAAAGCTCGTCTCATTGGTCAAAGTTGAGGCAACTTAGATTCTAATTAGTTTGCAAAGGGAGGGAGATTTAACATAAGTCATGTTACATCAAGGCAAGGCAATGTTATTTATACCGCGCATTTCATACACAAGGCAACTCAATGCTCAAATTGCAGGCCAAGGCAGTCAATTATATGCATTACATCTGTGAAACATTTAAACTTAGACTATTTAAGTCCTTTCATCTGAAAACACGTGTGGCTTTGTCACTGACTACAGCTTTATATTACAGTTGGGGGAGTTAAGAATAAGAAAATAAAAAATGTTGACAAAGTAGACGGACTTTAAGCCACTCCATGAATAAGCCCAGTAATTAATCATTTAACCTGTTTGAAACAAGTGCCTTTTTATAGTTAAAAGACAAACTATTACAATACAATTCTGTCTTGTCCTATATATTTAACTGTGCTCTAGAGGCGCAACTTGGCATGATTATTTAATTTTTTCTCTTAGCATAAAGCTCATATGTGCAAAGATTTACCTGAAGTGGTCCATTGGAAGACTGGATTTTGTGTTCTGGCATCTCAGATGCTGGGATGTAGAAATCGGACACTGCTGCTGCCAAGTAGAACATTGCTTTGGATCCTAATGGGAAAAATGTCATACATGTATGACATCACAGTAAACCATTGAAGAATTGAGTGTAAAAATTCTATCCACATTTACAAACATTTACAAATGTTTATTTGTCAACATTACAAATATATACTCCTCTCACCTACAGTGCTGAGGGCCTGTGCTGCAGCTTTGAGAAGATGCAGATACTCTGCAAGTGCACTGAACTCGATTGGCAGAAGTAGCCTGCGTTCTTTGACCTCCTGGTACCGTTTGAGCACTTTGGTGATGTTGGGAAGCACCTCCTGGTTGACCACCACCTCCCCTTGTTCCCTCTTAAGCTGTAGGGCGTCCAGCATGTTGATAGTTGAAAACATTCGGGTATATGGATACAGTGATCGATGCCTGTGCAAGAAGATGACTGCATATCCAGCTTCTATGAAGTACTCAGCAGAAGATGCTCCTCTCCTCCCGCTACTGAAGTTGTCCAGGAATCGGACGGTGCGGGATTCTAGTGGAACTTTGGTCCCACCTGAGGTGATCACAACCACCCTGCGCCCCTCTGAAGTGTGGTACTGGGCGAACTCAGTCATCCGCTCTTTCACCTCTTCAACATGAGAGGGCACCGCAAACTCCTCAGCCAGCTTGCCATCTATGCTTGGTTCTGCCATGGCCTAGGCAAGAGGAGGTCAGAGCGTTTAAACCTTATAGACCTTTGTTTTTTATAGGAAACCTACAAGTAAATACTGACAAAATACACAACAGGTCAAATGTTTTAGAACATCCATTTTTCCAGTGTTCATGCACTCTGAAATGAAATAATGGATCAAGTAAACAATATTTGAAAAAAGGAATAAACAAACACATAAATAACAATAATAATAATAAAAAAAATAATAAGATAATTTAAAAGCATTATGAACCAAAATGTATTCTGAACTTTGAGTAATCAAAGTAACCACCTCTGGCAGCTGAACACACTCGTGACATCTTTCAAAAATAGAAAGCCAATATTCTTCAGAGGACTGCTGTGCGCATAACGTTACTTGCTGATTGTCACGCGTTTATAATTTAACAGTGTGACCCACTGCACTGAAATACTAAAATATAATGTAGTGTTAAAACAGGTCTATAAAATACTTACTTTGGTCTGCAAAACAATTTTCTGTCAAATGTTGTTCGAGTGCTGAACTTCCTGATTTCTTGGACTTCTTCTGCGTCCCCTGGATTCTGTTGTTTGGCGCCCCTTACCGGTTGAACTTGAGAATTGCCCTCCACTCAACAGTGGAAGGGCCATTTGGGCTATTTTGCTGTAAAAAAAACAAAACTGCCCTTATTCGACTAACTACTTTGATCGAAGCAATAAGCAATTAAAATGTAAATATTTAAAACCCATAATTTGGATGATATGTTCTCAACATATTTTGAGTCTACCTTATATTAAAATGTGTTGTTTATTACGTTGAACGTTTGGTCATTTGTTGAAAAGGATAAATGTTAATGACATGTATAGTCTATGTATTGCCATGTATCAAACCAACCGGTAAGATGCGCTGTTGCACTGTGATAGATGTTCAGCATTGTTTGTACAAAACCAAATTCAGGCAACTCAACTTTTTCACTTTACTTTCCTTCTTTTTAGCACAGCACACCGTGTTGTGAAAAACAACAATCAACAATATCAATAGCCAACCACCAATTTCTTCCTTTTATAATGAAAAAGCCCCGATGGATTTTGGGTGTAATTTATGTGTTAAACTAAAGAGATACTTTATCAGACTTTAATCAGAAGGCTATTTGTTAAATGATTTGGTGGAAAGTAGACTATATATCAGTAAGATATCACAATTATATGTTTTTCATCTAGTTGGCCGATGCTGATAGCCAGTTATCTATTTCTTGATTGAAGGCTTTAGGCGTGATCAAAATAATAACAATAATACAATTTAAATCCTTAAAACGTATTTACCGACTGCAACTGTGCGTCACTGTGACTAAACCTCACAGGTTATTTCAAACTTTAACAAAATTAATCGGCCGGCGAACTGAAGGACAACTGAATTACAGCAGCACTTATTCTGTCGTAAAAGTGATTTTGCTATTTGTCATTGTGAATAACGTCATTATTAATATTGTGCGTCTGACACACCTCTTCTCACTTTAACAAATGACCCCCCCCCCCCAAAAAAAAAATTATGTGCGTGCGTTTCCTCTATTGATCAGCACTAGTAATCTCTGTGGCACAAATTCTGACCATTTGAAACATAGACACGGAGGTGGGGGGAAGTGGGAAAGACACATGGCACTAGTTTCCTTTGCGGCGGGGCCAGAGGTGCACAGAGGGAACCAGAGGAAAAACCTTTTTGCGCGCGCCGTCCTTCGTGTATGAAAGTAGTTCCGGGCCCTTAACCCATACGAGGGAGAGTCCCGGATGTTGGCTGGGCCGCCGCCGAGAGAAAGGCGAACTGAAGGCGGAGTGAAGCAGTAAAGCACCACGGCCACGGCACCACCACCACCACCACGGGCACACCGGTGGATCAGCGCGCAGACTTGGACCCTATAACCCCGGCACCAGGGACACTCCAAGGAAACCTCTGAGGAGAGAATGAAGCAGCTGGAATGAAGGGGAGGGGGCAATCAGTACTAGTCTGAGAAAACTACCGTGAAGGATTTTTTTTCCCTTTTTTTTTTTTGTACGCGGAGCCAGCCAGCCCAACGTCACGGCTTTCACCCAGAGTAAGTGCGCGACGCGGGCATGGAAGTTGGAACTGGAGGCCCGGTGTATAATGGGCGACTTTGACGGGGAAGTGTGCGCCACTGAAGTTGTTGGGGATTGAGCCCCGTGGATAGGCCGTGACGCACTGCTTTGCGCGCTCTGACGGCTGTATGGGGACACCTTTTTTAACTGGAGAGCCAAGCGGTGGTTTCCTTGTGTGTTGCGTATGTGCGCTCGTATTCCTGTGTAAAGTTGACAGCTCCCTTCTTCTTGGTTTAGCCTCAGCCTGCTAGCCCCCCCTTCCCGTGCAACCGGTGACACCTGACAGGGCAACTTTGACAGCTAACTAGCCAGTTTTGTAGCCGGCTAACTTTAGCCCGATCGCCTGACATGTCTCTCTCTCCTCGCCTTGGACCAAGACCAAGTACGAAGGTTTGTTTTGGCTTCGCAGCGTGGCTATGCTGACCAATCCCGCCCTTTAAAGACTGTGGTTAGCTAGCTGTTTGGTATTTGAGACGTAGTGTCCAGCATGGAGCGGTCTGCTGTGTGTGTCATTTGGCTTTCCCTACGTGCGCCGGAGGTCTTCTGAATCGCACAGCTGTTGCAATGTGTTCGCCCGAGTGTCAATCGCCCAGTTTCGCGAGCGCCTTGTACATTTCTCTGTAAGATATGGATTCCCCTCCGATGCTTAAAAAACGCACGAGTTAAAAAGACTTGTGCCATGGCATGTGGACTGTCGGACTCAACAAGTGCAAAGCATGTTTAGTTAATGTGCTCTCGCGTCGTCGGTATATCCGTGCCGCGGGTGAGATGAGATGGCACACGCGGGTTTTTATTATGCTTTATTTGTATTTATTTTTTGCCTGTCAGCTTTGGGTGTGCAGCTCCACAGTAATCATTAGCGGCATGTTTTACTCCGCGTACTGCTTATTACACATTCAGTAACGCGCACTTGTCGATTATCAGCGTCAACACAATATAATCTGTGGCAGAGTTTTGACCATGATTTGCCCCAAAACGCCGCCAGACCACCGCGCTCCAAGTCAAAACATGCCCGTCGCTTTAGTCGGCACCCGCAATCAAAAGGTCAGACCTGGTTAATCACCCATCCTTTAAATAGCAGGCATTCAGTGTGGGCTGTCTGGATGGGGATATTTGCTGCAACATAGATATGGCTAAAGATATCGGTGAACAACTGCATTTGTGGACTTAGAAATTATATTTATGACGAGCTTAACATACTTGTGCTAAAATGAACGACGCTGCGAAAGGAGGAAATCACACAAGCAAGTGAACAAACCGCTTAATAGTTTAAAACTCACCAGGCGTATATCCTTTTTTTTTTTTTTTTTGTCACAAGTTTTGCTATTAACCAACTCTGTTATTTCCTGTGTGTGTCCTGTAGTGTCAGAATTTACTACTGCTATGAAATCAATCGCGTAAGATAACGCTTTAACTTCTCTGTATGGTCATAACCATAAAATAACCTTCAAAGTTGTTGTATGGTGAGGGAATTGGCACCACATACTGTGGAAGTGACTTTAGCCCTTTGTGAGCTGTGTAGCTGTGGAGGAATTGGCCTCGTGTGTAGCTGAGGCACTTTTTACAGATTGCATGCACAAATCTTTTCAGGGCACAATCAGTTCCTGTTTGCAGACAGGGGACATGCAGAATTTTTTATTAAGGCTGTAAATTCAACTTGGAGTAGTAATGTGATTTCTCATTTTATATTTTGCATAAACCAGGAAAATGCAGTGTAAAAGTCTGAATGTCGTTTGGAAAGATGTTATAGCAAGTTGCTAATATTATAGTACTTTGCAATTTCTAAGATGATCAAAAATCAGTAAAATAAAAAGTCATATACAGAATTAATCATTCTATTCTATGCTTTTCCATTCTATTGTATTCACTTTGGAACAGGCCGTTGGTCCCATGTGTGATTTCCCGAGGGCCAAAAATGCTCACAGCAAACAATGTGTGGGGCAGCAGCTCTCTGGAAATCAAACCCTACCTACCAGATATCTGCTTTGGACTCTCCAAGGGCCACATGGGAGCTCTGGGGGCCTAATTTGAACCCCGGGCCGGTGATCACTCTAATTAGCTGAACCGGAAGTAGGGGATCTGGGCCTTTTTAATGTTGCATGTTGGTGTTTGCTTTATTTGTTATTCTTGTTTTGATTTATTCATCCCCGCTGCTGTCATTTTGTGTAGTGTTACACATCACCTTGTTTATTTATTAAGACCCTGCCATTTGCGCTGCACTGTTGTGTAGCCCGTTGCTCTCTTTTGTTAAACAGGGTGAATTAACTTTAATAGCAGTGAAGATTACACATCTGCTTATTCTCACAGAAACCGTTTACAGAGTGTGAATGGGGAGGATGTGATACAGCTAGTCTTTTAATAGTGTTTTTATTTTTTTTCTCTCCTAGGTCGCAGTGCTCTTTGTAAAGTCTATTACCTAATGATTTCAAAGCATGACACCTTCCTCTCCAAGGTCTCTCGGTGCTTGTGTGTGTGTGTGTAGAACCGGTGATGACATAAGTGACGTAGTGTACTCTGAAGAAAAATAATTCACTTTGTTATCTGTGTGAAGCCCTGTTTGCAGTAAGGGCTTCAAGGGTTCAGCTTGGGTCAGAGCAGCTCGGTTTACCCTCTTGCCATGTAAAGTAGAAACGTTACAAAAGTTATGTGGTATTGTGATATTCCTCGAGTCTTTGTTCTTTTAAAACCTGAATGCATTTGCAATAATTTGATTTCATGTTACACTATTATAAAGGTATTCAAATTGTAACGTTATTGCATAACTTGGCACAGCCGTTAACATACAACCCGTACGTTTTCCAATATAAAAACGTTCTCAATCTGTCTCTTTTATGCCATCCAGTAATTCTATTGTAATCATCTTATTACAAACTGGGTAACAGCCAGGGGTCAATAATGGGGAGTGAATTTTGAGTAAATCTCGAATACCTGCGTCCTATTTTGTATTCAGCGGGTGGCCCTTAGGCGCGTCCAGTCTCTCCAAGAGCTTTTTTAATTTGTCGCCGCCTTGAAGTAATTATTCAAATAGTCGTCCTTGAGATGCAGGTTATCAGGCTCCTGTGGTCGCTGGGCCTGTGGCAACGCGGATGTCCATTACAACAAAGAAACTCCTTTATTTCCGTTTCACTGTGATACAGCTAGTAGAAGTATAAACTGTATAGGTAGACATTCTGTCTGTAGCTGAGAAGGAAAGCTTAAAGAAAGTAATTGTTCTGAGGAAAATTGCAGGCGCCTCTACGTAATGAGCCGGTAGAACCCTGATTTTGCCAGATTTTGGTAATTTGGTTTTAATTAATGTTTCTTCAAATAAAGGTTAAACACTCTGTTTTCATTTATCATGGTAATACAGAGCAAGGATTCTCAAACTTTTCAGGCATGTCAGGCCGTGATGCTCAAAATAAGCACCCAGATGATGATTGAGACCGCCCACCACCCTCAGCCCCCTCGCCCACCAAAAAACTGATTGGGAGCTTCTGATCATTTCAGGTGCAAAACAAATCCGTGTTTAATGATGCTTATTGTGATACTATACCGTATATAGTAACTTGGCATCATTTCAATAATGATATAAAAATGAATTAAATAAATTCATTTTTAATATGACCCCCATTGCACTGCCTGGTGACACACGGCTAGAGGACACATTTGTTTTAAGGTCAAGTGATAGAAAAATTAGTTGACCCCTGGCTTGAAAAGAAGACACTCCCATTCAGAGAGCAGAGAGGCGTGGCTGGTTTGCTTCTTCAAGTTACGTGACACTCTGTGATGTGTATTGGTTAACTATCCAGAAATGAGTTGAGAAATTAACTTGGATTCTATCAATATTAACTTGTTGAATGCTCATTCTTAACATGCAAACTCCAAAGTTCTTTTCGACCTTTTGCAAACTTGGTTTGTGCAGCCTTTGTCTGTTATTTATTTATTAATCTCATTTACATATCCATCAATAGTAGAATGCACAGGCTGTATAAGAATGTTTTTCGATTAAACGTTTGGCATTATACTACAAGAACGTACTTTTTATTTGCACCAACTCGGGGTTAAACCAAAATATACAATAATAATTTACACGTTGAACTGTATTTTCAAATGAGGAACAAACCCCTGATTATGCTGCTATGCTCTGTCTTGTATTGCTAAAATACAAACTGTGTTGTCTCTGCAAGAGTCTTGGCCTTCACATTATCAGCTGCCATGCATCCTTGCGAATTTGAAGCTCATACGGATCCATTCATGTGCTGGAAATGCGCCCCTGATTCCGATTTGAATTGTGTTTGCGATCACATTGTGTGGGCCCACTCCTCCATGTAAAGGTTTCTTTATGTGCCAGATCAGAGAGGGATAATTGCACTTAAGTGAACCTCGTTTAGTGCCGGCCGAAGCAATTACCGTAACCGCACTTTCCGGCGTTTTTCACCGGCCGCTGTCATCGTGAATGGGATGACATTTGCCCATCATCCCGGCTCTGACGGATCCTTGGATGGAGTTTAATTTGTTTTTTTTTCCTCCCGCGGACGTGCCCCCTTTTTTCAGAAATAGATTTAAAAAAATGACAATAAATAAATGCTGTCTTAATCATTGAGATTATATTTTCAGTCTGATTTCTTCAGGCAAACCTCACGTCCACAAGCTGTTGGGTCATTGTTATTCATGAGCATCTCTTGTTAATTATATTTATTATTATTCTGTACAAGAAAAGCTTTTTTTCATGACATTTGACCCTTATTTCACCAAATTAAGAATCTCTTTTCAGGGGACTCCTGGCCCCAGAGGTGAACTTATTTACACATGTTTAGTGGTGGAGGAACCCGGAGGAAACGTATGCAGACACAGATATGTCCCGACTGGCTCGGGGATCGAACCCAGGATTTTTTTGCTGTGAGGCATGAGCACTAACTGTGCTGCCCAGATGTTGGTCACATAAGAAAAAGAAAATCAGGAACATAAAAAGTCAAATTGCTCTTTTTCAAATAGCGTCAACAGTTTTTAAGCAATACATGAACAACTATGGCAATTCTCTTCCCTCTTTGCCTTTTTTCCAGACCGTCATTAAAAATAACAATTAAGAAACACATCTATTTTTGCAGAGGGGCATCAAGGTGGGAAAAAAGGGCAAGTATTTCTCCAGGAAAATCCCCTGGAGCCTGAAGGAGATGCATTATCATTTAGGTTCTTCAGGAGCCAAATTTTTGTATTTTCACTCAACTGGGTGCTTTAATCGATTTTCTGCTGTAAATTAATGAATTTTTAAAGGGACTGGATGTGAGGAAAGCTGCAACCACGGCTGGGTTTTCAGATCAACTCCCATACACACTACTCTCCCTCCTCTCCCTCTTTTGCGAATTTACCCAACACACTTTCATTTCTTATTCATTCAACTGCCTGCTCCTTCTGCTTAGCTCCGTACCTCCTCCTATGTCGATTGAGCTGAACTTGGCTGTACACACTTGTGCTATACGCCCGTCACGGGTTTGTGATGTTTATTTAAATCGGTTTGATGCCTAATATTATCGACGTTTGCTCATGTTTTGTGTGAAAAAGTCTATAGACATCATTGCTTGCAGTCTGACTAATAAGTGCCTTATTTCTCTCTCTGCAGGGGAACGCGCTCTGTACCTTTTAGACTTAAGAGTTCAGAAAGTGAAGAGGAAAAATGCGCGAGGCGGGGGGGTAGCTTGCCGTGACTCATACCATCCTCTTGCGGTAGCATAAAGGCTAATAAATTTTGAACTCGACCCGTTGAAAGTTGACTTGATCATGTCCCCGAATATTTTCATTTGTGAAAAAATAATAGTGTGGTTGTGTGTGATATATGTGGTGATTTCAAGCTGGGGCTTTGCCGTTGTAAATTGTAATGGGAGACTCTACTATAACTGCCTAATGTGTTGCATAGCGAGAAAGAGGCTGAGAAAAGGCCAAACATTTTTGTCGGGGATTTTACGTGTGCTAATGAGTTGCACAGTTTA
The DNA here is from genome assembly GCA_021464625.1 of Proterorhinus semilunaris. Classification (NCBI taxonomy): domain Eukaryota; kingdom Metazoa; phylum Chordata; class Actinopteri; order Gobiiformes; family Gobiidae; genus Proterorhinus; species Proterorhinus semilunaris. The sequence goes on along the minus strand of CM038344.1, from coordinate 28,000,906 downwards.
TGAAAAGTCAATTCGTTGTCAGTGCATTGCAGTGCTTTAAGTGGGCTGGTACGCTCCGGTGCTCGGTACCGCCACTTCCAAAAATAGCTCTTGCGTGTACCGCCACCCCTCCATGCGCCAAGAACGTGCTTCTATCGTACCGGTACGCTCATCTGCACACCTGTTTTTTGGCTGCTCCGCCGCTTTTCAGAGCGCCCCACCGTGAGCAGAGACTCCGTTACCCATACACCCTTGAGTTTGTGTCTCGGCAAAGAGTAGCAGCATTTCTTTTTGTCCACTTAAAGCACTGGTGCATTGGAAGTTGTAATAATTCATGAATGTTTATGCTCTGACTTATGTCAGTGGTTCCTGAAGTGGGGGTCGGAAGATGATTTTAAGATAATAAATATTTGTTACATTTCTGACGTTGATGTATTTTTGATTGAAAACAGCATCTTTTGGTGAAATCAAGCTAATTAATAAAATACAGTAACATCTTTAAACCTGATTTGTTTCTTTTTAAATATACGATTTAGCTAATGGCACACCGTTTTAGTCGAAATTACAGTGTTACTGCGAGGTTTAAAGTCAACATTAAGGATAATTTGTTGATTGCAAAGACTATTGTGCTGACTAAACAATTGCAGCCCTTTGCTAATAATAACTAGATTGCAATTTAAATTTTGTTGCAATTAATTGTACAGCCCTAGTAGTGAAGTGTTTAACGTTTATCATGAAAGGACAGCATTTCCTTTTTTCTGCAATAGGTATTTCCCATTGAGGGGAAGTAGCAAGTAGCTTTCTCTTTTATTTTTTTAATTTTTATTTTTTACTTGATTTGAGATACAAATGCTGCAAAGAACTCAAATTTTCACTCAAACTTGTGGGTTCAGTGAGGGTGACCCCACATTTTGTTTAACTCTAAATCTGCTACTGCTCTTTGCTGGGCCATCTCTCTCTCTTTCTTTCTCTCTCTCTCGACCCTGATAGCTTTAAATAACGGCATGGTAGGAAATGGGGAAACAAAGCGGAAAAATGAGTCACTGAAAAGTTCAACCGTTTGTCCAGGGTTTGACGTTGCCTAGCCGATTAGAACTGCGACAAGAACAAACCTCTAACCTCCTTTCAACTTTACCGCTGCTGCAATTATAACATTTGATTGTGATTGTACAGAAGCTACAGTAGGTGCATTCTTAAAACGGACACATTGAGGATGATCTGTGTAGTGCGTGAGCCAATAGGCTAAATTTGGATCTGCAAATCATGCTTTCTGTTGCTAGCTTATTGCTCGGGTCGACCTTTCACTCAGTGGTTCATGCAGTGTCTGCTTAAGGAACAATTGAAAGTATTTATTAAAGCCATGCTGCGTAACACTTCAAACGGTAAATATAATTTTAAAAAGCACTGAATGGGTGTGTGCCCTCCTCTCCTCAGACAGACTCACAACTTTGCTGAGTGCGGAGCTCGTCTCCATGGAGATTTTACTATATGGCTTTTACTGATCGATCGCAAACACGAGATGTACATTAGAAGAAGAAGAAGATCTTTATTTATATAGCGCCTTTCACAGACATGTACATTAGATCTTCTTCAAAATGCTTTATTTTGGTAACTGACAGAAAAATGGTTTTGTTGGAGTCTTAACTGAGCTTTAGGGTCATGTTGGTTTTACTAAAATGCTTGTTTATGTTTGGAGTTATAAAACCTTTAATGAATACATAATATTAGACGTTTCATTGTCCTTGCGAGGCAGCGTTAACCCTGAATGCTCCGTAGAGTTGCTTTAAGGTAACTGGACGTTTTCTCTTGATTTGTGCCCCCAACACATTTGACATAATTTGCAACTGCAATCTGATTTTTCATGTTTTTTTTTTTACTATTATTCTAAGTGTCACCTTCCGTATCATCCAATCACGTCATATGCCACCGCTATTTTTGTCCCATCAATCATTTCGGCCATCACGAGATATGACGACGACAACCCTGCGTTGGCCAACCCGGACCCTTTGCCTTTTAGCTTCTCCTTTTTGTCCCGGGCCGCTGCAGACCGCGTCGGTGTGTGTGCGCCTGTTCCAGAAATAGCTGCGCTCACGTAGAATTTGGAGGCTGCGTGTGATGTGGTGCGTGAGGCTCATGATCTGCTCTGACCAGCGCCAACTTCCACAGATGTGGTTTTGGTCCGGCGCAGCGGGCTTTTGATGGATGTGTTAAATGTCTGATTTTTCTTTTTTTTTCTTTTAACACACTTTTTTCTTTTTTTCTTTTTTTTTGACAAACCTCTCGCCTCCGTCTTTTGCAAATTCAGCACAATTTTAACGTGTCCCTTTGCTGTCGTTTGTCTGGAGCATGTGGAGATCTTTGTCAAATTCATGTAGCAAATCTTTCCGTCTTACCACAATACTAATGTAAACAATTGCTGCGTATTGAAAGTTTATGCTTTTTTGCGCACTCTCTCAAGCGGACATAGTTTTGTTAATGGTTAATCTATTCGCTTCTGGAAAATGCTTATCAACTGAATTCCATGTTAGGGATTATGCAAGTCAGATAGTTTATGATAGATAAATAAAACGATTTCATCCGGCACATATTACTCTCTTGAGGCCAGTTAGTAGAGTATGTGAATATTTCTTAACCAGTTTTCTAGTAGGTACATGTTTTTCAGAATGGCTTTATGGAGTTGTGGATCCCGCGTATCGTCTTGCTCCGTTAGTTTTACATACATTCTTGGATAGACTTGAATGTTGTTGCTGTTGTGCCCGGCGCTACACTGTGCCATTCTCTTCCCCAACTCTACAAACAACAATGTCTGCAGAGAATTCCCAAGAATGCGTCTCGTTACCCTGATGAGTCACACTTCCTCTGCCTGCATGCCTCTCCTTCGGGCTGGATGAATGAGAGGGTGGGACGGGTCAAACGGGGCGGGTCTTTGGCCTTTAGGTGGCGCAGTCTGTACCACTTTACAAGGCGGGGGTAAAAAAAAGTGCGTCGCCCATCTCAGACGCGCAGAGGCGGGTCGTTGGACTTCGACACAAGGTCCTTCCAATCTACAGTTGTTCAAGATGGGAATGTTTTTAGTCCATACTTTTTTAGTTATATGAGCAAACTGTGAAGCTTATCTATATGCAAACCATGCCTTTTGTTGCCAACTCATTGCTGCTGTTATATTTTAGACTCTGAATATTTTTTTGTGTGTGTGTGCTGTAATCAGTGAAGGTACATTCACAAAATAGGATTTTTTTCAGTGCGATTGTGCAACATGTAACATAAAGCAGTAAGAAAATAAACCATAAGGTCATTTAAAGCTAAACTCTGAATACAATATTTACACAATTCACCAGTATAACAGTGCAAATGGAACAGGTTATTTACTGTTCATGAGTCTCATTATTTTATACAGCAGTGACTAGTGATGCACCGATCCGATACTGGTATCAGATATTGGAGCCGATACTGTAAAAAATACGATATCGGGTATCGGCTACAAATATCCGATACTGAACCAATACCAGTTTTGGCTCTCACCGCTTTAAAAACACAACTCACTGACTAAAACCCAAGTGAATATGGGCATGCTGTATATCTTTATTTTTTGCAAATGTAAATGCTGCAGTTAGCAACAGCATGCTAAAGCTAGCGGGAGCATGCTAATGCTAATGCCAACTAACCAATGCTGGGCCACAAACTATGATAGCAATATTTAAAGGGGCCAAATGAAATATAATCGTAAAATAGCCTGTCCCAAGGAGAGTGTCAACAATCCAGTGATCCATTAGTTTATTAATAATTGATAATTGATCTGTAACAGCATGACAAGAAAGTACTTTGATCTCACAATGGAGATAAAAGGACTTTTTCACCCACAGCAGCCACTTTTATGAACGTCTCTTGGTATCGGTTAATATCGGATATTGGCAGATACTCAAACTATCGGAAGCCAAAAATCTGAAACGGTGCATTTCAAGTAGTGACCATAGATCGTAGGATTTTGGTGGTGGAGCTGGACTTGGGTGACAAACACATTTTGTCACCCAAACATTTTCATTTACAAAACGTGAGCCTTTGAATTTCAAGTTGGGTTTTTGATGAAGTATAATTCATGATAAAATGTACATGAAAATAGGTCATTAGCGTTAGTGAAAAGTATAAAACGGGAGCCTTTAGTTTGCATACAACCACTAGTACAGGAAGTGATGCGCAAACAGATGCAGTGTCTAATTTGTCTTGGGAGTAAATGATAAGCCGTTTGCAGTACAGACATGATACTCGGTCTGTAAAACGCTAGTTGTAACTTCGGAAATTACTACTAGCGTTTCTGTCTTGTGTTACCAGCTGCAATTTGAGAAATTTGCGTGCCACACTGAAGGGCGGATGAGTGAATGGGCTGCTTATTGTTATCAGATACACCGCTTGGCAATGCTTCATGCATTTCACCATTCATAGTTGATGGTTCACTTTGCTTGAATGATGTATTGGGTTGACTACCTCTTGAGTGCAATTGATTAAATAGTCACTGACAAATGAGCAAAACCTACCCACACACCAATAGTTGCATTGAACCAGCATCTTTATTTTTCTATTAAATGGGCACTCGTGACATAAAATACAGGTAAAATTGATTGACCATAGCCTACATGATCTGGCTGTGATAGGACGGGTTGCAAACTGAAAATGCACGTTTTTTAAGAGATTAAAAATGACAAAAGAGAGAAGAACGAGCTGCTAACTTTTATTAGATTGTGAGATTTTCGTATCTTCAGGTGCTGTTAACACTTTTTAAGAGCGAAGGAGCTGTAGGTGAATTGGATAAGCCTGATGAATAGGAGTGAGTCTACTATTGGGCACCAGGATCTCTGTCTTTCCTCCTTTCACTACTCTTTTTCCACCTCTGCCTTCCTTCCTTTCTCTCTCCCTTTCTCCCCCCCCCCCATACCTGCTCATCTTGGTCCCCGGCCAGAAACCATGACTCATGGGAGACTCTCTGACCTACTTTTCACGTCTTCGAGGAGTGCCAGCAAGACTTTTATTATTTTGTAAAACAATACTACGAAGCAAAGTTGGTCAATACAATTGCCGCCTTCCTGTATTTTAGGGGAAAGTCTGCCAATGACCTTTTCAATTGAGTTTTTTTTTTCTGGACAAAGAATTGGCCGTAGCTTTGTCTTGCTATACCGGCTAGAGTTCAAGAGAGTTTACTGTGTGTTTCGTATTTTCTTGCTTGCATTAGTCTGTTACTGTTACTGTTTCGATATCAAGTTAACTGTTTAGACACACTTTGTAATGAACCTCTTGTCCCTCAGGGGTGTCCTGCTATTTTGCATCATTCATTTGATTAAATTCTTGCTAATATTAAAAAAATCAGTTTGCTGTTTGTGGCTGCTGGGGAAACTCTTTAGGCAAGACAAATTTGGGTGCCTTGGCGGTCATTTTTAGACATTATCATCAACTACAAGGCTGTGTCAGCAATGGCCGCCCCCTCAAAATGAATTTCTTAATATCACAGATGCTCATTTATCTGGTTGCTTATCAGTTGACTTTAGGGCCACACTGCGTCTCATCAGGCCAATTTCAAAATATAACTCGCTTAAGAACTACCATTATCCTAACATTCCTGCTAGGATTGCACAATTTATTCCATCTATAGAAAATTGCAAAAGAGAAAAGTGCAAAGTGAATTATTCAGACGGCACAATAAGCTTTGACAACAACATTTCTTATCATTTTCTGTTCAAAATGGGTTAATTCTATATATAGTTTACCTCTTCAAATGTGGTCTGATTAAACTTAAGCTGTTTGTAAATCAAATCACTCCAATGTTTGTGCTGGACATGTTTAAAATGTGCGCAGAGAACATAAATGCACTATGATTGTAATTGCAGCACAATTAGACATTCCTACAATATTGTGCATCCCTAATTCCCGCTTTAGGTAGTGTGAGGTTAGCGTTAGTCTGCGTGCATGTATCCGTATGAATCAGTGAAAGTAGCCCCGAGGAACTTGTCGGGTTGTTTTGGCAATGACGGTGCGTTGGCGCAACAGTGGAGCTAACGTTTGCACAGTTGCACTTTTAATATCGTAAGGATTTGGATTGGGATTTGAGATGGAAAAAGTCTGCGTACACAACCTGTCTCCCTAATGCCCAGTTTAGAGATCGCCTAAAATAACAGCCAATGGGATCAAAGGTTGTGGGATAGTGGTACTAGGGTTGGGCGATGTCACCTTAATTGGCAGTTGACGATGTTTACAGTGACCCAACATGATGGATGATGATATCGTCCATCTCTCATTATAAGCATTTTTTAAATACTTCATCAAAATCATAAGAATGAATAAACAGTGTCTGCTTAAACTAATGCCACCCAAACATTTTCATTTTATCATATTTTTATTGGCGTAACATCTAAACATTCACAGGACAGGGAGGAAAAAGTAAGTGAACCCAGGAATCTCGCTGAACTGCAGCAGTTTTGTAAAGAGGAATGGTCCAGGATGAATTCCTGATTGTTTGAGCGTCTCATCTGCAACTACAGGAAAGCAGTTATTGCTACAAAAGAAGAGTCAGCCAGCTATTTAATACAGGGGTTCACTTACTTATTCCGTGCAAGTTGTGAATGTCTTAGGTCTTTCTGCAAAATATCTTCATAAACTTGTGAATTAATGTTGCTATTGATGATGGCACGTTGTTCAGGCCCTGAGGCAACAAAACAGTCCCACGCCATGATTCTCCCTGCCCCATACTTCACAATGGGGATAGGGTTTTGATGTCGGTGCTGTTCCATTTTTCCTTCACACCTGACGTTGTGTGTTCCCCCCAAACTATTCAGCTTTGGTTTGCGAAAGAGCACTTGGATGCTCCACAGCACAACTGGAAAAATATACCGTGGACTGATTAACCCAAAGTTGAATTGTCTAGGAGGAACACAACATCATGTGTGGAGGTAAAATGGAACAGCACCAACATCAAAACCCTCTCCTCACTGTGAAGTATAGGGCAGGGAGAATCATGGTGTGGGGCTGTTTTGTTGCCTCATGGCCTGGACAACGTGATGACATCAATAGCAACATTAATTCACACGTTTATGAAGATATTTTGCAGAAAGACGTGAGACATTGCACGGAATAAATAAGTGAACCCCTGTATTAAATAGCTGGCTGACTCTTCTTTTGCAGCAATAACTGCTTTCCTGTAGTTGCAGATGAGACGCTTAAACAATCAGGAATTCATCCTGGACCATTCCTCTTTACAAAACTGCTGCAGTTCAGCGAGATTCCTGGGTTCACTTACTTTTTCCTCCCTGTCCTGTGAATGTTTACATGTTATGGCCAATAAAAATATGATAAAATGAAAATGTTTGGGTGGTATTAGTTTAAGTAGACACTGTTAATTCATTCTTATGATTTTGATGAAGACATTTTGACCAATTTAGGCAGAAATGCTAGAAATTCCAAAGCGTTCACATAGTTTTATCCCACTGTAAATGTATCTAAACTAAACATGATCTGAAAAGAGTCATGGAACACGAATTTTGCAATAGAAATGTGTTAAAACTCGTGCATATAAGTTTTAGAGGACAACGACTTATTCAGAGCGTCATCTGCTCCTCAATAACAAGGCTCTTATCACACTAATACAAATCTAAATCTGATCTTATTATTTGCTTCTGCTCAATTTTAACGTAATGTTTAAGAAATAGTGGGACAACGGGACAATATTTCGAAGTTTGCATCGGAGCCTACGTTTTTGAAGCTGCTCCACGCGTCAGCCGTATTTAATAATTATGGCTAACACATCATGTCTTTTGGCTTCTGGCAGGCTACTTAAACTAAAGTGCATATTAGCTATATTCGAGATTTAATTTACAGTGCAATCCATGCAAAGTTTGTAGGTTTACGAGGCCCACAGAAGATCAGTGCGTGTTTCTGACAGGAGGGGGCGTGGCATCACGATGGTGGCTCTCCATTGTGATGTTGCTCATCCATCATGATGGACGATGATATCGTTAGCAGTTAGCACTCGTGCTTCACAGCTAGAAGGTCCCAGGTTCGATTCCCACCAGGACGGGGCCTTTCTGCGTGGAGTTTGCATGTTCTCCCTGTGTGTGCGTAGGTTTCCTCCGGGTACTCCAGTTTCCCCTACCACCAAAAACGTGTGAAATAGGTCAATCCTCCAGCCAGCTGTTTCTGACCACCACTTCACATTTGGCTCCACATCATGGAGATGGGCTCACTTTATTAGCCCCTTAGGGAATTCGTCTTTGGCTACAGTGCCACTCATCTTCGCACACATACAATGACAGAACATTCACACTGAACAAAAAGTGCCACATCTGCTGTTTCTCCAATGCTTTTGTTTAAACATTTTTCCCAGAGAAGCATCTTACTTAAAAAATGATGTACGGTTAAGAAGTGCCACCGAGCTCAAGTTCTCCTGCAGAAGTGCCTCCTGGTCTGACCCAAAACTGCTGTCACCGTCTTCGAGTATGTCGGATGTGTGATGGTTATTTGGCGTAAAATAGCCGACTGTAAAGTGCTCGTTCGCCTGCACGTTTCGATGTAAAGCAGGACTGGATCTAGCAAAAAGCACCTGAACACTCATTAAAACAGTTTTGAGGGCATCCATGCTGTTTCTCATGTGAACAAAGGTGGCGTGTGTGACGTCGGAGCACATGGTATAGTCACTGGCAGCGACGTGCAGCCTAATACTCTTACTTTATGTTCACACGCAAACGCATAACCGTTGTATTCTTCACTTTGGCTGGTTTCAGAACCTTCGTTTTTATCGACAGAATTCTCAGATTTTGTGTGGATGATGGGCCAGATCGTAGGAAAATATCTTTTACCCTGCTACGTGTGGACGGGGCCTTAGTCGGGCTGCTGTTTTAGTTCATCTTTTCAATGACAATGTGGTATTAAAGTTTGATCTCACACGATGCCTCCCTAATTCCCCTTTCCTTACGGTTTTCCTCAAAACATCCGATGGCAACAAAAGGTGTGTGATCCCTGCTTCGTTTTGATTCAGGAAAGGTGTCTGTGTGCCGTAGTTCACGCTAGCGCCTCCACTCCGCCGGCTCCGATCGCTAATTGCAGTGTTTTTAGTGGCGCTTGTCTTTCATTTCAACAAGCTTCGCCAGTTCAATGCAATGTCTCTTCTTTATTGCTCTTTTTTTTCCTCCTCCTTTTCCTACAAGACTGTGAAGCTTTGATATGTCAGTTTTGTTTTAGTCTGCCGCCTCCGTCTTGACACGATTGGCCCCGACCCCACGGAGACCCCCCCCGGCATGCGCGCCCCGGGGTGTGTGTAACTCGTTTATCCAACTTCCTCTGAACGAGAAAAAAGACTACAGCAGCGATGTGCCTCGACTTCCACCGCTAAACTCCCTCCTCCTATTAGGATTCACAAGGCGAGTGTGAAAGGCTTAGTACCAGGGGGTCGGAGCTGCTGCAGTGGGGGGTACGCCACTGTCTGTAATGGCTTAATGTGCACAGTGCGGAGATGGACACATTCCAGTAAAATGGGAAACTACCATTTAGCGCTGTAAGATTTGTCACAATCACAAATCCACATTGCTATTTGAATTGGCAAATCGCAAAGATTGCCGTTATTAAGGTCTTGTAATATACAACTAAATATTATTTTATTGGTTTTATTATGAATAAAACCTGACAATCCTGACATCTACCAGTATTTTCTAAAAACATCTGATTCTTCTTTTAGCTGATGGTGTTTATTTTAAAATCTGCAAAACTGATGAGACAAAAAAAAATCTAATCAGTGCAGCCCTTCTGTAACGATGGATCCATGGAAATATTGCAACACAATGTGTAATAACCTTCTTTGCATTTGAGGAATGTTTGCATTTCTAATATATTACATCAGGACTTGCCTGAGTAACAACAAGCATCAAACCAAGACTCGCAAGTTTCAAGTCAAGTCATCTCTTTTCGTGCACTTTGCTCTTTGCTCATTGCTTGTTTATTGCTATTCTTTACTTCAAAGTTACCAAACTCATTCTGCTGTCAGAGCAGATCCTGGGCCCGTCATATTGTAAACAACACTAATTCAAGAGCTATTCTACTTTATGATAGTACCTGTGTTGGGCACTGTGTTTTGCTTTGTTTTGGGAATTTCCATCCATTTTCTTCCACTTGTCCGTTGCCAGGTCATGGGGGCAGCCGCCCAAATCACACTGCACCAGCCCCTCTTTGTCTGACCCGTCACCTAGGACCTGTTTGCCATGGGAGACCCTACCAGGGGCACCAAGCCCCCGACAACAGAGCTCCAGGATCATTCAGGTGCTCAAACCCCTCCACCACGTTAAGGTGGCGGTTCCAGGAGGGGTTTTGTGAATTTCAGAATTACAAATCAAATTGGACTTGGCCCACTGTTTCCTGCTCATGTTTTATTACACTCTGCTTGAGACCAGGCATAAAACTTCTTTACCTGCTGTAGCTCTGATATCTGTCCATTGGGCTCTGTTTTGCACTTACTGTTGAGGTGTTTACTTTTGCAAGCATACAAATGTGTTCGCTCAACATTAGCGCAACTTTTAGCCCAGTTCTAATATCCACAAGCAGTCTCCTTTCTTCCGCATTGTTTCTCAAAGCTACACTGCCTTTCTGCTTTTCTGTGAAATAAAGTACGTTCCGTGAAGAGAGCGGTCCGACAGACGGCCGGTCAGAGACTGGAAGCAGTGTGGTCTGCACACATGTGGGAGGAGCTGCTGCAGGGGCGAATGGTACATGGAGTCATAGGCGATGATACAGAGGCTGCTGCGGGGTTCGAGCACCTACCCACATCTTTGGGCACCCAGTCGACTTTGCCCTGATCACAAAATGATTGAATAGATAAAACTTGTGAATCACAAGAGCCGTCTCTATTTTCCAATCTCCTAACGTCCGAGTGCGGGTTCAATAGATTAATACGTTTAGATCAGTAGGGAAGAATGAACTCGACTTTGAGCAGTTTGTGGTGAGATCGAGTCTGACCCGTGACTATATTGTTTTCGGTGTGTCAGTTGTTTTAATGGGCATTCAACTGGGACATGAATCGACGGTTATAGTGTAATGTTTTGGTCAGAAAATGTATAATTTACAAATTGGTAACTGCTTCACGGGCCTGATCCTAGTTCATACAGTATCTCCTTAGTTAACTGTACTGCTGATGTTGCTGTATTTTGTATGTTTTTTTTAATTAACTCCACCAAAACTAATGTCAGGATACACTTAACCTCTTAACTCCCACCAATCACATTTTATCTAGTTCGACTTTAACCTAATCTAAAAGCTTCTCGAAAACGTGTCAAAATAGTGACACAAACGAGACAAAAACAAGGATGAAAAAAGCTTTGAAAATGGAACAAAAAGCAACAATAAGTGATAACGAAAAAGTGACAAACACAACTGAAATGAAATGAAAAATGCAATGAAACAAACTGTAAAGTGACGACAACGCTGCAACAATGCGAGGAAAAATATATTTCTAGATCAGTTTTGTAGTTCTTGGCTTTCAAATGAGGCGTTACTCTGGCCGTAACCTTTTTAGATTTGGGTGGAGAAAATGTTCTTGGTTTAGGTGGGGGAAAATTCTAATGATTCCTGCAAGGTTTCCCCAAAATAGTCAAATGCAGATATCTTTTATTTTTTTCTTATGCCTTCCAACAACTAGCACATTTCGGATTTGATTCATAATGGTGAATGTAACGATTCATGGAAAGTCCATATGAAATCGATTTAAATTGCTTAAAATATGTATTTAAATATAAAAAATATAAACGTCGTTATAGTCTGAAACGAGGACAAACAATGAGATGTTAAAATAAAAGAAACATCTTTCGGTTATAAAATTAGTCATAGTCATTTAAAAAAAAAGAATAAATTTAATAAATTAAAATTGCCTATTGTAAAATGCGTTTTCAAGTTAGATGGACTAGTTTCTCTTTGATCAAAAGTCGGCAAACATCCGACAACAACAGTGCTGCCTTTTTCTTTTTTTTTTAAGACAGAAATGAGATGTGATTTCATGATACGGGCTGTTATCCAATGGTTTTGTGCACCAGTGAATGCTTTAGCTTTTCTTTTCATTATATAAAATATAATTCACAAAATCTTTGTGGGGGGCGAGGTAAGGCGTCTTCTCCACAGGCACCCGCAGCTCTCTGAAACTGTCCTTTTTGAACAAGTCCGGTTTTAGAAATGACGCCCCGACAAAGATGGGTTTAATTGGAGAATAACAAATTATGCGCTCTTTGGTAATGCTGATTGCTGCTTGGGTTTATGCCTGATAATCCTCATTTAGTCATCACGGGTGATTGCCTATTTCCAGTCTTTTTTATCTTGTCCCTTCTTGAATGAATCTTGTCATGTTAAAAGAGGGCCCAGTGGTGATTTACTCTGACCACTGCAATGCCGCTCATTTGTTTTTTCATCAAATTTGCTTCTAGGGAAATGATTTTTTTTTCTTTTCACACTAATGACACATCTACATTATACCCTGTACAGTTGACAGCACTTTGGTTTGGTGTTTTTATGTTAAAAACGACAGACTTCATTGGAGTGGTTTGGTACCATTTGTTATTCAGCAAGGATACTAAGTTGAGAAACTTGAACTAATGCTTTTGGGTATTTTTTCCTGCAATATAGCAGTACAACTTCATATTGGCATCAAAAAGGTGGTTTCTATTTACAAATCTGGCCTACGAGTTTGCAAAAAATCTGCTATTTCAATAGGGTTTAGGAATTCCATATGATCTGCCCATGCTACTTTAGTTTTTTGCAAATCATTTACCCAACATCACTGGGGCGGAGTAACAATATCAGTGAAAAGTGTAGCATTTCTTTGCAATTGACTCCTATACAGTAAATCTATTGCATATTAACAAACTGGCAGCTTCTGTTTTCGGGTTAATTTCAAGCCCCTGCCCAAAACTTGCAGAGAGGTCAAACATAATTGTCTCTGGGGCCACTTATCCCTCTCTGGGGTTCAGAACATGCAAATGAATGGGGTCAGGGAGGTCAGTGGATTGCACAGTGAACTCTCACACAATCACAGCTCTTTGTGTTCATCATGAAAAAATTTAATATTACGTGATGAGGGCCAGAAACCATAATAAAGAAGAGGCCGCTCCGCTCTTCTAACAATATGTGATGTTTGTTCTCGATAATTTAGGCTATTTATTTCTTTGCATACCCCCCGGGGCGTCCTGCATGCCCACAGGGGTACGCATTCCACAGTTTGGGAACCACTGATGTAGGGCCTTCTGAGTTCAACCTTCCTTGGTGTCAGTGAAGTTGAACATTAATCAAGAAATGATAAATGTAACGAACGCAGCACCTTCAGTCTGGAACAATGCAACTCTTGCAGAAAGCCCGCGTTCTATTTATCAGAGCGTTTCTAAATGACCTCATTTCAACAGGAAAGATGGTTGCAGCTTTGTGGTGTGGGTTTGCTGAAGTGTAATCAGTGACATTACATGTAAGACTTGATCGTAACACAGTTAACAGGCTCCAAAATCTCAATTTAAACGGGACATTTCATGTGTATAGACTTTGGTGGCGCAGTGGCAAGCGCTTGTGCTTTGCAGCCAGAAGGTCTCGGGTTCGATCCCTGGTCGGACGGGGCCATTCTGTGTGGAGTTTACATGTCCTCCCTGTTACCTCTGGGATCTCTGGTTTCCCCGACCAGAAAAAAACATTTACATTAGGGTATATGTGAGAGTGAGAGGTTGCTGGTGGATTGAGGGGCCGATGACGCACATTGACCGTTTCGCTTCCCTCCGTCTACCTCAGGGCAGTCGTTGCTTCTAAAGATCTAACCTGTAAAGCACTTTGTGATAATTTCTTTGAAAGGCGCTCCCATATCAAGTCCTTTTCCTTTCCTCAAAAACATTATTTTGGGTTTCCTTAACCTGAATAACTCGGTAGTTAAAGCAGCAGACAGGGCTGTTCAGGATGAGCGCCCTCTGCAGGCTGCTGCGTGCGAGACGGTTACGAAAACAGTTTTTGCTAATGGCGTGCAAGCAACTCAATGGCTTTGCGATGAACACACTTTAAGCGCCGAACAGCTCAGAAAGTGTTCAGTGATGGATTATGAACTTTGAAAAGGAGGTGTTTCATATATGATGCAAAAAATGAATTCCAGGAAGTACATAAGTAGCATTCACTTTTTCAGTGTTCTCTCATGTTTATGCTTGAACTGGACCGGTTTTAAATGTGCAGTATGAACTGAAGCCTGATTTTAAAAAGATGAATAATTGCAATGCTTGTTTTAAGATATCACAATATTGTTCCAAAGCTATAGGCCTACATGACTTTCCATTCCATATTCCAATGTCAACCAATAAAGTCTTGTAGAGCCAATACCATAAGATCCATTTTATTTCCCAAAATCACTTTTTACTGAAAATAGAGAAATGATCCAAGTTCTCCTTTTTAAATAGTCTTATTTTGTTGGTAAGCCTTGGTATGACTCACCACTGACTATTAGACAAAGGAGGTCATTTCCAGAATTTCATCACATGAATAAACATCAAATCTTACTGACACTTGGATTCCTCTTCTGACCTTTGAGCGAGTGGAAAAAGTGTACAGCTCTATTTTTCATAATCTCAATATTTTTGCAAGAAAGTTGCCACGGTGACGGTGGCTTTGGTGTTAATGTGGACAACTCGTATGTTTAGAAGTTGGATTCCAGCTCTGATTTGCGCGTGCTGTTGTTGTGTCCTTCGGTGCAACACTTCACCCACCTTTTCTATGTGTAAATGTGGTTAAGTTAGTGAGTGGTGAAATATTTTAAGTAAAATTCTCATTTCATTTGTTCATTACGTCTGTTTGCAGCTTTCGGTTCGTGTCTTAAAATTAAGTTCTCCTCTATATTTGAAAGATAAATATTCTATACTTTATACTATATTCATGCGTTCTTTACACTGTATATTCTTTATAGTATTTCTATACTATACTTTATAGTCTTAAATTGGCAGCATACCCTCGTGACGCACATAGCAGAACAGTAGGTGGCGCTGTGCAGATGGACTGACTCATGACAAAGAAAGTCTTTCCCCGTTGTTTCCACAGGGGAGATATTTATTCGCCTTCAAACATTTTTTAAAGCCCTAAAGTTATATTATACACAACACTTTGACTATGTGGAGTAATAGTTAACCTGTTGTATCTGTACTTTTATCCAAGAAATTAAATCAAGGACTTTTATGACCACCACTGTCGCCACCATCTTGCGTCATGGTGACACTTAAGACAGAAGCAACTTCCCTCTCTCTTGATACAGCAGTGTTTTTTGCTTTTTGATGCAAACTGCATTTGTAGTTTCTGTGCTCCACATTGTTTTACTGGATACTTTAGTGCATCTTGCTGTGTTTTTGTGAGGCTCAGTGGATTTTTTAATGTTTCTTTTTTACTGCAGAGAGTCCATAATAGCCATGAAGCCCCCAGCTTTTTAAAAGTTAACAAACAGCTAGCTGTTGCGCTAAAGACCTTTTGAGACCTACACGTTTCTTCTTCTTCTGAAACACTGAAGAGGCACCAAGAGCCCCCACACCTGCAGCACAGTGGAGGCGTCACAAGAGGTGAAAGACTTTTGTGGGGCGGAGGGAGCTGTGCAGGAGAAAGGTGGAGGAGCTGACCTATGCGGGACACCACCCTCTGAAACGGGGACAAACCCAGGAGGCGGTGCACCGTTTTAGAAGATAAAAGGAGGCAGCCACCCTGGTTTCTTCCGGGTGCTCCGGTTTCCCCTTCCTCCAAAAACATGCTGGTCAAGTTGGCCCAAAATGGCGGTGCGCTCAGTTGCACCGGTTCAGGACTAACCCAACACCTGAACACCATTTTGTTGTACAATGACAAAAGCACTTATTTATTCGCTTACCATCTCCAGTTTATGTGCGCCACAGATTCAGAGCAGCTACAGTGTAATGAGCGGTCAGTGAACAAAGGTCCACGGGACAGTCCAGTGTATCGCTCTGCTTCTCGCTGACTCTGACTCACGCTGTACGGTGCATGACGCACAACTTTCACTGAGTAATCGGGACAAAAGTGCCTTGACTGCGGCAAATCCAGCACCGAACACGGCCTCCCAGTGATTCTGTGGTCTGGCAGTCCTTCCTGTTCTCTCCGCTGCACTGATGTTGGTGCATGTCCAGTTTAAGTGATATGAGTCAGAAGAAGAGAGAGGAGTGCTTTTGTGATTCTTGACCAATAAATCCGAGGTCAGGAGAGGTTTGACCTGCTCGGAAAATTGTGCAAACTAACTCCGTGTGCGCTTCCAACACCAGTTCAATCTAAATTACACTATTTTTTTTTGAGGAGTTCACTTTGCATTTTGTTTAGGCTGAGTTGATAGTATTGTGTTTTCAGTTGTAATTGTTAAGTTTGAGACTTAAAAGATTTGGTTCACATTTTAAATGGTTTTATTTAAGCATTATACACAGTAAATCCCAATAGAGGGACATATTGCCATTATAGAACACAGTGCCTCCTTCTGTAACATTTAGACACATTATTATTTCCAATGATGAGTAACTGATGAGTGAACATGGATTGACAATGACATTAATTTGAAAAATGCTGGGCCATCTCCGCACAACTCCTGTCACAGCAAATGGAGATGAACGACATAGTGGATATCGCCTGATTGGAGCAGGTATACAGGGAAGCGCTATGCGAGGGGGAGTTTGACTTTTGCTCCTATTTATTCACCCGTATAGATGTATGTAAATAGATATTGCGCACGATTCTCTTCCTGGGGAGAATCTTTTGTGGATGCTTTTGAGATGCCACTGTTTGCTGCTTGTTTGCGAGTTTTGAGTCTGTGAGGGAGGGAGCCGCTACGGAGACGTACATTTCATGTGCTCTCCCTGTGCTCCCGAACAGACATGCAAATCTGCTGTAATGACTGTGCGCAGGGGGGATGGGGGGCAAGGAGATGGGATGTGAACTAGAAAGCTCTTGGAGGGGTTAAAAGAAGGGGTGGGGGTGGACCCACGCGGGAATGTAAAAGTGGAAAAGGTGAGGCCCTGGCAACAGCGGCGAACGGAGCAGTGAAAGAATCAGAGCGGCTTTGCAAGAAGAGGGTTTACATCACGCATCAGAGGTTCTCTCATTCAGATCGTTTAATTAGCCTACTTAAGACAGGCTTGATGCCCTGTGCAACCTGCTTCATCCTCACATTTCCAATGGCAAAATCCTGCTATATAATACTTACCAAAAGTCCAAAATGGTTTGCAGGTTTATGAGCATGTGATAATCTTTAGCTTTTGTACATTTCTAAAATCAGCCTCTGATCCTGTACCCGTGTCCATTACAACATTCGCAAAATGAAAACACTGTTTTCATGATTAGGGCACATCTGGTCAGCATTTAGTTTAAATACAACATTCGCTGAATATGTATAAGCTGGAACAACACTTTCTTCATATGAACCAAAATAACTCCAAGCAATTCACTTCATTTTATGTGTAAAATGATCTTGCACAGAGCTTGCAGATTTCACTTTGTCACAACTAGGGATGTCAAGATTAACCAGTTTTACCACGATTATTAGTGAAATAATTATAGTCATTATAAAGTAGTAAAGTTGACATTGTTTGTTTTGCATTATTTAATGAAGGCCTACTTATTTTAATGCAAAACAATCTTAAAGCATTTTTCATTTTTAAAAACCGTGAATGTTTACAACTTTTTAAAGACAAAAACTAAAAATATCAGTTATTTTCATTCGGTCGATAATCATACTAAAATCGCAATTTCTTTCTTTCACAATAATCTTGACTCAAAACATTTAAATCGTGACACCCCCTAGTCACAACTATAGTCTCAGAACTTGCACTCATTATTTGTATTGTGACTTAATGATTTGAAAAAAATAATAAATAAATCAAATCCTAACTGGAAGAGGGTAAAAAAAAACACACCAGCACAGCGTTTTGACGAGTGATGATTAATCCGATTAACAATCAGGCATAAAATAACATATGACATTCATCAATTAATATAGACTTTTTCATTATATTCTAATTCAAGCCCACCACAGCTTAATAACTATCTTACCATGGGACTGTTTTAAGAGTTAAAGATTTGACTGAGTGCATAGGTCTGCCCAGAGTTGAAGTGGCTGTTAACCTCTGATCGATCTGCACAGCTCATCAGAACTCCTGAGTGCTTTACATTATTGAGCAGTGACAGCGCCGCAGCCTCCCGTCATTGACTGGACTCAATTCTTTATGAGTGAATAAAATCACATTTGCAAAGCTGTTGCAAACTTTACTGCGGAGAAATGGGGGTTTATGACACACTTGAGGGAGTACAGCTCTGATGGCAGGAGCTGGAGAGCATGTCGGCTTATTGCCAACTCCTTGAAGTTCTCAAAATACAACTTTGTAAACTCACTGTTAGTCAACAGTGCGTGAATGTATACTCGGTAAATGTACAGTGTGTATTGAGAGCCATAAAGGACTGTTTGAATAGAAAATATTGCAAACATATGTATAGGAGCGACTAGAGGCGGCTTCTGTGTTTATAACTTTAGCCGTGAAACGAAAGGCTAATGTTAATTTTACGCTAACAAATGGCTCCACAGTTTGAACACATTTTTATGAAACCCACTCAGCTCAACATTTAAGTTTCTCTTTTGTTTTGTTTTTTGTTTTCTTAAATCTTTTTATTGTTTGTCTAGTCTGGCCTTGCACAGAGCACACAATATCATTAATATCGTATTGAATGAAAGGCATCCTAAACAATGTATTTTTACATATTGAGTAACCATCATAGCCTATATTTGAAGCAGACGATATGGGTTCCATTCTAGATTAAGAAATAGTCCATAAAAAACATCCACTTAAGCCACGGTCCCCACCCTGATATGACGTTGGCGCTTGTACTACTTGTTCGTGCTCTCTAGCTGACTGTGTACGCTGACTTCAGATCAATACGGCTGCTTCACTTTGAATACCTCATTTGCCGCCGTTTTAAAACGCTGAGGACTATTGCGTGTGTGATTACTGTGCACTTGAGGCCCAACAATAAGGCAATCAGTGCCCATTGTATCAGGTCTGACCTTACCCAATGTCCCAGTGAAGAGCGCTGAAAAGCTGGGCTCCTGCTGCGTTTCTTGTGACCAATATTATGCCTTTGTACAAAATGTCACCATCCCACCCTTCTGCAACTTCCTCCTGTCTGTGTTCCCCATTAGAAAGGGCGCAAGTACTTACTCAATGGCGGTTGCGGTGACTTTTATTTACAGTGTTTTGAGTAACCTTCTGGATGAATTGCTCTTTTAAAGAAAAGTTTTATCATGATTTATTGAATATTACTTTGAAATATGAACACTCTTAAGCACAGTTTTACTCTACACATGTGTGGTTTGCAGGAAGGTTTCTACAGTTTGTGGTGATGAGGTTTTGCTTGCGACTTCTAAGAAGAACATTTTCATTGTAATTGCTTTCAAACAACGTCCCAGTATTACATTTCCAATAAATCAAACCAACTGGCTAATCTTGACTTAAAAGCCGACGTTTCGACGCAAAACATGTAGGTCCGTTACAGGCTGGGTTTGTGACACCGTCCCATAAAGGTCAAGATTATCCAGTTTGATTTATTCTTGTATGTGCAATTGTCTCTAATGTAATTATGTTGTGATCTATACACAATGTGCTATTTTTTCCAATAGTTTTGTGCTGTAACTTGCACATTCAGTCATCAAACTGACCCAAAGACGCAAAGATTTTGTAGTACGCATTCAGCAGACTGACTTGACAATAGAAACTGATATATCGGTGCATTTCTAATGTTATTGTTTTGAAGTGAAAATACTACCACCATTGCTACTACTACTGCCTTCCCCGTCCCCCATCCTCCTTTACACAGCCCTAGTTCCACTATCTACTTCTGCTTTTGCTCAGTGTTCTAACAATGGCGTCTTGTTGGTCACTAAAGGGAGTTCCTGGTGCTGCGAATGTGAAAGAGGGCAGGGCTCTGAGCGTCAGTGGAGATCCTCAGGGCGTTTCGGGCTGCGGCAGCCTTGACTTTCTCACAGTAATAAGTCAATGATTTGTCATGACTGCTGCAATGTGCGCTGCCTGGTTTACTGACAATAGAAGAGTGTCCGACAATTTCTTTCAGTAAATGGTGATAAGGAAAAAAAGAAAAGGGTTGCATGTTGCTAAAATACGTTGAACCTATAGAAAAAGAAAAGGTTAGTTTAAATATGTGGACCCTGTGGCATCAATGACTAATCTGATCAATTGGTACTAGTCAACTGTAGATAATCAGTGTCTAATCTAGTTACCAATAATCGTTATCCAGAGTAAACAGACTTTAGCACAAGTTTTATCACAAAGACGCCATCAGAAATAAACCCAAATGGCAGACCTTCAATATACATTTTGTGGTTTTATGGAAAATATTCTCTGTGTAAATGAAAACATTTATAAATGTTATTCATGAAAGGACTCCATTCAAAGAACATAATAAAAACAATTGTTGACTAGTCGGCCAACAAAATAGTTATTAGTTGCAGCTATAACAGTAACGGTAGCAGTCAGTAATAACGGGCACAAATGATTATCAATTAAATGTGAACCTGCAACCTCAAAATAGCATAGACTTGTTTGTTTTAAAATAATCATTTACCCGTAGGCTTTATTAGACAGTTCGGAGTGAATAGGGACGATGAGCAGAGAGCGACAGCCAGCAAAATAGTTGGATGTCCCCTGTGTCCCCTGTATGTGGTAGCAGCCTTTGCCATCAGACTACCTGCTGCGCCGCCAGATATTCATGTTTCTATGATTGATGCAGCTTGGTACCATCTCATAAGAAAGCTCACATCCTTGGAGCCAATTAGACTAGTTTACACATGTATCTCATAACTTCAAAATGCTCTTGTAGGCCCCGAGTGTGAGAGATACTGCTCCTCCAGGCTAATGCAGACGGTAACATGACTACGACACCGTTGGAGTGAGATTCATCAAAAATGTAAATGCTGCGCTTTTGTTGACAATGGATGAGCAAACGGAGGGTCTGCATGTCCTCGTGCCACGCTAAATCATTCTATCTTAGAACTTGCTCCCAAAAAGCAAAGTGTTTGATCCATCGCCCAATCATTCATTGACTCTTTGAAATACATGTATGTAAATAAGACTTTGTGATGTAATTAAATACTTTTTTTTTTAGTTCTAAAAGTTCTCTTGTCACATCTGTGTGAAACAACATGTAATAAACATAGGGAATTATGTGATAAATTGATGAACATCCTATCACCTTTTTTTTTTTAATTTCTTTGTCAGCCCTGGCACCCGTCGGCCCATATAAGCTCGCAAAGGCTCCAGTCAGATGCTCCTCATGGAAATGGAAACTAAATGCGTGCCTGATTGGTACACGGTCGAGCACTAACAAGGACACTGGCTTATACAACTTGCACTGTTTTTACTCGCCGTTTTATTTTTAGATCAGGTTCAAAGAATTGCTCTGATCGGGAAAGTCTCCATCACGTGCCTGTCCTGTTATCTTAGTAAATCCTCTTATGTGATGGGTTTTGTTGCCTTTCTATAGCGCCGCTGAATCGATTTCTTTCCACAAGTAATTTTGGAGCTGCAGAGCTTAAAGCAACAATGACTAGTGCTAACTTCCCCCCCCCCCCCCCCCCCCCCCAACACACCCAGATAAACAGCAACATTGTCTCCTGGAAACCAAACTAATTGAAATTGCGTGGAACGGAGCGGAGTAAAGGGAACAGGTACAGGCATCAGTCCACTGTCCTGCCCACGTGTGAAAGGGTTTTTGGTCAACAATACCAGTACTTTTGGTTATTTTTTTTTTCTCCTTTCTTAAATGGCATAGAAGGAAAACTTTGCAAAAGACTCCTCTAAATGTATCATTGAATATTCTACCTGCAAAGTGCAGCTACCAGTGATGCACGAACTGAGCGGGTGCCTGCGGTCACTCACTGTTACCTGCTAATTTACTAAATTTACTTAAAGCCACACCGTGTAGAATTTTACCCAATAAATAAAATGTAAATACAAGCATTTATTTTATGACCGATATTTTCATCATTGAAAAATACCTCATCAATGTACAAAGCACTCACCTTTCCTAAGACATGACTAACTTTACCGGGAGTGGGTACGTCTCCATGGAGATGTCGACTAAAGTCAGTAGAATTAGGTTCCGTTCTCATCCAAAATCCATTCTTTGATTACCCACTGCAGTAATCGTATTGATCATTGCTCATTAAGAGCCTGTTCTGTACTGATGGCAACAGTATAGTCCAAAATGTTACGCAGTGTGCCTTAAGTACTGCACTTTAATAGCGTTTTTGAGGATCAGCACTTTACTTGAGTAATATATATGTTGGGAATGTATTACTTTTACTCCTATAAAGTAAATTTGGCCACATGTTTTGTTTATTTTAAAAGCCTGAAAATGCACACTCCATAACAATAGGTGGCGATTTGCAGATTTATTGTCAATGCCATTGACTTGCAACAGGGACGATTGTTTGTCCCCATTGTGTTGCTGTACAGGAGATGACAACAGGCGCAATTTTGGTGTTTTTTGAAACTTATTCACTAGTTCCTGGAAATTCAGTAGTCACAAATGGCTACCACAGTACATGTTTAAAATCCAAATCTAGTAAATGGTCTGTTTTGTGAAAGAAATTTGGGCGCAGATGATCTGAGGCACTTTCTTTTTTGAAGTCCTTTTATACAAGCAACTTGTTTCAGCCTGATGGCCTTCATCAGGGCTATGCCAATGATTTGAAGGGTCAATTTAAACCATTTTAGCCAGTTGATACGAATGTCAATACGTAGCACTTGTTTGATAGTTGGCATAATGAAGGAAAATATCTATAGTTATTGCTTTAGATCTCCGCTAGAGCAATGGCATCCAAAACAAAGCCTGTTACCTCATTTAGTCAAATAACTTGCAAAATATCAGCCGACACCAATACTTCAAGGCTAATAAGCTTAAAACAGCAGACTGATATATTAGTACTTATAATTCAATTTCTCTTTATGCTCACGACTGAATCCCTCTCATTACTCGCTGTGCTGTTGTGCAACTTCTATTATCACAAGGGAGAAAGGTCATATATATATATGGCAGATAGGCAGAGCCAAACGTTATTTTTTTTTTTTTTTAAGATTTTCCCTCTTGACCAAATTCAAGGTGGGAGACACGGCAGGACATGTAAAACCCTATAGGTTGTTATTTGTAAGTAGTTGCAGACTTTAACAGCATTTCAAACAGGGCTTGTATGTAAAGCGGAGACACAGGAGTCAAAGAGCAGCGCTTCAACAGCTTAATGATGCGGAGGCTCCGTCAGGCAGTAAACCCGCTAATATGCTGTTAATTATTTCTGAGAGATTGAATATTGATTAAAACGCAAAATGGTTTTAATTATAACGGCGGCTCCAGTGCAGACGGAGGGAATTTTTAGAGGTTATACAAGAAGAGCAGCTTTTATGTATTTTTTTCAGGTTTCAGATATAGTTTGAATGCAATATTTTCTAAAGTATCGCCATTGTTGTGTTGCTGCACGGTTTGCAAATGCAGATCTGCAGACGCAATTTAAATTCATGACATCCATTCATGACTCCAAGATGCAGCTCTCCATAAAACATGCCTCGGTCATGTGCACGCGACTCTTTGAGATTCCATGTGTGGATTGATTCAGGTTTTCTTAAGTCTGCTGATACAAATAATTATCCTGTCGCAGGGAGTTGTTGAGACTCGATGCAAATTTGAAGTGAGACGCAGCAACCTCTCCAAGGAACCCTATCATTGTAATAAAAATCTTCACGCAATGTTTTTCTCAGAGAGCCAAGTTTTCAGCCCTTTCCCCAGCAAATATGCACCTCTGAGAAAACTGACCCGGCCAGTCAGTTCTGTTCCCATAGTTAAAGTATTTGCATGAACATTGAAGTCCTGCTTGTTCACCTTGAGCACATTCTTACTGCTGAGCGCTCGAAGAACTTAATTGTACACGGTGGTTGACCATAGCTTTCCTGTCTATAAGCTAACCGTGTGCACTGTAGTGAACCGCCTGCAAAATAACCGAATCCTCCCAAGATTACCTTTGCCGGAGCTGTTTGCGTCATTGGTGAGTGCGCTTTATTTTTTATTTTTTTATTTTACTTTCATCAAATGCAAATAAGGGAAAGTCTTGAAAGATTGCCACCAGCGACTTGTCCTACCGTTGCCTAAAGTGGTCTATTTAGGATTCAGCCCCAGAATCAGCCGCCCGGCTGGCACAGACCCAGGCTCTTGCAGGGGGAATAAGGGAGTGCGTTATAATGTGTACCCCCCGGCCGTGGGATGGGGGTAATTGGGTTGGCCTGCTGGATGTCAGGGCACCCCGAACTCCAAGACAAAGGCCCATGTCCCAGCCAAGTGTCTCCGGATCCGCGTTTGAATGATTTAGTCATCGCCTTCTCTCTTTGGTGTCTTAATACTGAGAATGCAGGTTCAAATGATCACACGATTTAATTTAACATTGATTACTGTTACACTTTCCCTTTTGTTAAACCGTGGTCGGTGGCCTCTCATGCAGCCTCCAGCACCTGATCCTGAGCCCGTTCCTCCCAGCTCCTACTTCACTTTGATTTCTCTCGCTCTCTGATTGTCTTTCCGTCTAACAGGCTCTTCTAAGTGTCCTCTGTTGTACTGTGTCCCAATAGCCAACTAGAAAGACACAATCACTCGATCCGCACGATGATGGCTAATCATCTCTCGCTTCGTGTGCACTGTAAAGATTGTAGGCAAAATGCTCCTCCTGACCCGACCATGCCCATCTCTAAAGGTTTGGTACTGGCAGTAGATTGCAGTTTGGTACTGGCAGTAGTGCTTGACTGTTATCAAGCTCTTGCTGATGGACATGTTGAATTTGTCGTGCCAATTTGATTGTTTGAAAACCTTTCTTTCTTAGATACAGAATACTGTACACACAAATCCTATAGGTTGTTATCCTATGAAAAGATGACAATATTTTACATATCCCATGACGATAAGCTACAGTTAAAAAGTCTTTTGTCTCTTGCTTTTACTACTCCAGTTCACCGCTGTGTGAGGAGACCCCCTTTGTTTGGCCCAGACTAATAAGACAAAGGTATCTCTCGGCTTTTTAAGGTTCAGCGGGTTTCAGGGAACTCGGGGGTTTAGCTCTGCTCCGTTGACAGCTCTCTCCGCTCTGCGTTTGCTGCCTCACAGCCACGGCTCTGCGCCCGATTGATTGGCAGAATAATTATGGACCTGATTTGCTCTACCACAGGCGAGGTGGGATTGAGGGAGTCGGGGAGCCGAGAAAGAAGCATGTATACCTTTTCTTTTTTTTTCTGATGGTGAAGACTTGCTTGCTTACGTCTCCCAAGATTGAACACACATACAGTGCAGTGTGAAAAAACAGCTGTTGACGAAAGGTGATTTTGTAAAATAAGGACCTTTTTATTGTTCAGGCATTTATTATCAAAACTCTCCTTTTCCCCTTAAATCCTTTTGTGTGGATGTGTATTGCTACTGCGCAGATCTGTGTATTTTGTGGAATCCTATACCATTTTTTTTTAGATATAACCTAACAGTGCCAACTTTACGCACCCAATTAAGTCATTTGATTTCGTAGATTCTTTATCATTGTGAGGGATAAAGAGTTTGTAGCTCAATAGACTACTGTATTTTGAGATTTGTATGTGGGTTCAAGCAGTATGTCTTTTCAATTGCGAGACTGGATCAGTGCCTTGGCCGTGGTCAACAACACCCACTAAAGTGCTTCATTTGGACACTTTGGTGACGTTTTGATGTACCTTTCTGTGCACATAGACAATGGAGCAACGAAAGTGGCACAGTGGGTTAAGCACATCCATGTATTTCCATCAAATAAAGGGTCGTTTCTGTTTTGACAGGAGGGACATGTGGCTTGGCAAATCACCATACGCCCACTGTGCCGACATCAGAAAAACTACCTTTCTTGGTTCAGAGTCTTAAAACCTGCCTAACACTTTTGCATATATTTCCTTGCTAACAGCATCAGCTCTCTCAGACTTGCCCTCTTAGCAGCAGGACGAGGCCCCAGTCGGCGTCTCCTGAGCCGAAGCGCCGTGCAGAGGCGCGTGAGCAGCCGAGCGATAATTGACACGTCCTAAAAACGCGAGTAAGGACGGGGTTATTAATGCGCTCTTCCTGGGGGCGGTTTCACTGGAGCCATTAAAGCTTTAATTGAGAAGAAGACAGACATTAAAAGCTGTTGCCGTGGCGCTGCCGGTACCTACGTTTGTTTTTTAATGAAGTCGAGGCTGAGGCAGGTTCTTTGCGTGATTAGTCTGCCCACCTGCAAAAGAGGCCGTTCAGTTTCCCTTTGTGATATTTAGCTAAATCTGTGCGGGTGATGACTTTAGACTAGCTGTATTCAACATGTCAATCTTTTTTGGGAATGGTCGGATCTTGAGAATAATCTATTGATTGTGAATATGGAGGTGTATTTGCGATAATGATTAAAGATGGGATTTACGGCTCTTTACTGGGAGTCTTTGGGATCCATTCATTTCAAAGAGCCCTTCAAAAGACTGGTTCTTTTTAATGTAGCATTTTAATAACACCAGATAACTCGCAATATCTAAGACACGATCGATAAAAGGCACACTTTGTAAATTTAAATAATCTAAAATTACAATGGGATGTGAATGAAATCTTGCGCCACAACTACTAAAAAGAGGCTGCAACTGTCTGGCAAATTATTTTCAGTGGATTTAGCTTTAATGACTTTAGTGCAAAAAGCTTTCACTTGCGTTGCCTGCTCCATTGTTTTGCTGTTCGATCGGGGAGTTCTTTGTCAAATTAATTCGGAAAAAGATTTGTCTTTTTTTACAATGGAGATCCATTTCGAACCGTTCACTTTAAAGTCATGAATGTCACATCACTAATAGTGGTAATTATTTTTTGCTTATTGTGGAAAACCATCTTCTAATACACACATTACAAACACCAATATGCAAATACATACTAGGGCTGCAAGATGTATCGATATCTAGATATGAACATTCAAGATATCAATATGCCCAGAAAAATATATCGTTCAAAATATTCAAATCGAAAAAGCAAGATATAAACGATATACATTTTCATCAATAAAACTGCACTCTTTTGTATTATGATTTTATTTTTCCGAAAAATGCTTAGTTTTCACCTAACCCATAGATGTATCGTAGCATATCGAGATATCTGGCATGAATATCGAGATATGACATTTTGTCCATATCGTTCAGCCCTAATACATACATGCTGTTTTTAGACTTTAGCTCAGCATTCAACACTATAATCCCACAGCAGCTAATACACAAACTGCTCCACCTGGGGATCAACACATCACTGTGCAACTGGCTGCTGGACTTTCTGACGGGGAGACCACAGGCTGTACGTGTCGGCAAGTCCTCCAGAACCATCACGCTGAACACGGGGGCTCCCCAAGGCTGTGTGCTGAGCCCCCACCTGTTCACTCTGCTGACCCATGACTGCACTCCAAAGTACGACTCAAACTTCTTCATCAAGTTTGCAGACGACACAACAGTGGTGGGTCTCATCAACAACAGAGACGAGTCAAACTACAGGAGTGAGGTGAGCAGTCTGGCCATGTGGTGCACACAGAACAATTTCTCTCTAAATGTGGAGAAGACAAAAGAGATTGTTGTGGACTTTCGAAGAGCGCGGGTCCAGCATGCTCCTCTAACAATCAATGGTGCTGCAGTGGAGAGGGTGACCAGCACTAAGTTCCTGGGTGTGCACATCACAGAGAACCTTTCCTGGACCATGCACACTACATCTCTGGTCAAGAAAAGTAATCAGCGTCTCTACTTTCTCTGCAAGTTAAGTAGAGCTAGAACCCCTGCCTCTGTTATGTGCAACTTCTACAGAGGGACTATAGAGAGCATCCTGACCAGCTCCATCACTGTGTGGCACGGCGCCAGCACTGCCTCCCACCGAAGGAGCCTCCAGCGCATCGTGAGAGCAGTGGAGAAGATCTGTGGAGCTCCTCTCCCCTCCATTAAGGACATGTACTCCACCCTTCTCACCCGCAAAGCCCTCAGAATCACCAGAGACCCTACGCACCCATCACACAGTCACAAGGTAATGCCTTCAGGGAGGAGACTGTGGAATCTACGGCCCAGGTCCAGTCGACTTAATTACAGTTTCATACACAAGGCCATCGGGAAGCTGAACTCCCTCTCATAATTTTCCACATTTTACAGGATGTAGACGTTGCTTATGTACTTCTTCCATAATCCCAGTTTCTGCCCCCATTTAAGTCCCAGTAGTTCAGTGATCAGACTCTGGAAATACTTTGTTGTCCCAGTAGGGAAATTTGTTCTTTGCATTTGACCCATCCTTTAATGCAGCTTGGTTGGTCAGGAGTACCAGGAGGATTTAGACTGTTGTACATGGTTTTGGTAGATTAAAACGAAGGCGAAGGTGCAAATTACGGAATAATTTTGAAAGAGTGCACTTCAAGTTGTCCAAGAACAGCGCTTTGTAAATGTTTTTTGTCAGTTTTTCGAGAACAAAATAGAAAAAAGATCATAATGCACGTTCATAATCTCCGAAAAGAAAAGGATTCACTGGCATTATTTTGGTATCTTTTCAAAAATAACTCCTTAAGTAACTCCCAAAGTCCTGCGCCTTGAGGCTTGGAAAAAGTGAACAGCGCGTTTTAAATGGCAGGTGAACCCAGGTCCCCTCCCCGTGTCAGTCCTCCCTAAAACAACAACAACAACAGGGCTCTCCCACGCCGCATGGAGACGCGCTGTGGAAGGTATGACCCGGGTTTCGGTTGAGAGCGGCCGCTGCCAGAGCCTTGTTACCAGGTTACATCGCTGTTGTTGTTGTGAGCGCTCGTGCCAGATCTGCAGCAGCGCACACAGGCAGCTTCCCCTCCCCTCGGCCAATCGCACTTCAAGGAGATTCTTGACATAAAAGGGCTCGCTCAGTCTATCAGCTCTATCCGAGGTCTTCCGTCTGTCCAAATTGGAAAAGTGGCTAAATTTCTGTACTTGCCAAGTAACCGTTAAAGCAGCACTTCAGGGAGTTTCTTGCCATAAAAGCGCTAACTCCGTGTACCTGGTCTGTCCTCTTTCCTAATGTGTGAAAAATCTTGGCTATATTTCTGCCAAATAATTGATAGCCCTTTCCATTTTTGCCGAGTAACTACTCCACATTAGGGAGATTCTTGTCATAAAAAGGGCTCCCTCAATCTTCTTAC
Source organism: Proterorhinus semilunaris (assembly GCA_021464625.1). Taxonomy (NCBI): domain Eukaryota; kingdom Metazoa; phylum Chordata; class Actinopteri; order Gobiiformes; family Gobiidae; genus Proterorhinus; species Proterorhinus semilunaris. The sequence goes on along the minus strand of CM038344.1, from coordinate 27,971,679 downwards.
CTCTTTCCAAATTTGAAAATAGCTTTGTTGGACTCCAAATGTATTGAAATAACTAAATTTCTGCGCTAGCCAAGACTGATACAATCCTTTTTTTTGCCAAATCACCAATGCTCTCCTGATCAGTCAGTCTGCTCTTCAGTCTCGCTCGAACGCTTATTCTCTCTAAATACGAAAATAAGTAAGTTAGAATATGCTGGAAGTTTGCGTGAATTTGTTTGTAATTTGTTGGATGGCTATTATTTGACTGCATCGTAGACAAAAGCTCCAGCTCTGGCATCTATTGCAAAGGTTTCCTGTGAACCACAAGAGAGCTGTAAATCCCAACCAAAAATGTAAATGAATGATTGTGCTCGTGAGGATGTATGTATAATATTTAATTTTAAATGACCGTGTCAATGCTGCAGCTTCATCATGTCGGCAGTTGTTTGGCCATATATGAAGCACTGAGGCCATTTCGTCTCTTTATGTCTCCATGTGTGTGGCTAAACAGTGGTGCGCCGGAGCGCTGGCTGTGACGGATACATACAGCAGTAAAAGGGGGATTAATTGCGTAAATTGCCGATAAGTGCTGAGGAGCAGCGGCATGGTCCCCGTCAGTGTTGTGTGTGTGTGTGTGTGTGTGTGTGTGTGTGTGAGAGAGAGTGAACTGAATGCCCCATTCTACTCTCCCCCTGCAGACAACAATGACTGTAATGCCCAGCTATTTCACACACAGTAGTGCTGTCCAGCTGCTAAATAATGACGAGACAGACTCACCATTGGCCAGCTTTCTGTCTTGTTCTGCAGCCGATGTAGATTTTTCTCCCTTCGTCAAGTCGCATAATGATTTCTCTCTCTGGGCATTTTTAACATTCAACCATCAATTGAAGCTTCTTTGCCAAATAAGATCATTTCATACGGCAAACAGGCTGCCTGTTATACCATTTATTAGTAAAGGAGGTAGCTGCTACAACATTTTACCTGTCAAAATATAGGCTAAAAAAGTACAAGAATGCCATCAATCATAAACGGGAGCGTTAACCTGTAATAAAAGTTGCTTTGTTTTGCATAATATTACATGAATAAAGTTTCAAAGCAGTTAATGGCTTTTTTTCTATGAGAATCTAAGACATGCGCATTGATACTTTTTAGCTGCATACTTAATTGCAATCAAATCAAAATCGCAATGGTCGTAATTACTAAATCACAAAGACTCAAGTTATGCACAAATTGTTTCATCTTTGTTGGGTAAATCCTTCTAACCCGTAAATGTAGATCTCTACAAACTTGAATCTCTGCATTACTAGAACTAATTAGTTAATTGGTGACATAAGTTTTAGATGTATTTCTTAAGATATTCCAAATGCTGTTTTGATTCATTCTCGATATCTGATATAGTAAACTACTGTTTGCCTACAAAAGGCATACACGGATATAGTATCCTAGAAACCATGTACGCGCTGGACTTTTGAAATCTCAGACACTCAAAAGTAAACATTTATTTAAAGCGTGTCAGATTTTCACACTCTGTCGACCGTGCAGTATTTGACATGACGGAATGTACTCTGCATATTAGTGTTAAATTGTCTGCCTTTCTCAACACAATCTCAGTTGAAAATGAAGCTGCGCTGACTAAACAAAGCACAGATTAAGCACATTTGCCAGGAGGCAGGTGTCACGCCGGGTGAAAATTACTCCAGTTCCCAGAAGAAAAGAAAAAAAAACAGTTGGACCTGTTTTGTGTACTCGGCAGTAACGTATATCTGTATGTATTTAATCATAGTGCTTGAACAAGGCTAAAGAATGCGGCTTTATTCAGATGAACATGTGTCTACAAGAAGAAACACTGTCCTCAACACCACAGCGAGCTGCTCCTGCCAAAGATCTCGTGTCTGGATCAAACCAGGAAATGGAAAGTGATAGAAACTTGACTTCTGCATTAAAGGTGCACGTTACATTGGGAATTATTGGTTAAGCACTCGCAACAACTGTATCTGATCAGCAAGTCATTTTTTCTTTTCTTTTTTCACTGCAGAATTCAATCTTTTATACATTTTAATCTAACATTATTGGTCTGGAATAATGTGAGTTTTCTGACGTTATGACCTTTGCCATATTGTATCGCATTGTTTCAATACCTGTACCATACAGTATTATATTAGCCTGCCTTTTAGCGTTGGTGACCATTTGGAAACAAAACAAATCAAATGTTTGTTAATCACAAAATGATGCGGCTAAATGTATGACTGAAGATGTAAACTTATTTTCTTATTATTGGTGTGGAAACTGAAGCATGCTTCAGGGGTCGAGAGTGATCACGATTTCATTACATAGAATGATCATTGTTATTGTTGTAATTAGTATCACTTGTTTGGGGAAGGTGTAGCCTATAGTACATGATAGACATGTCATTTTAGTCATGTAATCTTCCTTAACATAAATGCCATCTTGCCAGCCATGACCAGACTGCACCTCATCCTTTTTTTTGCTATTGTTCCTTGTTGTTTTGTTCCCTTTACACTGATTGTACTATTGTGAAATGAAATGTTTTATCATATTGTGTTGGGGGTAGGCGCCCACTCCTTTTGAGCAAAATGTATGCTCAAATAAATAAATTAAATAAATAAATAAATGTTTGATTTTAAGAGCTGATTTCAGACTGCATAACATCTCTTTTAAAGCTCTTGGAAGCTCTACTTGTGTCATTCAGGTTAAAGGTGCATTTGTATTGTATTTGACCTTTCAGTGACCCAGTGGCTGTATGGGTGGTTAGCTTGGCACCTTTGCTTTCCATCCCAATGGCCTAAAGGATGCTGCAGGACCTATTGTATTTCAGGGTTTTTTTAGGGTTTCTGGAAGGTTTTTTGCAGTGAAAAACCCGACCAGCAAACCCGGAAACAAACAATTAGTCCTGGAGCGATCTAAAGGCCACGAAATTTTGTGTAGATTTTTGTTAACTAGTGTGAGAATAAATTATTAGCATTTACCTCTGAGCTACGAGGTTTCCAGTTTGCTGAATTTCAAAGCTGATTGACTCATTCATCTGCAGGGATCTCTTGCTGTATTATCGTAATTTTGCCATCAGAACTTGGTTTATTATGTCATCTCATAAAGCTTTACAGGAGGCTGAAACAGGCATGTAAATCATTCACGCGAAGGAGTCTTTGTGAGAGCTAGAAACAAGTTTGGGCAGATACAGTCTCCTCCCCTCACAATTTCAAAGCAGCAACAACAAAATTATAACCCCATATACCCCATATCTTCACGTGACTTCCACCTTTGCGACACTTCTGATGTCGAAAGCTTGTTGATTTTTGACGTCCATGCTGACTCCCCTCTTGCCTAACGCGCAGAGTTTGGCGTAATCTGTCCTGTTGCGTTGGGTAATCCCTGCTTGTTACTCGGCTTGTCGCCGCATTGAAGACTGTTGCCCAAAAGCAGGTTTGGCACTGGTACAATGGGCTCGTGTCAGATTGAGTGAACGACTTGACACTAAACACAATGTCAGGACTCGGTTGGCAGCGGCGACGTTGATAATTCCTGTCAAGAACCGCACAAATTAAGATGTTTCTAAAATACGCTTTGAATTTCTCTTTTCACAACTAAATCTGCCATTAATCCCCAGAGGATAAAGACACTTGAAGTGTTGAATAGTGAACAAATTTGACCGTCTATTTATTTTCCGCGGCTTTCCAAAAATGCTTTCAAAGTTGTATTCGGAAAACAAATTAAAGCCCAGGACAGGGTTTAGAAATACATATTTTTCTCTTCTTTTTTACTTTTTGAGCAGTGAGGGTGATGAAGGCCCATTTTGCCTCCAACAGATCAAAGTGCTGCCCTGGTCTGCTCCCTGTGGACTTGTAATCATGCAGCACAGTCTTCGTATGTCTGTGGTGAGACTCTCGGCCCGGCCTGGTGCCAGCATCAATGTAGATTTTAACGCACTCCCCTGCTGTTTCCTCATGTTTATCTGTACCTCCTACAGGGATATCTGGTGGCCAAATCCCTCCACAGACCAAAGACCTGTAAGGAATTAGCCATAGACATTGACAATTATTAACAAAAATATAACTCATTAAAATGTGTACGTGCATATGTTTCGCAATAATCGGAGGAATTCTTGAACTATCAAGAACTTGGACTTTCAAGCTTTGTGATGCTTGGATTATTGTGGTATTGCATAAAATCGTGCAGATTAGTGATATTCTACTCACAACTTTAGCTGAACTATTATTGAGATATGATTGGCAGGTAGTATGTACACTGTTGGTGTAGAAACAGTTGCTACTAGGGCTGGGACGATCCACTTTTGTCATGATGAATATGTTTACCTTAAAATGTGTACAATGTTTATTGACCAAATGCCATTTGACATATATTGAAGTGTTAACATTGACAAGTGCATTAACACAAACTGTAACAAAGTGCTATGTAACTGTTACTGGAAAACAAAGGAGTGATGATAGAAATCCCTCCAAACAAGTCTTGAAAGTCTTGCAATCAGGGCCGGAGTGGGACTCATTTTAGGCCTGGGAATTATGGCTCAGACCGACCCGCTGCTCTGACAAAGGCGGCTGCAAAAAACTTTTTTTTTATGTTATAAAGGTACATTAATAGATATTATACTCCGAGATCTTGCTACTTCCCAATTGTCATTACCATCCTCAGTATAATTTTAATTTGGGTTTAATTATCATCATTATTATTATCATTAACATTATTATTATTATATATTTATTTAATTGAGTTATATGTGAAATATGATGTATCCTTGCATAGAGTGGTGCATTAAAAAGCCAAAGTGTAGAGCGGGCCAGTTGAAGAAGGCAGTAGCTCCCCATCAACAAACCCCCACACAGCTGCCCTAACTTTTTCAGAATTATTTTTCATAATAATAATAAACCAGGACTACTCAGAACTAAACCATGACACAATCAATGGCAATATCTGGACTAGAGCAGGACAGAACCAGCCAGGGAAATATAGAACAGTTTCATGTGAGGAGCTTCTCAAACATGAGACTCTGCTCAGTCCTCACAGCTGAGCAGACACCTGTGGAGCCTGTTATGTCCAGACCTCGCGCTTTATGATAAAACTAAGTTAAGCTCCTGTGAGATGGCGTGCTCATGTTTGCATTGTCATTTTTCAGCTTCAGGCAAGTTCTACTCATAACGCCTATCATCGCAAAGAGCTTCTCTGTTACACTTGTATCTTCCCCACAAACGCGGATCGAATAAAGTCAGCGGAGAAATGAAGCTACAAAATACACCTGTCAAATGAATGATTTGGATATTATTTGGCTCAGTATAGAGTACTCATAGCGAGGTTTAACACGCGTGTTGACCGGTTAACACCACTCGTGCTACAGGTGCAATTTTCTCCAAACTCGTGCGCCATCAGCTTCATCACATCACCCGCTTTACAAACACAATCTGCTGTTCCTTACCTTGGAGAAGCTGGTCAGGCCTTTTGAAACGACGAAGACAGGGAAACGCGCTGTCCACCTGCGTGTTGGCTGACGGTACTGTTTCTGCATGTGATCATCCGAGTCAAACTCTCAAAACACGATGCACATGGTCCTTGTGCTTTGGTTTTGTGAAATCTGTCAGTCCGTCCAACGATAAGCCGCCTGTTTTCTAAGTTTAAAGTCCTTTTACCCCGTTTGACAGAGCCATGTTTTCATTTGAGCCGCTGTGGCAGGTGATGCTGCGCAAAGCGGTGCGGATGCGCCGTGAAAGTAACGCCAATAATGCCTAAAATATAGGCCTACGTTTTTATGAAAAAATGAGACGTGGGCCATATTTGATTGTTTGGTGCGCCAGATCTACCCTCCGGGACAGCCACTGATCAGGCCCGGCCGCCCGATATATGGATCAGCCCAGTGAGGTCTGCTACACTGCAGCCAAGACCGTGGAGGCGCGGCCCTTTCCCCGACTGGCCCTTCGGGAAATCTCCCGATTTGCGACGCAGGCACTGCTTGCGATGCAAGTCTGATCTGATATTTTGTCCCGGCCCTAGTTGCTACTGCGTATAGTTTTGTAATAAGCTAAGCTTATTGGCCTTTGAATAAACCGTGAAAAATTAACTAGACATCATGTCTAGATGGCTCTCAAATTCTCAATTAATGGGTTTGATCCAAAAGTCTTAAATATATTGATACATTTTGATCCTTTTTCTTAAATCATTCAGACTTTGTGAAAATACGGCACTTTTGATATATTGTATCACAACAGAACAATACTGCGTTTATTATTAGGTTGGAATAATTATAATAATGCATCGGTTTCATATAACACTCAGAAGATGCTTTACATTACCATGTTGTGATAAGCTACTATTATAGCCAACATAATATACCAATTCCACACCACATTCAGCTCTGCCGTCTGAGTTACTGTTGCCCCCAACAGTTTTCATTTGTGTTGCGGCTTGTTATAATTGGTTGATCGTGGATTTAAGAACTGAATTAGCTCATACTGTCACAGTCTGACGAGGTCATGCAGGGAGTGGGGGGCAACTCCCTCAGGGTCCCACCTCAGCCCAGGGTTCTGTAATTAAGACACAGATCGGGTTACGCCACATTGTAGAGCAGCTGGATCATTAGAGCTGGGGGGTCAAGGGCTCTGGTCAACACAGTACCCTCTGGAGCTAGATACACATTTTTATACAATGGGCAATGCAATATATAACCTGATGGTGCCTATTCACATACTGTACATGTCTTTGTTTGTCTTTTGGGGCTCAGCAATTTACATCAAGATACTAACTACACAGTTACAGGAGACAAAGCAGAGGTGTAGTATGACTTGTCCAGGTAATTTCCAGAACCTGTCTTTGTCTCCACTCAGAGTTTTTGTGCGTCGTGACTTGAGGATCAGGCTGAAGGCTTGGGCTTTGATTTGGACTTTATACTGCGTTCATTACTCGTCTCTTTATATCTGCTGTAATACTTGCATTTGCACATTGAAGACAAGGCTCAGGACTGAGGACTGAAGCAGATCTACGTTTTGATTGTTTTGTTCAAGCAGTATCTGCACCTTGTCTGAGTGGGGAATGGACGATTGTACTTGTTGACTTTCGTATAACACAGGGATATTATACAAACTTCACTGGACCAGTAAGTCACTTTCCTCTCAGTCAGTGTGTTATAGTTATGTATTTACATTTGTGTTCTCAAAAGTTTTGTTATTTTCAATTGTGACGAGATCCTTCAAGCCATTTCCTTTATTGAAGCATGAGCCAGACTGTTGATTGATAAATGCTACTGCTTCGTCTTCCAGAGTCTGTGTTGATGTGGGCTCAGCAGCAGCTGTTGAGTTAGCAAGTGCTGTTGCATTGCACCGTTATTGAGAGAATGAACCACAGCCGTAGTCTCTGGGTGGAGAGACATGTTTGTGTTTTCAGATGTTAAAACTGTTAAGGCTGACTCACCTGTCACAGGTTTGGAATTGCATTTGGTCACTTATCTCTCTGGGAGGCACTTGTTTAGGCTAAGCTTCACCATTTATATATATATTTTGGCTGAATCAGAGAGCGTAGTGAAACTTAAAGCTAGTTATTAATTTACTTACTTAAATTCTATTCCAATGATCAATTATGCCCCCTGTTTGTGGTTCTTTTACAAGAGAAGGCATCAGCCAACTATGGGCAAGGAAAGTGCTTATCTTTGGTCCTCATGGTGGGGAGCATGGTCACCCCCTGGTGGGGAGCATGACCACCCCCTAGTGGGGAGCATGGCCCCACCCCCTAGTGGGGAGCATGGCCACCCCCTAGTGGGGAGCATGGCAACCCCCGGTGGCCAGGGATGACTCCAAATGACACTTTGAAAATGGATTCCAATGGAGACTTTTCACCTCCCAAACACTGCTTAAAAGCCTGGCTCTAAAGACTTAATTTAAAAAAAAATAGCTATGACCATTTGTACAACGCTGCGCAAGGTATAATATTTTTATCCTCACTGTTTTTTGTGCTGTAGAATGAAAACATTTAAGAGCCTGAAGCTTTGATTGAAAGGCCCTGGAGAACTGTGGAGGCTTGTTGCTGCTCAGCCCGCCTCACGGGGGCGTGCTTTTCTTTTCTGGAACATGATCTGTCAAAGGAGATTGCGCAGCCATCATGGATTGAACGCTGGTGAACGGACTGAGGATAATACGTCTGTCTCTATGTCTAGGAAACTGACATCTGCTAGTATAGAAATATTACAGCTCTCGATTTCGGCCACCCCACATCAGCTCTCGGAAGTAAAGCAGCATATGGGCTTGTAGGATTTGTAGACCATACAGCGATGGCAAGTAGTTTAAATGAGTGGTGTAAGTGAGTGTTTCGTGGTGGTCAGAGGGTTTGATAATGCAGAATGGCAGCTGGCTACCTTACAATACACCTCATAGAATGGATTAAATGAATTATTGTACCTTGTGTAGTGCTTTGGGTGAAGCGCTATACCAATACCCTTCCCTTTAAAGCAGTAACTCATGCCCCTGGTTTTTTACTCATTCATTGTCCGTGAGAGTAAATACTACGCTGACAGAAAAGACAAAGGGAGAGAGGGATATTGTACATCCAAATAAACAATGGAGATAATTTTTTCACTCAAACTTGGCTGTAAATACTGTTTAAAGTTGCGCTAGCCCGCAGTTAGCTTTGCCCGATAGCCTGTTAATTTCTTCTTCGTAATTCTATTAGTGTGTATTGGTGGCTCCGGCCTGGAGGAAGGAAAGTTGCAATTGTGGTTTACTGGCCAGAGACAGCAAGGGGAAATGAAATGGGAGACCACCCTAATCATCCCATTAACACTTGTATTACCCCCAGAGGACCTACGAAAAGGAATTGAGGTAAACAAGTTGCTTTAAGGTATAATTATATTTAAAAGGTAGCACATAGGACGCAAAGATTCATGGCTCATTTCACCCCAAAAACTTCCAGCCAGCTGTTACTGCTGCGGGATGAGTTGATACTGTCCTCCTCAGGTTACTGATAAATCTCTGCTGTAACGGTATGTAAAGTATTTGACCCATGGAGGGCTGTCAGGACTCTTATTTTTTCTCAGCCTGGCGCACTCTCAGGTTCCCGCATGCTTAGTCATGAAAAAAATCGGACAACTTAGTGAGGATCCCTCTCTCACGGTCTTACATTATCCCCGACCACCATCACGTCTATCTGGCAGACTGCCGTGTCACCCTGGTCAGCGCTCCTCGGGAACACAAAGTTCACCTTGCACTGCAACTTTTAGATGTCTGATTACGAGATGAAAATTGTAGTAGTATGTTTTGAGAGTGTTTCCGGCTTTGAGATTCAACCAGGCTCGTGAATTGAAATACGTTTTGTTTCTAGTTGCATGAAAACATACTATTGTGTTGAGGTGGCAGATGATGTGGAGCATTATTATTCAAAAGTCCATTATCAAATTTCAGCAACGATATCTTCAGCTTCGCTTGAGGTTTGCAGCCTGCACAGCTCACTCTGATCGCTCTAGACTCTTTGCAAGATGACACTGGCTGGCTTGTTTACGGCTGCGGCTCCTTTTAGGCCAGAGGGAGGAGAGGAAAGGGGAGAGGGAGCGAGATAAAGAAAGAGAGAGAGAGAGAGAGAGAGGACGAACTGGCAGGCACTGGAGAGAGCAGAGGGGGTTTACTGGCCTCGAGAGAGTCGGAATTCCTCCTGAGCCGTTCCCCCATTTGGCTGGCAGTTGTGAAAACAATTGCCTGGCATTTACTCTCTCTCTCTCTCGCTCGCTCGCTCGCTCGCTCGCAGTGCAGATGGAGTTCCAGCTATGAGTCAGCTTCGAGAGCAGCGAACGGTGGAGAAGAAAGTGGTGGGCTCCGAAGCACACGAGATATAAGCACTACTTTGCACTTGTGTTGTTTTGATGGTGGCCAAGCTGTTCACCATTGCTTTAGTCGAGTCCTCCTATACCAGGGGTGGGCAATTAATTTTCATAAGGGGCCACATAAGAAGCCTGAATTGAGTCGGAGGGCCGCACCAACCATAAGTTGAACTTATTCTGCAACTTTATCCTATTGTACATTGCACTAAATTGTGTATTTTGAATAACTGTTACTGGTATTTAGTAGGACTATTATTTTCTGTAAATATTTAGCCATATCAAGTCAAAGACGTGCATGTGTGTGCATAGTTATTTAGTTTATTCAACTCGTTAACTTCTACCATCGCACTGAAAGCACCTCTGTGCTTTCTTAAAACTTAGAAGGGGTCTCCAAGTAAATTTCCCTACGTGCCAAAAGGGGAGTGTATTGCCGGAGTCCATAAACAAAAGTTCTAAAATAATATGTTTTTGATTGGGAAAATAACTATTGAGGAAACTTTTTTCCATAAATGAATAATAAAAAGCCTGACAGGACTGTAGCCAATGTGTTGTTTATATCCTGATCTATCATGTCAGTGCCCTCTGCTTGACACGTGTGGAATTCTTTCCTTCTATTTTTATTTAAACAGCCTCCTAGTGGCTGGAGTGAGCTTATGGTCATTTCTTTAAAAAATCACAACTTTTGACATACTCATACTATAAGTTGTGGGCCAGATTGAATCATCTCAGACCTGGGCAAATAAGGTCTGTCCTATACAGTACATTATATTCACAGAGTATCCGCGAGGGCTTAAAAAGTCTAAAATTCAAGAACCAAAATTTAAGGCCTTAAAAAGTCTAAACTTCTGCCTATTTGGTCTTAAATCCATGGTAAATTGGTCTTAAAAATGAGCATGTGTTTGACTCAATTATTTGCTCACAATTTTGTTTAAAAAATAGCCAACTAATGCACAGAAAGCGACACCTCCTTTTTTGACGCTGACGCACTGGCCGCTGCACGCCACAGCGCGTGAACTCACCGATAGTTGAGCGAGGCAGAAGGACGCTCTCCAGAGCTTCATCCACCCAAAAAACGATTGAAGTCAGCAGAGTGGGACCACTTTAGGAATTCAAAAGATGACGAAGTTGTCCATTATCGCTAATGGACGTCCGTCATGCTAATCCTGTCGTGGGGAAGTTGCAGCAAAAGGCGCCGATACATCCAACATGGAGATAATCCTTTGCTTTAAATGTCCAAGTCAAGGTACCGAACTGCGTAATTCCCAATAAAGTTTGCCCAAATGTTCGGAAATAGCCACGACTGGCTCAGGATGCAAAGAAAGAGCTAACGCGCTCCACTCTGCTCAGCGTGACAGAAAGGAAAGTGAAAGCGCAAACATGAGTCCACTTTAGAAAAATGTTTCCTCAGTTTGTTTATCAAAACGTCTGACAAAGAATTAAGCAGGACAGCATAAGTTTTGTTAACATAAAACCTAGACTACATTGTTGCCTAATAATAATGCAATGAAAATAATCATTAATTATAAAGTAGTAAAGTTGAAATTATTTTAATGCAAACATTATTTACATATCTGAACGTGTGTAATTTTTTTCTTTTGGCCTATCATTTTATGGGGGCTTGACATGAAAATGGGCAAGCCTCGCCCATTTTTCTCTCACAATAATGGTGACTAAAAAAAAAAAAATAGTGACACCTCTAGCCCACGCAAATAGTATGATATGTATGTATGTATGTATAGAGTATGATTGCTCTGCTCTATATTTATTATGGGTTAGGGTTGTTTAAACTTGAATGGTTAGCATGTTAAAATGCCTAATGGGAAAATTTCAGTTCTTTAGTTTTTACATCGATAACTGATATCCTACTGATATATCCTACAGTTTGACACCTTGATTTTTGTGACTATGATTTTCTTTACATTCTATTTACATTGCGCTTTTAATACAGGTCTTATTTTTGAGATTTTGTGGTCTTAAGAAGGTCTTAAAAAGTCTTAAATTTGACTTGTCCACCCCTGCAGATACCCTGTATACATACCTGTTTCCGCATATTCAGGAATTTGTGGTATGTTGTAATTATTGTATACGGTTGGTGGTTGGAAGTTTGAAAGTGACTGTTGATTGGCTTGATACCTCATACTGGCGTTCAACAATACTGGGCTGTCGTGTCCTTGGGCATGACACTTTACCCACCTTGTTTCGTGGCATTAGGGGTTAGGGACTTTTGTAAACTTCAATTCAACCTGGATAGACTCTCACAGACGAAAGCAGTGATTAGGGAGGTTTATTGACATGTGTATTAGTTTTGGCGATCAGACCCCGGCGGTAGACCTCGATGTATAAGTCAGTGTAGGATCATGATTGCTGGGGCTTAAAAGCGGGACCGATGGCGATGATTGGCTGCTATGGAGGAGCAGCTCTGACACTGATGTGGAGGTGTGGACCTTACAGGAGCGATCATTGGCTGGAGGTTGATGATGCTGAAGTTTGTCTACTAGGCTTCATTTTATTTGTTTAAAAAAAAATCTGATTTTTAACCCCCGCCTGAACCCAGCACATTTTCTCTATTTTGGCATTACCCAAATGTAAAAGCTTCTTGAAAAAAGTGTCAATGAAGCAACAACAAAAATGAGGAAAACGCAGCCGAAGAAAAAACGACGAACGAATGAGGCATTATATTGCTGCTCTCCTGCTGAGAGACTTTAAGATTTGGGTAAAGCTGCACGGGAGAAAATGCACTTGGTTAAGAGGTTAATTTTCTCCATGTACAGTGGTGTGAGACCATCTCTGCTCTTTTGGGTTTGGAAGGGGCATTTCTAAATTTCCCTCTCCAAATGATCAGTCACTATTCTTTTTCCTGTACTATAACTTTCTATGTTTTTCCCCCCAGGATCTACCGGATGAAGATGCTTTTCTGATGTCTTGAGCTGACGGGGCCCCTCACCTCTCGTCACTTGTCGACATTACTTATTCCACACTTGGGTCACTCCACGAGTCACCAAACTCCGGCAGACCGCGGACTCCTCCCGCACCTCTCCTCCCCACTCCCCCCTTCCGCCCCAGCCCCAGCCGCCAACATGACCTCGGAGCTCGAGAGCAGCCTGACCTCCATGGATTGGCTTCCTCAGCTGACCATGCAGGCGGCCATCCGAAAAGCGGACGCGCAGAACGCCCACGGACCAGGCATGGGGAAGAAGAGCGCCCTGCTAGACCCCAACACCACGCTGGACCAGGAGGAGGTGCAGCAGCATAAAGACGGGAAGCCTCCGTACAGCTACGCCAGCCTCATCACCTTTGCCATCAATAGCTCGCCAAAGAAGAAGATGACCCTGAGCGAGATCTACCAGTGGATCTGTGATAACTTTCCCTACTACAGGGAGGCGGGCAGCGGGTGGAAGGTAAGACACTCCACCTCTTTAAGGCAAATATGTTGAATTGGTTGAACAGTAGTTGGTCCAAGTCATTTGTTGTTGAATTACTTATTTCAAAAGTCTTCACATCAAGATATTTGCCAGTTTTTGGACACATTTGCTGAACTAAAACTGAAAATGATGAATTAGTGTAAAAATCTTTTGTTGCAAGAGTTATTTTTTACTTAAAGCAGTACTATGTAACTTGTTTACCTTTAATAAATCCTTCTCATAGTCCCTCTGGGGGTAATACAAGTGTTAATAGGATGATTGGGGGGTCTTTCATCTCCCCCTGTTGTTTCTGGCCAGAAAACCACACTTGCAACTTTCCCTGCACCGGGTCAGAGGTGCAATACACACTAATGAAACCACGAAGAAGTTGTTAACGGCTAACTGCGGGCTAGCGCTACTTAAACAGTATTTACAGCCAAGTTTGAGTGAAAAAAAGGATCTTCATTGTGTAATTTTATGTATAATATCCCTCTCCCCTTTGTCTTTACTGTCAGCGTAGAATTTACTCTCACGGACAATTAATGAGTAAAAAAACACAACATGCTACGACACTTGCAGTGGCGCTTATAGCCTCCAAACGCATGAGTTACTTAGTTCTGCTTTAGTGGCTTTGTTGGTCAGTGAACAGACCATATTGTTAGACATGTGATATTAACAGAAAGGTAAACAAGCTTTTTGTTTTAAGAAATGATCAAAACGAGTATGCTGAAGATGTATGCGATTTAAAATGTGCTGAACAGCTTTGCACTGGATTTTTGTTAAGGCTGTTTTACGTCACTTTTCGCTGATGTGAAAATGATTCTCCCCGCTTAGTTTAAACTTGCCTCGATCAAGCCGGAGAGATTATGCAAATGCTGCCTATGTGGGATTTCAGTGTAAGACACATTGTTAAGTGGAGGAGATGCTATTGTGATGTAGCGCATTGATCGTGTAGTGCATATATTTCTACATCAAAAAGGCAAAGGGAACTACAGGGACCATCATTCTTTGCTCCTTTTCAGTGCCGTCAACATGTAGAAATTACTGTTGGCTTTTTTGATACTTTTGTTGAGGCAGTAACAACTCGTCTAAGCTCAGGTAAGAGCACATCTCAGTATGGAAAAAACGTGGCCTGTTCCTTTAAATAGAGGCAAAGACTGCACTACCGTGAGATTTGAGTATTGTTACACCTTTGGGTATAACAATACTCCAATACTCAAATATGGTTGTGGCCTTGAAACCTGCCATGTACTTTCGAGTACACCAATCATCACCCCACGAGCCTCCCCACTCCTCGCCCCCAAAAAATGCATTGCCCCAAGAATCGAGCATGAAGTGTTAACCCACAGATTAATATTCACCAAAGTGGTCCTCTGTCTGCAAGAACCCAGACTAAATGGCCCCATTCGCGGCTCGTATTATTCATTGCAGATGCGTTGATAGGAGCGGGCCCATTATGTAGGAGGAGGAGGAGATCCAGTGCTGTGTCATCATCTCAAGGAGCCCGTGATATAGAGAGATGAAGCTACGCTGATTGCCTTTTTAAAGCGGGCCCAGATGGAAATTGATATTACAATGAGTTTTCCAATCAGTCGACGCTTATTGGGAATGGGATCTTAGGCAGTGCTTTATTGCAGTCAGACAAGATGTATGAAGGCCATTTCCTGCGGCGACAAGATCTGGCGTTTCTTGGTGCTGGGGTGTATGTGTGAGAGAGAGGGAGGGAGAGATGCGGCACGTTATTATAAATGAATTGGTTTTAGCTTCAGTGGCGGAGGGGGGGGGGGGAGGAAATGAATTGTTTTATTTTGCAAAACCGGTGCCTGTGCTTTTACCTTTATCATGTCTTATTTAGTTGTCAACCGCAGACGCCGGGTTGTTTTGTGATCTGTGATGTCACCCCCGCTCCCAGATGCCAGCGCTTTCTGCCTCAATATTTACTGTCTGTCGGAGGCGACGCTGACTTATTCTGCCAAATTGCACCTGCATATTAAACTTTCCTTATATGTTGTCAACTGGCAGATATGAGGTAGAGCTGTCTCCCTATAACCAGAAGATTTTTGACTTCCTCCTGCTCTTTCGAGTTCGTGTTGATTGTTGGATTTGGGGAGAAAAGCAGCAAATTCATTTACACTTTTAAGGTTGCCCATGTAGCTTGTGCACTTGTGAAACGTTTTGGTTATCAATGGCTTTTTAACACTTTCTTGATGATGGAAGTGTCGGTACTGTTTGCGTATTTCTAGTTTCAAGATGATTATCTTCCTCACATTTTCGACTTGATATGGGCTGCGATGCAGAAATACCCTTTGCATCTATGATTGTGAAAACCACATCAGTTCTCTGTAAGGTACAGGAAACTCGAAAGCTTTGAAGACGCTCTCTTTGACTTAAGCCTGCGTCACCGCTTTGGTTCTTGGTATCAAGGAGGTGCCCCGAAGAATACGGTTACAGTGGCGTAATCTGGTACTCTAGTTCTGAAATTAGACACCATTTTTTTAATCAAAGTAATTATTTTTAAGATATTTAATCTTTTAAGTTTTCTTGCTTGGGGCGCCTGAACAGACTCCCATGGTGTCACTTTGTTCTTGTGTTTTGCACTTTTGGGAGTACAAAATGACAGATTGATACGGGTTTTAGAAGAGGAGTTTCTTTGCAAATCATTTGAAGATGAATTAGAAGCTTGCGATGCTGCATTGATTTGAAGTTTATCTTTCAGGACACTGCATTCGCTGCATGCAATTGTAAACACACTTGGCGGTGATAACGTGTAGATGGTGTGTATAAAGGTTAGTCCAAAGAAAAGGCTGGCAACCGAGACCCCACTCCACCAGTTGCTTGTTGAATACTAGCACCCATAAAAAGATAATATCATGCAAAGAATAATAAAACCTGTCCGTGAAGTCAAACGCTTTTTGAAATGATTTAGTGCAAGTCTACGCCCCTCACTTTTCCCATATTGTCGGGAGAGGATTGTATGAGGAAGTTTCAGACAGCATAATATACATTACTTTTGAATGCACAGAGATGGCAGGTCTTTGTTCCTCTGATTTAGATGTACCATAGCGTTGCACATGAGGCAGCATGTTTGTGAAATATCTGAAGTCCGCATGCCTCTGTGGGGTGAATCTAGGTCACTCTAGGCTCCTCTTTCCCTTCTGTTGCCCCCCTGCCCCCAATTCTCTTACCCCCCTCAGGAGACATGCCACTACTATGTATGTATAAAAATAATTCAAGCCACGCAGGTGAGAGAAGAGAGGCCAGGGCTAACCCGACCCAAAGCAATGGTAGCACATTTCGAATCATCTCATCATGAATACTCCATTAGGCGACGCTTTTAAGGCATATCAATAAGTGCCGTCAATAGCAACAGATAATTCATCAAGGTCAAAAATGTGAGCGCCGCAGCAGAGTTCTGTGTCTCTACCTGCTGCTTCTCCAAGCGAGCAATTACCGCGAGCTGCTCTTAACACCTTCCGAGCATGCTGGCGTTTGGTTCACCTTTGCACAAATTTCCCAAATTGTTGTGAGGGGAGCTTAATGTGGCCATAGTTTTCCTTTGTTTCTTTCTGCTGTAGCGGAATCTCAGGTAATTTATCACGTGACAGTGCACAGATTAATAAAGACAGTAAGGAATCCTGTGAGAGGTTTTGCCAGTCCTAAGCCTTTGGCAAACCGTATAGTTGTATGCAAGTAATAAACTCTGAATGTTTTCCTTGAAACTCATTGAAGGCCATTTATGTTTTGTATAGCGTTGCAATATAAAATTGCATTTGAAAATATTGTCTATTTATAATAGCTTACCAATCGACTAATGTAATAATTGAAGATCTAGATTTTACTCGTCGATGTATTACTCAGAGATTTTTAGTTTATTTTACAATTAATGTATGAATTATCAGACGCTAAGGCATTGGACAATGTGTGTTTTTTTCAGTTTTAACCACATGAATCTAAAGTGATGTGGTCATTTGTGGACAAATGTTTGCTGTATCATTTGGATGTAATTCCTCCTCTTTCTGATGCTCTTTGCTTATGGCATGTTTTGGAGTCTCTGTATTATTACTAACTTATTTCTTTAATTGATTTGTGGTGATTAATCTTAGCTGTTTGAGCCCTACATCAGGCCAGTGGAGAAATGCGTGGAGAGCCTTTTATAAATTGTATCCTTGCATATGTAATGTTAGTCCTCTAATGTAGGACTAAGCATTAACAAGGATCATCTGCAGTTTCTATAATTTGAAACATAGTGCGACTTTTTAAATTGAACTGATGTGTTGTGATAATTCAAACTCGATGACGAGCCTTTTTCTCAGAAATATTCAATATTAGTTACAGTATTATTCCTAAGAACTGAGCTGAAATCAACTGGTGCGTGCCCCCCTTAAGGCTAGTTGCTAAAGTAATCTCTAAACAAAAAACGATTAACTTTCAGTCTACTTGAGCGGCTGCATGTCTCATACACATTCCTAAATCTCGCTGGGGCAGGGGTTTGCGTGTCATGAAGTGCCAGTCAGCACTCTCACTCTCTCTTTGCGGGGCAGATCATTTGCATGCGCGTGGCCCGGAGACGTAAAGCGGAGGCAGCTGTGGTGATGGGACATTCCCCTGTCTGCGCTCGTCCCGCGGTGGGCAGCTCCCCTAAAGGCCGTGCGTCAGTCAAAATGGCACTCTGGAGTTATGGCAGAGGGTTTTCATTGATGGTTTCCACATCTGTGCAGCTCTAACAATAATACACATTTCATAGCCCTTTTTGATCAGATGTTAAACAATACTGCAGCGATCAATCAATCAATCAATCAATGGTTTTGTATAGCCCAATATCACAACAGGAGTTGCCTCATAGGGCTGTAACAAACATTAAGGCAATAAAACAGAACAGTAAATAAGACAATGTAAAGTTCCGGTGAATCAAATATCCAGGCAAACATAATGTCCAAATAAGCGTCAGCAGTGGGTGGCGAAGAGCGGCGCAGGTGTCCCCTGTCCTTAGACTCTCCAGCACGGGAAGGAAAAACTCAAAAACCCAGTGGGAGAAACGAGAAACCTTGAGGAGAGAACCACAGAAGGAGAGATCCACTCCCATGGACAGGCTATAGAGACCCAGGTCCGAAGGAGTCCTTCAGCAGACGGGCCAAGATCACAGACCGTCCAGTCCTTGTTGTCAGTAGGCAGGGTTCCTCCTTTCAGCCGGGTCCCTCCGTTCGATCTAGACAGGCACTCCCAAGGGGGAGTGGGACAGGAGACACCATGTGAATAGTAATGAACAGACTACAGATAAAATAAATATTGTATCATAATAAGACAAAGTTTGCAATAAGAAGAAGAAGGATAGCGCTCAGTGTACCGTACTTTCCACAGCAGTGTTTCTCCAAAGGCAGCTTTACTTCAGGCTGTGGGTTAGAGCTGTACTTCAGGCTGTGGGTTAGAGCTTTACCTAACTGACCTGATCATAAGCTAATTCGAAGAGGTACGTTTTGAGCCTAGTCTTAAATGTAGGGACTGTGTCTGCTTCTTTAACGTGAGCTGGGAGTTTATTCCATAAAACCGGAGCTTGGAGCTAAAGGCTCTTCCTCCTACAGTGATTTTGGAGACCCGAGGAATCACTAGTAGCCCTGAGTTTTGAGAGCGGAGTGCTCTGGTTGGCCGATATGGAACGATAACGTCTTGGAGATAGAGCGGAGCCAAACCCTTTATGGCTTTAAATGTGAGGAGCAGGATTTTAAATTTGATTCTAAACTCAACAGGAAGCCAATGGAGAGACTTTAGCACAGGTGTAATGTGCGATCATGACACTTTTGCATTATAGAAGGGTCTGGGACGACCGTATAGTAAGTGGTTTTCGACATAGAAGCAGCCTTTCACTCTCCGCTTTGGCTCAAATCACTGCCTCTCTATGTGTGTGTTCCTGCCTGTACATTTTTCTTTTCAAAATGGCCTGGAACAGAATGGAGTTACGAACGCCGACTCTCTGAAATGTTGACCTCCACTAAGCCTCTAGAGCTCCTAGGAAGCTGACTTCAGGCAAGAGCTGAGGATTCCCCCACAGACTCACCTCCTTTCCAGGTGAAGAATGCCAAAGAAGAGCCGGAGCAGTTCTCAACCAGTTTAAAAATGCCTGAAATGTTTTCTCTTGAACTTTTGCCGCAGAGGAGATTGTTGCTCACGGCGCTGTTGCTTTGGTGCAACAAAAAGGAAATTAAGTGAAAGAAAATGCAAGCGAGCGGTGATTGACTGGCAAACAGACGGTTAGAGTAGCCAGCAACGGACACAAGTGAGAATATCAAGTTATCGCTATTTGAAAAGGGCTGCATTGTTAAGATTTTGAAGTCTGATTGATCTAATTTCAAGCAATAGCAGAAGATACAAAGATTGCCATATTTGAAAGGAAAGTAGCCAATTGCGGTAATTCACGTTACTTCATTACAAGCCAACCACTCCTAATTTCTTTTTGAACACAGTTGCATCTAAAATCGTGCTCACAGCAAATCGCTGGATAGTCGTTATTGATTGATTTTTAGGATAGTCGTTTACTGTGTTTCTCTCAAATGTGCAAGCATTCATTTCCTCTCAAATAACAGTGTAATTCAGAGCCAATTTTATATCTTCCCTTTCTTCTGATTAACAGGTTTCAGTGCCTTTGCCTTTTGATTTGGCATAAGTGGCATAATGTTTTTCTCCTTTTTTTAATTTATTTTTTTATTTCTAGTCGCATTTTCCCTTTTTTTTAATTTTATTTTTTGTAAGTCGCCATGTTTGTTTTGATACGGACCAACCATGTGCTTCTTTGATTGGTTAATCCACCTGTCGATCACACCCATCTGAATTTGAACGGATATAATATAGGAATAAACTTTGCTGGCCAACCAAACAATACACTAATCACTAATACAATCATAGAAAAAAAACACTTTACATTATCTATCAAACAATAAATCAATCAATCTTTATTTACAGCGCGCTTTTCATACACAGGTGTATGAAATTAGCGTCTCCGTGTTGGCTCGAGAGAGA
This sequence comes from Proterorhinus semilunaris, assembly GCA_021464625.1. Lineage (NCBI taxonomy): Eukaryota > Metazoa > Chordata > Actinopteri > Gobiiformes > Gobiidae > Proterorhinus > Proterorhinus semilunaris. Next base: position 27,951,465 of record CM038344.1, on the reverse strand, counting down.
GAATGGGGCGGACTCTGGCTATGTTCTTTAGATGGTAAAAACCTATCTTTGTGATATTCTTAATGTGTGGAATAAAAGTCAGCTCAGAGTCAAACATCACACCCAGGTTCTTCACCTGTGAGGAAGGATTAAAAGACAATGACTGTAGTTTGGGTAAAAGTTTCTCTCTCTGGGCCTCAGGACGGATGACTAAAACTTCAGTTTTGTCCTGGTTAAGCTGGAGAAAGTTTTCTGCCATCTAGGATTTGATATCTAAAATGCAGTTAAAAAGTGCATCCATTGGCCTGGTGTCATCAGGAGACATGGAGTCAACTTTCATAGTTACGCTGATGATACACAGTTGTGCATCTCCATGTCTCCTGATGACATCACCAAGAGGGAGCATATACAGGTTAAAAAGCACTGGCCCTAAAATCGAACCCTGGGGAACATGTGTTATTTTATGGACCTTAGAAGAGCAGGTATCCACACTTAGCATGAATGTCCTGTCTGTGAGGTAGGATATAAACCATTTGTGGACAGCACCAGAGAGGCCGATGTGTTTTAAACGAGTTAAAAGAATAGTGTGGTCGACTGTATCAAAGGCAGCGCTCAGATCCAGTAGAACCAACACTGGTTCCTTGCTGTAAAGTGCTTTGAGTGCCTAATGTAGGTGGAAAAGCGCTATATAAGTTGAGACCATTAACCAGGACAAAACTGTGCAGTGTTTCCTCTGAAACAGATAGCCGGACGCATTTAAAACCATGTTACTTTGCGTAGATAAAATATTGCATTTGATAGTCTATCTTTCCCCTGAAGTGGTCTGCAAACGCCTCACAGAGAGTCTGTGGGGTTAAAAGAGGACTTTTGTGAAGAGGACTCTTGGATTGTTTTTATGGTTTCTGATTATTGAAGAAAAGTCGTTCTTTCTAGCTTCTCTAATTGCGTTATTGTAGATTTTTTGTTGAGCACAGAAAATTTGACGGTTTATTTATACTGAAAAAAAAAACTCAACATAATAGTTAATTAGAAATAAGTATTTTGCTTTTATACAACTCATGACAAAAATGCCACACGCCACCATATTGGTTGATATCGCTCATGAAGCAATTGCACAAAGCTTCTAACTGCTCAGCTTTCCTACCTTTCTCACTCTTAACTGTCGAGGAGAGACAACAGGGATTACCACAACCACAGGGTATGCAGCATAAAATACAACCACATCTGGAAGCATAGCAATAAAATGCTATCAAAGAATTAGCATAATGCGATACAAAGAGTATTCTAGCAACTCAAGGACAGCGAGTAAATGTTTGAAGTTTAAAAGGTAATTTGGTTCATCTATGTCATTTGGAACTTTTAGAGCTAGATATTTATCTGCCCACTTTAAGTCCATGAAATGCTGCATTACACCAGTTTGCATAAACCGATTGTCAAGTAACTTGAAGAGATTTATTAATCCTCACCCTTGAATGTACATGTACAGTTTATCCTCAGCTCCTGCATCTTAAAAAAAAAAAAGCCGTCTGTAAACGGTCCGGTGTGCTGCCTGCCTTCTGCCCTGGACCTCTCTTTGATCCCATTATAAAATGCAAATACGCTGTACCCTAAACAGATCAAAGGTTCAACTTCCCATTGCATTGGAAGCTCAATAATAGCCGCCCGGAGGATTTTTCTATTTTTTAAGAAGCGATTTGGGTTCTGGCTGCCAGCTCCTCCAGGACATTATTTACTCTGTGGAGATAATGTTACTGCTTCTAGTGACTGTAGCCACCACCGCTTGAAATGCCAAATCTGACTTGCCCCTGTTGCCCATTTAAATAAGTTTGGTCAGGTATCTCTCCCACCCCGAGCCTGGATTTACGGAGCTCAAATCTCACAAGTGTAAAAATTGCTTCAGCGCGAGACTCACTGATACCTTCATCTGCTTTCTCAGTCGGAATTATCATTACGCTGTGAAGGGAACGTTGAGCACTTTGCAGATACTGAATGTTTTAGCAGTTTTGCAGGGCGGTTTCTTTGTAATCAGCACACACTCTGTTTTATATAGTTTTAAGGGTTATGTTTGCTCTTAAAACGGTCTTAAGCTGCATCTGAGGGACACGAGCACAAGTTTGACTATAGTTAGTTACAGTATTGCTACAGAAGCCTCATGTTTGCTTATGTCAGAGACGGTACAGCAGACTACGTTTCTGCTTTGACGCTTAACAAAAAGCTTAAAGCCGGATTGATATAATTTAGCACTGTAATGTCTGGCATGAGGAGGACGGACTTACCTTGGGATATTGGCTACTGATTGGATCCCGCGCACCTTGTTCAACCACATTAACTTTCCAAATGTAGCCAAACAACAAAGCGCTAATCGGCAATTAAATGATTCGATTTGAAATGGTATAATTTAGTTTGTATTGTCTGCAGCAGCTCCTCATGTTTTTTCCCCATCATTTCCATGTTGTTAATTACTATCCATCAAAATGCTTGTTGTTTTTGGCAAATTGTAAAACCCGCCCACTCGCCGCAATACTGCCACGCGATTGGTCCAAAAAACACCAGTGGATTTGAGCCTGGACGTATCCGTTCCAGCCTTTCAAGATTGATTTTTCGTGAGACTGAAAATCCAAATCTCACACTCACACGCTAAAGTGACAGATTTTTTTTCGTTCTTCCCGTTACAACCATCCGATTCATTGTCACTGTTGTTTGAACCAGGGACACAACAACATGTACCTCTAAACCCACTTTCTGGCTCAAAGGCGAAATATCTAATAGCATTTTTTCCCGTCAAGTGTTTTTGAATAATTTGTTTTTAAACCAGGATTCAGTTCACCGTGCACTTTCCCAAAATCATCTGGTGGCATTTGAGAGAAGACTGAAACGTGAGCTGCTGAACTAATAGAAGAACATTTCGGAACAGGTTTTATAATAAGACGACATGAAGAAAGAATATTGTCGCTTTGCAGAGGGAATTGTGCTGTACCTAAATGATTATAATCTTTGTGATTTGCTCATTTCTTTCGTGCGAATTGCAATCTTGAATCAATTGTGATTAATCTGGCCACCCTCACATTGGATCGAGAATATGAACAAAGTGCAAAGTGCGAGTGCGCGCTGACGGCTGTTGGATGCTGCTAATTGCACGGGCACTCGGGCAGTTTGGTGGCGGAGAGCTGTGTGCGGGTGGGAGGGGCGGCGTGAGTCAGTCCCTGTGCTCCCGCTGTGTGTCAGGAAGCTCCAGCCTGGCCACCCGCCCACAAGCCTCACCTCGTACCCACGCGCCTGCCCCGGGAGTGGGCGAGGGGGCCGGGGCCAGGCGGGTGGGCCCTGTTGCTGGCACAGGCACTTTTTGGCAGCCCGCGCGCCGCTGTCCCACACTCGGACTGAAGTGCTGACTGCAGAAAGCCTGGGGGCGCCTCTGCTCTTCTGCGCGGCCCGTTACCGAGACGCTTGGCTCCGGTTTCACTCCAAACTCAAAGCGTCTTTTTTGACAGCCGACTACGACCTCACTTATGATTTTAAGCAGTCGTTAACCCGAAACACGTCTCCTCCATCTGCTGCTCTTCTCGCGGAGAGAGGAGCCAGAAGACTGCGCTAAAAGCTGTTGACCATGACCGTTTGTAAACTTTGTGATAATGAAGAGAACACAGGCCAAACTCGGACCAGCGTAACAGTACAACACGATCAGTATCAGTTAAAAATGTGTTTGTGAAGCCAGAGTGAAGACAAACAAGTACAAGGTTCAGATATTTAGGTATAGCTGCTCATCACAAGGGCAAAAAGAGTTTGAGCATGCAAGCTGTCAGGATAAAAGAGTGTATGCCTACATGTTACAAATCTATAAAGGGGATTTAGACCCACATTTAAACTGTATGCAAACTTTCATCTGTTTGTGCATCCAATTGTACTTGCTGTATATTGTCTTAACTTTTCCCATTTACAGGCTCTGTACACGGAATGTTTCAGACTAACTTCCTGTTGGCCAGTGTAGGGTAAGCTCGTGTCCACATTTTAGCGTAAAAAGATAAAATAAATACATTCGATTTTAGAAGCAGATTGAACCTTTCAATAAATGTCAGGCTGAGTGTGTTTCATAAAGAAAATTGTTGACTGTAGATAGCAGTGCTATTTTACATTTGTTAGCATTGATTTAACGTTAGCCTTTAGCTTCAAGGCTAAGACCCTTAGTTATAAAGACAGATGTTTTCCCGTGTTACATCCTGAGTAAAGTTTTTAATATGATGTTAGCTGCTTGCCACGCACTCTTTAAATATTAATTTATTTAAGCAAGACGCAGCTAGCTCTCCATAGGAATACAACACACACAGGAAACAGTTGTTACCCGAGGAAGTTAGCGTCATGTTGCTATGCTATGTTCTGTAGCTATGTTCCCCGGGTGCGATTTTAATGTTTATTTATTTATTTATTTTTAATCATAGGTGTGTTAGTACATCAACCAATCACAAGTCATGAAAGTGAAACATCATACATATATCAATCAGTTTAACTCTGACCCTGCCTTAGCCTTAGCCAGGTACCGGGAAACATAGGACTGACCCCCTGTAGCATAGCAACATTCTTTGTCGGGCCAAAGATTTATGAATAAAATTGAACAAAAAGTTAATCTTCTCCATCAAATCCAGCACTTGTCTGGAATATCATTTATTTTTCCATTATTGTGGAGCCCAAGTGTCTAGTGTCTCTCTCTAACCTTTCCTATTTGACATTCGCTTCCCCTTTGTCCAACTTGGGAGTGTGTTTTTAGTGTGCTGACTAATGCTACATCGCTGCGCGGAGATGGCTGACATAGGTGGTCAGCTTCTCTAATAAGTAAGGAAGGTTTAGCGGCATCTGCGTTTCATGGCTTTCCCAGAAGTCCACATTCGAGCTGTGTCACCTTCGCCCAGGCCGCGGGGGTCGGCATTAGACGTATCAAATGCAGGGAATGAGAAGCACATTTTAAATCCCGCTTGCACCTGGAAAAATCATCAGCCACTTGCTCCTGTGTTTCTTCTCTGGAGGGGACGGTCCGCAGGGGAGCGTGCTCGCAAGCTCATTGTTGTGAAGCCAGAAAGATTTTGGATGAAAATGGCATTTCGTTTTCTGCTGAGTTTTCTCCATGACAGCCCCTTTGCTCTTTGTCATTTTCTACTTGGCTGGCTGGTGGCTTTGTCTAATGCGGCGTATGTATAGTGGAATACTGAGAGAAGCGATGCATATTTTATTCTCGAATACGATGGTAACTTCTTTGCTGGTAATTATTTCAGGAATGCAATTTTTTGTAGCTGGTCAAAACCGATATGTTGTCTTTTGTTGACTTTAGCTTGCACATGCTTTGGATGAGAAAACCAACGTAGGCATTGGGAGAAGGATTGGTCAACATTTTTGAGATTCCTGCATTTCACAATTGCTGGTCATAGTTTCACTTTATTTATTTATTTATTTACAGTGTTTCAGCCAGCGGTCATATACACTATTCAGAATACACTATTCTGCTTTTTCAATCTTTCTACCATTAAGTGCAGTATCCAACTTGTACACACAACTGCCTTGGCCTTAGTCTCAATTAAAAACAAGCTTGACGAAGATTAAAACCGTGTGTGAGTTATTGTATTTTATGTCTCTGAGACTTTTTGAAGGTAATTAATAATATTCATAATTAAGATAGTGGGCTCTCCCTGAAGAACGCTTGCCTCCTGTGAAGCCTGCAGCCAATTTATCTGCCAGCGCCGGAGCATGCACACAGCCTCGCTTCCTTTTTGGAAATGAAAAGAGGGGGAAAAGCTGCAGGACTAATTAGCACAGGCTGAGAAGGATCTTTTTAAAAAGTCTCGAGAAACACGAGCCTGAGGTCTGCAGCAGTGCGGGTGAGGTAAGGCCTTCCTCTGAATGCCACCACTTAAAGACACACTGCGGGTCAGCCTCATCTTTTCACGTACTCTTCCTATAGTATTATGTTGATGTCTGATAATGAAGATGGTTTGTTTGTTTGTTTGTTTGGTGTCGGGGTGAGTATGGGGAGTCTCCTAGAGGAAAGGAAGAAGAGTCAAGGGTGTCTCTGCAAGGTCCTCTCAGATTGAAGAAAGTGATTGAGGCTCAACATTCGATGCCCCTTCTTTAGCAGACCATTTAAGATATTTAGCCTCAGAGCACCAACATACCACTGAGTTAATGACCTCATTAGTAAATGTGGCAAAGTTGTTTTTTGGCAGATGGTTCTGACGTGCCCACTCTAGGGGTCTGGTTTAATTCTTACGACACTATAGAATTTTTCCGTGTGTAGGACTGCTAAATATTGAAATAGAGCTAATTAAAAGCGGGCTGAAGCTTTCTGAACCCACTGTAAGCTTCTCTTTCAGTACAGCAGCTTGAAGCCCCACAGTGTGGGTCAGGCATATCTTATCACATATGTAAATGCAGCGCGCTGGTCTTACATGATTGACGCGTCGATAAAATCTGCCTGACGAGTAATTAATGTACTCGCTGTGTCTGGCTAGCGCTGTTCCGTTTCTTCTTTTTAACACACAGACGGCTGGAAGTTTAACCCTGCTGGCTTTTGTGTCAATCTTCTTCACGCTGCACTTGCTGTGTAAAGCTTTATGATAAATATGTTGGTTATTGCACGCCGCGAACAGCAATCAGACATGGGGCGGAAATCAATTAAAACGTACAGAATAGTGCAGTTTTGTGACACTATAGACGTGCGTAAGTAAGTAAAAGCGCTGCAAGAAATAACTGGCTTTTTGAGTGGGTCTTTGGGTTCCTGCCACCAAACTAAAACATCCACAATAGGCTAGTCCACCAGCCGGGTAGTCCTGACCAAGACCCTGGCACCAGATTGATTTGAAAACCTTCCATTAAAGCAAAATTGTGATCATGACCACTCACACCTGCTATTGAGTCAATGCTCGGCGATTTTAACCAACCTCAGTAAAGTATGAACTCACAGAAGATGCAGATAAGAAAATTGGTGAAGCAGTGGTTCCCAAAGTTGGGTCCGGGGTTTTCAAAGGCACTCCAGGGAACTTTAGAAATATTGTGTTTGAACTGAAATGTATGTATATCTAGAGTTCTAAGTTTCAAGCAGACCAGAGAGGGGGTCATTATCATTAGCGGTTCCCGTGGTTATGATCTGAGTGATAAAGGGCCATAATTATCCAGACTTGGGGAATGACTGGTCTAATGATTTAAGGTTAATTGCTTTGTTTATTGTTAGCTGATTGTAGAATGGCATTTTCCGCATATCGCCAACCTCTATATCAAAGACTGCAATATCGCAGTGATCCTCTTGGCAATGAATGCGTGAGAAGTCTTTCAAATCGTGCCCAACAAACACATCAGAGAGACACTTGAGGAAACTTCAGCCCCTGCGCTCGCCTGTCCCCTCTTTTCCGATTCGAGAGGCGTGCGCCGTTCGGGGTCAGTGGGTTGTCGTGTGAGCGTGCGGGACAGTGACACAGCCCAGCGGTGATGGATGTCCTGCCAGCGCGGGCCGTCGCTGCCTTTCCCACTGACGCTGGGAGACACGAGCGTTGCCGCGCTGCCTTCGCTGCGGCGCTGGGTATTGACAGACGCAGCCCCCGCGCCGCGTAGGAGCACGAGCGAGGCTAAGCGAGGGGTCAGGTATGACGCGTGGAGATCAGCGCTGTAATTGCTCATTTGTCAACGTCACATTTTTCAAAGAGCAGCTTTTCTCCGCAGCAGCGATAATGTCACGGCGGCTGCTGCTTTGGACAAAATATGACAGACGTTGACGGGATTAAAGGTAAACGACAACTGCTAAAGGGTGGACGCAGCAGCTTTGGGTTTTAGGCGGAGCACAGTCTTTTTCATGGAGCTTATGGTACAGAAAATCCCACTTGCCGCCCTTTATATTGGGCAGTTATTATCTGTCAATGACTAATGTAGCGGAAACAAGTCATTCAGATCTCATTTGTCTAAAATATTGGCATGATGATGAAAAAAATACTCATGAAATAGCTTCTTTCTCCCACTGATACCGCGCTCAAAGTCACTTTACATGCTTTATACTGTCAAGCTCCAATCTTTGCCACCGGCCTTTCTCGACACCAGCACTCCACTCGCATCACTTCCACTCCACATTGCAGTAGAGGTTGTCAGAGGTGGGTAATAAGTACTTTTGTCTGAATTTAAAGATAAAAGTGAGTTGTCAGTTATAGATTTACTCAAAGTTTGACGACAAAACCGTAATGTGATGTGAGAAAAAAACAGGCTCAAATACATGAGTGAATATACTCCAGTGGTTCCCAACCTTTATTGTCTCATGTACCCCTTGAGTCTTTCATTTCTACTCAAAACACCCCAAAACTCGTAAGTTGCAGCCAATTACTTTGAAAATGATCCGCTAAACTTAGATTCATTTTGTTGTGATTTGTGTTGAAAAAATAAAGCAAAAACCCTCAAAACCGTCGACTTTATAATATTGAAATACGATTCAGTGTCCCCTTCTTTTTCATCTATTTCTAATATGCCCACGTCCCCCCCGGGGTCCCTGTAACCCTGCTTGGGAAACAACAACTCTTAAATTTCTCGCTGAAAGAAAAACCCCTGTGCTGCTCTTGGCAGCTCACACTCGCGTATTTCCAAATCCATTTTTACTCTGCTTTGGTCGATTGTCAAATCGCAGCCTTGGCTCTTCAGAATAAACTATTACAATAGCCCTCATTTATAAACTCGCTCCTGGGTTCCGTCCACTGCGCGTTTTTCCGGTGGTGATTGTAATCCTGCTCCGGCTCTCTCGGCCCCACAGCTCATGGGGTTCTCCTCCAGCCTGCAGCCTCTTCCCACCAGTTAATTGCCTCTGAATTAGTCCATTAACGCTGGTCGTGAAGGGGGATGAAAGGGTGCGCGGGGTGCCCGGCCTCTTTTGACCACTGCCATGTATTATTAATGGGTCAGCAAGTCTGGCGGCGGCGGCATTAACTTTGCTAATAGAGTGCGGGGTGGGTCTGCGATTTCCTTTTCACCAGTAAATCGACTCACCTGTGTGTGGAAAATGGATTTTGTAAACTTTGGTGAAAAACGAAGGTTCCAATCTGCTGTTCTCTGCTGCTGTTAAGATTTTATTGTGAAGTCTGTTCATATTGAGCCTCGTCTGTGAGGGCTCTCATTCGTACAGAAGTTGTCCATCTTCAATGAAAGTTCTTGAGCCATCTTCTGTACTCTGTAGTTGAAGTGGAGAACGTTTTGCCTTCAAGGAAGATGGACAACTCCTGTACGACTGGGAGCACAAAGACAAAGAAAATCGCTCCATGAACTTGAATGGTGGACAGTCTGATTCGCTCCAGGCTTGGATTGCTCTGTCAGGCTATGATGCTAATGAGGCTGAGACTCAGCCTGGACAGATTAGTAATTAGCAGTGATCAGCTGAGAGAAGGGCCGTTTAGACTGAAACTCTGGTGTGGGTTAGGTCGTTAGGACTTAGAACTACAAAGTCGTTTACAGGTGAGAGTAGTCGTTGATAGAGGGGAGGGACCAAGCTAAACTCCTCCCTGTGGTCTTTATCTGGTCTGCGAGCTGAGTTTAAACTTTAGTGTTGCCGATGAAGCCACCAGACCGTTAAACTAAGTTTGCGGACGACACCACCCTCATCGGGCTCATCTCGGACGGTGATGAGTCCGCCTACAGGAGAGAGGTGGAACGGCTGGCGTCCTGGTGCAGCCACAACAACCAGGAGCTGAACGCCCAGAAGACAGTGGAGATGATCGTGGACTTTAGGAAAGACACAGCCCCACCGTCCCCCCTCGCCCTGAAAGACTCTTCCACCCCCATTTCCATTGTGGATTCCTTCCGTTTCCTGGGCACCACCATCACCCAGGACCTCAAATGGGAGCCAATCATCAGCTCCCTTATCAAGAAGGCCCAGCAGAGGATGTTCTTCCTGCGGCAGCTGAGGAAACTCAAGCTGCCAACCAAGATGCTGGTGCAGTTCTACACGGCCATCATCGAGTCCATCCTCACCTCCTCCATCACCGTGTGGTTCCCCGGCGCTACAGAACGGGACAAGCACCGACTGCAGCGCATTGTGCGTGCTGCAGAGAAGGTGATTGGCTGTGGGCTCCCATCTCTCCAGGACCTGTTCACCTCCAGGACCCGGAGGCGTGTGGGTCGGATCACAGCTGACCCTTCTCACCCTGGACACGGACTATTCACCCCTCTCCCCTCAGGCAGGAGGCTACGGTCTATCCAGAACCACACCTCCCGCCACTTGAACAGTTTTTTCCCCTCCGCCATCAGACTCATGAACAAAAACAAGTCTCTGTAGCTCAGTCACAGACTCATAGATGTTTCTGCACTTGCACTGTGCGGTGTGTCCACACTTAGACCCGCTGCTGTCACTTTATCACTTTAAACACTTAATACCACTTTATATGCCAACACATCTGTATATACAATCCCGCTGTTGTTATTGTCAAATTGTTGTTGTCTTATCATATGTCACTTTATTTTATCTTATTTATTTAATATTTTTTATTTTATGCATGCCCTTATAGCCTTATAGTTTAACGTTAGCTTATTTTTTATCTTAATTCTGTGTTATATGTTTTATGTCGCACGTTTGCACCAAGTAAAATTCCTAGTTTGTAAACCTTGTTCACAAACCTTGGCAATAAACAAATTCTGATTCTGATTCTTTTGGATGAGAGGCGAAACGTTGGACACTTCAACTACAGAGTACAGACGATGACTCTAGAAGCCTTACTGTACAGTTTCTGTGCGCCTTGCATGGACTAGTAGTTGTAAATGTTTATCCTTTTGTTGTGTTTCCTTTTGTATTTTGTAATACAAATGCAAATGCCAAGTTTATTGTTCCTGTAGGGAAATGTACTGTATCTGCAATTGACCGATCCAGCTTTTTTGCTTCTGATACCACTGGGGTTACTGGGGATTTCTAAAGGGGAGCAAGAGGATGGGGAAGACAGAGGCTTATTGCTGATTGTCCACTTAACTGCGTTGTCTCTATCAAGCGGTTATGAAGTCCAATGTTGAGTTCCCCTCGCCATAAAGCAAGAAGAAGAGCTCTTCATATCAAATTTGAGCAGTAAAATTCTATGTTGTAACGATTTGCAAACACCTCCCTTTCTGACTTCCTATAGATGAAGAAGCTATTTGTTTTTCTCCCAATCATGAGTCGCAAGGATCTTTATGCAAATACAGGAGGTTAAGGAGTGCACTGTGCAGGAGACAGTGGGGTCTGCACAAGCCGGAAACATGCACTTTGTTGTTGTATAATATTTGTGTGATGTGCGGGAGAAAGAAAAGGTCACGACGTCTCCGTTTCTCCGCTGCTCGAGACACTTTCAGTAAAATGCGTTCTTGAGTGTCTTTATATTCACAACGTATTTGCATAAACGTACACATGCAGCGCACAATGTACAGAGGAGACTTTTGGAATAAGAAAAATACCTGTGAAATATTAGGATATGTTGATGGTGTATATTCCGGGGCTTTGATATGCCAGATGGATGAATGATAAGTAAGTAATTAAGAACTTTAGTCAATATTCTGCACTTTAAAAATCTGCCCTGCCTACAGTTATTTCCAAAGTACATATCGTACAGAAAGCAACTCAATGTACTTTACATAAAAACAAAGCAAACAATATTGTGTTAAAATATCTGTACAATAAAATGAAAAGCAGGCAAGGTTAAAATGCAAACGCGTTGTGAGATCATCTTTATTTCCAAAACTCCCACATCTAATCACAATCGCGACGATCACAATTGGATATCTTTCCAAAAGAATTTGAGCCCCTCTATTGTTTACAAGTGCACTCTTAAAACACGGAGCACTGAAGCGCCCCCCCACTCTCTGCTTCCTCTCTGCTAATTTGTCTCTCTGAAGTGGACAGTTGGCGCTGCCCCTTCACCGCTCGTATCTGCGGTGCCAAGTTGTTCGTTGTTATTGGACAGGAGGCCACTGCGAGCCGCTGTCAGGCGCCCGCAGCATCAGAGCCTGTTCTCCGGGCTGATAATTAAGTGGCGTCCTGACAAACGGCCTTCATCAGATCCCTCATGTGGAACTGAGAGCATGCGAAGGCTTTCGGGGAGGATAAACCCCAGGATGTCACTTTGCCTTCCGTCTCCCACGGCCCACTGCTGCCTCTGCAAGAAGAGGAAGAGGGGGAGAAAACATGAGGAGAAAGAGGAAGAGGGATTCTCAAATATCAACATACTTTTGGACCCTCTTTTGTATCTGGGGAAAAGACTAGACAATACTCAAATTCTATCTCCAATTTGTTGTGTCATTTATATCAGTGATTTAGAATATACTGGCCTTTGTGGTTTGTTATCCCTTGTGACAACATTAAAAAGCGTGTTTCAATCCACCTCTTAATACATGGTCGGCCTCATGCTTCCCTTTTAACCTCTTAACCCCTGCCTTAACCAAACACATTTTCTCCTGTTCAGTTTTACCCCAGAGTACCGCCTCATTTGAAAGCTAAGACCTAAGAAACGTATCTAAGCTTTTTTCCTCGCGTTGTCGTCACCTTTTCACCGTATTTTAGTTGCATTTTTGTTGCTTTTTTATGTCGCCTGTTTTGTCGTATGTCTGTTGCTCTTTTGATGCTCTTTTGCTGGATTTTTAATCCTCGTTTACATCTCGCTTTGTCGATATTTTGACGCTTTTTTCAAGAAGCTTTTGGGTAAAGTCGAACTGGAGAAAATGTGCTTGGTGAAGGCGGGGGTCGGGAGGTTTTGTGTGAGGATTTTGTGCTTCCATTGGTGGCCAGCTGAATACACGAACATGCTCTGAAATGCACCTGGTTCATTAGTTTGGCACTTTTCTCAAATTGTAAAGGCTCACCAATGCGGTCACACTATGAACTGAATCTTGATTTTAAAACCTAAAGCGCAAATCTACTCACAATTTGTGATGTTTGAAGGAAAAATTGGAATTAGATTTGTATTTTATCGGAGTGCCTTTTAACCAATAATTTCATGTCTCTATTGGATTTCCCGGACCCGCTCTTGGGCTGCCTCGCCGCGCGCCTCTGTGCGGTATTGACTGATTTTTCTTTTGAGCAGCGTTATCCATCACCGTCTCCGCCGTTTCCAAAAGGGTCAGACCCCTCTTAATTTATTTTCACTTTTCTCCTTGCTTCATCGGCATTGAGAAGCTTTCGAAGGTTAGACATCAAACCTCAAATAATCCCGTTAATGGAATCGGGGCGGAAGTTTCTTTCTTTTTTTCCTTTCTAGTGCGAAAAGCAAATGTTGCGGCACCTCGGGATGTACAAAGCGGTTTTGACTGTGATGTATTTTGGCTAGGAGCGCGTTCGCGGGAGAAGCCGCTCAGAAATCTATCGGCAAAACGTGGGAAGACAACAAAGACCATGTGCAACGTCGCGATGAAAACGTGGCTGCCGTTAGTGAGTCTGCTTTTGTCGTGCCGATTGACCTGCCATTTATCTTTGCGTGAAGTGATTTTTTTATTATTTATTTTCTTACCAAGCCCTACCCCAGCCAACCACCTCCCTTTTGCTGTTAACACGGGCAGACGCGTAAATGTTTCAGCGTCTAACCTTGGGAGCACCTCGCACAGAATGCCGTGAAAGTTTTTCTATATTTGTTGCTTCGTTCTTCTAGCGCCAAGGCTGATGTTCTTAAGGCAACAAAGCAGGCGTAGATGGGAATGTGGTGCACAAACAGAGATTAAGTTCAGAGCATTTATATTGAAGTATTTGGACTCTCACCCCGGCGTTTCCTTTTTGAAAAGGGAATATCCTAGGAGAGGCATTCATAAAGTTCTTCTCAATGCCACTGGAGAACGAAGGTTTTTTTTTTGCGTCGGCCCAGGCTATTGTCTGTCTGCGCGCTCTATAGGAAGTAAGGGGGCGCGGTATCCTTGGACAATTATTACCTGGAAAATTACGTAGTTTTTTTTTTTGAGGATTGTTGGCGAATGGTCACCCATTGCTCCTGACAGGTTGCCCCAGTGGCTTCGAAGGATGGGTTAAATTTCCCTACGGGGATCTTAACGTACACCTTAACCTCAACTCACAGAAATCATTAGGTTTGCAGTATGGCAAGTACAGAATTTGATCATATTGAACTGCAGTACAATGAGGCGCTTGACGTAAATCAGAATGACAATGTATACAATTTTAGGAGGTTTTCCCCTCGGCAATTTGCGCAAGCCACATCTTTTGTACTTACCTTTTCACCTATACCACATTATCTGCTCGTATGACCACAGGTTTTTGCAATTTACCCTAAAACATGAAGGGAAAAAAGCATTCAGTTTTGCACATGTAAACTTTACAATAGTCTGTTTTACACGTCTGGATACACGTTGGTTGAAGTGCACACATGTTTGCAATTGCTTATCAAGCTAATTTCTGTCCTCGCATCTATTGCCTCCATTATATGAGCGTGCCAATGAAAAATGTGTTTAATTTAGTCAAATGCTCTGCGTCGAGCGGGGCATGAAAAATACAATTTCCCTGTAGTGTCATCTCCCTCTGCAAGTCGCTGTTCGCTTTTAATTGCTGCAATGCCTCACTGGGTTGTGTTTTAGCCATTGTTCAGACCTGGCTTAGTCCTGGCTCATTTCTTTTGATCAAGTCCTGGTTTAGACCTTATCTATCTGTTCATAATTTTTCAATGTTGGATTATTTTTGAGTGAGTGTAACTTGTATGTGACATTGTTGCTCCTGCCTCTTGGCCAGGACATTTTTTTTATTGATTTTTTTTAGATCTGTTTTACGGCTGTTTTCGATCTGTTTAAAAAAATGTACACATTATTGTGAGTTGTGTAAAGTGTGATTGCAACTTTCAAGCGCGTTGATATTATCCATATATTCCTAAAAATATTTCTGCAAGTTACTAGGTTATATTTTGTGATATATTTTACCTTGGACTCTCCAGCCAGTCAGCGAACCAGCCATGTTTTATTAAGGGTACATAGCGGCAAGTAAAGATCAGAGGGCTCTAAACCTTGCACGCCCATACTGCGCTGCTTGGTGTCTGGGGAGGCCGATCAAATGCCTTTGAAGAGGTCTGAAAATCCTGTGGAAAATCGTTAGACCTGACTTCATTGGAATTTGAGTGTGGGCTTGGGCAGTTCAGAGCCGCTCCAGAGACGCGTGTTTTCATTCGAATTTGATATTGGTGCAGAGCGGGTTTGAGACGAAGCTGTTATGGTGTCACTCGGGTCAAAGTGATGTCACCTGGGATTGAACTTAAAGATTTCAATGTTAAGCTGATCTCTTTAAGACACTTTACAAAGAGGTGTGATGTTGGACACTGACATTTCAAACGTGACATCGGAATCAATTTTAGGACTAAATGTAATTTTTTATCGGCAAAATATGCATACAAAGTGGATAAAAGAACCATGGGTCAGGCCGGGTTAATATATCTAATACATTATATTGCATGAGGATTTAACAATTTAAAATCTTGATTGGCTTAACATTACACGAACTAAACACCAACAACACAAATCCCGATTTCTACTGGACACCATTTACCATTTAATATAACCCATGTCCAAATGTCCTTTTTAACATTGTTTCCCTAAAAACAAGCACTTTCATTCATTCTGTCAGTTTTTTTCTCTTGTATTGATCACATGTGAAAGGACGTGCAGCTCGGTCTTGCAAGTGGAAGAAAAGTCTGAGATATTTTAGATTATTTTACAACTAAAATGAAAGAAAAGGGTTAAATACTTGTTTAAAGTAGTATAATGTTGTAAATAAATTAGAGGTCGATCGGGCTAATATTTGGGGATTTTACAATTTCAGCTATCGGCCGATCTAGCGCAGATAAAAGCCGATATCTCTGGGACCGACGGTGATAGAGACTTACCATTTTCTTGCAAAGAGCGAAGTCGGGGCTTTAAAATGACTCCCCCCACAACTTCCTAAGCCTCAGGGGAACAGAGAAATATCACAATGAAAATCGGTTAGCTACAGGTTTGACTAAAGTTAGTTAGTTTCACTAAACCTCAGTCAATATGGACATACTGCATGTCTTTTTGAAGCACAGTGAGAATTGAAGCCATGAGTTAGTTTTGACCTCCGCAATCGTATTTTTGATTGCGGCACAAAATGCCACGGCTAGCAACAGTATGCTAATGCTAATGGAAACTAATCAAAGCTGTGACAGAAACTATGATTGAATCATCTAAGGTAGTAAAATAAAATTGGGCTTTGCTGGAGTGGCCCTGTATTTGTTTTCACAGGATTATAGACCAGACATTTGGAAAAATCAGCCAAAAATTATGGCAATTATCAGCCAAGAAAAATCCTAAAAAAATCGTCATCGGCATTAGAAAACCCCTGTCATTTTGTTCCCCATGTAATTTTAAAGACAAGATTTGGGGGGTCCCCCTTTAGTGCCTATGAGGCCCCCCAGGGGCCCCCGGACCCCACTTTGGGAACCACTGCCTTATAGTATTTGCTGCTAGAATATTAAGTCAGTAAGCTACAGTATATTGTAATGTAACTATAAACATTTATTTAAAAAAAAACCTCTCACTTTAGCTGTACTTATGCAGTACAATATACAGTAAAGGAGTGCGCTCAAGTCCCTTATTACTCACTCCTTCACTGCGAAGGGCAAAGACGGTTTAAGTAGTTAAGTGAATGCATTCTGTTAGTGCATGACTAACATCATTTAGAAATCAATAGCATCCGAGTACGTTTCGGTTGCTGTTGCCAGAAAACACCTAAGTCATTTCAAAACTAAATTTGCATGCCCACCTGCAAGAGTTGGTATAGTCCACCATGCTACTGCTGCTGTTATGTGGACTTTGAAGCATCAAGATGGTCATTTTTCGAAATGAAAAATGGCTACGGTTGGTAGATGCTGTATTGTAATATGTTGGTTTGTAGGGTAGGCTAAAAAAACATTCTGTTAAAGTCTCAAATGTTAATTAGGGGTAGAGAGGGGTGGCGGGGTGTGGGTTTTTGCTACATTACCTGATCGCCGCTCTTACCTGCTCGTGTAACGTTTGTATCTGCCCAAATCGTTTTCAAGGAGGGCTGCGCTGCGTCCCACATGCCTTCCCACTCCCACTACAAATAGACCGAAGAGGTGCTAGATTCCACTGGCCCGGCGCGCGTCCCGGAGCAGAGCAGGGCGCAGTGTGTTGGTGGGAGTGTCACAGGGTCCTTCTGAAATAACAGCCCTAAAAATACAGCCATCTCGCTCCTGAGTGCTCTGATTCACTTCCATCTCGTGGGTTTGAAGTTGATCTCGCACCCGCTTCCGGCTGTCGATGGCTTCTCTGATCCAACGGATCGATAACACGGGCATTGTCCCAATCCATGAGGTGGTTTTCCCTCTTGCATAGGTCTGATATGGCCGTCCTATGTTCATAGGACGTCTGAGGAAGGCCACAGTTGTAGCCGAAATAACGCACAGATCTGGCTATAATAACATATAACATTCATAGTATTTTTGCTCATGTTTTTCCTGCTGCTTTAAACAAAAAGTTGTCACATATCAGTCATAGTACCATTAACAAGTTTTAATTAATTGACTTTTTTTTATCACAGTCCTACAAATAATTCACTCTTACAAAAAACAGTTGACTTGATTTACATTTGGTCTGCTGCAGAAGAAACTGACTGGATGGTGTCCACCTGAAAGACGTCAATCATCTGCACATCATGTAATCCTTTGCGCTGATTGTGATTATGAAAGGGAGAGCTGAAAAAGTCTGTTAATGTGAGCCACGTTGATATATGCTTCATGTGTATATTGTAAGTGGCAGTACGTCTCAGGGACTGCGGATGGAATTAGCTTCAAGAGCAGCCCTGGAGTCTTTTAAATGAATGCTCTTGCACATGATCCCTGTTGTATGAATCAAACTAAACAAACGTGATGTCAATATGGCAAGTGCTTACAGGTTTTCTTGGTCATTATTACCCCTGAAACCTTGTAGTCGCAAAATCATACTTTTATTTCTTTTTATGAAGTCAAATTCCCTAATTAAAAATGTGTTTGTTAAATTTGACCAAATATAACATTGAGTTTGTGAATCTTGCTGTCCACCCCGAGAAATATTTAGATATTGATTGTTTTGTTGGCACTGGGCGAAACTCGTAAAACGCTTAAATTCTATTCATTGCCCATGATGCAGAAAGATACACCCTCTAGCTAAGCCAGTGTAGATGATAAATGGATGAAAATGACATTTGGACATTTTCATGATCAAATTTCAACATTGCCTTGGAAGAATTAAAGGGTATACTTCCTGAGTGCATTGCATATGTCTGTAATTTTACTCAAACCATTGTGCGCTTTTAAAACGCATCAATACAGAAAATAGTTTTATTTATGTACCGCCTTCTATATAAAATCTTATACAGGATTGTTATTTTGAGCAAAGTGACATTTTTTGAAACCACAGCAAAAAGACCAGCTGAAAATATTCATTATTTATTATTTGAGATGCACCAGAATGCAGGAAATCACATCTGAATCCCCAACCGAGGACTGTTTTTTAGTCTCTATTGTCATCCCCCCAACACTCACCCGGGCTGCACCTGCATTCGGTGTATTTGGAGTGTCTCTTGACGTCGTCAGGCTTATGTTCTGTTACTCTATAGGAGGCGCATGTTATTGTGAGAGAAACGCCCGTGCGAAAATGTGTGCCCTCGGCTAACAAGCAATGTGAATAACGGCAGTGATTTGGAAAAAAATATATATAATTCATCAAATCATTCAATCAAATTCATCTTTGTACCATTTCTGTCTTGACCATAGCGTGCGTTAGTTTGTTATCCAGATCATACATTATTAACTTATTTTGATAATTATAAAAAGCGATTTACTGAGCTTGGCTGTTGTGCTGTAGCCCAGTACGTTGTCTAGAGTTACTGCTTAGTTACGAGACTTACAAGTTGGTAGTTGCTCCAAGAGAAGAGGTCATTGGGTGTGAACAGCGGTACATAAAGTGATTCAGACAGAGCTCGCTGCGGGGGGCCGGCCCAGCATCTACCTGCCCCCCACCTCTCCCTCTCCACCACCACCCTGCCCCCCCCCACTGAGCGCTCCACAGCCCACCTCAGCACAAGCTCCTGCCTGCCTCCCACACACCTCACCACCACCTCCACGCTGGCACGGCGAACGTGTCTCCGACCAAATGGTGCTGATCTAACCGAGCGGGACAGCAGCGGAGGCGTAAGCAGCTCCTCCCACCCCCCCACAGAGGAGTGCAGCGACTCAGCACACAGGCAAAGGGGGGGTAAAGTAGGTCGGGCTGACCTCTGCGAAGGCCGTGTCACGGCTTCGGAGTGAGCTGAAGGGACAGGGCATGTCAGAGCGCCGGTCCTCACAGCGGGACAGGAGCACAGCAGACCCCCTGCACACACGTACAAGCACAGCGGCTCAGGACCCCAGGGAGAGGTGGCGTCCTGCTGGGAGAGATATGTACACACGAGAGCAGTAACGACGCAGGGCCAAATACCAGCTCCACACTGAGGGACGGTCACATTGTGCTCCCACCTGAATTTATCACTGCCCGCACAAAAAAAGGCAAAGTATTACAGAGTATGTGCTGCAAAATACTTATTAGTAACATTTCAAATCAACTATCCACCGCGTGGTGTTTTGCATTTGGATGAAGAATAGGTTTCATGCCAGATTCCCTTCCTCACGCAACTCTCCCCATCTTTTTCTCAATGAGTGCACAGAAACTGACTTGTAAACCAGATTTTGAAGAGCAAAACATGAAGACATTTGCTCAAATCTGTAATCTGTACATGGTTTATATTCTCTGCATGCTCAATTTCGGGCTCCATATAATGTAAAGAGAATGACAAAGCCAATGGTATTTTCTGTGTGCATCTAAAATGCTTAGGACATTGTGGTTCAATTTAAAGCCACAGACTATTTATAACATTACTTTTGCTACTTTGCTGGGACAATGCCTTTTCCTTTACTTCTTGTTTGTGTAATAAGGATATTTAGCAAAAGTACGTGTGTGTGTGGGGGGTGGGGTGGGGGGTGGGGGGTTGATTTCTATTTGCATTAGCACTTTTTATCCGAAATGTTAAGCATGTCTGTCCAGCTGTTGACATATTGTTTATATATGCAGCAGTAATTGGCCCTAATTTTTCACGGGCCTATCTCATCTCACGCTGCCTACTTCTCCACTCAGCAAAGCTCCTATATGATTTATCAAGTGCAAATGCTGTCACAGTCATCAGTTTTGCTTTCCTGCCCCCGCTGCCACAGTAAAACTCGCGCTATACTTTAGTTCTGATTTGTGTCTTACCACCACAAATGACCCTGGAATAGTTTCTTCTTCTTTCCGTTTTGTTAAATCTACAAGTTATGCGTCTGATGTATGGCATGGGCTGTCAGGAAAAATGCAAGCTAAAGCTGGCAGGCAAGAGTTCATTAAAAAGTAAACTTCTAAAGTAGCAGCATGCCTGGACTCCCGACTGTATCAATGATTTAGGCCTATAGTGCAAGGCCGTTAATGGACACAGCCACTGCTATGTCTGTGACTTGGGCCGTCCGCGCTGCCTGGCACCGGAATGGGCAAAACACTTAGACGTACAAAGTGGGCAAGTCAAGTAAGAATGTTTCAAGCACTTACTGTAAGTGTGTGTGTGTGTGTGTGTGGCGTTTCACAGTAACCCATTGGAGTCGCTGTCCCGGGTCATATCTTTTGTCGCCATCCACTGCATCATTGCCTTTGGTTTATTCATCTTGAACTCGTGTAGCACTTTGACCTGCACTGGTTGGAGCACACGTCATGGGAACACGGTCAATCGTATGTTGTTTATCTTTGCATTATGGCTGTGTTTGAACATTAACGAAGGCGGTCCAGATCTGGTTTGGTGCGAAAATGGGATGCACATTTGTGGGTTCAGTTTTCTACTTGTCAATCGGTGATTCTGGTAAAGGCACCGTTGATATTCTGCCCGGCTAAATCCCTGACCCCTGATATTATGTTCTTTTATGACAACATACTGGTATTTCGCATAAAACATTTGATGATTACTTGACGATGATATAGTACGACGTCGATCTCTCTTAAAGTGCATATGACGGGTTTGAATGGTTTTGAAATATGGATAACATCTGTTGTAAGCTGCTGAGCGGAAGTGACAAAGGTAGATAAAGGCAAGGCAAGTTTATTTGTAGAGCACAATTTACACACAAGGCAATTCAAAGTGCTTCACAGTTGCAAAAAATTACAAGAAACAGATCAAATCAATCAATAAAACATCAACATAAAGTTAATCAATTACTGTAAACGGCAAGAGTGCAGATAGAATACTTTCAGTTTTCATATGCTCGAGTAAAAAAAGCTGTTTTCAGCCTGGATTTGAACATTGTCAGAGTTGAGGCCCGTCTCACATCCTCATTAAGACTGTTCCAGATTTTAGCTGCATGAAACTGAAACGCAGCCTCACCGTGTTTATTATTGACTCTGGGAACCACCAGGAGACCCCTCCCTGAAGTTCTCAGGGCCCGAGATGGTTCATACGGCTCTAACATGTCAGAAATGTACTTTGATGCTAAACCATGAAAAGACTTGTTCACAAGCAGAGC
This sequence comes from Proterorhinus semilunaris, assembly GCA_021464625.1. NCBI lineage: Eukaryota > Metazoa > Chordata > Actinopteri > Gobiiformes > Gobiidae > Proterorhinus > Proterorhinus semilunaris. Next base: position 27,929,950 of record CM038344.1, on the reverse strand, counting down.
TGTTTTAAATTCTATTCTATTCTATTATTGAGTGACAGGAAGCCAGTGCAGAGACCGGAGCACTGGACTAATATGGTCGTGTTTCCTGGTTCTTGTCAGGACTCGAGCAGCAGCGTTCTGGATGTTCTGCAGCTCTAACAGCTCGTTTAGAAAGGCCAGTGAGCAGCCGTTACAGTAGTCTAACCTGCTGGAGACAAATGCATGGATGAGTGTCTCTAAGTCTGGTTTTGACACTATTCCTCTGATCTTAGCAATGTTTTTCAGATGGTAAAAAGCTGATGATGTTATTGCTTTGATGTGGCTGTTTAAGTTCAGGTCTGAGTCCATGATTACTCCTAGATTTCTAACCTGATTTTTTGGGTAAAGGTAAAGTTCCACAGCAGTTTGACTCATTTCAGATTGACTTAACATTGTTTGCCTCGATCTATGTCACTTCCTGTCAGCGTCCAATAAGGAAGTGAAATTATAAACATCACAAAAATGGCCAAACTAAAGAAAGCTTGGTCATTTTATTGTGCAAATTCTTAAATATATAGTTGTGTTAACTATGTTTTAGCCAAAATCGTGTCTAATGTGTCCTATGCACTTTTAAGTCCCACCTTTCAGAGATGATGTTTTATGTGCGATCCATTTTGGTTCAGTTCCTATACCTTTCTTGGCACACGAAAACAGGATAATCTGACTATAGCTTCCTTCCACTTTTCGCGAATTGGCAAATCGTATTGGCATTTCCAAGTGATTTAAGCAGTGAGATTGACAGCATTACAATGAGTCTGTCATTATGGTCCCTCCTGTGGGATAATTGCCTATAGTGTTGAACAAGCCGCTACCGTCTCTAGCACTCGGGTCTCTCTTCTCTCTCACTCTCTCCTTCCCTCCCTCCCGCTCTTTCACTCTTTCCAATGGGCCCATCAGAGAATCCTCCTGCCTTTTTACTGTGGCCATCTGTCAACACCACTCCATAAAGTGGAGAGGCACGACGTGTGGATAGCTCTTGCATGGCCAAACTCCAGCTCACTATGGCTGGTTAACCCTGGTTTCGAGCATCACTATGTCTAAGCCCTTAGTGGCTACTTGCACTCTTTTCTTTTTTTTCTTTTTTTCCCTCCCCCCCAAAAAATCTGGTGCATCCATCTCATCCTCTTCATATCAGTGGAGTGGCTTGTAATGAGTTAACTTTCTGGTGATCTGCATAATTTATTTACAGCCCCCACAGAAGCACGCTGAAGCATTAATTAATATTACTGCCTGCTCTCTCAAATCGTCCCACTGCGGGATCCCTCCTGGCTCCTATTTTTGGTACACTGCAGAATCTGATATGTTTTGTTCAACTCGCATGCAGCCCTCGCGATTGACGTTGATAAAACATGTTGATAGACGCTGCCATAGATTGAGTTTCCGAGCGTGCACATAAATACTAGACTTCCAGCTTTAGAAGACATGGAGCCTGCCACTATTGTTCACCAAATTCCCCCATTATTGATTTGTTTGTTGTAATTTGATTTTTGATGGACGACCGCTCGCCTCATGATCGGTGTCTGTTTTGTCTCCACAGAACTCGATACGGCACAATCTGTCACTGAACAAGTGTTTTCTCAAAGTGCCTCGCTCCAAAGACGACCCGGGAAAGGTGAGACATACAACTCATTCCACTTGTAACATACATGGAGGGACTGTACTTTAGTAGTGGGATTTGGTCTGTTCTGCTGGGGTTTTTGTTTGTTTATTGAATTGATGACATACCAGAATTGTCATGTCATAATGTCAGATGAGGACAGGGCCTATACACTGTAACTCTGGGCCATTCACCGTTTTTGAAAGAAACCAACAAAAAACTAGCAAAAACTGCTGCTCGATATTATGAATTTACCTCATCCAAAAGGTGAAATGTTTGACACTTTAGCAACAGAAGATGACTTAAGAACCTTCATTGAAGGTGGACAACTCCTATACGACTGAGAGCCGACACAGACATATCTCCCAAACAGCAATTTCGATATTATCTTTTAGGGTTGACCATCTCAACTTGTGAACTCTGAGAAGCTAATAGATATGTACATATTAAACTTAAAAAGGGACCTATCGTTCCCCTGAGATTCCCCACTAACCCCAAGACATGTTAACTCGGATTCATGCAAAAAAGCCAATGCTAATTTATGTAATTAATGTTCATAAATAAACTGACTTTACAACTGGGGTTTGTAATGTCAGTTTGTAAAGTTTTGTTTTGACTTTGCCAAACTTTGAGTTTCTCAGTAAAACATCTTTGGCAAAGACATTACACTCGCATGGGAGCGGAGATGGAACTGCTAACCATCGTGTTAGCGGGAAAACACTGTTTACATCTTAAACCGCCATGTTCCAGGACTTTAATGCATTTATTAGCTTCCTTTAGACAATGTCGTGGTCTAATTAGATTATGGCAGGCTGCCAAGGTCTCCTCAATGTAAGGCAAACATTGGCTTTTCATTATAAAGGCATAATTGACTCTAGTCTTTGGCTGTAATCACACAGTGTTTTGCATCACACTCAATCTTGGAAAAATGTTACTTTTGAGCGAGTGCCAGCTCTCTTACAGTCTGGAAATGCATGGCATGCTCGTAATCTATTATAAACCTCCGGCTCTCACTGAATTGTTTTGTAAATGGAGCCTTTTTACAGCTAAAGTAAAAAACGTTTTAAACACAATGCCACCGACTGTTCATCTTAAACTGTGCGGGAGTCATTTGCAGAGTTTTCACCTTGAGCTGTGAAGGATGTTGGAACCAGGAGAAATAATCAGTCTCTTTTATGCTGCGCTCAGCTCTCAGTCTCAGTTGTATTATTCTTCTGCTAAAGGACACGCGGTCCAACATGTTAATTTGACATTTTAGTCTCAGTTGGAGCACCCACAGTTGCTTTCTTTCAGCATCATTTAGCCCACAATCTCCTGCGACATCAACCTGATAAGTAGCACATCCTCTGATCCTGTGGGTATAGCTCGTAGCCTACGGGTCCTATATTTAGTAGGATTCCGCACTTGTGTATAGATCTAACCATATGTAGCCTAACCCAGATCTCATCCTGGGCGCTGTTGGAGCATACGCTACATATGCTAAGGGAAGCGTACAAATAATTACGCACTCGCACAGACACGCGAGGAGGAGAGGTAGCGTCGCGGATGGGGACTGAATGCTAATTTCATGTTTTGCTGTAATCCTCTGATATTGACACTCCTGGGACCTGCTCCACTAAATACAAAATAATCTATTGCTGTATGGATCCCCATTCCAAATGCATGGCCAACACGCTCGCATCCTTAATGTTTAATTTGGAATTTTCCTCACTCCCTCCCTCCCCCCAAGACAACTTCAAAGAGGCGCGCGCCGCTCTTGATATGTTGCATCAATATTGTAATGTGGCAGGAATATGAGAGCTGCTGCTTGGAGGAGATAGGAGAGGCATGCCGCTGCTGTCTGTCTCCGGCACAGATCTGTAAGAGATGACAGAAGCACCTCAGGAAGCAAGATTACCTTTATTAATCAACATATAATTGGCGAGACGGGGGATACGCACCGTTTTTAGCTTGATGTCTACCTTGAGAGAGTAGTAAGCCGGTTTGGTCAAGATTCTTCCCTCTTCCCCCAACCTTGCATTATAAATCTGATATTGTGTCAAGTTGCACGACGCACAGGTTATATTTTTTCATTTTACTATTTAACAAGAAGTTTATTAGTTTTATGTCTGCTTTGTCTGCGGAGAAAACCAGAATCGTCAACCTTTCAGTTTTAATGTCCATTGTGGGCTTCAAGTAACATTAGGATGGTTGCCATAGGAATAGATAATTCAAAGCGTGGTTCTAGCTTTTCCTCAAAATGCCATCCCGAACCGTACAACATAATGCGACTGAATCTTGTGAATGGATTGCATGGTATGCAAAACTGTCAAAATAAACTATTTTCCTCTATTTCAAAAAATGTATGGTTTTATTGTTAAAATCAGTTTCTGTTTTTCCCATCAGGCAGTTTGGTGTTTTTCTGCACTTTTGGTTGAAAATAACCACACAACTGTGTAATAGAAAAGGTTATTAATGCAGTATTATTAAATGTACACAGAATCACTAAAGTTTATATGAATGTGGGGCAGATTAGGCCCAAACTCTCAACTCTTGTAAAGTTAACCTCTTAACCCCCACCTGAACCGAGCACATTTTCTCCAGTTTGGCTTTACCCAAATCTAAAAGCGTCTTGAACAAAGCGCCAAAATAACGAGGATGAAAACGCTACAAAAATGTGACAAAAGAGTGACAAGAACGTGATGAAAACACAACAAAAAAGTAATGGAAAAAAAAAAGCCACAAAAAACCCAACAAAGAAAGTGACAAGAAAAGAGACCAAAACCGCGCCAACATTGTGACACAAACGTGAGGCATTACGCTGTTGCGCTCCAGCCGAGAAGCTTTTAGATTTGGGTAAAGTCGAACCGGAGACAATGCGCTCGGTTAAGGCGAGAACTGGACATTTTTTGACCCACGGCAACGTTTCACTCTCAGTCCAGACAGAATCCTTATGGCAGTTTTCCGTAAGGGTTCCACCCACTGCATTATGGTCTGGTGGGCGTGGATGGTAAATGACCACCTTCGAACAGCTCTGTCCCTGGTGTCTGACAGCTGGTGCTGGAGTCCGAGCGCACCGATGTCTCACACATATATGGCCTCCTTTACCCCTCTCTCAAACCACCGCAGCCTTTTATCCAACAGACAAAAGAGCGGTCCGTCTGCAGTGTTTTAGCAGACCCGGTCATCTAACGCATGATCTTTAAAAATCGTTATGGCCGCCTTTGTTCTGGGACCATGGGAGCCTTTTTGTTCAGCTGTTGCCCCCGGCCTCATGGACACACTTCGCCAGCGTCTCCTCTCTATATCGCAGTATACATTTGTGAATAATTCAGTGAGTTTTCATGTGTTTTTCTCTTGTATAGTCTCTGGGGGTGGGTGTCGGCAATCGCACAAACTGCTCTCCCAAGAGGGTTAACTTTAAGTCTTCTTCCCTCCTAATTAAAAGAAATGCCGCTCTGCCTTTATACTGCCTTCTTTGCTTATTTCCCAACACTAGCTCTGCGTTTAACCCTTGAAATTCATGCGTTCTTCCCTCTTGCATAGCACTGTCCAGCGCTTTTGTGCCGCGCATAATGAGGCGTAGTCCTTTGCTTTCTCTTACGAGATTTTTCTTCATCTTTGCTTAATTGTGCTGCGATTACGCCGCCCTCTGTGGTAAAAATGTTAATTGACCCCGAAGCTTTGCTCATATTAAAAGTGATAATTTTAACCCCAAGACGAATATAGGCCAAGGCTTGCTTTTTACTCCACCAGTAAAAAGCCTTTAGTAGAAGACCCAGCTATAACAAGGGAACTGCATTGTGTTAGCAGAGCTTCATTTATACGTCCGCTAGCGTTTGCTCCTGCTGCTGGATTTCTTATGGAAATATCAATTATTCTCTCAGCTAAGGAAGTAATTTTAGAGGTTCTGATCTCACTTTCTCTTGACAATTGAGATTTTATCAGGGGTTGCATGAAATATTCAAAAGTGATTTCAAAACTTACAGGCCTTAGGGTGAGAAAATCTAATTTTGAACCACTGTAAGCTACTGTTGGAGAAGGAAGCAGACGGACCATTGAAAAATAAATTAAATGCAAAGATAAATAATGCAGTCTGGTGTTGGTGGAATTGCCTGTTGCGGCCCTTAAGCCGGGCCAAAACCACGCTCTTTCTCTCCTTGGTTTGCCTCCATCCCTGACTCTTTAGACCTGTTTTTTCCTGTTTTTTGTTTGTTTTGTTTTTTTAAAAGAGTGGGCAAACCGGACCAGCGCACCTGAGGCAGAGGAAATACAGCTTCAGGAAAGGTTTAGTGTTTTACCTCCAGCAGCACATCTCACCGGACGAAACCCATAAAGGCAAAAACTGTGCTAACAAAACCCACACGCAGTTTACTGATGCACTGGCTGTCAACTTGGCGTTCAAATGAATATGTCCTCTCTCTACAAGGGGGGTATTATTAAAGATGGATGTTTAAGAGCTTTTAACCCATGCTGCAATGTTCCCTCATCAAAAACATACCTGGAGTTGTGTTTTGAGCCACTTGCGCACCTTTGAGTAATCTTTGGATCTCCACCAGTGGCTATTCAAGAATAAAGATGAAGGCGTACTTAATTGTGCCCGTAGGGAAATTCTTCCTTTGCCGCTGTGGCAAACCTTCCAGAGCAGTGGGCGACCGCAGTGCAGCGCCCGGGGACCCATCTCCAGAGGCCAGGCTAATGGTCAGAATGAAACCCCTGGCAGGAGGATTAAGCTATTGTGCAGGTTTTCGGTTGATCTGGTGGAAAGCGGAGGAAATCTGCAAAGTGTCGTTGTGAAGTGCTCTAGAAATAAACTTTGCTTGATTGATTCAGACACGAGAAGAGAAACAAACAAACTCCACACAGAAAGGCCTGCACTGTCCGGGAATCGAACCCAGGACCTTCTTGCTGTAACCGCTCAGCCTCCGGGGCACCAAGTCTATGGCAACAGTTCGCACAAAGCTTCTCCTGAGGTCCTACATATTCAGGAAATTATTTCCTCACCTCTCGATCTCTTGCTGAGCTTAATCCAGTCATCGCAAAGTAAAAACAATCGCCATAGCTTCACTACAGCCGCACGGGTCAAGGAGGTTATTATTTTTTTTCCGAAGAGGAACAAGAGGGTGGGAGGGGCTTATGGTAATTCACTCGATGAATCAGGAAGTGAAACTACTGGATATTTTGTTGTAACTGTTTTAGATCAATATTACAAAAATTTAACCAACAAAGTGTTATGGTAGTGATACAGATGATCAAATACGTTCAAAAAGCATAATCTGTTTAAAAAAAACAAATTGACCTCCGTAATGAGGCACATACTATACTTGAGTAACTCCATCCATCCATTTTCTTCCACTTGTCCGTTGCCGGGTCGTGGGGGCAGCTGTTGGAGCTGCTCAAATCACATTGCCCCAGCCCCTATGGCTCCTCCTGCAGGTGGTGGGTCCACAGAAAGCACTTGAGTAACTCTTGTATTATAAAACTAAACCTTTTGCTTAAAATGTGCAATGTTTTATAATCTGCTAACCCTGTAATTTAGACCTTTCCATGTGATTTTTGCTTGTGTAAACTCTGTCATACAGGAGTTTTCCGTTGTTGATACGTTTTTAAGCCGTCAGCTGTACTTGGTTGTAAAATGTGCACTGTGAAATTAATCTTGATTTGAAGAAAAATAAATGAATTAAAACCAAATTGCAATACATACCCATAAAAATTGCAGATGTTTTCCAAAAACGTACAGCCCTCAATTTGTTCATTAGATCAGGACACATGAGACGTGTGCTTGTCAACAGTAAGTCACTCGTGTTGTCTGTTCTTTTCAGGGTTCTTATTGGGCCATTGACACCAACCCAAAAGAAGACTCGCTGCCCACGCGACCCAAGAAGAGGCCGCGCTCCGGAGAACGAGTGAGTGTCCTATAGCTCCATCACCTCCACTTTACTCAACTTCTTATTCTTACTTTTGGAAACAGGATTGTCCAAACCTCATTGACTTCTCAGTTAGTGCAACGTTACATCACCCTTAAAATGAATGTTTTGAATGTACAATACTCAATCTAGCGTTGTTATTGAAGTATTCTGACGCTCAAGTCTGGTAGTCAGGTTGTTCTCTTATAGATGTTGTTGCCTTTTACTAACAAAATGGTAAAATTCGATCTAATGTTCTTTGTCTCCATGCAAATGTATGAAATCTACTAATCCTGTCATTTACACCTGTAATGTGAAATGCAAGTGTTTACTTATCTCGGGTTTTAAATGTAAAAAACACATTAGAGACCTATAACGGCTATATTATTAGTTAGAACATTTATAGTTTTCCTTATTGTTCAGCTCAATAATCTTGCTCCCGTCACTTAATTCAGCTTTCCATTGAAACTTCTTTGCCTCCTCCCTGTTCTTGACCCCATGTGGTCACACACACTCCGCGAACCAGTAGGACTTTGTATTGGACTTTATCTAACTGCTTGTCCACACTGCTTCGTTTCCCTTATCATGAAGTGAGCTCCTTTATTAATAAACTATGCCCCAGGCTGGCGTCACATTACACGTACAGGCTCGGTTTTTTCCTTTCTTTCTTTCTTTCTTTTTTTCTTTTTCTTTTTCAATTAATGCGTTGCCATGTGCGGCGCGGAGGCTACTCTGCGCTGCAGCTTTTTGTCTTTAATTATGGATGAGTTTAGTCCAGCAGTGCAGGTCTAGTGAGCGCCTCGGATTGACCTGGCCCAGGGGCATCTCACTATACAGCAGTCTCCTGTCTCCTCCTTTGGCTCGCCTCGCCTGACCAGAGGCTTAAACGCACGCAGAAAGAGCCAGTGCGGCTAGCAGCGCCGACATGCTAACACTATTGTCTCTACCACACACGTGTGCACATACATGCTGTGGATCTTAACTTGCTTTTCATGCACTTGCCCTGAAGCATCAAACCATCGTCCTGTATACACGTTACTGGGTGATATTGTAAATAAAAATGTAAAGGACAAAAACACTTTGGACTAAACCTACCTTTGTGTATTTGGGCTTAGAGTCTCAACTACACTTGGGACATGAGTCATTATCAGGCCAGAAAACACATGGTTGAATACACTGAATTAATGCAGTATGCGGATTGTGCCTTATTCTGGTATTATATCCAGATATGTGCCTAAAATTACCTGCACCCTTTTGTCTACATCCTCATATTCCAGATGTATTCTACAATATATTGCACGTTTTGTTGAATCACACACGGCCCTAATCACAACACAGAAGAATGCGTCGATGCCGGGCTGTTGTTGGAAGCGCCCTCTGCTCTAACCCTCCCCCCTCACTCTGTCTGCCTAGAGGCTTCCCATTAGGAGACAGTGAAATTGAGAGTTTGTGAAATCTCATTTATGTTTATCATGAATTAAAATGGTTTTGTCGGCAGCCAATCCTCTTACAGTAAGCAGTTTGGGGTAGAGGCGGTTATCTCGGGAGCAGTGTGCAGGAGTCACACGCGTGTTGTTGTGTCGACTGAGGGCTTGAAGGTGAAGCTGGGGATGGGGCTGTCTCCTTCCTTTTAAAACGCTCACTTCAGATGCGACCTACATTTACTGTAGGTGTGACATGACTATATTTATTTGACGTTCAAGTATCTATTTGAGGCCTTTTTCCTAAAATAAGTGATTGTATTGTATGAATCTTCTGATGAATATTCTGTCCTGATGGACCCAACAGGCCGGTTCACAGGAAAGCTCGTCTCATTGGTCAAATTTATGCCACCGAGGATTCTTATTAGTGGGAGGGACTTTAAAAATAAATAAATAAAAAATATCTAATATTAAATTCCATCAAATTGCCGGCACGGGTGCTCAATTATACGCAATCTATAAACATCACTTTTTTGGAATGCCACAGTGAATGACGACGATGAAACATTGAATGATGCTGGAAATGAAAGATTTCCAGCCGTTTCTCCAGTTCTACCCAAATCTAAAAGCCTCTTGACTGGAGAGTTTACAGCCTATAGGCCCGAGTAACACCCCGTTTGAAAACTAAGACCTGCAAAACTCATCTAATCTTCATACTTGTTTTTGTTATCACATTTTCATCAAGTTTTTGTCACATTTCTTTCTTTCTTTGCCGCGCTTTGGCTGCATTTCAGGTTTTTTGTGTGTGTCTAATGCAACTGTGATCAAGCCACAAAAATGTGACCAAAACATGCCAAACAAGGCTATAAAAACCTAATGAAAATGTGACAATCATAACGAGGAATAAGCTTAATTAGTTTTGTAGATATTAGCTTTCAAATGGGGCGTTGCAGTGGCCTATAGGCTGTAAAGCTGTATAACTCCAGTCGAGAAGCTTTTAGATTTGGGTAATGCCGAACTGGAGAAAATGCACTTGGTTAAGGCGAGCGGTGACAGGTTAAAGAAGCAATTGTAAATGGGGCAGTACTTGACCATAATATCGTTACTATGCACATTTTAATTGACGGAAACCCGAAACACATAGAGCAACGTCACCTAAATATGGGACAAACCCACACAGAAAAATCAACAAAGGCCTAGGATTTGAATCCAGGACTTTCATGCGCAATGGCAAGACTGTCCATGTGTACCACAATACTGCTGGGTGGAATAGGTCTCTGAGAAGAGTTTTGTTTTTGTGAGGATCACCAAGTGTTGTTTATTAGAAGGCTAACAATGTAACAATTAGTCTGGTTCACTATGTAATTTCGCCGGATTTTTGTGTAGTGTATCAAAACTATACATTTTTGAAAACTTTATAAAATTAGATATCAGAAAAACACCACGATGCTCTATTTTCATGGAGCATCATGGTGTTTTCAGAGCAAATAGAAAAATATCAGTTTCTATTTGCTCTGATATTTAAAATGAAAAAAAATAAAGGTGCGATAATAAATTGATCGAACATTTGTATGGGGAGTAAAAAACGTAGTTTTTGGCGGAAATTTACAAAAATTGGCAGAAATTTTCATTTGGTGGTTCCAATCAAAAAGGTCAGTGAAAACCTTGTCATGTCTTTCATCGAGTTACCATAGCGATGACCAGAACTCCCCATTTACTCTTATGGAAAAATTGTACTTTGCACAATTTTACCAAATTACATGGGCGAATGGAAACAGTGTTTTTTCTCATTCCTTTACCATAAGGTTTTCAGACGTAAATGGGGAAATGGCAATGCAAAGTGAAATAAATCTGCCTTAAAGGTTTGAGTCACATACAATTGAAACGCGCTGAAAATAGTGGTCCAAAACAACAGACTACATAGAAGTTCAAACTCAAAATTGCGTTTTCTTCAAACCCACACAGGTGTGCTGTATCTTTTATAATTGTTCTACACTAATTCCCTTCTCTCTCTGCCTCCTCCTCTTGTTGCTGCTGCCCCCACAGGCCTCGACGCCGTACAGCCTGGAGTCGGACTCTCTGGGGATGGAGTGTATGATCTCCGGAAGTGCCTCTCCAACGCTGGCAATCAACACTGTGACTAACAAGGTACTACAGCCCAAAGCCCGCAGCCTCCCCACCACCAACCAGCGCACAGCACATTCAAACACCTGGCTACTGCTGCCCTCTGACCCCTCCTCCAGCACTGCCCCCTCCCTTTCGAGAGAGGCCACTGCAGCGGGAGGAGGGGAGGCGCAGCACAGAATACTCACATACACGCCTAAAGCGGCTTCAACTCCAGTAATACAGTGTGATTACAGGCACAAAGAAGGAGACTTTTAAACACGGTTCTTTATCATTTCAGATAAAGATGTGTATTAGATAGTTAAGATATTTTAGTATTAAGAACCAAATAATGTCTGCAGCTCTTAACCGGTAATTTTTGGGGCCACACACTAGTTTTCCGGTTGATGCTCGGTAAACATATTAGTTGATTTGTTTCAGAAGTAGGATATATACGATTTTATTTTATTAAATTTGCATTATTTATTCAACTTTGTCTCTTACCCTAAATTTGAAAGAAACATATTTAAAATCAAAACTGATTTTACTAGAAACAAAGTGTGAACGTAAGATTGAAAGGATTTGTTTGCTTATTGCTGTTGTAATGTGGCAGAAACATTGTTGATTTCACTTTGTAACTTCAGCTTAGATTCAAGTTCAGGTTTATGTTTATAGCTCCACTCTGCCTTTAATTAATTTATTCATATTTTTTTTTGGCACCTTCTTCTCTCATACCACCTGTAATGTGTGATGCCCAAACTGGTACTTTTCTTTCTGACTAAAGTTACATTGTTCTATTTAGATTTTCATTGGGATAAGTTTGTTCACACATGTAGGATGTGTGACACTTGTAGAGCTGTGATATGTGCTACGCAATATAATGAATATAGGCTTTGAGGTGGAACAAGGAGACTTAAGATTGTGCTACACCAAAGCAAGTTTTCTTACTATCAAATTATGATTATTATTTGGATGAAACGCTTGATGGTAATGGTTTGTAACATAGAAGTGCTCTGGATAGAAATGCTCATTGCTTTTATTTGCTTGTTGCTATAATGCAGATCTTTCAGCGGTAACTGCCAAACATCTATCCACATACAGTGCAAATGAACAGTGTAGCCAGTCCCATAAAGCGAATGGCATAATTTGATAATATCTGTCATGTTTGAATACATTAAAGGAGGAGGTCTAGTGGGATTTGGGGCAGACCTCTATATAATCGGAAAACTTGACTGTATGAGATTTAGAATTTGGCGCAGGTGCCACTTTCACATTGTAATCGTTATATAGAATAAACGCTCAAAAGGTCTGTATCAGTCATTTAGTTGATGACATGGCAACCTGCAAAACCAGTCGATCATTAGTCATCAAGACATGAAGCTGAACCTACAGAATTCTGAAAAGATTGTGTTAAAGACAGACGTGTATGTGTAAATGCCACTACTTCTTGTATTTCTATGATTTGTCAACTTTATAGCAGAGTCTTGAATCAAACATTCCTGAAATGGTTTGAAGCTGTGGAGTCCTATTTAGGTTGTTAGTGTGATTTGGCTTTAATCATCTTTGTTAAATTTGCATTATATTCTGTAGCAGTACAAAATCTTAGAAAAACTTGTCTTTAGCCAACTTAATGATTTTATTACTGCACATAACGTCCATGAGAAATTCCAGTCTGGCTTTAGGGGAAACCACAGCACCGAGACGGCCCTTAAATGATTTTAGATTAAATTATGACTCACAGAAAGTTACAGTGTCGGTTCTACTAGATCTGAGCGCTTCCTTCGATACAGTCGACCATACTATTCTTTTCACTCGTTTAAAACACATCGGCCTCTCTGGTGCTGTCCACAAATGGTTTACATCCTACCTCACAGACAGGACATTCATGGTGAGTGTGGATACCTGCTCCTCTACGTTCCATAAAATTACATGTGGTGTGCCCCAGGGTTCGATATTAGGGCCGGTGCTTTTTAACCTGTATATGCTCCCTCTTGGTGATGTCATCAGGAGACATGGAGTCAACTTTCATAGTTACGCTGATGATGCACAGTTGTACATCTCCATGTCTCCTGATGACACCAGGCCAATGGATGCACTTTTTAACTGCATTTTAGATATCAAATCCTGGATGACAGAAAAGTTTCTCCAGCTTAACCAGGACAAAACTGAAGTTTTAGTCATCGGTCCTGAGGCCCAGAGAGAGAAACCTTTACCCAAACTACAGTCATTGTCTTTTAATCCTTCCTCACAGGTGAAGAACCTGGGTGTGATTTTTGACTCTGAGCTGACTTTGATTCCACACATTATGAATATCACAAAGATAGGTTTTTACCATCTAAAGAACATAGCCAGAGTCTGTCCCATTCTCTCTCGGGCCAACACGGAGACGCTAATGCATGCTTTTATCACCAGTCGTATTGACTTAATAACTTAATAATTGACTGTAGTGCCCTGAACTGCTTTTACCTTATGAACCTTCACGGCCCCTTTATTTGCGTATCGTTTTAAATGTTGTAATCTGTAAAGCACTTTTTGATACCTTTCGGTATGAAAAGTGCTTTATAAATAAAGTTTGATTGATTGATAGTTTTGACTCTTGACAATGTGACCTTGATCATTTGACTGGTAGTGTAATTTTCATACCCTATTGACAATGGTAAGTAAGTTTAAGTTGGTTGTTAACTATGAAACAAGTCAGAAACATCAGACAAATAATCTGTAAAATGTACGTTAAACAAGTCCAATATAGATTACTATACTGAATTTGTCATTTGAACTAATGTAGATAATAATTTATGCAGTGTATTGACCACATTTCCCCCTGAACAAGTTGTAAGCTCCTCTGCTGAAGAGCTGGTGCACACTTTGTATCTTTTTTTTCTAGCGTGTTCGAGCTTAGAAACACTTGTACTTCACAGAGCAAAGCTACAGGGACCCGCTAGCTGTTAGCCGTGAGTGTAGCGCTCACTCTGAAATTTAAATAGGCTTTTTAACCTTAAGCTCTCATCTCTGCGCCCAGTGGGGTTGGCTCTCTGGAGGACTTTTAAAAAGCCTGCAAGAGTCGCTTATTCGTGCGCCGCTGCAGAAAAAAGCAGGTGAGGAATGACTAGGAGTTTGTGCGCAGCGGGGAAGTTATGAGGTTATAGTCGACAGCCGTGTGCTCCTTCTGAATATACAGTATTCAGCTTCACAAGGGCACCTTTAAATCAAGTAAAATTGCACACAAAAAAAGTATAAACATGGGAATAAATTGTGAACTGAACCACGACTGCAGCATAATTTAAATCTAATTTAAATCTAAACTAGGACTAAACCAAACGCGCAGCACCTCCAGCGCAGGACAAGCGTTTTTCCTGTTACAGAGCGATGCGCGGTTCGTGTGTTTAAAGAAAGATGACTCTTTGATTACTGCGAACAGCCTCCCCCCCCCCCCCTCACGGCTCTGACTGCCAAATGAGGCCTAATGTACAGCGCTGACGCTCAGCCTGGAAAGATGCCAGCGAATACTTTCAAACCACAAGAATGGAGCGCAAAACTGTTAAACCTTTACAGTTGTGTATTATAATGAGAACCACCTGGAAATGTAAGGATATGGATATTGAATAAGGTTTTATAGTCTTTAAGAATAGCACTTAAAGGGACTATACATATGTTTAACCACAAATAAATGGGACTATACATATGTTTAACCACTATACATATGTTTACCCACAAATAAATGTATACAAATTTAAAATGTCTTCCTCATACATGCTCCAGCAATGCCCTGGTGAATAGAATGAGCCTGTAAAGTCACTTGAATAGTCTATGCTCGGGGCGAACAAGCAAACAGCGTAATGCGTAATAACGTCATGCGCATTCCCGCTCAGCTGTAGCGTTAGCAATATCTCCTCTATTGAGAATGAGGAGTCACGTGCCGAGTTGGGGTGATTTGGGAGGGGGGGGGCTCTGAGCCTGTCGGCCATGTTGGAAGCCGATCAGAGTCCATTTGCACGTTCACAACACCTCAAACAAACCAGACTATCTGAACAAACGGGCCCGGATTCGGATCAAGAGGGGGTTGTGAATGCGACCTAAGAGTTTATTCGAGTGTGACCAAATAGGCGAAAGTCGAGTCTGATCGGCGTAGGCAAAGAACCAGAGTAAACATCGGAAAATGTTGAGAGAATCTCTCAAAAGACCCGCAACTTATTTTTGCTTGAAAGGTAAGACATTGACTAAATACGTGGGGGAAAATTGTTGTTGATGCTTCAAAACAACGGTGTCCGACTAACCGTGCATGTTGTGCAAACTTCACTGAAACAAGCCATAAAATAATCATATTTGGAAGTTACCAAAATAGTTGATCAAATAGTTTTATACTAACAGAAGTTGTGTAGTATTAGTAGCAGACTAGTAGTGTCAGTAATAACAGTAATTGTGCTGTACCTACAAAACATTTGAGTAGTAACGGTGGTAATGGTGCTGTGTTTACAATGGCAAAAATAATGCTGCTTTTCTTGGCCGCAAAATAAGCACGACTGTTCACGGCTTTATAAGTAGTGAACCGAGTACAAAATGTGCCGTTTACAACTTTTTTAGAGTTTGTAAACGTTTGACATTTGCCCTAAAATGTAAACATTTAACATTTGCAAATGCTTCCTAGATTAGTTGGAAAAGAAGTATAAACAGTCCCACAGTGAAAGTTACGCCTAACTGGTGTATGACTTGAGGTGATTTGCCGACTATAGTGCAAAACCTACGACTTGACCCCATGACCAATTGACTTGGTCTTGTTTGGGACTTGAACTTTACGACTTGGGCTTGACTTCAGAACTGCACATTGTGACTGACTCCCACCTGTGGCCTTAGTATGCATATGAAATTAGTACAAACATCTTCCTCTGAAAGTCTTGAAAGCCTTGCATTTATATCTTCACATCAAGGAAAACACAAAGAGAATTGGTCATCTATTGTATCCCGTTTGTGGTGGTCGGAGGGGCCGATTGCGGAGATTCTACCCCAGGGCAGCTGTGGCTTCAATTGTAACTTGCCACCACTGAGTATGGAGTGAGTGAATAAAGTGCCTAGTTCTTAGTTGTAGGGGAAGGCAAAGTACCCAGAGGAAACTTATGCAGAGACGAAGAACATGCAAACCGCTCACATAAAGGCCCTCTGCTAACCTCCGCTCCACCATGCTGTGTCTTATTACACTATTTTTCAGACTTTACATAAAAATATATACTGTATATTTAGATGTACATTTAATGTGTTATTATATCGTGAGTACTGCAGAATTGTGACCTTTTTTTTGTCTTTTTTTTTTTTTTTGCTCTGCTACATTAATGACAGTGATTAAAAGACGTCTGAAAAGTTTCTGAACCCACTGGGTCCGACAAAGTGCACCGCAGAAGCGTAGCAGTGACCGGCTTCAGCAACCGTCTCTCACTGTAAACACTGCTAAGCCCCGCCCCTTTAGGTGCTCCCAGCCAAAGCCACAGGAATTCCCTCTGTTTTCGCCCGTCTGCTCTCGACTATTCCCGTCGCTCTCCCCATTCCCGCCTTCTCGCTCCGACCAATAGGAGACCGGCCAGACGACGACTCGACATTCCTGCTAGATATAGTTTTTTTTCCTGATGTCTTTACTTGCATCGACGTTCCCAGATACTTTTGCACTGTGCGTATGGCGTGAAAAAACATGTTTATGAGGGCGCATGAACATACATCCAAACAAATTGTTATGTTTTGTAAGATTGCGATTTCGATCTAGTTGTGTTGAAAGGGAACCTGTAGTGTTTCGAGATATTTGGCAAAGATACTAACCGGCAGTGCAAAAACAGATACACTATTGTAGCATTTTTTACTTTTGACACGGTGCCAGATGGAATAATGTGGTATTTTGTGTTTGTATGTTTGCATTTTATTCATCACTTGCGTGGAAATTTGCACTGTGCTGTAGTATCGCTTGTAGAGCTTGTGTTGTGGTGAAGCCCCGAACATTTGCACAGAGCACTTGCTTTGAAGAGTGGAATTATGGGTAATGTGGTTAAATAGTCTGGCTATGTTTTTCTCTTTTTTTTTTTTTCCTGCATCTCTTAAATGCTGTGTACAGGGATTGTGCTGAGCATTGGTTGTTGGTATTGTGGGAGACACCTGGGTCAATCTGGCTTTGATTCCCTAATCCACGTCTCATGGCTCAGATTAGGGCCCCATGTAAAAGACACCTCCGGCTTTTTGACTTAATTCGATCTAAGAATAGCTCTACTCACTAACGGCGTACACGATATTTACAGTGGAGCCAGTGCCTGTACGGTCATGCCTCCTGTCTGCGCGGTGAGTCAGAGTACAGCGTTCTTCTGTTGGGCTGCAGACTTGACATGTAGGTCAAATGACTGCATGCAGCAATACGTATAATGAAGGATCAATACATGTAATTGGAACTCTCTGGTGTGCAACATTCTTAAGATACTTTTATTGCTGCTTTCAGGTATAAGTTGAAGCTGATTTTTGATAAAATAGTAATGATCTACTCTATCATTGCAAATCATTTTACACCTTCAGTGTTCTGAACTCTTGGACAGCTTTATCAGTGCAACTAATCGGGGAATGCTGAAATGGCCTTCTATAGTTTTCTATTAGTCAGCAGCAGCATCTAATCCAACTCTTAGAAGTGATATCCAACAATTTATCATTGTGAAGTTTCCCAGATGTTCGGGAGATGCCGTTAATGCAAAAGTTGTCTTGATTTATTCTTTGTTAATTCTGCCATAGCCAACGGAAGTGGCGCGTTTTCTGTGGCACTTTTCTCAAAGCACTTTACATAGAGGGACCCCACTCACCCATCCACACACTCGTGCCAAAATGCACTGACAGGAGTCGTATCAGACCTTCAAATCAGCGGGCGAACACTACACAGACTGAGCTACTGCCAGCATGCTCAGGATGTTTTGTCCAACCCATAAGCACAGGAGCTCGGTAGTTTAAGATTCTGGCCTCAGAGTATCTGGTCCCTTTCCTGAACTGGACTGTTCTGCTCCTGTTTTGCATAATCAAATTTCCATCTGATCTGCGCAGTTTTGCAACATGTGCGTAAAGGTACTTTACAACATGACCTACTCATGCAGGTGCAGTCAGACATAGCCTTTTAGTTGTCTCTGTACATGTTTCTACACTGGCTGTATCCATTACAGTTGCACTCGGCACAACCTCCCGAGCACAGGTAGAGTGTAGCCGGGTGTTTGTGTCAGCGAGGCTCGTCGTGAGTGTGGAGTGGGCGTCTTTACACCAGGGAGAATCAACCACAAGAACGGAGAGGTTTTCAAAACGCTCACACTTTATGGCTGAGTGGAGTAAAAATAGATTGTGGCGAGAGACTTGGGGTTGAAAGGGCCGTTTTATGACTTCATTACACATAACATTTATATTTCTTTGGCGCGGTGTTTTTGATTAGCATGAGGCTGATTTTGGAGAAGTGCTTAAGCCGTGAGTCTTAGCTGCTCATTGAGTTCCCCTTCACGCTAACGAACAGTGGAGCCGGGCGCGTGCTGAGTGCAGGCAGCAGCTACGCACTTAATGAGATTCTCTTACTACACTTCTATTCTCATCAGCCCTTTAAACAGTGTTGCTAAGGACTCATTGTACTTTTTGAAAATCGCAGAAATAAATGGTGTTTTATTTAACAGCAAAACTATAGTGCAGGAAATGTTTTAGAGGCGTTCAGTTTGTGCATCTCGCAGCCAGACGGATTGCTAATCAAGGACCGGACAAACAAAGCAATTCAAGTGGAAAACTATACTGCGGTAATTTGCTCCAATACAAGCGCAGTTAGCGGAGTGGGCTGTGTCCGATTGGAAGGGCATCTGTTGCAAGTGACGATGTTTTCATCTAATGATCATGAAAGAGTATTTATTAATGCAAAATAAATGATGGTAAAGACGCATGGCTAATTGGCGCTATCCTAACAAGTTCATGAAATTAGCCACGTTATCACGGGGCGGGGGGTAATAGTAATGATACTAATCATACATGTTTCGTTCCGTCCCGGGTTGGACTGCACTTAATCATTGCAGTGATGCGGTCGGCCCAAATCTGCTGCCTCTGCGGGTCTATTGTGCTCAACACAGTGCTCTCTCTGTTGCTCAGCGTGATGAGCAGGAACTAGCATCATGTTCTCATCATGAAAACAGATGGGCCAGTTTGAAAGTTAGTGCTTTCTTTGTCCCTTATGCAAAATTCTTCTATCACTAGCTTAAGTGTGTGACTGGATCAAATTGTTACACGGGACATATTTTTGACGCTACGGTATCACTTGAATTTCTCCATTGTGAGATCAATGAAGGCGATCTTATTTTATCTTATCATAGTAAAGTAGCATTTTGTGAATTGTCATCTGAGGGATTTTGTCCATTCTTCCTTACAAAAGTCTTACAGTTGAGAGATTTCTGGGCTGTCTTGCATGCCCCGCTCTCTTGAAACATTTGTTTGGACATTATATTTGCTTGGACACTACATTGGTTATTGTTTCACCGTTTTCATGGTTGGTGCAGTCTGTTGATCTTAACCCCCGCCTTAACCGAGCACATTTTCTCCAGTTCAGCTTTACCAAATCTAAAAGCTTCTCGACTGGAGCTTTCAGCCTAAATGCCTCATGTGAAAGCTACAAAATGGATGTAAACTAATCTTTTCCTCGTTTTGTTGCCGTGCATTTTTGTCACATTTCAGTTTTTGTTGCGTCTTTGTCACCTTTTTGACACCATTTTTATTGCATTTTCATCACTTTTTTGTCGCTCTTTCATTGTCTTTTGGTGTGGTTTTTTTGCCACTTTTTCATCACTTCTTGGTCACATTTTAATCAAGTTTTTGACGCTTTTTTCAAGATTTTAGATTTGGGTAAAGCCAAACTGGAGAAAATGTGGTCTGTTCAGGTGGGGGTTAAGAGGTTAAACCAGGAGACTATGAAGCCCATGGTAAAACCTTCAGCCTGCGTCTTGAGGTCGTCCATCGTGAATCCTGAGGTGTGCTTAGAAATTCAATTGAATCCATTCTTCCCTCTGCCGGTGAAACCCACTGCGTGACTCTGAATTACGCTTTAGACAGACTGGCTTTAACGTCTGTAAGAGGCTTTAACTATTTTTGAGCTGTTTGGACATATCTTCAGGATCTCACAGCGCGTATCAACTTGCCGCCTTATCTGCACCAGATCTAATATTGCGCTAATCGTCTGACAGTGCACTTTCGAGGGGACCGGCGGGGGTTAAATCTAGCCGGACGGTAATTAAGAGTGTCGTCCTGAAGTGCTCGGGCTGGTTTCTGTGGTGCGTAAAGGTCAGTGCCTGTGCCTCTAAATCCCATTGTGACTGTCCTGAGCGGAGCAGCGCTGGTGTGAGCAGATGTGGCTGACACAGGAGGTGGACAGGACAGCGTAGGGGGTGGGTGACCTTTAGTGATGGGGTGGTCTCCAGGCATCTCTCCTGTCGAAGCAGAACTGTACCGTTTGACGCACGGGGGGTGGGAGATGAGCTCAAAACTGTGCTCGAGTTGCTAATGCTATGCTACTACAACTGAAGTGAGGAGAAAAGTATTCAGGCAGACGGTCTCGGGGTCCTTTGTGTTGCCTGTGCGAGTGTGGAGTGAATAAATAATGGCGGGGCCAACATATACTCATCCTTGGTCCGTGTTCATTATGTTGTGAGTGAGCGAACGGTCACAGTCAAGTGTGAATTCTCTGAAGAAGCAGATGGCTTTTGTTACCTCTTAGAAGCAATGCAAAAATACTACAGTGCACGAGAACTGTGGTCAAATCTAAATTGTGACCTTAACCTCTTAACCCCAACCTGAACCGGGCACATTTTCTAAATCTTCTTGAACAAAGCGACAAAAACGAGAAGAGAATGAGGTTGAAAATGCATCAACAGAGCGATTTAAAAGTGACAAAAACTAAAAAGTGACGACAATAGTGACAAAAAAGTGATAAGGGCAACAAAAAAGCGACAAATGTGACAACACTTTGACAAATGCAAAAAAATAGCAATTTTGTAGCTTTTAAATGAGGCGTTGCACTGGCCTAGAGGCTGTAAGCTCCAGCCGAGAAGTTTTTAGATTTGGGTAAAGCCGAACTAGAGAAAATGTGCTTTCCATTTCTCTTTTACGGCTAATCATGAGTCTTTCATTCCCGTCATCTCTATTCTCCATGCATGCTGCGAGCTCCTCTTCAGAGGCAATATCAGCATCTGTTTTGAGCAGGTCAATGTCGATCTTTTTTTTACTTCCCCTTCTTTTTGTGCTCATGTGAACACTCCCTTCGAAATACGGTTGAACACCTTGTGCTTTTTTTGGTTTTGTTTCATTTATCACTGGGGCGAAGTTTAACCATCTCTTATTTAGACCTTGGCTTGTAAATAATAAAGAAGAAACATAATGGTATAAAACAATTTGAATGAAAGTATATTGTTACTTTCCCCCTGCGTTGCGGTGGACACGGGGGAGAACCCACCGCACACATCCACGCTCCAGAACACGGTCCTCTGCTATTACGACAGGCCAAAACATGCAGCCACACACCAGCCATTACATTTCCATAGTGAAACGCATAAACTACAGACATCAACAGAGCTGCTCGTAGACATTATCTCTGAAAAGCGCTGACAGGAGGAAGAGACTGTGCGAACAGTAATAAGTAGGCAAACATGCACAATCCAAATATCACACTACAAATGTCATCGCTGTGTGACTCTCATCTAGGACTGCACACTTTTGTTATTGTATGCCAGAAAGTGGGGGAATGCGTTGTAGAAAGGAATCGTTCTTTAAAACAGCCATTAAAACCTCTTACCACCCGCTTAACCGAGTGTTTTTGTCCAGTTTGGCATTACCCAAATCTAAAAGCTTCCGGACTGGAGCTTACAGGCTCTAAAACTGGTCTAAACTGGTCTTTTTCCTTGCATTGTTGCCGCGTTGTCGTCACGTTTTTCACTTTCTTTTTCATCTCATTTTTTTCACTTTTTTGCTGCGCCTTTATCACTTTTTTTGGGTCACATTCTTGTTACACTTTTGGACATTTTTGGTCTTGTACATGGACCCAGTGATCATATTTTTTGTAATTCAGACATTTTCTTTTTAGATGTTAGACTTGTGAAAGTGTAATGCAGTTAATAGGAAAAATTGGCTGCTGCCCCCACTGGGTCCGGTGACCTCATATTCTAGAACCTGAAACGTTTAGATTTGGGTATTGCCAAACTGTGCTCGGTAAAGTGCGTAAAGCTAAAAAAAAATACATGGACATTGCAACAGAATGATGAATTTAGCTGAAGTAGCGTTCATTCTGTGGTAAAATGGTGAGACGTATTCCTACGCTAGCCCGTTATCGTTTGTTATAGAAGCAAGCATTTTGTAACTGTTGGTTGACTTATCAGGTGCTTGTATGTGCTGCAGGTGGCGCTGTACAACACGGACCAGGAGGGCAGCGACAGTCCCAGGAGCAGCCTTAACAACAGCCTCTCGGACCAAAGCCTGGCCTCTGTCAACCTCAACAGCGTGGGCAGCGTGCACAGCTACACACCTGTAAGACCTACAGATACGCATATCAAATAACATTACGTTTCATTGCTGTTTCTAACGTAGTTCTGTCCTTCTGCAGTAGTTGAGTATCTGACTTTGCGGTCACTTTTGCATCTCCTCTAGCACAAAGAGAAGAGTGCGATGAGCGTAATTATAAGACTCTAAAGACTGCGCTCTGATTAAAAAGACAGTGACACCTGCAAAATGAACAAGCGCCAATTAGACAGCGTCCGCACATGTAATTTCCTCTGTGCCCTTTATCAAACACGCGCTCCAGGAACCATACTGTAAAAGACACAGCATCTTTTGCAGCTGACTTCATCGTTCTTCAAATGTCCCTTTTTGTTTTCAGGCTCTGATTCTCGCTGTTAAGTGGACACCTTATCCAGATGGGGCTAGATGTAGTTCTTAAAGCTGGGGTACCTGACTTTTTGTGGTTGAAAAGTACATTTGTTTTTACCACCTCAGAGTGAGTTGTAAACACAGCAAAAAACAGATCTTGTTAAATTGTCTTCACCTAATTATTTATTGAGCGATAGAAGATAGAAATACCACCCTAAATGAGTGGTATTTTGTAAGGGGTGGTCACCTCTTTTCCTCTTTTCCACTGCTCAAAGCTGTACATGGGCGTTAACTGTGCATATAAACAATTTGCTTGAACAATTCGGACAAGCAGGAGAGATTGTGTGTGCTAGAAACGAGTTTGGGCCAAATAAAAAAAAATCCCCCAGCTTTAAATAATTGTGCCACTCATTTTTAAACCTGATATTTTTCCAAAGTCTTGTTTTTACTCAATAACGTTGCTGTTTTTGCTTCAAACTTTGTACTGCAAATACTTACGAACTGGTTAATTTAATTTAAAAAAACATTTAGTTGTCTCTTTTTTAATCAATCTTACCTTAGAGCTTAGAACTGCTGAACAAATACAATAATCACCTGCATTTCAGAATGATCATAGACGTCTAAACTACGGCCTCCATACAACAGTAGTAAGGTGAGATGTTTTATTTGCAAAGAAAGCCATAGTGCCTGAATAACTGCAGCCATTGCAAATATCAAATTTTGACCATTTAAAAAAAGACATGATGCAAAATCAGCTTTTTTAGCTTAAAGTGAACGTATCATACATACAGGGCTTAGAAAAGAAATGGGTGCCTCAGCGTTGATGTTTTATACGCCTTAGTAAGAATAAGATGGTAACAAAGAAATACAAGCAGGGCTGGTGAAGGCTTTGCCTGGGGCTCCCCCCACAGGCAGCAGTGGAAATAACTTGGTAAAAAGAAAAAAAGCTTAGAACCAATATACAGTAATGTTGGGCTTTAAAATTGTAGAGGAGCGTTTTGTGTTTTTCCTATGATGTAATGTTACCCAGGAAGTACAAATTAAAGGGCTGCAACAACTAAATAAAAAAAAACGGAGGATTACTCAAAACTGCATGAATTACTACTCCAGGTATGTTTTTGACGAGGGAGCAATGTGTGTTATAACCTTGTTCCCCATTTAAAGCAACAACAAAAAAATCAACTTTGCACGAAATAACCCCTTTAAAACCATGTTGTTACAGCCCTGGACTAGCAGGCCTATTTCAATTCTTTCATGGATTTTGAGTAATCGTCTTCACTTTGGTTGTTTCTTCCGATCTGTACTTCCTGGTTCACATTGCGTCACAGGAACAAAATGTCCACATTTTTAAAGCCCATAATCCAACCTTGGAAATTCTGTGCTTAAACTGTGTTCACGGCAGCGCCACCGAGTTGTTAACCGCATCGTTTGATCAAAGTGCAAAGACAAGTTTGTCATTCCCACTGCTTCCTGCGGGGGGAGTTCCTGCTAAGCTCCTCACTTAGACATTATTTCAAACAATAAAGTGTAAAATATCAGTGCTCGGATACCAGTTGAATT
Source organism: Proterorhinus semilunaris (assembly GCA_021464625.1). Taxonomy (NCBI): domain Eukaryota; kingdom Metazoa; phylum Chordata; class Actinopteri; order Gobiiformes; family Gobiidae; genus Proterorhinus; species Proterorhinus semilunaris. Next base: position 27,905,489 of record CM038344.1, on the reverse strand, counting down.
TGCTGCTGCATTACAACCACTCACATCTTTATTTTTCAGGCTGTATCTTGAATGAAACACTAGCTGTACTCTCGAATAACCCACTCCTTTATCCCACATTTCCTAGTATCTCAAATCCCCCTGCGGTGTAGAAGCGAGCCCGGCGCAGACAGCTGTAGACGGCTGTTGAGAAGGTTGAGGGCGGACCGACATCACGGGACGGGGTTAAGGGATACAGAGAGAGATGCGCGCACTTCTGGAAGTGAGACAAAGAGAAGAGCTGCCTCTGATGTCCTCCCACTAGATCTGCCCCTTGCGTTTGGTGTGGTCCTCCCCGCTTCAGGCGCTGGGCATCGATCGCTCCGCTCTCCTCTTCTCTCTATTGCGCGGCCAAAAGCGTACAATAAACACCCTCTCGCTGGAGTCTGGGAACTGAGTACTTCTCGCCCGACATCACTGGAAAAGGAAGACGTTGCGAGCAGAAAAGAGGAGAGAAAAATTGGACGTGAGCAAAGTTGTAATGCCGGGTCAAGTCTTACTTTGTGAACGGTTTCGCTGGAGGGGACAGCAGTAGGAGCTTGTATCACTCAACCCAGGGCTGGTTCGCAACTTGGGCCACCCACTCGCACGCGGGATAAAAAGGCTGCTGATTTGTAAAGAGCTATTGTTATTGATTTTGTTTTAAATACATTTTGCGCGGCCACCGGAGTATTGGCTTTGTGTCCGTTTGAGTTGCTCTCTTACCGCTGCCAATGTCGAAGTGGTGAGCGCCGACCTGGAGCGTAGCCACTCGTGCTTTGATGTGGAGAGTAATTTGCTTAACAGACAAACTTGATCTCAAACTTCTTAATGTGGCGCCATGCCATCTTCAATCAGTCACCAATCTGGAAAAGCTCTCAATAATGCAAATGTTACAGTTGAGTGTGAAGCCCATGGCACTGCACGCCCAGGATACATTTTCTTTGTGGACAATAAGGTTGAACCGGTCTGACTCAATAAGACCGCGTTATTCAGTGTTACATATACTTAGTGCATTTTAAACAAACTGAATTCTGCAATGTTGAACCATATGGCATCTAATATACACATGAAAAAACAAGAATTTTTACTTTAGTTTAATACTGTAATTAACGGGGATAATAAAACATTACACCAAATTAGATTCATTATTATGGGAAAGGTTTATCATTAGCTATTTAAAATAATGTGTCGTGCAGGCCTGAATCCAATGCCCTTTAATTTTAGTTGTAGAAAAGTCAGCAATTGCTTTATTTTTTTTGAGTAGTAGAATGGTCAGACAAGATTTCACCGTTGGAGTTTTATTTAATTTTAGCCAAACTAACTTATCAAGCAATATTTACCATGTAAGGTTGTTTGCTTTTTCTCATTATCAAAATGTATTTTTATTAAGCTATTTTGATTTAAAGCCACACCTCTTAACATTTCACCTAATAAATGGAATAAAAATACAAGCATTTATTTTGTTACAGATATTTTTATCGTTGGAAAATAGCTAAAAAGTGACCAAACAAACGTGTCTTTGCCGCGACCAGCTCACCTCTCCTAAGTCCTGACTGTAACTTTACTGGGAGCAGGGACGTCTCCAGCTCATTTCCATTGAGATGTCAACTAAAGGCCGCCAAATATGAGGGTCGAATAGGTTCGGGGCTCATCCAAGTCCATTCTTTGATTACCCATAACAAAAATAGCCTTTTCTGTTTCGACCTGTTTTGTTTTGCTGGCAACCGTAAAATCCAAAATGTTACACAGCGTCGCTTTAATTTAATTGCTAATCTCATTGTCTGTCCAACCGGTGTATGGAGCAGCTATGTCTATTGATCTTAGACAACTATTATTTTCCTCTCTACTCTGCTGTAGACTTGAATCCTCGTGATTGACCCTACTCCTCCTCCTCACAGGTGAGCAGTCACCCGGAGCCTGTGTCCCAGCCGCTGAGCCTGCAGCAGCCGCCTCAGTCCCAGTACAACATGCCCGAGCGGGACAAGCAGCTCCTTTTCTCAGACTTCGAAGATCTCAGTGCCTCCTTCCGCAGCCTTTACAAGTCTGTCTTCGAGCAGTCCTTCAGCCAACAAGGTGAGTGGGACACACCAGCGGGTCATGACACACAGGTTTTTCTATTTCAAAAGAATAAATAATCACACATTTTCAATTTTCCATGCAGCTTTGAAATGAATTAGAGTAACCTTTTGCCTAAAACCAGCGGTAAAGCCCTGTTTTTAAATTGCGAGCCAGCCTGAAAGTTTACATCTTGAATATTTTATTAAGACATCACTGAATTACGACCTCGTATCCTCCCGACTTGATCGTTTTTGCATAACATGAAAGCTATCTGCATCTTGTCATGTTCAAAACGTCTCGCGCTCTTTCCTGAAAGGGAGGGGGGGTCTCTTCTTCAGTCTACTCAAATCAGGTTAGCTGTATATTTTCTTGATATAAAACTATGTAACGGAGGTATGCGCTTGTCTCGCTCCCTGCTGAACCCTGTGCATTTTTTTTGTGCTTGTAATGTGATTGACTTCCAAACAAAGAGCGCTTGACAAGTCCGCTAAGCATCTTTCCAGCATCTAACCTACTTTTCACCAAAATCAAACGCGTTTTCTTTCTTACCTTTCATTTTCAAAAGACTTCACCCTCCTTTAATCTCGCATCTTTTGTTATTACCTTTTTCCCCCTCGCACATAAAAGCGAAATCTCTTAGTCAGACAAGCCCAAGCAATTAAAAGCGTAAATAATCAAGCCACACTTCGCCGCCGCAGACACCGAGCTAATTCTCCCGCCTTTGATAATAGGTAATGAGCTGGCATTATTTTTCCTATGCCACGTTAATTGCTTTTCTGTATTTCCCTGGTTGGACAATGGGCTTTTGGTGCTAGATAAGAGATGCACCCCTTGTCACCCCTGCTATGAGTGTTATGGGCAGATTGCGAGGGCTAAAAGCACTCCAGTATAAAATGGGTTTAGCCAACGCAGTGAAGGACGGCCTCTCGTCAGACCACTCCTGGCCTATTCGGATTATTTTAGTTGGACAGGGGGACGCTAGAGTTGAGGGTTGGAGAGGTGTGAAAGTGAAAGAGACAATGAAGGAGGAGAGGCAACGGCAGCGGCTTTAGGTGGAGCCCAGGAAGATGCTGCTGAGTCACTCCCTGTTGCAACAAAATGGCAGCGAGCTTGTCTCGGGCTGTGGACCAGAGAGGAGGAGGCCAGGATGCCTATAGTGACAGATGATGATGAGAAATTTGTCAATGCAATATCCACGTCACTGGTCTGCATGTGATAAACATTGGCACAAAACAAGAGCCGTCAATGGGAATGAATCTGTGTGATGGCGCTATGAATAAGAATAAAACAGTATTGCATGTTTATCATAAGTAACAAACAGTATTTAGGTCCATGTCACAAATTAAAGTAGTAATTTCTTGCCGTCTCCATAATGGCCAACGAGGCATATCCCCTTTCTTAGTACAGTCAGGTAAATTTCAGACTACCAACAAAATGAACAATACTTAAATAATCCAGAATGAACATTTATAAATTACGCCTTTCATTATTCTAACGGACAATGTTTAGAAATGCTTTTTACCCAATGGAAATAAGATTCAGTAGAAAAGGTTATACATTGTCGTTTTGTGGCGTTTCGGTGGTGGCTGATCTGAGCTCTATTCACTCTGCTCGCTCTGTAACCGGTCTGTGTGCTCCTCCAGGTCTCCTGGGGCTCCCATCCGACTCGTCCCAACAGACGCACACGTCCTGTTCCTATCAGCACTCCCCGAGTGGCGCCATCAGCTCCCAGAACAGTCTCTCCAACAACCAGTCCAACAACCACCAGCACCCCAGCAGCGGCCAGGTGCCCCTGTCCCACCCTTCCCAAGCTCACGCAGGGCAGGCCCACACGGGACACGTCTCGCCCCATACGCAGCACCTCCCTCAGCACGCCGGCCCACACAACCAACACAACCACCATAACCAACACGCCCCGCCGCACAGCCAGCACCAGGCGCATTCACAGCATCAGCCGCACCAACAGCACCCGCAGCACACGGGGCACCCCCAACACACGGGACACTCCCAGCACACGGGGCACACAGGCCACCCGCAGCAACACCCATCCCACGGACAGCACCCACCGCACCCCTCGCAGCACACCCAACACGGACAGCACCCACAGTCACATGGAGCGCAGCACCAGAGCCTGTCCCACCAGCCCCATCCGGCCCAGCAACAGATGGCCTGCAACACAGGTAAGAGCCTCCGTGCAGCTGCTCACATACAACAAAAGTGCGACGCTGTCCCAATCTAATGAATTAAACTGAATGCAAACATGTCTTATTACATTTAGTTCATCCAAACAGCTAATACACGTGTATGTACTATATAGATACACGTTATTACAGATTGTTACACAGCCTACTACAGTGCACTGCTTCTAGAGGTCTGTCTAGGGCAGTTGTGGCCACAGAAGTAGTTTACCAGTGCCAACTTTGACTGACAGGTGAATGAACAATCCACCAAATTCAACAGCAAATTCAGCTGTCTAGAAAAAAAATTTCCAATGTAACCACTACTTGTAGTATGGGACATTTTAAATAATCCCCATGAGGCAGCTCTTCCTTAATCATAGATGCCATATACTTACCTTTTTCTATTTTTTCCCCCCACAAAGCATTATGATCCACAGTGTAGACATACCTACCTAGTCTTTTTATTGGAATCCATCTATGTAAATCTCCTGCAAACCGAAAACGAACATTTATTTTTGTTCGATAGGGTCAATTTATAGAATTAATTAACATGTGCGGCTCAGCTCTGGATCATCTGCTGACTTCTGATCTTCAGTGAGAACAAAGCACCGGCGTTAGATGCGGTTTGTGATGCACGTGGCTCCTCCTGGTGGCCACAGGCGGGTACTGAAATATTTAAAGGCCTGATAAAGTGTTTTATTGGGTGTTATACTGCCATTTATTTATGTCATAAATAGTAAAGGCTTCACAGCTATGAATATATTAATACAATGTAATGGCTTTATCTGGCCCAAGGTCATGCTTTACGACTCTGGAGGGTTGTGAAACCGTAAGAGCACTCGTTTCAGACTTGCTTGTGTTTTATTCAATGTGAAATCAACAGAATAATGAATGACCATCTTTGATTTACTTCAAAACTCAGTGGAATCACTGTGATATTACAAGATATGTGTTTTTTGATTGATACAGATTTCAAATTGTTGTTATAAAATAAAAATTAAGTTATGCGCCTTGTATGAAATAGTTGACCAAATGCCAACATTTAATAAAAGCAGAGGCTTTGATTAAAATATATATATTTCTCCCATAAATTAATGTAATGTGAATAGCTACACAATATTAGTTTACTAAAAATGTCCTGATTTGTGTTTGTAGGTATTCTGTCAGACTGGTACCCCAACCTGGATGCACTGAAAGAAAGCTGTCGTATTGCCAGCAGCTACAACTGGGCTGACGTCGACCTTTCACCCTTCCAAGGTGAGATACTGACACCTCGCTACAAAGTGATAAACATGATATTGCAGCTAGAGGACGGTAATAGTCGAGTGGCCTTTCTTTACTGCAGATTCTGAAGTGTTGACACAAGACTTGATTATGAGTATAATTAACGCGAGCTCTTAATTTAAAGTACTGGTTTCAAGTTTAATCACAAAAACTGTGAGCTCAGCAGGTCAGTTCATCAGATTACTGTGAAGGATTGCAAAGTAGACCGTTTTTAAATACCACTCTAAAGGTTGGGACATAGTGGGAAGATATTGCAGAAAAGTTGGGCTTAAATTAAGTTCTCATTTATTAGTTTAGTTTGGAAACTGGGTCATGCTCACAGCTACTACCACAATAGCCTGGTAATATTATGAACAGTAATCTGACCTGATGCATTATTGAATGTTGCCCAGGTCTGAGGGAGAGTATGAGACAAGCGGAGTTAAATAACTGGTCCCTGGAGCCCACACAAATCGCCGATCTCTGCACATCTATCAACCAGTTCTTCGCCCGCACTGGGGTCATCCAGCCACAAGGGTCTGTGCAGTCTCCGGCCTGCCATGGCTCCATGCACCCCAACAAACCCACCCAACACCTCAATACAGGTTTGTGTCACATGAGGTTGAGTGTTTAATTTTGCTCATATTGAAATTATATTCTTTATCTACACCGCTGAGCTCAGATTCGGTGTGGTACAGTCCCGCCCACAGCGAAAGGTTAGGTTTCACTCTTCCTCTGTAGTGGGGCCATCTTTGATTACCTCTTGATACACATGACACTGGCCTCCAGCACGTGGTGGAACAACCGGAGGTTTATCCCACATTACCTTTTCATTCTGTGGCAGGCCAGGTTTCATTTGGGGAGATCCATAAAACCCTGGCTCCTCCTCAAAGTCCTTGTTTGTGGACTTTTTTATTAACAGTCAAAACTGCTGCTGGTCTGGCCCGTCATTTAGGACATGCTTGTCTTGGCCTAATGTAGGTTATGTATTTTGCTCATAGACTGTAGAATAGCGATAGACTAAGTGAGGGTGCCCTTAGCGTTCAGCATGGACTAACGGAAGCTCTTTCATGCTAATGAAAATATGAATAGTGAAAGGAAAAAATCAGAAGAAGCGTGTGTTATGAACGCCTTAGTTTATTTAGTTTAGTTTAGTTTTGGGCAGCAAAAAACACAAAAATAACAGACAAAAAATAATTCCCCCAGAAAAGCCGTTGGTTGAAGTTCACAGAATTTATGTAAAACCTACCCCTGACCTTTCAACCATGAAGCTGCAGTTTGTGACATTCATTTTCACTTTTCAAAAATAGTTTACAGTAAACTCTTGATATGCATGTCTAGCATCTATTGGTACTTCTTTATGATTGTACAAATAATATATTTGAACAGGTGAAAGGAATACAAAAACATGAATTTTCTCGGTGAGATAGGTCCATAATACCACCTATTTTATCGTTTATGAGCATACAAATGAAAATGCCTGGATATCCAGACTCACCGCTGTACCAGCGATATCCCTGTGTATAAAAATACAGAGGGAGATCATTCTGGATTTGTCAGGCTAATGAACACATGGATTTAAAAATTACAAGCCTGTGTTAAAAAAAACGTGGTACAAAAAGAATAGAAAGTTCATTACATCAAGGAACTTCAAGAGGCTGCCCCCATTTCCTATTGGCTCCAGCAGCTAATAGCGATGCTGCATCCATATTTTTCACATCTTGGCATCTACTAACAAGGCTTTTAGGATTAAGTGCTCTATGTTAAGGAGATGGAGCAGGTCATCCAATAACCAAAAGGTTAATAACATAAGGTTGGTGGTTCATTCCATTCATACCGCCATGGCATCCTTAAGCAAGACCACCCACATGGCACGGTATCTGAGTCCCTGTTGTCCTGGTGTTTGGGGAGGACTCTGTGTGTCATGAGTTTTAACTTCTGTGTGATTTGTTTTTAGGTAATCTGTACATGGACTCCAGACAGAGTATGACCATGATGGGCCCCCCTGGATACCCCCACATGCCCCCCATGAGCAGCGCCGGGCCCACAATGACTGGTAACTCTTTTGGTATCTACACTGATTGTAACTTCCGTCTGTGAGCGAGTGAGTACAGAGAATTTCCGATGTAATTTTCTAATGTTTTTTTTCCAGGACACCATGCACAGATGAACCAGCAGCACATGATCCCAGGCAGAAACTTCCAGATCCACCGCATGCCGGCCGATGACATCCAGGACGACTTTGACTGGGACTCCATTGTCTAACACAGGGCCTGATTTTGGCCGAACAAAAGTAAAAGGAGCGAGGTGAGGAACCAGGCGCGGCGCTCAACGGTCGACTCGAGGAAGTGCGATGCAAGAAGCGGACCGGACTTAAGCTTTGGAGAAACTGAGACTTGTGACTTTTTACAAACCCCATACCTAGGAGATGTTACTTTTGAAGACAATCATACTAGACTGACACGTTGTATTGATCGCTTGTACTTGTCCCGGGGGCAAGTAGACCACATTGAACCACGCGCTCCTCAGCCAGCCCTGTCCCGTCACTAGCCAGCAGCCTTCCAGATCTCTCGCCCCGGCCTCTCCGCCCTCTCTCTCACCGCTCCGTAACTGTTCTGTGATTTGAGCGACAACATGTTCAGCTTGTAACTTCTTCTCGTGTTGACATTGGCCTCAGCTGCCTCTGTTTTTGAAAAGATGATGTTTGTTTGTTATTTTTGGTTCTTTATTTTTCGGAAAGACTCTCTGTGAGTAAATGTGATGGTGCTTGTTGGTCACTTTTGGGGGGAAAGTGGATCTGGCGCGTTCCAAAGGTTTACAATTTAGTCTCGATGTTTAAGAAGTGGAACAGCACATTTAGCCACAACTTCGTCACAACTTTGAATGGTGAGTGTGAGAATTCTGCGTCTGATTTGTTCAGTTATTTGTATTTTATCATAATGTTTTTTTCTAGTCACATACATGTCTGAAATCTGTAAATCCAGTTAGGTTACAGCAGTTTGATCTGCTTTGCCTACATACTTCCCCGGTAAGGCAGTACTTCCCCGGTAAGGCAGTAGTTTGGAAGCATAAGCAGGTTGTAGCCACTTTATTAGGTACTCTTTGCTCTGGCTCGTCTGATCACAGTCTTTCTACCATCCAGACATTACCCTCATTCACCAAGCCTCCATTCCATGGATATTTTCTCTATTCATGATCTTTCTCTGCAAACCATGGAAGTCGTTTTGATTGGAAGTTACAATTTAGTGTTTTATGGCTTCAGTTTGAACATTTAAGATACTGGTTTAGAAAATGTTTAAGAGGTTTGTGTCTAATAGGCAAGGCAAGTTTATTTGTAGAGCACAATTCATACACAAGGCAATTCAAAGTGCTTTCACAGTTGCATAAAGTTACAAGAAAACAGATCAAATCAATCATTAAAACATCAACATAAAAATTAATCAATTACAGTAATAAAGTGGCTGTAGATAAAGCTTGTGCTCTCGGCATAGTGGGGGAAAATATCACGCATCCGTTGGTTTCTGTTCAAAAACAAGTTGGTCAATGATGTCCATTTATTAGAAATAAAGCTCTTATATTATATTGGATATTTCAAGTGACTAAAAAGAAACAATTATGAGTAAAAATCATACTTAAGTGAATTTGGTTAAACCAGCAGCACAACTGATAACTGAGAAAGTGTCCGTTAATAGGTTTGGAGCACAGAGGTTTGTGTTTCATCAGACAATTTGGAGACATACCCAGTTTTGTCTTGGGTAATTTTGCTCCCTATCACATAGAGACAAGTGACTCATTCTACAGAAGTGTGTGCGCTGGGTGAACATGTGGCGTGTTTGTGTGTTGTTTAGTAATCTTAGGACTATGATTGATTGCTGCAATCATCTCTATGCTATCGACGAGCACAAAGGCAGATGCACACCGTGATTAGATGGAGATTTGTGTGTGAGGGGTTTGGAGAGGGCAGGGCTGGAGCCCATGTGACCTCTCATCAAGCCCCCATTGAATTATGAGACACTATGTTGAAAAGCCCTTTGCACATATAACCTTTGTTTTGGTCTGAATGGATGAAGCACCTCAGTTGAGTATTATCCACATACAGTGTACAGTACAGAAAATCACAGCTACAGTAGCTCCTCCTAGTGGCAATTTTGAGGCACTGTCCGCTGCTGACTGTACTGTAGATCTGCAAACAATTTGGTCCATAACAGTTTAGTTGGACATGAACACAATTCCTATGTAATGACAATCATATTCTTACATTTTTATCTAACGGTTTTATTATCGTTTTGAGAAAAGGCACTTTTAAGTCAACTGTTTAATGGAGATTGCCATATTTTACAGAACTGCCATGTTTTGTTGTTTTAAATCTTAATTTCTCAGTTTCATTTTAATTTGAGACGATTGGTAACGCTGCCATTTGTGTCCAAACATTTTGTTTCAACGTGCTTCATGTGCTGCTGTTTATTTTTGCATGGAAAATGTGCAGGTGAAGATCACAAGTCCTGTAGATCTCCACATGTGGCTTTGTTCAAACTGCCAGGGAATGAACTGTGGTGCTCAAAGTGTTCGTGTAACGCACCTACTGTCAATGACTTTGGAAGAAAGCGAGCCAAATGACTGCAATACTGGTCAAAATCCAGAAGAAGCAGTGACTATGTATAAGAGCTGGGAAATGCAGTACATTGCCAATTTAGCAAGTTAGTAAACATTTCTTGGTAATATTTCGCTGGCTTGTGGTCTAAAATAAGAAACACAACTTTGTCAATAACAATTTTTGAATAATTTCTAACCACAAAAAAAAGGAACGTTTTAGCAATTTTGACAAAACATGTGGAGAAAAGCGTAGTGTTAAAAAGGGAAAACGGATGTCTATGTGTGTGTCTGTGTGTATGTCTGCTTGTGTGACTTCAATTTAAAAGATTTCAATGAGAGCCAGAGAGATTACAGATAACGGGGTAAAGTAAAAAAAAAAAGTATCAAGAAAAAATTAAAAGATTTTTAAAAAGGTTTGTTACAATATGGGAGAGAACTGCCAACAAGTACTGCTGATCGGGGCCTGTTGTATTCAGTGCTGGTGTGTTGTTGTGCTTGTACATAAATGTCTTTTCAATCATCCCTTTTTCTCCTTTTGGGGGTGGGGTCTATGGGCTGAAGGGGTGTGGCCTGTTCACCACAGAAAGGAGGGGAAAAGAATAGAGTATTTTGTTATTGTCCAATCAGAGGGTGACAGTTTGTATATATCTATATTGTATATATGTGATGAAAATGCTTTTTTTTGTGTGTGACACTACCTTTTACCTGTACTATGGTTCAACATTCAGTGTTTCAGTGTTGCTAATATATATTTGGTTTGTGTCCTTATTTTTTTGATTTTGTCTCTTGTCATTTCTTGTAATTATTTTTTTTCTTTTCTTTTCTTTGTCCCCTTTTTTGTTCAATGCACGGTTTATTACTTTGGTCGTCTGATGAGGTGACACAGCTAACTACTCTTTGTATTCGTTTAGTGCTGTAAAATAACTCAAGTGTTATTAGACTTGTTGATACCACCGCCCACCCCACCCCCTTGTCCCAATATGCATGAATGGCACTTAAAGAAATAAAATATGGTAACTTCACTGTGGACAAATCTGATGTCTGATGTTTATTTGAAGAGGAAAAGTGCTTAGTGTACAGAATCTACAGTATTTTCAATTGATATAAAATGAACCAGATTTTTTTTATTTTGTTATCAATCAAAAATAGGGCTTAAGATTTATTGGGTGAAATTTGCAAATCATAAAGACTACAGTTTACTTAGGTTTTACAATATACTCATCAAAATATGTTTTTCCAATGCACGTGCTCCAGTATTAGCTTAGCAGTTGGTATTTCAAAAACATTTTAAGAAATATTGTACCAAAAATATTCAGTGCTTTGGTCTAAAACAGTGGTTCTCAACTGGTGACACAAAAGTGAGTTGCTGCAGACCCATTTTTAGTGGGTTGTGAGCCTTTCCCAGGGAACATGTCTTTCAATATTTATCAACGGAAATGTAAAAGCACTGCTTGTGTCCGTAAAAAGGCCAATGCTAGATAGAGGGCTGGTATATATTGTTAAAGCTTGATTTCATGACACAAATTAGGGTTAGGTTTAGAGTAATTTATATTTCCAGACAAACCTACCCCAATATCACTGCAGACTGCCCCTTCTGAGCACTAACTTTGATCATGATATCAGCTTTATTTATTTATGCTTTAATGCTGAAATCTTTTTAGACACCGTTTACAACATTTTAGTTCAATTGTATTGAAATCTTCTCAAAAGTTGAATAAAAATAATTAAAGCATACTATCTGGTTTTAAAAAATGATAGAAGTGCATGCTAATAAAATGCATGTATGTTACAAGATTGCAAGATGAACAGGTTTTACCACAATACAAATGCAGTAAATACAGTAAATACTGTACATGTCATTCAAGAAATGTTTAGTCTGCTGCACTGACTTTTAATTTACAGATAAAATACTGTCCGTCACCTTCAGGATACTAAAGGATTACATAAAGCTAACTCTAGTCCTTCTAATCCTCTAATGGTTTCAGCTAAACAAATGAGACAGGAGTTGCTGAGCTGCTAAAATATGAGTAATGTCCCAGCCAGGCCTCCCCCTTTAAAAATAGACTGTCATTGGTTTTACTGTATATAGTTCAGCAAGTGCATGGGCTGCGTGAGTGACAAGCCGGGTATAGTTTATACAGTCCGAAGCCCAGAAAAAATGTAAACGGTTGGGGTGTCAGTGTTAAATGTACTGCATCCAGTAGAGAGGGGAGAAACCATAAGGGCATATTAATGTTACACACCTACCTACATTATTGTCTTAAATGCCCAAAATGTCTAAAAATCTTGTTAGGGAGTCCTTGTTTGGGGAAAGAGGTGGGCTGCTGTGTCATCTCATCTAAAGGTCTCTCGTGTAGGTGGGATCCACAGGTGCACTGCCGGGACGTCTACATGGACTGAAACTTTATAGCATGTGGTTTTCGTCACATGGCAGACTAAATGCACAGACAGAGCAGAGGACAGAAGTGGACTCGCTGTGGCTGGAGTGAAAGAGAAAAGAACACATCATGTTGGCTTTGTTGCTACTGACCCTACTCTTGAATACTCAACTCTACTTTCCTGCACCAATTCGTAAGATATTCATTTCTATTGCCTTATTGTTTCCTCTTGTGTGGTGACAAAACTGTGTAACGGAATTTTGCTATTATCATTGCTCACCTTTCCTTTTCCTTTCCTTTATATTTATTTTTGAACAGGGACAGTGTACAATCTACATTAGCCTCAGAAAGGAGAGATGCATTGTACCAGGTTATAGCACTTGTGCTAATTTCCACCTGCAGTCCCTGGGCCTATTGTACATGTTTTTAGTTGCCTTTATCTTAGGCACCATATCTTTCATTGTAACAAGAATACATGTATAAAGTTGACAGATTCAAGCAGGAAAGACACGTCAGCTAAATTTAATTGCCTGCACATTTTACAGAATTTATATTGTGTTCATGTTACACTCTGAGGCATTTAGACTGTCACACATCACAACTGTTACATAATGTACCACGCAACATAGTGTGACCCAAACAGCCGGTTAATATATTAACTATGACAAAAAGATATTTTGTGATATGTATGTATTAAATGTAGATGTGTTATTTAATTATTATGGAGGAATAAGTCTCATTTTGGGTAGAACTTTGGTGTGTGTTTTGTTTTTTTTGTTTTTTTTCATTTACAATAAAACGTGTAAATATGTTTTTTGTTTAGTTTTCCTGTTTTGTGGGACTCAACGTAGCGCTCAAAGTCTAACATGACAAAATTACTTAATTACATTAGTCCATTATGGTCAAAGCATTTATGTTGGCGGAAACAATCATTTGTAATCTATTTGTTTTAACATGTATTTATTTTTTAAATTCTGTGCAGATCATGAAAGAGTTGGTGAGGACATTTTTTATGATGATGGCAACGTCCTGGAATCAGTGGTTGCTTCAATCAAAGAAACATCAGCAGAACCTTTAAATGCAGGAGAACCTCCTCACAACACAGAGCAGGTCGATGACGAAGCTACTGGCCAGGAAGAACCAGAAAGCCCTGATGTTGTTGCGGTTGATGACCAAACAACCGAGGAATCGCAAACAGCAGCTGAAGATGTTACTGCGGAAGACCAAGAACCATTAGTTGCTGAAGAATCCATCGATGACAAAGCAATTCAAGAACAGGAGGAAACCATTATTCTTGAACCCAATGAGAAGCAAACGTCTCCAGAAGATGATACTGCTGCAGTTGTCATGGAGGAACCAAATAATGACGAAACTATGACAGAAAACACAGGAGAACCGGCTATAGTTGTTGAAAGCAATGATGAAGCCACTGAACCCGAGGAACCAGTTGTAATTGATGACACTGAATCGACCGATCCAGAGACAGCACAAGAAGAGGTGGTAGTTGTTGTCACAGTGCAGGAAGCTAATATTGAAGAAACTGAGTCACAAGAAGAGGCGTCCATTTTGACTGTTACTGTCACAACTGACAACAATGAAGAAACAGATGATTCTGTACAAGCTGCAGTTATTGCTGTTGTTGAGCCAGTCGATGAAAATGCAGAAGAACCATTGATTGCTGTTGTGGAAGATACATATGAGGAACAAGGTCAGAAAGATGTGCGTATTATAGCAGTTGTTGAAGGAACTACAGAAGACGAAATCCCTCATGAGGGTGATGACGTAACAGTGGTTGTTGCTGGGGAAGAGGAGGAAGCTAAAGAAGATACAGATGAGTCTGCTGTTGTTGCTATAGTTGCAGAGGCCAATGAAGATCAACCAGTGGTAGTTGCTGTTGAGGAAGGTTCAGAAGAGAATTCAGCCATTAAAGAGGCGGGGGGAGATATTGTTGCCATTGTAGATGAGAAGCCAACTTCAGAAGAATCGAATGATAAACCAGTCTATGCTTGTGGTTTAGCTGTAGTTAAACAGACAAAAAAAGAATCTGTCAACAAAGATCAAGCTGAACAAGTCATCTTTGCAGCTGTGACTGATGCAGAGGAGGAAACAGCCTCAGAAGGATTGAAGGAGCCTGTTATTGTAATTGTAGTTGGCCGAGAAAACGATGCAACCACAGATGACCAGTCAGAAGCAGTGGTAGTCGCTGTTGATGAAGGTGCAGAAGATGCATTTGCTGAAGAGTCACTAGAAATCCCCATTGTTGCTATTGCTGATGACACTGAAGACACAGCAAACAATGAAGAAGATCATCCATTGATACTTGTAATGGCAGAAGGTGCAGATGAAGACACATCCAATGCAGACCAAGCTGAACCGGTCATTATTGCGGTTTTGGCAGGTTCCGAAGATGAAACAGAGCCAGAAGAGACAAGCGATGTTATTGTTACCATTGTAGAAGGTGGCAATGAACAGCTACTAAAGATGGAGCAGAAGCAGCAGTAGTTGCTGTTTTGGAAGGTACTGATGAGGAACCAGCTGCTGAAGAAACAGATGAACTTGTAGTTGCTATTGTAGATGGCATTCAAGAAAAAACTGTATCTGAAGATGAGGTAGAGCCCATTGTTATTGGTGCCACAAATGATGTTAAGGGGGAATCTACTTCTGAAGATACAGACATAGCCATTATCGCCATTGTAGAAGATGGTGATGAAGACGCAACCACCGAAGACCAGGAAGGAGCTGTGGTGGTCGCTGTTTTGGAAGATACGCCGGACCAGCCATCTCTTGCAGAAGAAGAAGCTGCTATTGTTCCCATTGTTGAAGATGACAATAATGAGCAACATTCGGAAGACTCTGAGGTACCTATAGTGGCAATTGTAGAAGGAACAGAGGAGGAAGCTGCTACTGAAAACCAGGAAGGAGCAGTAGTAGCTGTTGTTGCGGAAGATGCTGAGGAGCAATCAACTACAGAAGAAGAAATTGGTGTTGTTGCCATTGTTGAAGGTGCAGAAGAGGAAGCAGCGCTGGGGAACCAGAGGAAGCCATTGTTGGAATAGTAGAAGGAGATGAAGAAATAACAAATGAA
The DNA here is from genome assembly GCA_021464625.1 of Proterorhinus semilunaris. Lineage (NCBI taxonomy): Eukaryota > Metazoa > Chordata > Actinopteri > Gobiiformes > Gobiidae > Proterorhinus > Proterorhinus semilunaris. Next base: position 27,889,932 of record CM038344.1, on the reverse strand, counting down.
GATCAAAAGGAACCGGTTGTGGTTGCTGTTATTGATGGTACTGAGGAGCAACCATCTCTTGTAGAAAAGACAACTGAAGAAGCAGCCCCGGAAGACACAGAAACAATCATGACTGTTGTAGAAGCAAATGAAGAAGACACACCAGTAGAACCACAGGAACCTGAAGTGGTTGTTGTTGATGGAGCTGCTAGCGATTCAGTAGTTTTTATTTCTAAAGAAGGCTGAAAACAAAGGCCAAGGTGAACATGTGCCAGAAGAAGTCAAACAACCCAGTCTAGAAGAGATCCTAATTGCTGATGTGGTGGGCATTGAACAACTCGCTCCTGGCGAGGCAATAGTTCAAGAGGAAACAATCGGTAAGATGCCAAATAAAGGTGAAACAGGATTTAAGAACATTATTTTTCATTCATTGGATTCTATTGACTTCCCATGAAATTAATAGAGACACATATAGAAACACTGAGCAGGTAAGGTAAAGACAAAAATCAAACATAAAGAACAAAAAGGAACCTTTTAAATTATATGGAATTGGAGTAAATCCTTTAAGCTGGGGTTCGTAGTTTTAAAATCAATGATGCATAAAATTAAATTGTCTTATTTGAGTGATTTATTGTGGTTTTCTCCTTAGTTCTGATCAACAGAGGGGCTGTGCTGGGAGCTGCATTTTTCACTTTGGTTTGTTTTATGACCATTGGATTTGTTGGAATAACTGTGTCCAAAAAGCTGCGGTGAAAGAAAGTAAGTAATAATTCTTTTTTTTTTACATTTGAACTCTAACTCAAATTTTGTTTAATCCATTGTGTGTGTGTTTTTTGTTGTTGTTCAGGATGGACGAGTTTGTCTGCTGTAAATATTGCAAGCTCTATGAGTTTTTGGTATAATGTATAATGTTTGGGGACCTAAAACAATTTCAAAATATAGCCGCAAAGCGGCGATTATCGGCCCTTGCCGATCGCCCTGCCCAAAGCAAGGGGGCGCTTCGCGCCCTTTTGTCTCCCTCAATCTAAAATTACGGTATTGCTACTGCCTTTATGTTTGTTTGTTTTTAACTTTTTTCCCTAGGGTCTTAGTTTTAGGATTTTTGGAACGCGCTAACGCACCCTCTGATAACTGACCAAATTTTTGTCAAAAAGACAGTTGTGTGTTTTTTGACAATGCTGAGCACTCTGCACTCAATTTTGACATTATACAGAGAAAAATTAATATATGAATTTGTATCACACTATATCTGCAAACTGAAGCATATTTTTACATTTTACTTAGGGTAGGGGCTGCGCCGCAGAAAATCCACAAAGGTTATCCAAGTACTTTGGATAACCTTTGGTTCCTCACTTCTCGCTGAATCATGGAGTTTAGTTTAGTTTATTTGTTTATTTGAGCAGTATACATTCTGCTCAAAAGGAGTGGGCTGAAGCAAAAAGCTTATGAGCGTCCCCACCCCCAAGTGCAATAAATTAAAAAAGTACATTTTACACAATGGTACCGAAGGAACAAAACATCAAGGAGACCTCATCCAAAGAGAATTTGAAATATTTCAAGCAGCTACATTAGCACAGACCAACTTACAAACTTACAAAAAAATATGAACTGTTTACATAATTAATTGAAACAAAGCACAGCTGTTTCATGTACGATGTCTAGTACAAAGCAAGTCAAAATTTTTTTAAATATATTTCTTTCAGATTGTTACCAGTGATTACAGAGAGTTACTTTTATGTTATAAAGGTACATTAATAGATATTATACTCCGAGATCTTGCTACTATACAGTATAATTTTAATTTGGGTTTAATTATCATCATCATTATTATTATCATTATCATCATTATTATTATATATTATTATATTTTTTCGTAAAAGTAAAATTTGTACTCTCCATATAATTCCTATTTGAATTTTGCAAAATGAAAGTGTTTAGGACTGCGACTTTAACAACTGATAACAAAATGAGCGAAATCGGGCTTCATATGTGCGAATGGGAGCCATTTTTTGTTTGCGAAAAATCTCAAAATACTTCGTACAGTTTGCGGCTTCGCCGCATAAAAATCGTAAAACGTAGAAAAGTAATTTGGATAACTTTTAAAGTTCTACTCAAGATTATTTTCCACCCAAAATTAGCTTGTTCCGATAAACGCTCTACGAAGTGAAAAATAAAGGCGGATTCCCGCTTCGCAGAATGAAAGAAAGAAAGAAAGACAGAAAGAATAATATTGGAATACGAAAACAATGTTCCCGCTGTACGCGGGTACCATAAACTATATCTTTTCGGAAAGTGCTCGCGCATTCCTACTTCATGGAAGAGGTCCGGGGGCCTCTCAGTCGCCCATTGACTTTTATGGGCTCTGTACAATTAAAATTTTGATTTTTGCATTATATATATATGTATGTGCACGGGACGTGCACGACAAGAAGAGTGCGTTAGTGAGTGTTTGAGAGGAGGGGGGAGAGCTTTGCGCTTCAATTGTCCGCATACATGTGCACGTGCACGTAACATGCACGACGAGAGGAGTGACTTAGTGTATGTTTGAGAGGAGGCGAGCGCATCATCTTCTGGAGTGTAGTAGTGTAGTAGACGAATATAATACATCTTATTCTCCAGTGAACTTACATTATCCATAACAATAGTAGGGATAGAAGGCTTCTGTGGCTTTGCTCCGAGTCTGGTTTCCTGTAGCTCCTCTTGTGACGTCTCCACTGTGCTGCAGGTGTGGGGGACTCTTGGTGCCTCTTCAGTGTTTTAGAAGAAGAAATCTGTGGATAGGTGTTAAATGCTGCTCAAAGACCTTTAGATCAGTAGCTAGCTTTTTATTTTTTATTTTTTTACTTTAAAAAAAGCGGTTCCCTTCATGTAAAGACTTTTGCAGTAATAATCTGCTGATCCTTACAAACACAGCAAAGATGTACAAAAGTATCTTGTAAAACAATGTGAAACACATAAACTACAAATGCAGTTTGTGGAAAAAGCGGAAAACTCTGCTGTGCCAAGATAGAGGGAAGCCACAGCTTGTTTACACGCCACCAATAATTGATAATACAATTTAGCAATAAAACATTTGTAGGCGTTTATAGGTTTGGCTTGAAGAATCATTGCAAATGGGGTCATTATTGTTTTGCAAGTTGTAAATCAATGTGCGTAAATAGGCAACCATTAGTTAAAAAGTTAGGCTAATCGGCCTCTTGTTCGCAGCTTGTTTTCATTATAGTTCAAAATGCCAAAAATGTTGTTCAGTTGTTCTCTAAGAATTTGGGGGCTGGAACATAGATTTTTAAGTTCAAGCTCTAAATATAGAAAGGTAATTACAAGTGGCAGTAATGTGCTACATACAAACTACATGTAGATCATTGAAGCAAGTTTTAGCATCTGAATGTTTTTTATATATTGTCATTATGTATTAGGGTGTGTATAATTCTAATGTTTGCATTATCCTATATCCTTTAAGGGAGACCAAATAGGCTACTATGTATCCCTGGTTGATACTGTGCATAGCATGTAGACTAAAATACAGTATACGCTTGTGAATGAGCCATTGGTCATATCCTATTACTGCAGAAGCAGTGGCCCTATCACTCACAGCGGGACATGCCTCTACAGCTTGCTTATATTTTTAGTAAACTGTATACAGGACACTCTGTTCTATAAGTCTCAGCTCAACCCAGCACTCAAGAAGACAATGCAAGGCAAATGTCACAAGCTTTTATTGCACATGTTATTGGGTGTGGTTCCTTATATGTAATCTACACTATGTAACATTGTGTCATCAATTAGGGCAGCACAGTATTAGAAGAAATTGTGATATATGATAACAAACAAAAGAAAGTAAGCAGTTTGTGACAAGACAACTATAGAAAATATCCTGAATCAGAAGTTTTAAGCTACCATGCATTTTTGTTTTAGATTGGGTTTGCAAAAAAAGTGTAAATCTCTGTCAGATGGAGGGCCTTAGTGATTTTGGGATAGCTTCCTGTGGTATGGACATTGCAACAACAATAATTTGATAATATATTATATTAGATTCTTTATTGTCCCTTACAGGAAATGTGTTTCCACAGCCTGTCGAGTCCCCACCATGACATTCGACATGTAACACAAAAAGGGGGGCACACAAATAAGTGAGGTAGCTTGTTGAGAATGGCGATAGCTGATGAGACAAAATTCCTGTTGACCTGGTATTGTATTATAGTGTCCGGTATCTGCGTCCAGAGGGGAGGAGCTGGAAGACGTTATGGAGAGGGTGCTCAGTGTCCGAAACTATTGATTTGGCGAGTTGGACTACTGCTCAGTCGTCGAGTCCTGAGATGTTGGGTGTGGGGGAATGGATGATTTTAGATGCAGTACGAGTGATATTGAGGAGCTGTTTTTTTTTGGGAGACTGACAGCATGGTGTAAAAACAGCCCGAGCAGGACAGCAGAATGGACTGAATGATGCTCTTGTACAGCAGAACCAGAAGATGAGGGGCGACATGGAGTGACATATTGTAGTTATACAAATGTTCAAGGCAACTGTAAATTGTATTTTTGTGAGACTTGGGAATTTGTTTTAAATAGTTTTTATACTGCTGACGTAACCTTGTGTATGTGAATTTTATGCTTATTAATGATGAAACAGTGGGGGTAAGCAGGGTTTTCTAACAACTTAAGAAACTAGAGCCTTTGAGGCAAAAATCTATATCTAACTTAAAGGAACTCACATTTATAGAAGCCTTTAAACTTATTGCAACGTTATTAAATTATAAAGAATCTATCCCTACGATTTTATTAGGTATGACAATATTTCATCAGATGGGCGATAAGACATACAATATACTACATTTTCATATGCAACAAGTTGAACTGTTGAGATATTATTTTCTGTAGACCTACAGATTTGAGTTGTAAGGCAAGATCTGCAGCTCATGCTTCGTTTCTGGTCACACAGCAGCCTCTGGTGGACTGTAGCATCTTTGACACAGCTCCAAACTAATGTGTGGTAGCTTTATCTCAATAAAAGATTAAAGCTACCAGCTTATGTTTGTTGTGTGTAGGTGAATTTCACTTTTTTCCCCCGCATTAAAACTTATCAATACTATAAAGCACAATTAAACTATATTGTATTAACAATGTTTCTTTCCGTTCCTTTTTTTTAACAAGGTCATTTGGAAATGTATTGTCATGGTGATGGTTAGACATATCCTATAGCCTAGATCAGGGGTTCCCAAACTTGTTTGGCTGGGACCCCAAAAATTGACACATAAACAACTCGGGGATCCCCATTGGATTGTATAAAGTTATTGCGTTTTAATCTACTTTAGGGCAGAAAAAATATTTAAAAATCAAGATAATATGTGTTTAAACAGTTTATTTTAATTATTTTAATGGTTTTCACGATATGCTGTTTTACACTCAAAAATATATATATATAAAAACTTTTTCTTTTTATTTGATCTTGAAATCATCTGGGGACCCCCACCCAAGGCCTCGCGACCCCCCGAGGGGTCCCGGCCTCCACTTTGGGAACCACTGGCCTGGATCAGTGGTTCCCACTGAACTATAGGATTCCCACATCCAAATACTACTTAGACTCGTAAAATATAATTTAAAATATTGTCTTTTTTTATTTTTATTTTTTTAAATCTCATTCAAGTAGTGATTCTATACGTTTTCTGCACATAAATATTAAATGAATTGTTTTCTGAGAAAGGCATCTCACTGAAAATGGTTCTGCAACCTTGTGGTCCCGACCCACCAGTTGAGAACAACTACTATACCTAGAAGATACTTATAATTAGGCAATAATTTTGAATATTTTACCTTTGACATATAATGAACATGTTTTTCGACTACATAACAAACATTTGAAATAAAATGAATAAACCATATCGGTTTGATTTGAGCTGCAGTAGTATTGGATGAGGATGCACAGATGGAAGCCCACAGGCCCGTCCTGCTCAGAGCTCAGCTCACACAGGAGGCTGACTGAGGTACTTAATTGGCCTGGATTCGTAGGCTGCCGTGTGGACCCGTGTGGACGTGAGAGAAGACAAGTCCACGGGATAGAAGAGCCGAAAGTTTCTGTTCGCTAAAACCTCTCCGGAGATGCCAACTTTTGACCCATCTCTGCCGTGTACCGATGGGCAGTGACACACGCGTCTCACAACTCCACACTATACGAGCCGGGATGACTTACTGAAACAACCCTACGACTCCTCCAAGCTGTCTCCATCCGCCATTTTCAGCTGATTCAAGGCAGGTAGAGTGCCTAAATTACGCTTGCCTCGCGGCCAAATGAACAGGTAAGTTCGCAAACGAGGAGCCAAAGTCCCCTTTCGCGAATCGACGCTCCTTCGACCGGAAACATTGTGATAAAAAGCTTGCAAGCACCTTACTCCAGGAAGGCAGCAGCATCGGGGAAGAAGAGGAGAAGGGAAGCCGACAGGGATAGCCTCTTTCTGCGAGGGTAGCAAAAAGGTATCCTTTGGGCGTTTTGGATCGAAGTAAACTCTTAATATTTTGTTCCTCCCCGGATTGGAATCCACGTTTGATTTGTGCGCACGTCCACTCCTCGTTTGTAGCTTGAACTTCATCAAAGAGAGGGATGTAGCCAGTTCATCCCTAGTTTCAACTTCACTTCAAGCGAACTGACTAGACAATACAACAACAATATATTTATTTCTATGCATCTGTCCAGATTACATAAAGCACTTACGCGGTCGCATGTAGCCTAAATGATGCGCAAAACCCAAACATGCACTTCCTGATTCAGTGACTTTATTTTTGGTCCGGGTTGTTAAACTTAAGAAGCTCTTAACATTGCAGTTCAATCACTGTTTGAGATGGAGTCAGTGAGTGGTCTGTCTAGCCTATAGTAGACATTGACCAGCTGCTTATTGTGCACCAACAATTGGTCCTTTGCACATTGGGACAAAAGGGAGTGAGAGAAGCAGGGCATATGTTGGTCTATGCAGCGACTTCATTATATAATGAACGACCTGTATTGTTTCATTATTATATATTTTGTTTTGTTTTGATGTATCCTTTTGCTTTTTTGATAAACAGTCATACATATACACAGTTGTGATCAATCTCACATATTAAAATCTTCACAATCTCATCATGCACACATAGGTCATAAATGGGGGTCTAAATCGGTGTATCTTCCTGAACATTTGGTTGATTTCTTTGTTTGCATCCATCTCGCTGCATCTTTATTTCTGTGTCTCTTTCGCTTCCTGTGGTATAAATTCCCCTACCCGACAGCTCTATATGTATTGGTTTAAGAACACTATATGCAACAGTATTTTCTGCCCCTCGCATACATGTAAGCATCCAAACTTAAATGTATCCTCCTCCCTCAAAAAGTGAAGCAAACTCATCACTAAGATTAGAGCCCCCTTTTTAGTTTGAAGCTACATAATTATAAGTGAGGCTGCAAATTGTGTCATGTGGACCAGTTCTAAAACTATTGTATATTTTAGTATTCTAAGTATTATATATTTTTTTATGTTTGTTTTGGGTGGAAATAATAATAATAATAATAATGATAATGATGCATCGGTTTTATATAGCGTTTTTCTGGACACTCAAAGACGCTTTACATTGCACTATTCATTCACTCCATACTTGGTTGTAGTAAGCTACTATTGTAGCCACAGCTGCCCTGGGGTAGACTGACGGAAGCTAGGCAACCAGTCTGCGCCATGGGCCCCTCCGACCACCACCAACCACTCACTCACTACATGCGCTAGGCTTCCTGGTGTTGCCAAACGGTCTCCCATCCAAGTACCGGCCAGGCCCTTCCCTGCTTAGCTTCCAAGGTCTGACGGGACTGGGCATCGCAAAGGCGGCATGGCCAGTAAAGCTTTTATATTTTTATGCTGGACGCTTTTGATTCCTGGTTTGTTCCCTGTCAATCGGGTGGGTGCCTCTTGTGTTGTCCCAAACCTGGACAAAGCTAACATTATAAGGAGAAAATCGGTTGTAAAACTGTATGACAAAAATGATATGAAAAACCTTAAGGACCAAGTTGTTATAAAGAATTCATTTTTTATGTATCGTTGTAGTTGCTTTTGTGAAAATCATGGATCTCAGTGGAGGGGCAGTGGAGACTTTAGATGAAGTTCCACCTCACGTGTGGACCGGTTTACCAAATTATCTCAGTTTGGGACATTCTGCTGTCAATCCAAACCGCATTGGTGAGTATGATAAAGTACAAATCTGCGTTGTGCTTGAGATTTCATATGTAAATCACAAAGTCTATGATGCCAGCAGGTAGTTAAAGTTTTATTAGAGTTAACTAATGCAGCATTCTTCTCGATTTGAAGGACGTACCTATATCTGATTTATGTCATTTTACACCGCATGACCACAGATAGTATTTTGTAAGATCACTTACATTTTTTCTAAAGGGCAGTGCAAACAGTTTGTTTGTTTTTTTACACAAAAAGTGAACAATTTTCCTTTTATATTGTAATTACTTGGCCATTGTCCTTGATGTATTCAATGATCCAGGATTTAAATACATAATTATTACGTAATTTATGTATAATTGGAATTTTTGTCATTGTTTTTAGGAGTCTGGACAAATCAGCTCATCCCAAAAGGCAGGAGGTTCGGTCCTTTTGTTGGAGAGAAGAAGAAACGGTCCCAGGTGACCAGTAATGTTTACATGTGGGAGGTAAGTCTGTTCTGCTTTTTCCTAAAACATGTTCTCCACTGCACTTCAAACAAGTCCTAGTATATTATATGACAACTTTCCGTTACCTACATCTACAAGTTTGAGAAACCAATCATTCCTAAATATTTTTAACATTGCTAGGACTAATTATTACTCTTGCAGAACACATGAAACTTTAGACATTCATAAGGTAATTGCACCCTGTACCTTGATCCCTAGGTGTACTTTCCCACTCGCGGCTGGATGTGTGTGGATGCCACGGACCCTCTGAAGGGAAACTGGCTTCGCTACGTGAACTGGGCTCGCTCCAGTGAAGAGCAGAATCTGTTCCCTCTGGAAATCAACAGAGCCATATACTACAAAGCTTTAAGGGTACGGAAAACTCATTGTTGAAGATGTTACACAGATGTCTAATGTTGGTCAGAAGGCCTACATAGGCATACTTTTACTTTCCTTTTTAAAGCTCTTAAAAATTACAAACGCACAAATTGTTTTCTTCAAATCACTTGGCCCTAAACCACATACAAAATTAGGTTGGGACTGTGCTGGGGAAATGGCCTTGCACAGTGCCACATTTAATTTTAATATAATATCTTAAAATATAATCATAATATAATAATGCCCCTTCTGGAACCGCCACCTTAACGTGGTGGTGGGGTTTGAGCACTCGAATGATCCTAGGAGCTAAGTTGTCGGGGGCTTCGTGCCCCTGGTAGGGTCTCCCATGGCAAACAGGTCCTAGGTGACGGGTCAGACAAAGAGCGGTTCAGAAGCCCCTTATGAGAGACCAACAGGCCCGGTTAGAATCATGAGGCCGTCCTTCTGTGGACTCACCACCTGCAGGAGGAGCCATAGGGGCTGGTGCAATGTGATTTGGGCAGCTCCAACTGCCCCCACGACCCGGCAACGGACAAGTGGAAGAAAATGGATGGATGGATAATCATAATAACTCATCGAGAATGAATACCAAACTTCGATGGACTACACAAGCTCAGCAGTTTTCGGGAAGACGCATACCCATACCCGTCGCTATGGGCGGGCCATAGGGGGGTTTGTGTCCCCCCCAGACAGTGGTGTAGTCTAGTGATACGCAGGTATACGCCGTATAACCACTAGAAGGCCTGCAGAATTACCGTATTGTACCACAAATTGGTAAAGATCCGTATCACTATTTGCACAGTGTTATTTTTGGGCTTTCTGCCCGATTAGAAACCAGCCCAAACTCCACAACAAGTAGCTATTTCATCCCTCTCTCTCTCTTTCTCTGTCGCTACAGAAACAGTTCCCTCTCTCGTGCGCTCGTGCGTAATTGCGCACGGCTCCTGTGTTGTCTGCTCACAAAATAAAACCCGACCGGAGAATAGCTGATAACGATAGAGGCTTATTAACAGTATGTCTCACGCTCAGCGTCTCCCTGTCATAGACACTTTCCCTGTTCATCCCCCGCTCTGAGAGTCCATCCCTTTCTCCGTCCCTCTGCAGCGGCTCGTGAGCATCTTTGGGCAAAGGCAGTGACACAGGTGCGGGCTGGTAACAAGCAATCTGTATTTTACTACAAAGCGCTGAAGTCCGCGGAAGAGACCCCACGTATTTGTTCGAAGTGTGCGTTTTACTGCTGAAGGCTTGAAAAAGGCTGAAAAGTGGCTGCCCCCACAGCACTGACCGAGCCACGCGCTCTCCTGTTTATTCAAAACATGGTCCAAAAACAGTAGAGTGTATGTATAGTCAGTGTGCGCCCTTAAGACTGACGTCTGGCGACGGGACTGCACATACCTTCACTGCGGGTGTCACCCCTCACCACATTGTAGCACCTTCAAAATAACAAACATGTAAACATGCAAATAACATTATGTACAATTTATTTCCAGGAGCACAAAGCACAAGCAATAACACTTTGCATACAGCGTGTTGTGCACATGTAAAACATGAACAAATCCACCGTCTCTTCAGCAGATGTTGTTTCAGTGTTCATATTTACTATATGAGGTGTTTCATATACAGTACATGTTTGACAGATGCTATTTTGTACTGTTTTAAAGCAGAGTTTAGAAATGATGTAATAATACCATTTTAGCAGTAGGCCTACTGAAATCAAACACAAATCATATACACAACAGTTGTTACTAATTTCCGGAAAATTTGGTGAAGAGTCGAATGTAATTTTTTGCCGTTGATCGGTTTAGTTGGCTAGAATGAATAAACCTATTCGGCTTTAGACTTCAGGACATTATTAATGTTACAATGGTAATGCATACAAGCAAGCCATGTCCATAGACCAACATTAGCTAAACACTTTTTTTTTTTTTTAATAGCAAATAGTAGCTGGCAGGTCACTTCTGGTAAAAACATCCGACACACTGCAGTATCCAAATGCTTTCATTTAACAATAACAACACCAAACTCTGTAGCCATTAGTTTAATATAAAAATATTTTCAGTGCTCAATCAAATCAAATAAGCCACACTATTATAGTGATAACAACATGTTCGAGAAAGAAAGAAGTAAACATCACTGCACTGTACTTAAAATAAAGGTTTATAGAATCTATAGAATCCCTTGATTGTCATCGTAAATACAAAACGGGAATTATAGGTATTCAGAACTACATAAAAAGTCACAAAAGTAAAAGTGTTGCCAGAACTACATAAAAAGTCACAAAAGTACAAGTTTTGCCAGTATCCATACATCCCTGCCAGCTTTGGGCTACAGTTATTATCATTACACAACATGGGCGGCACATGGGTGGCTGTAGCTCTTGCCTCTTGCAGATTAGGGCGAAACTGTCAAATCCCTCGCCCCCCCTGAAGACAGATGAGATGCACCGTGTCCCAAATACTGTGCCTGCCTCTGAGCAAAGCCGTCCGTGATTGGTAGCCGACCTCCTCTTCTCTCATTGTTGCAGCCTATAGGGCCAGGCGAGGAGCTGCTGGTGTGGTACAGTGTGCAAGACAACCCCGAGATAACAGCTGCACTGGAGGAAGAAAGAGCCAACAGGAAAAATTCACCCAGGGCGAAGCGAGGTGAGGCCTGCCCTTCAACTATTGAAACATCCATGCTTGAGTTGACCACGCTGTACTTACCCAAAAGTGCGTTTGAATGTGTTGAAGAGTATTTTTCTTTCTGACTTGGTCGAAGTTACACGGGGCTAGCGAATGGAGGAAGGCTAGTTGTAGTGGCTAATGTTGCGATGTGCTGCTGCTCTCGACTTTGTTACTCGTTACTAAAGTCGTCCCTACCTACGTGCTTGCTCCGCATCCAAAACCTTCGTGTACGTCTTATACATGCCGATCACACGTACCAAATGATTTTAGGCGTGTAAACAACTATAATATGAGTCCTTCCTCCTCTTTTGCCCAAGGAGTTGTCGAGGATGTGACCTTCCTTGAGTTCCCAAAGCATGAAAAGCCATCCATCTACGCGAGCCTCTGTATGTAGATGATGGCCTAGCATGTTAGCCGACTAGCCAAGTGCCTTTTTCATACTTTCTGGGTAATTACAGCGTAATTGTGGCCCAACACCTCGTCTACATCGCTACTAGGTGTGTAATATACAGTTTACAAAGGAAAACGATGCAGAAAAGCCGTGTTGGTTTCGCGTAAACCCGTCTGATGAGTTGTCAGACTTTGTAATGCCTAGCATTAGGCTACAAGCCTCCGTCTGCTCTGCACGTACTTCGGATAAATGTTTATTGTTCGAGGCTGAATCTGACTCCAAATAAAGTCTAAGACTGATGATAACGCATTTATTCCATATGAAACCGTGATTTCTAATGTACACAATAGCGTAATGCCATTTGACCAAAGAGTGTAAAATAACAGTATATTAGCCTGAGTAAACTAAAGGCTCAAAATATGCATGAGCACGTTTAATTTGATCAAAAGTAACTGTCCTTGTGTTTAAAAGAATAGTTCTAGATGCACCGGGACCCGGTTTGTAATAAACAGATTAACCTTTTTCACCATGAACTTTGGACAGTGTTGCCTGATGGCATTTTAAAAGGGCTCTAAACTGCGTTCATCTACAGCAAAAACTAGTTTTACTGTCAGATTTTCTTCTGTAACCGCTACATTCTTATCATAATCAACTATTTACCTGTGTTGTTACTTTCTTATAACCTTTGGTGTGTATTCTGCAAAGCATGAAAGCAAAAATGTAAGCTGCTATGAAAAGGTTACATGCAAAAGTACACTTTAACAAATGCAAGCCCAGGATGTCCAGTGTTTTAAAACTCAGTGTTACCAATGAGTTGTTATAGTTCGGACTGTCAAATTCTATACTTTTTAGGCTTATGTGTATGACATTTTTTTCCATTCCTGTAGCATAAATCGGGTCTAAATTATGCCAAGTGTATAATTACTCAGTAATACAGCAATACAGACTGTTTACTAAAGACACCATACTGTGTTGGTATTTGAAGAGTACACTGCTGCAAAAAGACCCACTTATTTCCTATTTGTTAAAATGTGACTTAAATTAAAAACATCCAGAAAAGTTGTTGAGAAGTGGTTGCCAGATATCAATGACCAAACCCACTCAAAAACATTTTAAAAACAGCTCCAAAATCCTCAGACTCATGACACAGCTGGAATTTCTAATGCATTTTACTAGTTTATACAGCCACTGCACTACTCCAATGATGCGGGACCTCCACGTTATCTTTCTCATGCAGAAGAAGCCAGTCTGATTGCCTCGGATTTTAGGTTTTCTCATTCAAAATTTAGATTTTTATTAGGAAATAAGTTAAGTATAGCATGGACAAGACTGGCTTCCCAACTTGGTAACCCTGCGCTATCCCATTCATTTTGAGCTGACCAACTTATGATACTGTCTATGCAATGGTATTTTTATATAGAGTGAGTAATTACGAGATCTTGAGATGTATTACTCATTTTACCTTATCATATATTACATAATGTGTGTCCTTAGCTGAGGCTGATGAATGACTGAGCAGCATTGCTCTGGTATGAATTAGGCTTTGTAGGCCGGGTCAGATGACCTTGTTGACACACTCCACTGATGATGAGGTGCCAGGCAAGCCTCTTGAGCTAGAGGCTTACAAACCCAAAATAGTGTCCTATTTGTCAGTCTGGCTGATGTAGACATCGTATTTATCATTGTTTACAACTAAGTTACTCAATTTTTAAGTCACATAGCCACGCAACCCTAGTTCAATGTGGATCTTTGTTATTTACTGGGTTGTATCAGCTGTAAAGCCAGTGCTTTTAGTCCTTTGTTAATTTTATACATTTATTTGTTCATTTGGTTGGGACAGAGCATGCTAATGAACATACATGTAAATTGTAAACACGCTATGCCGGATTACAGCCATGGGCTGGTTTGCATCCGTTCACCACCACTCGCACTTTCTAAAACACTCTTATTTACCCTGGCCTATTGTTTTTAGTGGTATGGAGAACTGGGGTACCAGGAGGAAACCGACACATACACGGGGAGAACATGCAAATTTCACACAGAAAGGCCTCGAACCCAGGACCCTCTAGCTGCACATTATGAGAAAAAGTGACACCATGAAGGGACTAGAGTGTGACTCTTTGGATTAGGCAGTGATGGTTGTTCGGTTAGACTTTTTTACTTCAATTGTGTGATTAGGTCACGCAGCAATAGTAAATTATTCAATGAAATAACTGTGAGGTAGATTAAAGACAATTTGGGAAAATCACACACACACACACACACACACATACACATACACACACACACACTTAGGTGTTAGGGTTAGGTTGTGAACGTGCTAAAAACAAAAGTCATTTAGATATAAATAAAAATCTGAATAATTTGTAGTTTAGTCACATTTTTGAGACTTAACATAAATAACATTTTCTTCGGTAACCAACTTTCTCTGTGTACTTTGCCCTTTACATGGATGTTGGTTTTCCTTGTCTGATTCTAAGTGATGTGTATTTTACCTGCAGCCAGAAGAAAGCTGCATGAGAGATCCAGACAGGCTGGTTTGGGTGGATTTGATAAGACGAGCACAACTGAACTCAGTGAAAAGGAGATGTGGCATGGGGAAAAAAGTATGTACAGCGATGGTACAATGTATGACGCTACACTGTGTATTGCAAAACACTTTTTAACTAAATATGCAATCTGTTTTTTAGGTGTCACGGAGGAGGATAAGATGTCCTCTATAGAAATACAGGAGGCCCACGCCACTGCAAACATAAACTACGGGGAAGTGGTGAGAGCAATGTCTGACAGAGGAAACGCGCATCAGGAGGAGGAGGAGGAGGAGGAAGCACAAATGGAGGAAGATGGTGATGAATTGGAGGAAGATGTCCGACAGAAAGGCACTCCTTATTCATCTGTGCAGGGGCAGCCTCTCCAGTCCATGACCAGTGCTGACTCCAATAAAGACAGCCATTCGTTTAACACCGAGTCAGCTCATTCAGGGCACTATGACGCGGAGATAGATCCGGATTATGACCCCGACCTTGAGGGGGACCCCCAGGGCTTCTATCCATGCAATCAATGTGAACGCCGCTTTTCCACCAAGCAAGGGCTGGAGAGGCACCTACACATTCACATCAACTCCAACCAGCCCCCCCAAGTTTTCAAGTGTAGGTACTGCAGTAAGGCGTTCAGCTCACAGGTAGGGCGGCGACGTCACGAGAGGCGACATGAAAGCGGGCTGAAGAAGAAACCCGGGTCTTTAGCGGGAACTGCAAATCTTTTGAGTAATCTAGTACATACAGATGCGTCGAATCCAGATTGGACAAGCCCGACTAGTCATTACACAGCCATAGGAGCGCAGCTCACCGGGGTTGTTATGCACAACACAGACATACAGAAAAAGGAGGTGATTGCAGATCGTCCCTTTGTTATGGAAGAAAACGGGGAGTCAAAGCAACTGCATCCATGCAAGTATTGTAACAAAGCATTTGGTACACACACCAATATGCGAAGACACCAGCGCAGAATACACGAAAGACATTTATTACCAAAAGGGGTGCGAAGGAAAGGTATGCTACTTCAAGAAGCCCAACAGCAACCTGACGAGTCTCCTAGCGCCAGCCCACCCCCGGTCTATTTACCCAGTGCAGACACAGAGGATGAAACCGACAGGGATGATTATGCTGTGGATATTTCCAAAAACATATCCGATAATTTGAACTACTACATTGATGGTAAAATAGTCTCAACCGCTGCGGCGAGCACTTGTGACGTGATTGAAGTGGACTCGAGATCTGCTGCTCTCTTTGGTCTTGACACTGTAATAATTAGTCCAAGTCAGTTCACTCAGACACTAAAGGTAGAACCAAGAATGAGCACAATGAAACAAGTCTCTAATATCGGACAAACTACAGGAAAAAGGAGGACCTCAACACCTCCACTTATCCCCAATCTTAAAGTAGAGACAGAAACGCAATCACTGACGGTCTGTCCGCCATCTTCCTCCTCATCATCATCATCATCATCTTCCTCATCTAGTTTGTTAGTCGGGAGTTTGTTCCAGCAAGATGCGCCCTCATTTCAGCGCGAGAAAACGGTCTACTTGTCGCCGAAGCTCAAGCAACTCCTACAGACGCAGACAGACATGCAAAAGTCAACTATTGCCCTTATCACGGAAAGCCATAGACTAGCTTCAGTCACGCCAATACAAGGGACTTCAAGCAGGTTTAAAAGACGTACCGCTTCTCCCCCAGCATCTCCACAACTTAGCCCTGCAGGGAAAGCAGAAAAATCCGAAGGGTTCAGTCCGTATGTGCTCAAAGTGCCAAAGTTAGAAAGCCAGAGTACGTCGCTACTAGATAGAAAAGATGGAGAACCCCTTGAAAATGCTTCACAAGGGCAGGCTGCGTCTAGTGCTAGTAATGTTTGTAATCAGCAGCCCTTAGACTTGTCAAATTCATACACAAGAAAAAGCGATGGGGTTAAAGTTGTCGGGGATGGGATTCTAGATTTAAGTTGTCATCGTAAAAACATTGAATCCGAAGTAAAGGGAAGCCCGGGGCCTCAACCGCTTGTCAAAAAGCGAAAACCAAACACCAGCATGCTAGAAAAAGTGTTAATGAACGAATACGTGGGCCTTCCTTTAGCTGGGGATGATAGTCCATCTGCCTTAGAGAACATAATCCACGCTCGCTCTCCAACCGTTACGTCAGACTCGGCCCATCCCTCGCCGCCATCGCTGACCCCCGTCACGCTGAACCCGTCCTCTCCGGGGACTTCCAGCGTGACCTCGTCAACCCCCCCTCCCCCCGTCTTACCCACAATCCCTTCGCCACCTACCATGATGCCTGGCTCGCCTCTTTCGCAGCCCTCGGACTTGACAGAATCGAGACCTCTGCCTGTACTCTCTCCGAAAATGTCCCCGAGATGTGACCTAAACGATGCAGAGGTCGTTTGGTCAGCTGAAAAGGACAAGGAAGACGCAAAAACACTACAAGTCGAAACTAATCTAGAAGAAGCATTCAGCCATTCTCCCAGCTCAACGTGTCCTTCCACAGATCACGAGCTCACAATGCAAGATGATTTTGCTTCTGAAACTGCAAGCGGCCTACTAAATGGTAAAACAGAAAGCAACACTGAGACGGAAGCGGAGCAGTCTCCTAGCATGGATGGTGCCGATTTGACACCCAAAGAGCTAGTAGCATCATCTCCTCCTCCTGCCTCTCCCAAAGCCCAATCTCCAATATTATCAATCGTAGATCAAATTAAAGAAGAGCCACAAAATGGAGTTGACGAGATTCCAATTTCAAACCATAAGCCAGAGGATAAAGCTGATGTGGATCTGGATTCAGAAAAAACAGCTGAGGATGATAATGACTTGGCCTACTGTAAAACCTTTGTGTGCAATGTTTGTGAAGAGCCGTTTGACTCGATCAAAGAGCTGTCGGGACACATCACTGCACACGCAGCGGACTGGCCGTTTAAATGCGAGTTTTGCGTTCAACTCTTCACCGACAGCTCGACACTGCTAGCACACAGGTCCACGCTACACGGGGTGGGCAGGATTTTCGTGTGCTCGGTTTGCACAAAAGAGTTTGCATTTCTTTGTAATCTTGAGCAGCATCAGAAAGATCTCCATCCCAATACGACATGCACACACACTACTGTAGAAAGTGGCAAGCTCCGGCCACAAAACTACACGGATGCAAACAGAGCCAAAGATGAGAGCAGCCCATCCACACCAGCAGCCGCAAATTCAGAGGAAACGCCTCCGAACACTGACGCGGCGAAGGAAGAAGCCGATATGAACGGCAATCACACGCAAGAGGAGGATCCCAATGAGGAGCTGTACACTACAATCAAGATTATGGCTTCAGAAGGAGGGAAGCCTAAAGGGCCCGATGTCCGATTGGGCATTAACCAACACTACCCCAGTTTCAAACCCCCGCCGTTCCCCTACCACAGCCGAACACATGCCTCGGTAGCATCGGCGACTAACTTTACCACTCACAATATCCCCCAAACCTTCAGCACTGCCATACGCTGCACCAAGTGTGGCAATAGCTTTGACAACATGCCCGAGCTGCATCAACACATACTGGCCTGTGCTAACGCCAGCGACAAGAAGCGCTACACTCCCAAGAAAAACCCCATTCCCCTCAAACAGATCGTCAAGTCTCCCAATGGAGTGACGTCACCCACAGCGGGTCAGGGGGCATTCAGGAGGATGGGGCAGCCAAAGAGACTGAACTTTAATGTTGAAACTGGTAAAATGAAAATGAGCGCTCTTAGCAAGAAAAAGAACCAGCTGGTGCAAAAGGCAATTTCTCAGAAGAACAAATCGGCCACTAATGCAAAGCCTTCTCCCGTGAAAGCTGAGGTTGAGCAGGACTCTCCTCCCAGTGCGACCGTCTGTCCCCACTGCAGCCGCGAGTTCACCTACGCCGCCAGTCTTAGCAAGCACTGTGCGAGCTGCCCCATGAAGCCTGTAGTAAAGAAAGGGAAAAAGGCCGTGGCCGCAGCAACGGCAGAGGTGAAGAAAGAGCCAGCTCCAGACAAGAGCATGAACCTGAGGAAGAAGGCCGCAGACCCGGAGCCCGTTCAGACAGAAGCAGAAGCTAAACCGCTCGGCAAAACCAGAGCGCGCAGCTCTGGTACCGTCGAACCAGAACCCATCCAGCCAAGCAAGGGCAAAGGAGGACCTGGCCGACCCAAGAGACCCGCCTCCTTCCCAGAATCCAAACAACCTGTGGCAAAAAAGGCAAAGAAAGGCCAACCCCAGCCTGTACCTCCCACGCCCTCGGCCCCCGCGGAGCGCCCCAGTGACGGCGCTCAGAAACCCGCTGTAAAGACCAAAAGCAAAGAAGCAGTGCCCAAGAAACCGGCCGAGGCAAAGTCTCCTCCAGTTAAGAAGGAGCAGCGCTTCTCCTTCCGTAACCGGACGGGTGGTCCCATCACCAGGAGCTCCCAGGGACAGGCTGAGGAGCAAGCCAGTCAGGAGCAGAAAGACACACAGGTGACCATTTAAACAAAAAAAATGTATAGAAAGTCATAGAGCTCAACAGTCCCACGCACTTTCGGTCACGTGTCAGGAAAATATTCTATTTATTTTTCGCATCGATTGTTTAGAAAAATATTAAGAGTAAAAAGTACGACGCCTTTTTATTTTACAGTTTAGCGTTTTGGACAAATCTTCAATGTAACCTTTTGTGTTTTATGTGCATGAGTTAACAAATAGCTGATCAGCCAGCATCGTGCTGTTAAACTCAAAATATTAAAATTTTGCTAAAAATAAATGGGATATTTTACGATCCAGACACGTGACCGAAAGTGGGTGGGACTGTTGAGCTTTATTACTGCATATGGAAACTCGTAACTTACTGAACATTTTAGTTGAGTTGTTATTATACACCTGAAGGCAGCGACATGTTTTCATTCCATGTTTATGCCAAACTAATTGTAAACACCAGATGCTAAAATAAACAGATAATGAATAAAAAATAAAAAAAAAGCTTTGAACAAAAAGTAACACAAGAAAGGTCACTTTCATGACAGTTTGAAGGTTCTTCAATTATATTCCTTTAGACACTAATTCTCACTAATTAATTATTGTTTAGCCAAGTATTTCAAATGGTGTCATTTAAACACAATTAGATGCAAAATGCCAGTCCAGCTGTTTCTTTTAGTGCAACTTCATCTACAGCAGTTGCTTCTCATAATATTTTATTGAGATCATATTTTTAAGCAAATGGTTAAGAGTTTCTATGCCTTGTGCAGTTTTTTATATTCCTGTGTGATTTGTTGTTGCAATAAGTTTATAAATATGCTGTGTTTGTTCAGGAGGTGCCAGTGAAGTAAGAGCCATAAGGACTTAACAAGACCTGGATCTGGGAGTTTGGTGCTTCCTCTCAGGTCAAAGCTGTAGACACTGACAGAGGTGGACTATTGTGGCCTCATTGACTTGAAGCAAAGTCAAGTTTAACTCTACTGCCTTGCTGGATTTAAAGGAGGGACCGCTCTGTATCTTCCAATTATGTCCTGAATTGAACTGAGCCTTGTTTTTTAGCCAGCCTTGCAAAAAAGTAAAAAAAAAAAAAATCCAATTATGTGTAAATGACAATGGATTCTTAATATATACAATTTGTGTCATTACTTGACCCAAAACAGTCAGATTAGGGCTCTGTTGTGTTTGAAAGCTGATCTAATGCAAATGGCAATCATGTATTATTTAGAATTAGGGAAACTTGTTTATCTTGTATTTTCCTATTTGATTTAGATTTTGTTATTTCTGGATACGTCTCTTAAAAATGCATGTGCAAAGTAGACTGTACACTAGATCAAGCCGTTTCTTCTTCCTGACACTTCAGTTTGTACAATTATTTGCATAGTATATTAATGTTTTGATTTAATTTTCTGTAGTTATTCTATTGTCGAATATGATATTGAGGTAATTTTGTTTGGCAAACAAATATGTAAAATGGCAGTGGTTTGCTCCAATAATTGGTCCTCAGGAACACTGTACATTAGAGTGTATGTGAATGAAAATGGATGCTTGTGCCTGTAGTTATTACCGAATCTCAGCCGATCGTCTCTTGCTCCAACTCGTACCTTAGAGTTTGACAGATGATTCCAGTCATAGAATTACGGGAAGTGTTATTCCCATTAGTGGAGTTTGTCTTGACAATACAATTTAAAATCCCCCGCCCTGCGTGTTACAGCACTTTAAACAATCTGCCAAAATGTGTCATTGGTCCATTTTAATTGGCTTTATTAAAATCAAAGGTATCAGCTCTGTGGATGTTAGCAGACTCTCTTGCCCAAAATTGTGCAAATTACTATCTGAAACAACTCCTAATGCCTTCAGCATTTAATAACCTCTTTGTCAACTCTAACATGTGGGAACCTATAGCCTGGCGAGCCAGTCTTGTGATTTTTAGAACTTTGTACTATCTTAAATGGTCAATTTGCAAAACATGCAATTCATTGTAAACACTATATGCAATAACATTAAAGTGCCCCATTTTGGGTTGAACCGTTGTCAGATTGGACGGATCGTTATTCGTTTTCAGGGAGCGCCTTGAAATCGAAAGAGGTTCCAAAACAAGAAACAAGCTAGCCAGGCCAGGAATTTCTATAAAGTTATTGCAAAAATGGCAGTAACTTATTGATGGCAGCAGTATTTTCTGACTAGCCTACTGTGTTTACATAAAAAAGCCATTTATTTTTGAATTACAAAATGTCCATCATGAAACTGCATGGGGAAGTTCACAGAACAATGTGCTCTCAGAGGAGACTGTCTGCCATTTAGCATCAATAATCTGTCTAAAGATGAACAAGACAAACTCAAAATGACCTCAATGAGACATTGCTGTAATTGACGTAATAAAACCTTTCTTTTTCAGATTGTGTAAATCCATGTGTAATTTGGTCATTCTTATACTACACTTGAAGTACCTTAGATTTCTGCACCTTAAGCTGTAGTGAGGAACAAACCACTCGAGAGGTTTTGAAATACGGTTTATTTTAGACCTTATTCATTCTTCCTGAGGCCCATTTTGCGTTGGATTTATTTTTCAGAACATTAATCGGATGATGTAAATGAATCATTTCCTGAATCAGGCCTACTTTTTTTACAATAGTTGGCTAATTATATTGATTTACAGAGAATGAAAAAGCTGTATAAATCACTTATAATGTAAGATCTTGCGTACTTACAGTATGATGCAACCGTAACGATTAGGCTATCTAAACCCAAAGGACTCTCTTGTAAAATGACTGTAAAGCACTAGGACAGCAGCTTATAACACAAAATAAAAAGTGTTTTAGCAAATTAAAGAAGAAAATGATATCTTTGTATCAGATTAGAGTTCTGAAAACCTTCTGAACCCACTGCACATCATAAATGAGCTGCAAGATGTTTGTGTATTCCAATTTAAGAGAGGGGTGCGTTTTTTATTTGACCTTTATAATATTTTGATCCGGCTGAATTTGAAGGCTACACATTCTGAGAAAACTGCTGACAATTGCGCAAAGTTTAGTTTCATCATATAAATCCACGTATGCATAACTTTCAAATGGTTCATAGGCTACTGACTAAATGTGGCGTTAACTTGGACTCATTGCCCTGTTTTACACTCACTGCCACGATGAGCAATTTCTCATTGACAATGTGGTTCATGTTCCAAGTTTTTTGTCGTCACACTTGACAAGAAGTCATTTTCATGTGGATATTGCTGATGGTGGCAATAAATATTTAATGCTCCTGCTCTACTAAATATTTATATGGCAGTGGTTTATTTGAATACGGTACATCATTATCGGTGGACGCAGAGCTTCCCACAGATATTTCAGTAAAGCTATATGTAAATTCCAGCAGGCCAATATTAATTATTAACATGTGCACATACTGTCTTTGTGTCAATGGGCAAGGCTCTTCACCTAAAGGGGCAGTCACAAAGCACAGGGCTGGGTGTGTGAGGAATTGCATCTGCTTTTAAAACTTACCAAAGCCCCCCCCCCCCCCCCGACTGAATGAAGGGAAATGTCTGTTCATCTCCTTAACAGCCAAATAGATTCAGTCGTATCACTTATTCATGCTGTGGCCCCTGTTTGTGGGTCTTTTATCATTATTTTGTTACGGATAGTTAATTACCATGGCAGCACCATTCCCACTTGTTCATCATTTGCGATTCGCGTAGGCCTTTGACCTTCCTCCCTCCTATCCTGAATGTATTCACAGCAGAGGTCACGCACAGTGTATCCTTGTCGAGGGTCTGTTTGATGTGAATTTAAATGGTGTTTTTAGCCCCCTGCGCTGCCTGGGATGTTGGGGCAGCACAGAGCGCACGTGGACGGATGTGCGCTCTGTGAGCACCTCTCAAGGTCTAACCTATTTTAGTACTTGGGTCCATCCATCACCCTCACCTGCAGCATGGCCCGTCAAACTGGAGTCGCATGTTCTTAAAGGGGCCGTGCATATTTACTGGACTCCTGTGTCAGGCGTTCAATCCATAAAAAAACAACTCTCATGACCATCAGGAAAGCTACAGCCCTGTTGTGGGGGAAGAGCTAAGCAAAAACAGGACAATTCTGAACTTTCCCTCTCGCCTGCTCCACATTGTGCTGGTTACATTTTATTCTTAGAGTGGGGTTTAGTTGAATACGTCCTTTAGCATGTTTTTCGCTTATGTCTTACAGAGCCTATTTTTAACTTTATTCCTTCATTCCAATTCAATATCTTTCTCCTCTTTTGAGTAACAGTGAGAGTTTGAAATAGAACGTTTTCTAATTCTGAAGTTGTGAAATGTGCTTAGAAACTTACCCATGTCAAGAATTGATGTGTGAGAAATGTGTTGGGGAAGTTGGGAATGCGTTTAAAAACATTTAGCTCTTTCTTTCAATGTTGTAAATACAATAAAATAAAAACTGACCTTTTGAGAGCCCTCCCACACACGCGCCATACAAGAGAGCCCTGGAACAACAGACAGTAGTCTCCAAATACTTTTGTACAAACAAACAACTCCAGTATTTTACATTTTAAAACCTCCATTGGATCACGGGATGACCAGGAATCCCAGACGTCTGAGCAGTTTTGATGAGCTCTATCAGAGTGGACTGCGAATAAAGTCACTGCAAATCGGAAGGTCGGCCATTCGTTTCTTGGTGCAGACAAAGCATATGCTGAACTATTATCATTGTGGTCTTTGGCGAAACACCGACTGCTTCGGCCATTAACGTGGTTTGTGTGATTGTCATGTCTGGAATCAAAGACATAACAAAAAGTAGCCACGAAGAAGTTCACGCATACATGTAAAACCCGGACAGATTTCCCGTGATTCTAGTAGAAAGTGCACGTTTTCATCTCCACGCGGTGGGCAGGTCGACATGTTTATTCTCTGGCAGTGCTGTGACGCTGTTTTATATTCTCACTCTGTAAAGGTGGAGGGATAGGCTGAAGAGCACTGTGCTGTAGCGCTCCTGTCAGGGTGAAATATCTCTGCACTCTCCTGATTGCACTGTACAGGCTGGCCACGATTCATAAAAATGCAATTCAGTGCAGCTATACCAGACCCGGTGCGGCGAAATAAACTATGGCCTACACTACCCGAGAGAGAAGGAAGAAGAAGGTGTTGAAGGAGCAAAGGCTTCTTTCATGGGCTGGGGCTACTACCTGTGAAAAATAAGGACATTTCTAAATAAAATAAAAATTCTAAACAGAATGAAAGTCCTCATGGAAAAAGTTGTGACTGAAAGCCATCCAAAGTGTGACCAGTCCCCATTCATAAAACTGTTTAAATGTAAGGCAATGTTTTATATTTAGCTTAATTTCAAGTGCGTCAACACAATATAAGTCATCGTACGCTACAAATGATTCTCGCTGGTTTCCTCTCTTAAACGCTGATAGATTTTCAGATTGTATGTCTCCACATAGAATAATCTATTATTTGATATATTCCTGTATTCTACTTGCTGCCTGTACTGTATGTGTTCTTTTGCACCAACGTCCTGCAACTCTCTGATTCTTTTCAAAGGGAATAGCATTAAAGTCGATGATGGAGCATGCGTTTGTGAGACACGTCCTGTTTCTCCCCGGTTAAGAGTGCTTTGAATTGTTATTATTATTCAAGGTATGCAACATGCCAGTCTTCACTCTGTCTCATAAGTACGGCCGGTAATTAGTGCAAGAAGAATCATTACTATTTAAAAAAGAAAAATATATTATTCATGTATATAACATAAAGTACCGAGTCTTGTAATAAATTACATCTGAAAAGAACTACTGTAATATTACTTGCACTTGGGACCACTACAGCTACAACTACTCACGATTACAATTCATCACTATTTGACCTTTATTTGACCAGGAAAGTCCCACTGAGATTGAGAATCTCTTTTACAGGGGAGTCCTGGCCCCAGAGGGTAAGCTGTTGTACATGTTTTTAGTGGTGGGGAAACTGGAGTACCCAGAGGAAACCAACGCAGACATGGGGAGAACATGCAAACTCCACACAGAAAGGCCCCGTCCAGATGGGAATCAAACCCGGGACTGTCTTGCTGTGAGGCACAAGTGCTAACCGCTGTACCACCATACCGCCCACTTGTATCTACTATTACTATTACACTACTACGGATAATACAGTAGAGCTCCGGGTCCTGCCTCCCGCTGAAGTTCTCTGATGGGTCTGCGGTTGTGTGTGTATCAGGGATGAACAGGAGCTGGAGCAGGACACTGACTGCAGACTTTGTGGAGTCGTCCCAGGCAAACCATCCTCAATGTGGACAAGGCCAAGGAGGTGGTCATTGACTTCAGCAGGAAGAAGTCTAGAGCCCATTACCATCCAGGGAACAGAGGTGGAGATAGGGGACTGCTACAAGTACCTGGGAGTCCATGTGAACAACAGGCCGGACTGGAAGGACAACTGCAACACTATGTACAAGAAGGGCATGAGAAGACTCTACTTCCTGAGGAAGGTTTAATGTGTGCCGTAAACTGCTGGAGATCTTCAATCAGTCTGTGGTTGCCAGCACCCTGTTCTTCACTGTGGTCTGCTGCATCACCTCCAAAAGGGCCATCTCCCAGATTAACAAATATACCAATAAAGCTGAACTGTTGCTCAGCTTTAAACTGGAGATATTTGTGACTCTGAGAGCTACTCCCCATAATGGACAATTCTACTCCAACCACTCCAGCGGACTAGGGGCAAAGGAGCTCTTTCCTCATCAGACCTTACAGCTCCGCTGCCACAGTAAACAATATATGAACACATCCATACCAGCCAAAGCCAAATGTTTTATATGTATAGCAGCACAGTATTCTTTTCCCACGTTTTATTCATTAGGTTGGGTCATTGAGTGTAGAATTTGCATGCTCTCCCCATGTCTGTGTAGGTCTTTGGGTGCTTCAGTTTCCTTCTGCACTATAGACATGTACAGTAGGACACGCCTTTTTCCAATCTCTAATGACTTATTTGCATTCCTCATTAACACGGATGCAAAAATGGATAAGAAGTTTTGCCCAAGGACACAACAAGGCACTTGCCATGGAGACTCCACAATTATTATTCACATTTCCTGTAAGTACATTTAACCATTTAAGTTAAAAAATCTGTAATGTTGACCTGTGCCTGTTTCCTTCCAGAAGCAGGAGCCTATTATGAAAGGATACGAGTTCTGAGGTGAGGTCTGTGAGAGCTGGCTCCGTCACAATGGGCTTCCTGCAACACTCTGCTGTTGTTGTGCTTCAGAGGAAATGGACCGTTAAATGCAGCGTAGGGAGTAGGGGTTTGGATATTGCAGGGCACAGACAGGACGTCAAACAACTGTCTGAAAGTGTTTGTGTCTCTTATAAGGGTTGCTATGCCAACCACAGCACAAAGAAAGATAGACAACATGTGTCTCCACGGCTCAGACAGGAATGTGTGTAACATGTATTAATCCAATGAACTTCATACGTGTGTGTCCATGCTATTATAAAATACATTGACAATACAAGATCCTTCTGTGGACCCACCACCTGCAGGAGGAGCCATAGGGGCTGGTGCAATGTGATTTAGGCAGCTCCAACAGCTGCCCCCACAACCCGGAAACGGACAAGTGGAAGAAGATGGATGGATGGATGGATGACAATACAACAAAAACTAGACATGCACAACAGGTACTTCAAGTTGCTACTCCTGACTAAGCTCCTATATTTGTGTGTTTGTGTTACCAGAGTCACAGCTGCTCAAAACAGTTTCCCAGCAGGAGTTCCTCAAGGACATAAATGTGCAGCATTAACATAGACCTTGAGTCTTTCAAGTCTATTTAAAGTACCTTGAGGGTGCAGCCACATATTGTACTGCAAAACATCATTAAAAGTAACTTTTCTATGAAAATCAGGAATATTATTCAGTTTCATCTGTTTTATCGGAAATAATTCCAAGGCCCCCCTGATAATTGCTTGTGTACCCAAAATATCTTAGTCTTCCACACAAGAGCTCTTCACCAATTCTTTTTCATTATTATTATTATATTTTTACCATTGTCTATAGCCTACTTTCCTACTTTTGTTAGGCTATTCTTTCTCAAAGTTTGATATTCCTTTCTCTCTTATCATTGTGTTATTTTTCCCTTCCACTCCATAATTCTTTATATTTTATTTTATTTTATTTTTTAAAGCCCGACTTCTCTTGCATCCCAGCAGTGGCGTCCTGGGCTCGTGGAGATAAATGGCTGCTGAGATTTGCATCGGGGTGTGGTTGTACCGTAAGAGAAGAGTTACGCACGAGCTCGAGATGTAATTGCTGATGTTCTGCATATACGAACTGAGCGCACGGGAGGGAGGAGAGAAAAGAGGACACGCTCGCACTCGCATCACAGGACAACACTACAGCACCACAGAGAGACACGCGGAGAGTGCATTGACTTTCACCTGCTGAACGGTACATGCGCCCCTCTGGCGTCGCGTGGTCCCTTGATGACAGCGCGCTGGGCGAGGACGGGGCATCAGAAAGACAGCCCGCAGCGCTATTCCACCACCAGAATGTGCTTCCAGGATTTCACAACTTTCTCTCTCGCGTGCTGACAAGCGGCAAGCGCACAGTCACACCCCCTCCTGGTATTTTAGCGCGGCGGAGAGAGGAGAGAGGTCCACAGCGACACCGGGGCGTTCCAAGACAAGACCCCACTCCTCCTGCTCGACTCAAGGTAACTATTGTTAGTTTCGGACATCGTAGTCTTTTCACCTGCTCGTGCCGTCCCTGTCGCTTATGCGGTCTGTTCTCTTCTTGTACAGTCATGGAGGACACGCTCACCTGCGGACACAGCACGTTCTCCCAGGTGTTCGGGCGTCAGGGGCAGCTGATGCAAGCCAGTGAGTACCACAGCGCGACCGTGTGCCACACGCGCGTCAGCAAAACTCAAACACAACGTCAGCGTTTCTCCCGGTGCCAAAAGCTATTTGTAGTTTTATTGCAATTGTAACTCAGCAAGACGTGGTTTGGGATGGTTTGAATTGACCGCGACAGTTTTTGTATTTCGCCCATGGGAAATATAGCGTCATGTAATGAGGCGCAGTCAGAGAGAGGGCACGAGCATGTAATGAGAGGGATGCATGAGGAGTGGCATGTTTAAAATATGAATGAGTGTGTGTGTTTACCTTAAAGAACAAGGTGTGCAAAAGTAATGGTGCACAAAAGGCAGGGTACAAAATTGGTTCTCAAACTTTTCACACCAAAATAGTTGTCCATCTCGTGCCACCAGGCCAAGATCAAATCTAAACCGAAAAGGATAATCCGGGCGTATAGCTTTGTCTAAACCAGAAAATAAACACTTAACGTTAATGCGTTTCTACAGCATGAATGAATTTGCAGATGTGCCTCCTGATCTGGGCCAAGTCCTACGTCCATTGGGACATGCAGCACCGTTTGAGAACCACTGAGTTGGGGAACATTTCAGCAGGTAGAGAATGCCAAAGCTGACATTTAGTTTGTGAGTGATGAGTATATGAATGAATGAGATAGTCCATGTAGATTTGGAGTTAACCTCTTTTTATAATGTTTTATTCTATCAAAATTCTTTAGTAACTGTAAAACTATGGCGGTACACCCTGAACAGTTGGTGTTGCAAAAAGGATAATTAAGCACAAAGAAAGAACATGAATTAAGATTCCTTTTAATGCTTACCCATAACCAAATTGGACTGATCAAGCATTGGAGACCCCTGTCACAGATGTTTTGGAGGAAATAACCAAAGAAGGGGCATGTCAGGATTTAAACTGGATTTAGACAGATTTGCTCTTGAAGCCCATGGAGTTTGATGGTGTGAGAGAAGATGAAAGTAGATGTAAGGGATAGGTGGAGGCTGATGATTTGTCGTAAGAATTAAATAATAAAAAGCAAATTTTATTGACGTCCTGGCGTACCTGCAGTTTTTACCCAGAGTGGGGATGAAAAATAACATTGAGAAAGTGGCTATTCCAGCGCTATAGCAGTGAGTGATCAATATACAAGAAGCAATAGTTCATGTTATTCTTTGCTTGTAAGCGTAAGTTGAATTTGTCATTTTTCATTCTTTTGCTAACACAGAGAGGAGAATCATATTTGTGCCTTTGCGAAAGTATTTCCCTTTTTTTTTTTCATGAAGCGACGTCGCAGTTTCTCTGAGACAAGTTGCTGAGGAGCAGGTTTGTGCCAGAGCCTTGCAGATGTGTTCGCCCAAGCTGCCCATGATTGAAATTGTGAAAATTCCATGGGTGATGCTTCCAAAGTTATGCCACTGTATCCTGTAGTAGTTATGTATAGTATTTCTTGGCACTGCAATTATCTGGCCGCCCAAGAGCCAAAAGCTGACCGCACATGCTTAATATTTAAAGCAGAAAATGTATCAATATATGCTACGGCACGGAGAACACGACCTTGGGACACGCTTGAGTGAGCTGTTTACACACACACACACACACACACACTCCTCACTGAAAACGTGTCCGCCGCTCCTCCTTCATCTGCAGCTGATGAAGTCACGCTGGGAGAACTTTAGCCTGCCCTTTGATGTTTGGACACGACGGTGAATGTAAAGTGAGTTTGCACGCGGAGAGTTATGATCGCTAATGGGAAGAACCCTGGGCAGATGCACCCTATGAAATCAGAATGTCCACTACTACAGAAGCAAGTGAGGAATTCAAAGTATTGCCATTGTCCTATCATTTATCCACGTTTGACTTAGCTCTCCCCCCTCTAGGGCCGCCTCAACAAATATTCTGCTGCCTGGAGTGCTTTGAATTTAAGGTCATTAAAATGTATTCGCACGGCGGTTCTTTTAATCTTTTATTTCTATTGCAGACTGGTGCTAAATCCACTTTTTGAGCTTTTCACCAACTTTTAAACTTGCTGTGGGTGTCTGTCCTTTGTACCCTCTGACAGGAGTCATGTTGCGCAATGGATTATAGGAGAAGAGCAGAGTAGAAAGTTTGTACACATAAGTAAACATTCCCCCTGGCGCCTATATAGACACTAGTGGTGATGATGATGTCCCGCTGCTGCTGAGAGGGTGAGAAGGGATTTTACAAACACAAGCTGAAAAATTGTGAAAGAATGGTGCAGGGTTTAATCGGTGCTATAGCTGTACCGCTGTAGTATTTATGGTAGTCTCCTGAAATGAATCTTGAACTGTCTGTGTATTAGGAACTGCTGTACACGTTTTTGAGCAATCATTATGCTAGATTATAAAAGCAAAGCTAATTTGCATCTACTGTCCCTGGGCAGGTAACAAGACACATAGCAATTGCGATGTACAATCAGAAGACCCGGGTAAACAAGCACAAGCACACAGTGCATTACACAAAACAAAATACCTCCCACACAGAACAAAAAGTACATTAACACAGCCAAAACTGAGAGCAAGTAGTTTATTTGAAAAATAAATTGGATTGTATTGAACGTTTGATTCCAAAGAGAATTTGTGACAATATTAGTAAATAGATATTTAGACAAAAAAACACATGACATAATCACTTCGAAGGACTTTCTATAAATTTCTTCAGAAACAAACATTTTTGTTTTTGTTGGTATAGCTATCATGATATAAAAGACATTGGCCAACACAACATGTTAAAAGTTTAAATCTCCATTATTGTGACATTACACTGGTTAAAAATGTGAAGCAGATCGAAAACACCGCCCCGATTACAACTCTGAGGCAGCACCTTTCAAATCTGATATTAAATACTCTCATTTTGTTTGTATTTGTGTCATGTCCCCACATTGCCGAGTATATTCCTTAATGGGCAGAATGTGTTCTCTGGAGTAGTGTTGAGCCGTTTGTTGAACTGGTGTCTTCCCTTTGCCTCTCTCTCTGTCCACCAAATGCTTTTATAAATAATGCACTTTGAGCCCATCAGTGGTACTGATACTGCGGCGATATGTATAAGAGAGTGTTTCTTTTCGAATGTGGATGGTGTATTTGATGATTAATTAATGCTAGGCTTACTGTATTTCATGCAATATGTATGTTTGTATATATATTGTGTTCATGCTATTGCAGACATTGAACTTTATGCCAGTTTTTGTTGCTCTCTTACACTTTGTTGGTTAGAAAATGCTATATCGATCTACAACGGCTTATTCATGACCTAGCTCAAAATCCGCTGCTAATCAGAGTCACAACAAATTTTGGTGCCAATCCGGCTCTGTGGATGTAGCGCGCTGTCAGGACATCGGTGCTAGCCTTAGAACATTGGCTGCATGTTGTTTTGGGCGGCACGGTAGCACAGTGGTTAGCGCTCTCGCTTTACAGCTAGAAGGTCCCAGGTTCAATTCCCACCTGGAAGGGGCCGTGGGAAATTTGCATGTTCTCCCCGTGTCTGCGCAGGTTTCCTCCGGGTACTCTGGTTTCCCTTACCACCAAAAACATGTACAATAGGCCAGGATGAATGATGTGTGTGAACACATGGAGGTGGTCAGAGGGACCGTTGGCGCAGATGTGTGCAGTCGTGACAGTCAGTCTCCCCCAGGGGAAACTGAAGATACTAACATAGTTTACCACCACAGAGTATCTGTAAAATAAAATACAGAAGATAAAGATCTTCTTCTAAAAATAAAGATCTTCTTGTAAGTACTGAGGCTTCAGCTGATATTTCTGTCTTTCGTTGCTCTGTGATGGAGGAGTAAACTGTGCTGCAGAGAGCACTTCCTGGTCACATAAAGCAGCGTGAGGAGCTTGACAGACCTGACAGACACTCCTCCTTTCTGTTCAAAAGAAGAACCGTCTGGGCGGCTTCACGATATTACCCACATCGGTCCAATCACGCACCAAGAGACAGAAGCCGTCATTAAAGAGACACTGTTTTCTTCTGTTCTTCTGTCTGTTTTAAATCATTTGGAAAATATGAAATCCCTAAAACCAGAGCAAGAAAAACAGCGTTCGAAGTGTTCCTTGTAAAATAAAAGGACGTTTTTGGAAAGGCTTTCTGCCGCTTGTTACTGCAACGTATCTAGCGTTGCTCTAATTGGTTGATGCCGTCTCTCAATCACACCCACCGGGAAATTGTTGAGATCATGCTTGCTCTATGAAAAGGCATGTCGTTTGGCAGGCCAGGCAAAGCTCCAGGTAAATTGGAGGATTCTTGTGTATGCGGGTGTCGCGGCCTCTTCGAATGATTTAAAGCTTATTCAAATGGTTCAAAGCACAACTCCAAGCATGTTTTTGGTGAAAGAAAAACATTCAAAAAAATCTCCTAAAAGTTGCCTTACCCTTCACCTCTGATGTGAACTGCACTCTCTAAATGCCGCATGGATAGAGCGGTGTGATCAATCCATGCTTCTGCTTTTGTGATGATGACACATGCAGGTTCAAAGTCAAAACACTGCATCTAAAATTTAACACAAGCTTAGATATATATAATACATAGTGCAGTAGTAGTAGCAAACGCATGAAGGTCTAAATCAAAACCTCAGCTTGGTTAACCCGAGGGCATGCTGGCACAAAGGAAAGGGAAGATAAGAAGTGGGTGTGGTGCAGAGGAGTCACATAGTGTGGATAATAGATGGAGCTATAATATGTCCCTGATTCACAAAGCTCTAGGTGCTTTGCTAATGAATATTGCGTGTAGCGATGTCAGACACATGATGACCTCACATAGTGTCTAATGTGTAGGCTCAGCATATACAGTACTCTTCAAATACTTTTCTTGAAATTATGACAAAATGAGTCACAAAAGACTAAAAAAGAAATCTAAAAGGCCAGTACCTACATGGCAACGTATGCACACAAAATTCTCAAAAATTGGTTAAAGCCGTTTGAGTTTTTAGCCATGTTAATAGATCTGTTCCCTCATCAAACACAAACACGTACTGTACTGCATTAGTATTTTTTGCTTTATTCATGCCAGTTTGAGTAACCTTGTACACTTACAGGGTAATAGGTTGTTTATTGCCATTGGATGCACAATCCTTTGCATGCCACTGTAGAATCTGGAAGTGCCATCATTGTTAGCAGTGGGAACTTGTATCTCCCTTGATGCCCATTTTTGGCAACATACAAGATTCTTATGAGAGCATTTTTTACTCAAGTTTCTTTCCTGAAACACACAATAATGGTAAATGGTCTCAACTTATATACATACCGCCGTCATTCATACACCAACGTACGCAGACACTGGAGGCAAAGTGGGTAAAGTGTCTTGCCCAATGACAGTGCACACCTTCAGGAGCTGGGAGTCAAACCCCTGACCTTCCAATCATGAGATGACCCGCTCTACCAACTGCGCCACTATTTACCAGCCACAGTCAGTGCATGATCTGTGGAAGAACACTTATCTTTGAACTGGTTGGTCGATCCCAGCTACTTTGCTTCACTCACCATACGTGAATATGCTGTGCAAGATGGCGATGGTCAGGGATGCAGTTGGTGCAGTTTGACGGGAGGTTTTCATCAAACAGCCCCGGGGCAGCTGCGGCAGTAGCAATCGCATTAAGTCATGCTTTTCCCTCTGCTCTACCGGGCACCTTCACCACATTTATTTCTGGCACTGTGTGTTTAAGGAAAGGATTTATTGAACTTTTTATTTATTAAAAATGTAACTTGGACTTTAAAGTTTGTACCAAAAAGATTCCAACGTGAAAGTCTGGCTTCCTTTTTATTAATAGAGTTTGCACAAATACTGTAAGCCTGGCTCACCTCTGTGCTCTACTGAAGCGGCGACTCAGGGACATTGTACAATTTGCAGTACTGTTCACTCCGGACTCCTGTGTGGACTGTGAATGCCTTCATCTCCATTGGCAGCATGTGACATCTGTCTCTGCTGTGAGGGGTCAAAGTGCTGGATTGTGGCCAACTCAGCTCCATCCTGTGATAGTGGCAATGAAACCTATCAACTCTCAAAAAGAAAAAGGTAGATAGGAGTGTCCATTTCCTACAGTTCCTTCTTGTCTCAGCCTGACACACTCTTTGTATATCACAAACAGTCTGGTTAGTATCCAACTCGATAAAACTTCAAACTTTTCTGCCAAAAGTAATGTCATTTCCCCACCGACCCCCATCCAATCAGATGCTTCACATATTACAAACTGCAGTCTAAAATATATGGCTGCAGTTTTAATACGGTGCTATGGCCAGGTTTATACATCTTTACTTTCATTATTGATCGCATTTCCCCCATGGCGGTGAAAATCTCTCCCTCGCTGTCAATACAGGCCTCATTTAGACGTCTTACTCTGCAGGGCTAATCCTCATATTGGATTTAGGAACCGCAGTACACTTCAGCATTCAGCTCCGCGTAGGTCTATCAGCACCAGTCTGAATGACAGCCTGGGGCCACGTAGAGATTTCTACTCACCTCAGTCTAATACTGGTCACTGAAGTTTATATCTTGAGTTGGTAATTACGTGGTATTGAGGTGCCTGTTTCAGTGCTTCGTGGCAGCTTTCTCATTGGCCCGCATTAGCAATAGATAGGCCAGTAGAAGTTAAAACAATCTTTTCACATTGATTGATTGAAAGCAGTTTACTGTACGTCATAATTTAGTGCAGGACACACAGGATAAATCCCATCGTTCGCACAGTACAGACAGTGTTATAAATCCAACACACCTCCCTTCCAAGAGGCTTCCCAAGTTCCCTCTGGTTCGCAATCTAGAACTTTATAACCCTCAAGTACTCTTATTTTCAAATATGTTTTATTTATCATGTGACTACAGCTACATTTGGCCTACATTTAGAAATTAATTGTAGGAGTTTCAAGTAACACTCAACAAAGGTCGAACATTTTGCGAACCACTTCGTCCAAGCTAATCAATGTAAAAACATTGATAGAGAGAAAATTATCCAGAAATCACCATTGATTGAAAAAATAGCTGAAATATGTTGTTCACTTCCCACCTCTGTCATATGGTGTATATTGGGCACATTACCAAACAATCTCAAAGTTATGCCACACTTTATTATAGATTGTACACTTCCTCCATCTTCAATGGTAAATTGAAGATTTAACATCTTCAGTTCAAAGTGTCTTCAAACATAGGGCTGGGCACCATTAAACGATACCAGTATGGTATTTAAAAAAGAAAAAAGTTTAGGTATACTACTGGTATCGAAAAAATCAAAGTATCAAAAGCATGTACCAAAAAAAAAAAAAGAAAACTGTTTTTTTTAGAGACCAAGTTTTGATGTCTTTTGGTTCAGGGCCAGCATTAGAGACTTAGTTGTTTCATTTAAAATAATAGACTTCATGGAATAAATTAACATATCGTTTTTCTGGGTCAAAATGACAAATATTTTAGTCGGCCTATTAGGTATCAGAAAAAGTATTGTTCAGGTATTGGTATTGAAAACAAAGTATCGTTAAAGTACCGGTATAAAAAATAAAAATAACATTACCCAGCCCTATGCAAACGTTGCACCATATATTACCTTGGTAAACTTTCAGCCGCTCAAACGACTTGCCATTCAGTGAGTACAGAGCTCACTGTGCAAACATCTCTCGACTATCAGCTTTGCGCCAAACCCCCTGCCCACATTTTGCCACGCATAAATTGGTGAGTCTGCAAAGTCCGCTTAGCAAGTGCATCTTGGCAAATGTGACCTTTAGAGCAACTTCTGTCTTACTACCAATACACAAAGAAACGTTGCGCAATACCCATAAGATTAGTTCGCGGCCAACTTTTTCGATCTCCAACAAGTCTAATTGCACCGCCGCTGGCATAATCCCTCTTTTAAACAGCAGAACCGTGAGCTCGCATTTAGTTTCACAGCACAGCAGCAAAACCAATGTACTTTATTGTATGTCTGATTTATTAGACCTGAAGAGCGCTCTGTTTCCAGCCGTTGTTTCAGGGGATTGCAGGATTTGGTAATTTTCACACTTTGAACATCTTTCTCTTAATCCCCTCCGTGCACTCTTTCGCTTTCTCTCTTGTCTCTCGCTATGATAGAAGTGAAAGCTTACTATGCAATTGGAAAGTGGATGTGCACAAGCTCATGGTACATGGCCAAAAATCCTCTATACAGTTTCCATGACTCATCAAAACCCTTCATGCGGTAGTTATTACAAATCTTTTCTACAATTTTCAGGGAGTGTGCAGAGCCACGACCGCTGGACGGAGTAATTGCTACATTTGTGTCATTACAATGATTTATCCATTTACTGACCCCTTGTGGCGAGAGGGAGAGTCATTGATCCTATCTCACAATCACGGGTGGCCATAATATTAACTCAAGTAAGATCGTTTGTTTCTTACTGTGGAAAGCGTAACCAAAAGTAAGTATGTAAGTAAGTACTCTACTTGTCATTGCAGTGTACAACGAAAATTGCGTTCAGGGTTAGGGTTAGTCCGAAGCCGCGGCGACTGAACCCTGTGGGCCAACCTGACCTGCATGTTTTGGAGGGAGGGAAAACTGTAGCATCTGGAGGAAACAAGCCTGGTGCCTTCAGTCTCCTCTGATCCTCTGGAACAGTGCACCGCCTCCTGGGTTTGTCCCTGTTTCAGAGCGTGGTGTCCTGCACTGGTTAGCTCCTCCACCTCTTCCTCCTGCACAGCTCCCTCCGCTCCATAACAGTCTTTCAACATCTTCTGGGAAAAGCGTAGCAATTAATCAGTTTTATTGTCAACTGAACGTCCATTAACCAGAACAATAGTAGGAATAGAACATTTGGCTTAAGCCAGGTGTACACTGCACGATTTTGTCCGTCTGCGACGAGCGATCACTCGTCGAGGGGAAAATCTTAGGTTGTGGCTCAAAATTGCAGGTCTTACAGTGAGATGGGGACAAAGATTTAAAATAGAACCTCACTCGGAGAGTGAGCCATCCTCTCGCTGCACAGATGATCTCTATCAGCCTCTAGTCAAGACATCAGCACACACCGCACCGCTCCAGAGTCACTAGCAACACAAGCCCGGCATGAACGAGTCCGACTCATGCATTTGACAGGACTTTCCCTGCACTTTTCAGCGAAAATAAACCCCTCTAGCATGCGGCGTCTGCAGCCTGAAACTGCATAAACAAAACTTTGGTCGGACTCATAGCCACCATTGTCTCTTTGAACAATCGCACAGTGGAGACGAGTGAAGGCTCACGATTACAATCCCCACGTCGTTCAATGTGACTGTGTACACCAGGCATTAGCTGTGAATCTTGCCTGGATACCTCCTCGTTTGTCCCTTTTTTGTTTCCTGTAGCTTCTCTTGTGGAGGTGTCTGTGCTGCAGGTGTGGGGGGCTCATGGTGCCTCTTTGGTGTTTCAGAAGAAGAACATTGTAGGTCTCAAATGTCTTTTGCTCATAAGCTAGCGGATTTAAAAGACATGTTTACTTCGTGGCTAGTACGGACTCTGTAATAAAAAAAAATCAGCTGAACCTCACAAAAACACACAAAGATGTACTAAAGGATCCAGTAAAACAGTGTGGAACACAGAAACTACACATGCAGTGTGCAGAAAAAGGCACAAAAAAAACTGCTATATCAAGAGTCTTACTCAAGTACTATTATTTACTATTAGGCTACTCTAGTAGAAGTAAAATGTGCAATGTGATAAACCACTCCAATAACTGCAGTACTACAGAATGTTACTCGAATAGTAAATATAGTACATGTAGGTGAGTATCACTGAGGTTCTGAATTTTGCCCAGTGATAGCTCTATATAAACTTTGAGAGAATCTACACTGGGAATAAGCACGACTTTGCATGCAGACTTCTATATCAGTTGGCAGAAGGCATTTCCAGTCCAATCTAAAACACTAGTGTAGGTCTCACACACTGCATGAGGCAGATAAAACATGTTCTATATGAAATGCACTTGGAGCTGTGGCCGTGCGCAGCATCACTGAACTCTGTGCTGACTCCACTCTTCTGCATTAGTCACTCCTGCTGCTGTGTCCTATAAACATCTGACTAGGCACCGCCGCTGCTCTCAAACACAGGGCTGTGAATACCAGCCCTGTGTTTGTGTGGAGTGGGACAGAAGTGGGTTGCAGGCGACTGAAGTACATGAACGTCTAAACTTAAAAATCACATCCATTTCAGAGCAGGTTTGGAGGGGTAAAACAGGTATACATGCATGTTTAGACATAGTTGATACCCAGTTTGGACATCATCTGGTGCAATTTATTATGCTAATAATAATAATAATAATGATGATAATAATCTGCCAACTACAACTAACCACTCACAAGCTGGGTCAAGTGTCTTGTCCAATGACACAATGATAGTCTGCACTAGCCGGGATTCAGACCACCAATCTTTCCATCATCTACCATCTGAGCCACTGTCTAGTTTAGACCGTCTAAGTCCTGATCGAAATCTTAGGTATTACATTAAGTGGTGCTTGAAGTAAAAAGTTTGGAAACCACTTGGTTAATAATATCTCATAGTCTCAGAGTCTTATTATGGCTTCCTTTCCTCACTCTGTAATTGAGACATCTGACTTGGCACAGTGCTTGAAACGCATGTGATCCTTTTATTAGTTTAGTAGTTCATATTCCAGTCTTCTCTTATGTGCGTAGGAATCCAATCTTGATTGAACAAACAAATCACCACTGCAATACTTCAAACACAAATCATGATTATGCTTTTCCCAAATCGTTCAGCTCTAAACCGAATTTTTGTGGAGAAAACCAGTTAGTGTTAAGTCCCCCCTCCATCTCGGCACGACAGTAAATATCCCGTTTGTGTAGCCCGCCCTCGTCAGATCAGCGCCTCTGGATCCCGCCTCGCTCTGGCTCGGTGTACATTTGCTTCAGTAGTTAGCGCCGAGCTCCTGCGGTGATGAAATATAGTCCGCCGTCCCGACTCCGGCTACTTAACATGCAGGACACAAGCGGCCACATCCTGAGCGACAGAGCAGACTGAGAGTGTGTCGGTGCTGAAATGAAACCACCATTCATTCTCACTGTCTCCTGACCACAAAACGCGAACCATCTCTGCGTGCATTTATTTCTGTCTATTGGAACTTCACAGAACTGAAGGACAAGCATGAATTCTATTTGTTTATTTGTTTGTTTATTTGAGCAGTATACATTGTGCTCAAAAGGAGTGGGCTGAAGCAAAAAGCTTATGAGCCCCCACCCCCAAGTGCAATAAAATAAAAAAAGAACATTTCAAAACATTTCAAGCAGCTACATTCGTACAGACCAACTTACAAACTTACAAAAAAAAATATATGAACTGTTTATATAATTAATTGAAGCAACGCACAGCTACAACAACAATCTAGTTTCATGTACGATGTCTAGTACAAAGCAAGTCAAAAAATGTGATCCTTAATATATTTCTTTCAGATTTTTACCCTTGATAACCGAGTTACTTTTATGTTATAAAGGTACATTAATAGATATTATACTCCGAGATCTCGATACTTCCCAGTTGTCATTACCATTCTCAGTATAATTTTAATTTGGGTGTAATTATCATAATCATTATTATTATCATTATCATTATCATTATATATTTATTTAATTGAGTTATATGTGAAGTATGATGCAAGCCCTGCATAGAGTGGTGCATTAAAAAGCCAGAGTGTAGAGCGGGCCAGTTGAAGAGGGCAGTAGCTCCCCATCGACAGACCCCCACACAGCTGCCCTAACAGCTGATTAGGGCAGCTATGCTCCCCACCATCTTCCTGCCATCTCATCTACTGTAACAGCAGAAGAACCATCAGCCTCCTCAGCTTCTCTCTCCCCCACTTTACCCATTCCAGTGTCTATGCCCAAAGAAGCAATCATTAATTCCTTCAAAGTTGGTTGGTGGCATGAGTAAGAAGGAGCCTCTGAAAATAAAAGCAAATGTTTTCAATTTAAACTTTTAAAGAAACTATTAATTGCACATTGTTGTGTAAAAAAAAAAAGACTCACTTGCCATAAGCGCTTTGAGTGCCTAAAGGTGGAAATGTTTTATGTAAATTAAGACATTTTTCATCACTGTTGTGCAATTATATGCATGGCCAGTTAGAAACAACCCTTTCTTATGTCAAAGCCAACTAAAAAGTCACCTAATATTTCACTTGCTGAAAGTGTAGTCACTACAGCATTTCCAGCAGCTACCTTCACCTTTCCCCAATGTCACAGCCTCCACACTATAGCTCTATGTTTCCCACTTCTCTTGTATCTTATACACAGGTCTGTCCTAGTTTTCTGTCCAGTGGTGTGAATATTACTTGAGTCTAGTGCAGTGCCTCTCTTCCCAGTCAGCGCCAGTGACTGACAGACTTTGTGCTTGCTTCACTGTAGACAACAGTGATCCTCTCGCCTCGACCCGTCTCCTGCCGAGCTCTGCGCCACACGCACTCTCAATGTGGACTTCTGATCACCCACGGCAAACTAGAAACTAGATTTTTTTATATGAATTCTGTTTTAGCAGACACAAAACAAGTATATAAAAAAAAAAACATTACATTTGGATTCTTTCAGGGTTGCAGATTGTTGATTCATAAAACTAAAAAAGACCACATTTACGTGAAACACCCAATTCCTCACCTAAATTTACAAGTAAGCAACTACCGTCTTTTGCTCTGTTTAAAAGTTTTTACGAAATAATCTAAAGTATTCTTCAATACATTAACAGCTCTATAAATGATCAAAACGTCTCACATACAGTAGCGTTGTAACCGTGTTTCCTCCCACTCAGTCTCATCATAAATGTTTGATAACCTGTCTCCTGGCGTGGCGTCCAGCTCAGGTATAACAGGGCCTGTAGATCAGAGACCCGGCTGTAGCGGCGAGCTGCCAAAGCTTCACTGCGCCTGCAGTCGTTATGCGGAGTGCTGTGTGTCATCGGTCTGTCACATCTGCTTCAGTCATTCTCCTCACGCAGAATCATCAAGCGTGGCTCCAGTCTCTGCAGATTCACCAGCGACAGCCAGTCAGCTT
The DNA here is from genome assembly GCA_021464625.1 of Proterorhinus semilunaris. Classification (NCBI taxonomy): domain Eukaryota; kingdom Metazoa; phylum Chordata; class Actinopteri; order Gobiiformes; family Gobiidae; genus Proterorhinus; species Proterorhinus semilunaris. The sequence goes on along the minus strand of CM038344.1, from coordinate 27,849,037 downwards.
GACAGTTTGGTAGAGATTAGTCTGAGACTGAAGGGCCCTTGACTTTGGACTGTGGTTGGTTGATAATCTCATCTGGCTGATCTGGAGTTGTGACTTGACACACATCTGTAAACCACTAGAACCGACTAACATACTGTTAATTAGAGGACGCAGGCGTTTAAAGGGATAGGTTCTATTCACATCACAACATTGTAAAAATATATATAATAATATAATACAATTTCAAAATGTGTCAAAATGTGTAGTTAATATCTCAGTAATGGCTGGGCCAATCCAGATGAAACAAAAACGGTCACAAAGTTCATTGTCTTCTCTTTCAGCACGTATGATACAGCACATACAACCCTAACCCCAACTAAGGTCAAATTGCTGTCTCATAAAGGTGCCCAAAAGTGGTGACATTATTCTCAAGGATGTGCTTAATGTTGATCAGATGGTTGGACTTTCAGCCATACGATGAATCTGGCAAGTTTGTGAATCCAATCACTTCCAAATGATGATCAGGGAAAACATTAGTTGATGTTCTGTTTGGAGATTTCTTTTGAAAATTGTCTCTCCCTGTGAGTTGTGTAGGTACGTGCCCCAAGTGAAATTATGACAAAACTAGAACCTCTAGAACAGAGGTGTCCAAACCTTTTTCATTAAAGTATATACTGTGTGGAGGGCCACAGATCGGTGGTTGATGCCCCGCACCTTTATTTAGATTTGGAACCTTAAAACCATCTTGTATATACGGTATATATTTTCGGGATTTCAAAAGGTTGCAGACCCCTGAAATCGACTTTCATACTTCAGTTCTCATTTGGTGTCACCACTGTCACCTTTCCAGTTCAGTTAGAATCATCTTGAACTCATTTAGACCGGAGCTCAAGATCTCATCTTAGATCAGGTCTGCACTACAGAGGATTCAGTGACATGAACCTTCTCTATAAATAAAGCTAAATACTTCTAAAATAATATACCTATTTTCTCTCAGCTCGATCCAATAGACGTCAAACTCCCCCTATAAAGAGTATGTCATACTTTCCCATATTTAGTCTTTACTTGTGTCGGCTTTTGAAAATCAGCCTCTCCATATAGACCTTTCAAACATGTGGCAGCACCAGCTCTCCGTGCGCTCCGAGGTCCTCGTCTGTAATGATTGTGAGCGGTTGTGCCTTTGAACTCCCGCGCTTGTTTACCTGCTCCCCCAGACGCGTTAATAAGTGATCGCGCCATACCTGCAGTCTGAACTCATTTACTCTCCCAAAACCTCTTCTCTAATTTAATAGCAAGCATCAAAGCTGTAGCAGTCACCGCCACTGCATTTGAAAGCCGTTTTAAACGTTTTCCAAATAAAAGGACAGAACCCATGCCTCTGTAACTGTCATTGTAGAGTGCTATGACCCTTTGATCCTGACTGATAGGCGATAAACAGTGCCTCTCGTAAGTATTAATACACCTTGAACTTTTGCACATTTTGTCATGTTTACAACCATAAACATAAAGATTTTATTTTGAATTTTTTACTGAAAGTTCACACGCAAGTAACAGATAACTGTGAAGTGAAAGCAAAATGATATATGATTCTGTTATTTTTCAAAAAATAGAAAAGTGGGACGTGCACAAGTAAGTACTAAGATTTCCCAAGATTTGAACATCTCACAGGGCACTGTTCAATCCATCATTCGGAAATGGAAAGAGTATAGCACCACTGCGAACTTACCAAGACACGGGCGTCCACCTAAACTAACAGACCGAACAAGGAGAGCACTGGTCAGAAATGCAACCAAGTGCCCCAAGATAACTCTGGAGGAGCTGCGACGTACTGCCGCTGAGCTGGGGGAATCTGTACATGGGACAAGTATCAGCCGTACTCAACACAAATCTGACCTTCATGGACGAGTGGCAAGAAGAAAGCCATTATTGAAAGGAGGCCATAAGAAATCCCGTTTGAAGTTTGAAGTCATTTGGAGGACACAGCTACCATGTGGAAGAAGGTGCTTTTGTCAGATGAGACAAACATTGAACTTTTTGGACCAAATGCAAAACGTTATGTATGGCTCAAACCTAACACTGCTCATCGTCCTGAGTGCACCATCCCCAGTGTCAAATATGGTGGGGGGAGCATCATGCTATGGGGCTGCTTTTCCTCAGCGGGGACTGGGAAGATTGTAAGAATAGTTGGGAAGATGGATGAAGCCAAATACAGAGACATTTTGGAAGAAAACCTGCTGGAGTCAGCAAGAGAATTGAGGCTGGGGCGGAGATTCACCTTCCAGCAGGACAATGACCCTAAACACAAAGCTAAATCTACAATGGAAATGTTTAAAAACAAACATATTAATGTGTTAGAATGGCCCAGTCAAAGTTCTGACCTAAATCTTATTGAAAATATGTGGAAAGACCTGAAAACTGCTGTTCACAAATGCTCTCCTTCTAATTTGACAGAGCTTGAGTTGTTTTGTAAAGAGGAATGGGCTAAAATGTCAGTCTCTAGATGTGCAAACCTTGTAGAGTCAACCCCCAGAAGACTTGCTGCTGTTATTGCAGCAAAAGGGGGTTCCACAAAGTATTAATTCATGCTGTATGAATACTTGTGCACGCCCCACTTTTCGGTTTTCTATTTAAAAAAAATATCAGAATCATGTATCATTTTGCTTTCACTTCACAGTTGTCTGTTACTTGTGTGTGAACTTTAGTAAAATATTCAAAATAAAATCTTTACATTTAGGGTTGTAAATATGACAAAATGTGCAAAAGTTCAAGGTGTATTAGTACTTTCGAGAGGCACTGTATGTTTGTTCTTCTCAGGCCATAATTGGTTGCAGTCTTGTCACTGTTGCTGCCTCCAGCACTAGAGTCGAGCGTGCAGGATTCTCCGATGTCATGTTTGGGCACACATAGATCTGTAGTAACAAGCCGTGTGTTTACCCCCAGCCCGAAGCAGGCGAGCGACCGCATCCATACTGTCCTCTTTACGTGAGATGAAGAGAGAGTGGGAAAGAGGGAGAGAGACCGAGGGAGCTCAGAGCCACTCTTCCTCCTGACAGTTTGTGCTTCAAAGTTTATCCTTGGGCAGAATTACTTTGAGGTGCTGTTAAAAGGCCCTGCATATGGTGTCCAAAACTCTATGACTATACTGTAAGCTGTCGAGCCAAGTCTCCATGTTGCGGAGATGGACATTTCCCAAAAGGCTTCATGAAAGTAGTACCCAGAGACAGCAGTGTGAGTTTGAACATTTAGTTTATTGGAGACATAGGCAATGGTGTTTAGACCTAAACAACAAAAAGGGATTTATTCACATGTTTGTGCTCTGTACGATGTAAAATATATAAAGCATAAAACAAAAGGAGTCTTTTTTTACTGTGCATTATTCTGTTCACATGACAAAGGTTAGAAACGTCTCTGGTCGCATGTCAAAATGTGTTAGAGATAATATTACAGATTAAATATAAATAAATACATATTAGCATATTTTTGGTTTGAATTCTATTTTACTTTACTTAATCTCATTAACATGTAAAATGCATAGATTATTTAATTTACAAAAAGTACATTTTACTTGTCCTAATAAGTTAGCTTTCTTAAAGTGCATATGACATATTATAGACATTTTTGGACAAATATAGTTAACACAATTATATTTAAGATTTTGCTAAAGATTGTACCCAGTTGTCTTTAATTTGGCAATTTTTGTGATGTTTATAGTTCCACTTCCTTATTGGACACCGACAGGAAGTGACATAGCAGAAGGTAAACGATTTTAAACTGTTGCTGTGGAACAGTTTAGTCAAACTGCTGTGGAACTTTACCTTTATCTATGTCACTTCCTGTTAGCAGCTTACAAATTCAAATCACTTTTCTGCCAAACATTTCCTCGTTAAAATTGCAGCTTCACTAAAATAAAATGATAATTATGCAGCTGATGAACTTGCAACTGATGCTATCCTTAAAACCTTAAAACCTGTCATATGCACTTTAAATCAATAGTGCTGTTCCAGCCGCTCGTGCCACTGACCCTTGACCTTTTGAATTGGCCTCTCACTGTTGCCATTTTCATACATCATTTCACATGTTACCCTTTGAGTGTATGAACTATAGTGTGTGCCATATTAGCCTGGAGGACCCCCACCTCCCCCCTTTAGTGCCAAGTCACTGCTCAACTGTTTTCTTTGTGGAATACGCACATGTTCAATCTTTTGTTTTAAATTAGCTTGAAAGTGCTCAGGAGAGTGGATGCGATTGTTTCCCTCTTTGACTGCAGGGAGTTAGCGGAAGCAAAAAGAATTTCAGCTTCAAATATTTTTTACAAAGTTCTTCAAAGAAACCCACTGAAGTGCACAAATGAACGAGAGCTGCCAGGTGGGGGCAGTGTTGCTGTGGGCACGAGTCAAATCCCTCTGCAGCGTCAGGTCTCCCAAGAGGACTGAGATGAAACATACGGCCAGGCACAGTTTCTGCACAAATTGTCTCAGCAGGAAGACAAGCTGTATCAACAAATTTAAAACCAGACATTTGTGGACACTTATGTGCCATTGTCATTAGAGTATTTCCTATTATATTCAGGAAAGGTGAATGCATTTGTAAAGCACAAGTCGTAGCAATTAAGTATTTAACAAAACAAGAAGGATATGTTAAAGGACATAAATAAGCAATTTCATTCATTTCTTCACATGAAGCAACAGTGACTTTCCCGTGCAGACCTAGAACATCATTATTTTGTTGCCACTTTGACAGACAGAGCAAATTATAGCGTTGTATGCGACAAGTCTCCACAGATTCATAGAACAAGGTTAATTTGGTGAACCTTTTCTGTCAGTTCAACAAACCAAATAATAGGTTTGACAGGACACACAGAGAAAAGCTGAAAGTGCTGCTGGCTGCGGTTTCATTGTGGCGATGTTCCTCCGGGCTGCCCCCAGGTCGACGGCGCCCACAGATTGGAGCACAAAATTAAAAAAAATACACTGTTACTGTAGACAGACCAGACAGTGTAGGAAGTTCAAAGCTTTTATGCCCAGAAACATTGGCTTAACAGTATGTGGCTCTGATTGTTTTCTCAGTACAAATAAATAATGAGGCTATTCTCTAAATTAAACTCAATGACAAGTTGATTTTATGCCATTCAGTGATTGATATAGACGACTAGGGCAGTACTACAAACTACAGTTCTTGCTCGTGATTTGCAGTTGTCAATATCTAAAAGTTGTAGCCAGTGATGCGCATGTAGACCGGCTATTGTAATGTATCGATTCACAATGCGCCGATTGAGAGAGTACAGTACACACAGGTGGTGCCACATTATTGAAAACCTCACATCATTTCCCCCATCCCATCATTGTAACAGCAATTCTGCATCCCTTGACTTCCAACAAATGCATTTATACAAACTGTGCATACAATTTCCACAAAGGTTGCGAATCCACGGCCACCGTTACACCCTCAGGTTTCCAGCTTTAGCTGTAAAAGCCACTGATGTGTGCAAACAAAGCCCCCATCTGCTGTGCGTCAGCCTGAGGGGAGGATCACATGCATTTGGAGACAGGATGAATGACAACTGGCAATGCAAACCACTGGCTGTTAACATGGCGCGAACGTGTGGCAGGCATGAAGGAGAGAGAGTCGTGCATGCTAAGCAGATGAGGAAAGGACTCTTGCCAGCGATAGACGTGTTGCCTTGGAAATAAATGTATGTGAGAAAGTGGACGCCTGCCAGTGCAAAACGTTATGCAAATCCCATTATGGTAAACTTTACTGTATGTATTATGGTATAAATTAGCTTCCACTTTATTATTGAATTTGATCAAACTGGTGGGACACAGGCGATCTCCCCGGCCTGGAGACTAGTTGGAGACTTGAGTTGCCGTTGGTGACGGAGATGTCTCCAGTCTCATTGAAAACGAACATTCAATTTCAGCTGTTGCGTCGACTCCATACCTATCCTTGAGATCTACTTGGTATCCGACAGGTCTCGGAGACATTGCAGGGACGTCACAGAAACGTCTCACAGGTTAGTGTTTGCAACGTTGCCACAGATGCTTGAGACCGTGTAGACCCCTCGGGGACTCCGCTGTAATCGAACCTGTTCTTGGTGACACAGGCAAGCGCTAGACAGGTGCAAGCCATTATTATGATCAGAATCAGAATCAGAATCGGTTTATTTCCAAGGTTTGTGAACAAGGTTTACAAACTAGGAATTTGTCTTGGTGCAAACGTGCGACATAGAACATATAACACAGAATTAAGATAAAAAATAAGCAAAGAACATTAAACTATAAGGCTATGGGGGCATGCATAAAAAATATTAAATAAATAAGATAAAATAAAGTGACATATGGTAAGACAACAACAATTTGACAATGAACAACAGCGGGATTGTATTTACAGATGTGTAGGTATATAAAGTGATATTAAGTGTTATAAAGTGATAGCAGCGGGTCTAAGTGTGGACACAGTGCAAGTGCAGATACATCCATGAGTCTGTGACTAAGCTACAGAGACTTGTATTTGTTCATGAGTCTGATGGCGGAGGGGAAAAAACTGTTCAAGTGGCGGGAGGTGTGGGTCTGGATAGACCGTAGCCTCCTGCCTGAGGGGAGAGGGGTGAATAGTCCGTGTCCAGGGTGAGAAGGGTCAGCTGTGATCCGACCCACACGCCTCCGGGTCCTGGAGGTGAACAGGTCCTGGAGAGATGGGAGCTCACAGCCAATCACCTTCTCTGCAGCACGCACAATGCGCTGCAGTCGGTGCTTGTCCCGTTCTGTAGCGCCGGGGAACCACACGGTTATTATTATTATTATGATCATTATTATAAAAAAACAGGAACATCTTGTGAGAGCTGCCGTTTTTAGAGATGTTGCCTTTGCCAAACTTGCAGAAAGTCTTACTTCAAGGACAAAATGTTCACTTTGCAGCTACACAGACCCCCCCTGATGTCATGAAGAAGAATTATGTTATTTACTTCCTGTATTCATGATGCTATCCCTGGTTGGTTTTAAGTGATCATTTCATGCATCTTACTATCTGCTCACTGCAAAACACATACAATATAATATAAACGACTCTACGAACCACTTTCCTCAAAGACATTACTTGATTTGAATATTTTCCTCATCACACGCCTTCTTTATGGCTCCTCTGTCGCTCATTTTCAAAACTCCTGTGGCTGCGTTACATATTATTTCCCTCATTAACAAAGCGGCATCATCCCCACTGGACGGCATGTATTATGAGTGACTGCAGTTCTTGTACACAGCTGACAAAACAGCGACAGGCCTGATTAGTGCCTTTGTTGATGTCCAGTGGGCGGACACACGGTGATGGTAATGGCGTGTCCTGCGAATTCAGAAGCAGCACCTGTGTGTAGGAGGGAGCCCCATCAAAAACAATGTCCCTCTGATTCTAATTACATTGCATTAACTGCCCAAAGAATTCACAACAACATTTTCCAGTCCAGTGAGTGGTGAAAAGTCCTGAAAATGGCACCAATAAAAGTTATGTGGCCGTGAATGTCTTTCAGTTCAGTATAGCTCATGCAGTGGTTAAGTCAACATTAAAAACAGAGTAAAAATCAAAAACATGTACGCGATAAGGGGCAGCAGAGGGAAGGAAGGGGAAAGTTCAGCTTCCTGGCTGGACTGAAGTGGGTATGTCATGGCCGTCGCTATTTCCTTGGTTGGTTTCATGGGATTACAAAAGGGAAAATAATTTGCACAGTGACATTTTAATTGCGCTGCTATCACCAAACGCGCATAATTAACCAGTGTTTTCAAGTTAAAAGAAACACTATGCTCTTGGTTGGCTTTTAAAATGCTCTTTGCTTTGGTGTGTCAAGCTCAATACAAATCCCTTGTTCTTGTGCAGCAATTTGTCTTCCACTTTCCATTTCAAAGCTTTGCAGTACCTGCCGAACACACTCGGGAAAATTTGTAGCAGCAAGAATGACAGCTGATCGATGTATGAATCGGAAAGTACATCACTTTTTCATAAATCACTTTTTCATAAATCACTTTTTCATAACGATCTTTGTACTTTGCAATATATCCGTCCATATTTGATTCCCATTTTTACAATTCCATTTGCCTTTCACAGATGATTTTTATGAGATTATTTGAGCTGTGCTGTAACCACTTCACTTTTGGATCAATAATGTTTGTCTGAGTCTTAAACTCTGCCTATGAAAGTGACCCGACACGTTAGAGTCTATTGAAATTAAAGGAGCAGTGGCACATGTGTTCTGAATGTTGTTTCAGGGCATATTTTACCTGCTGAAATAGTCATTATTTTCTGCCTTTACTTGACATTTTGACAGACGTAGCCCACAGCAGCAAAATGGTCCGGATCTCAAGGAGTCCTCTTGTCCAAGCGCTCGTGGTTGATTTCACTGGCAACAAAAAAACATAGCCGGATATGTATTTTTATTTATTTTTTAGGATTTATTTTTTTTCTTTTATCTTATTTCTTGTATGAAACAGTGAAATACTATTCTTTCACGTTTCAAGCTCGTAATTTGAGGTGTCAAATCCGCCTTGTCATCGGAACAGCACAGCCTCCCCAATCACTGTGTTCCAAGTAGCAATCAGTTATACCAATCATTTCTTCAACATTTTTCAGCGTTTCCCATTTTGGCTTTGTCAAAATTGTCTTGCATGGGAGAGAATTCACCCAGGGTGTCAGTAGACCGCGGAGCAGAAAGTAGCCATAGGCCCCATCCCGCTTTTCTTATGGCATGTAAAAAAGAGGCTTGCAACACACAATATATTGATTACGCAAGAGTGACATCTTTTTTTAAATATGATTTAATGTATATCAATTGGGTGCAGTCTAATAAAAAGTGCAATCTTCGAGACAAACCAACAGTGGGGGTCAAGACTTAAACCAAACACACATGAAGATATTTGTAAATAAAACAGTGGAGAGTGACTTGTTGTATGCATCCATCCATCTTCCACTTTATTCGGGGCCGGGTCGCGGGGGCAGCAGTCTCAGCAGAGATGCCCAGACTTCCCGATCCACGCACACCTCCTCCAGCTGTTCTGGGGGGACCCCGAGGCGACACCAGGCCAGCTCGGAGACATAGTCCCACCAGCGTGTCCTGGGTCTTCCGCAAGGTCTCTTCCCAATAGGACATGCCTGGAACACCTCCCGAGGGAGGAGGCCAGGAGGCAGATGCCCTAGCCACCTCAGCTGCTCCTTTCGACTGTACTGTATGTACTTGCTGTATTTTTTTAGCAGTCAAAAGAAGGGCATCCGAGGCACTGCAGTGTACAAAAGTGAAAAGTCCTTTATTGTAACATGTGGAAAGATGAAGAAGATATGTTTATATATATAAAAAAAAATTGTGTCTGGAAAAAAAAAATGTGATAATTAATGTTAGATGACTTACTAAAGAAAATCTGTAGGAAAAGTAATATTTCTGTGTTATCAGATGTTTAAAAAGAGCATTATAGTCGATTCACAGCAGGTTAAAACCAGCTAAATCCCATTATAGTGAATACGACTAAAGCTCTGTTGGACTTAACAAACCTATAATTGATAATTGAATAAATAAAACTATATTGCCATTCAGCCTTGACAGTGCCCGATCTCGTCTGATCTCGGAAGCGTAGCAGCCGGGTATGGTCAGACTGTGTGGAACTACCAGCTTGGGGCAAATACATTTTAACCACCATATGTGGTGTCTGTTGGTTTTCCAAGTAAACCCATTGCTTAGTTTTCGTAAAGTCCTCTTAGACACTTGTACTATAAAACCATAGCAACATATTTGACGCTTGGTAAATTGTTCTGTTTTAATTGAATAACATGTATAAATAGCTTCTAGTCTGGTAACACGAAGCATGAATTTCGAAGCCCAATGCAGTTATAAATCCACTGAGTACTGGGACATTATTCTGGTGTTCTGAACAATTGGATTATTTAATGGGATTGCGAGCCGTTTGTGTTTGGGAGGATTTGGGCGTTAATGACGTCTCTGTGGTCCAGAAGAGGATTACACTGTAACGGAGCAGGCAGCAGCGGGATCCGTGTTCTTGTTCTGTACACACTTGGAAAAGTGAAATCCACCAAGCACTGTACATAATTCAACATGCCAAAAATACTAATCCATAAACTACTACTACTACTCCTCCTTTCCTTTTTGTTAAATCGTCTTTCTCTGCCTTTGCAGCGGTGCAGTCTCTGAACAGCCTGAATGACCAGATCGCTCAGTTCATGGTGCCCTCTCCCTGCAGTCTGCCCGAAGAGGACGAGCCCTACGTCCCGGGACAGAGGGACAACCTGAGACAGTCCATGACTCTGATGAGACACCTGCTCATGGATGCACAGGTGAGAAGAAGGGGTGGGACAGGGGGGGCAATGATGTTAATTACGTGAGTGGTAGAGGCTGTATGTAGTTATTTGTAAGTTTAAATGATGGACTAAGCACAAGTGAATTTTGGACAACACCAGAGGGCGCAGAAACTTGAAGTCAGTCGTGATGACTTGTTTTCAAATTAATGAAAGCTCTTTGGCCTCTCATATTATTCAATGGGAATAACATTAAGAACCAAGTGCAATTAATTCACTTCGTCTGTTACTATAATTTACATTGAATTAATAAGAAATGTGCTGGTTCCATGCAGAGGTGAGTAGAGTAGACCAAAAAAAAGAGTAATCTTTAGCTTTGAGAACAGCACACATTCACTTTAGCATTGATTGAATAAGCTTCTGCAAAATATTATCAATTGTATTGATGATGGGAGAGTGTGACCACCGTGCAAAACCTTTTCCAGTACATCCCAAAGATTCTCAGTGGGATTACGATCTGGACTCAGTGGTGGGCAATCCATGTGTGAAAATGATGTGAGCCTGATGAATCCAGGCGTTGTCATCTTGGAATATGCCCGTGCCATCCGGGAAGAAGAAATACATTGAGGGAATAATCGGGCCTGGCCGCGCAGAAAAGAGGTGGGTGTGGTTTATCAGGCTAGGAACAACCTGGTCATTCTGGATGTTCAGATCGTCAGCTGATCTCATTCTCTGGGCACATAGTGTTGCTGAACCTAGACCTGACCAACTGCAGCAGCTCCAGATCAGAACAGTTTGTTAAATCCAGGTTAGCGACTTGTTTTTTTTTTGTTGGTCAGGCAGTGTTAACTAAGAGCGGTGTCACTTAAAATGAATTAACTCATGTAGAAGTAAAACGTAGTGACACAACTAATTACCCACGTAAAAGTAAAAAAATGAAAATACTTCTTGAGTACACTATTGGAGTTTTATTAATGACAAACACAAATCATAAAAAAAAACAAAAAAACACCAATCAATATTTTTTACGCCATAAACATGACATACAATAAATTATTTGTAATATAAGCCAAAAGAAAAATGGATTACACTTCATTAACCCACGGTAGAAAGAGTGACCCAATGTTTTATTCAAATAATAATAATACTTTGAACTATTATTTCCTGGGTAGTAATAGGAAGAAGTAGTATGTGATAAAACTACTGCAAGAAGTACATGCACTTGTGTAACTGAGCACTGTACCCTTCTCTGGTTCCATGTCGTGATAGTGGCCTGCGTTGAGCCTTGGATTGGTTTTATTGGCTCTCACTCCATTTTTATAATATTGTTTCAAAGCCACTTAATGGAAAATTCAATGAAAAGCATTATAAGGAAACCATTCAAAAACCTGCACATTTACACATGATTGTTTTCACCTCAGTGTCCTGGTTATTGCTCGTCCTGAAGGTGAATTTCATCACATTCAGTTGAGTCATCTTCTAATCATTCTAAAATATGACTATTACAACTTTATAATGAGCCTGCTCGTCTTGAATGATTTCCAGAGACCCACACAGGTAGATAGGCACTTTTATGAAATGTAGTTTTGTTGAACTTTAAATTTGAATGTGTGCTTATATTAGGAACGCTGTTTTCTTTGCTTTTTGTTTAGACAAACTCCTGTCTTTTAACTCAACGCTTGACTCTGGCATTTACAGTTTACCAACGTAAAATAGTTCAACAGTATGAGCAGTTGACCACGTCTTTCCAACAATGTACCGGAAAGTTGGATTTGGCTTAACACTCATTGAAATGCGGTTATCCCCTTCCAAAAATCTGCACAAAGTCCATTGTTAAAGTGTTTACGCTCATATGAGTCCAAGGTAAAGTAGTTAAAAATCAGAATAGTTTTGTATTCCGCGTCCTTTTGATTAATAATGGATCATGGCACAGTGATGCATGAGGTCCTCCTGAATTACCACTCTAACCTTGAATGATTGATGTAGAGCTCTATTTAACATCTTTTTTCCCCCAAAGCTGTTTTCTAGGACACCACGCCTTTGCTTAAAAGTAAAATCAACAGAAATACGGGTTCTTATGTCCATACTTTATTTGTCCTTATATTCGGCCCGTAGAGCTTGTCTTGTTTGTCTAAAATGTTTTTCATTGGGAGGTTACTAGAGGTAAAGGTTTTGAGGATGTTCAGTGCTCAGTGAAGCATCAGCAGTGGGAGCGATAGGTCTCAGCATTTTGACCCCTATTTTTTTGGGGCAAAAGTTTTCTCTGTCAATAAGAACCGTGAGCTAAATGGACTCACTTGGAGTTCATGTTTTCGTAGAAGATATGACCAGTTTTCCGTTGTATCACACAAATGTGGAAGACTCTCTCAAATCCCGTATTGGTCAGAACAAATGTTTCATGTTTGAGCACTTTGCCGGTCGCTCCAGCGGCACTGAGGTCAAGGCAGAGAATGATTGTCCCTACAGGGATTGATAAAGTATAATTCAACCACATAACGCCATAACCAAGTGCATTTTCTCCAGATTTACCCAAATCTAAAAGCTTCTCAACTGGAGCTTGCAGACTATAGGCCGGTGTGACGTGTGTTTTTGTCGTGTTGTCACCCCTTTGTTGTCACATTTTTTAAGCTTTTTTTCTCTCTCTCGTGTTTTCATGTCTTTTTTGTCACTTTTTAGTCATGTTTCTGTCACTTTTTTAACTGTGTTACTGTTGTTTTTCCAGCACGTTTTTTGTAGCTCTCGCTATTTTTTCAAAAAGCTTTTAGATTTGGGTAATGCCAAACTCGGTTCCGGTGGGGGTTAAGAAGCCTGGCCAGTCTGAGATTAATACTTCCTTTCAAACTAAGGTATAATAAATAGAAAAAAAAACTATTATAATGTTTTAAATTCGATGTTCCACCTACAACTAGTCAGTTTGGGTCATTGTCTGGATGAGATGACGGGAGCGAAATAGAGACATTCAAAAGTCAGGTGTGGGCTTATATGGGGTTTGAGTAATTGTTGATTGCACTGTCAAATGAAACATTTTTTGTGTGGCTTTTCGCAACACCAGAAGTGCTTTTAAAAACAATTCAGTCATTCTCTGATTTGAAAACCCAGTTATGTTATGGGAAGTATTGCCCTCTAGCAGCTCATGAGTTAAAGCGTTCAAACTTCAGTCTGTTGCTCCTTCTTAAGGATGGTAAAAAAAGGAAGGAAAATAAATTTGCGAGGACTTGAACAGTTTCTTTTGAAAGCCGTCCCAGGATTGATGATTGCTTGGTGTGTCATTTTCGCAAATGAATTATGTATGACCCTGATTCGCGGCCGGTGTGACTAATCAAGTGTATTTCAGTTTGTGTGGAGGCAGTGGATGGAGGCAGAGAGGAGTGCTGCTCTCCAGGAAATAGACAGCGCCAAGATTATAGCCACATTCCACCGCTGACTGGGAAATACCATTCAAAAACACTCGATACAGTGTGTGTGAAAAGTAGTTGACATAACCACTGCGTATGTATATTCCTTTAGAAATATTTTAGCTCATTATAGTAGTTATTAGTTTACTTGTGTGTACTTTGTTTTGTTGCAGATCACACAGTTAGCATTATAGCATCCTCCCATATATAATGTATTTGGTTCATTCATTTATTTATTTACTCGTGTTCTAGCTTCCCCGGCTTGAGGTTGCTCGAGGCCAGATGCCCTTCCTCTCATAACTAACCTTGTCATTTGATTTAAAGAAGAACTAAGTAACCTTAATAAATCCTTTCCGTAGTCTCTCTGGGGGTAATACAAGTGTTAATGGGATGATTGCGGGGTATTTCATCTCCCTCTGGTGTCTCTGGCCAGAAAACCACAATTGCAACTTTCCTGCCTCTGACCCGGCAGCCCCAATTCACACTAATAGAATCACGAAGAAGAAGCTAAAAGGCTAACGGGCAAAGCTAACTGCGGGCTAGCACCACTTAAACAGTATTTACAGCCAAGTTTGAGTGGGGGAAAAATATCTCCCTTGTGTAATTGGATGTACAATATCCCTCTCTCACTTTTGTCTTTTCTGTCAGCGTAGTATTTACTCTCACGGACAATTCATGATTAAAAAACGCAACATGCTACGACACCTGCAGTGGCGCTTATGGCCTCTAGGGGCATGAGTTACTTTAGTACTGCTTTAATTGGCGTGATCGAACAGGAAGGATAAGAAACCCCATTAAACTCGTGCAGTGTGGTTCGCCCCGTCCGTCATTAAAGTTTTTCAAATCCAATCAAAAACGTATATATAAAGTGCTTTACAAATTAAAGATCCCTTTCCAACCCGACCCTCCCCACCACCCGAACCCACCCTGATCCCCTGAAATACAGCAGCACCCCCAATGCACAGACAGCGATCGCGCACACACACACACACACGCGCACATACACACACACGTGTTTACAGAACATATCAGGACATGTGACAAAAACATGACAAATGGGTACGTGCCATTCTAATGCTCATAGAGACTTGGGGGAAAAAAGCAGTTCCCCTCCGAGATTCTGCAAATACACCCATCTGTTGAGATTTTGCGTTTGACTACATTTTGGTCCAACCTGATTTTAATGCTACATATGAGGACCTGTGACAGGTTTTTTTTTACTTATGAAGACCACAGCAATACACACTGATATGTCATGTTTAAATGAATTGTGAAGACCATAGATACACACCATATGGGGGTAAGCTTGGAAAAATGAGGACCCGAAAAATGTCCTCATATTTCTCAGAGTCCTGATAGTGAAGGTGTGTTATCATTAAAACGTACTAATTTTTCATGTAAACAAGAGCACACACACGCGCACATACACACACACCCTTGAAGAATGAACAAAGTGAATAAAATGAGGCAATGAGTACAGATTAACACGGTGAGGAAGTGCTCTGACTATCACTTATCCTTTTGCTTTTGCTCCAAGTAACCATTTCTACGCAATTATGCCAATCGACCATTTCACAACGTTTATTCTTAGAAACAGAAACACAAATGATTGTTTTTCCTGCGATCACAACAGTGAAGACAACATTTAATGGTCTGCCAGGATTTTACTCGTCTCTGCTCCATTTTGACTAGCAGTTTGTAAAAAAAAATAAAAATAAAATAAAGGTTTGGACTTCTAGCAAGTATTCAGTTCAGAGCGGGATAGTCTGAGCTTCTGGATCGCATTTTCAGTGGAGTTTAGATTTTAGTTCCTTGCAGTTTGGCGGAGAGACCTGGCAACACAAAATGAGTAGCAGCGTTTTGAGGCATTACAGTGGAATACAAAGCAGTGGGGTCCTAGAAAAATGTCGGTGGAAATCAATCTATAATTTCCGTTCCTTTTGTTCAGGCTTTTTGAGTGTGTCTGGGAATTGCCACCTGCAGGGTGATATAAGTTATAAACTTATCATTTATCTTAGCCTTTGTTCCACAAGTATCCCTCCTGTTTGAACACGAAGGAGCTGCTATTACCTGCTCCCATGCAGGAAACCAGCGCTTTCATCTCGCACCTCATTTTCAGACCTCCTCTCTCCAACCGATCTGCGTAGAAATTCACAGTGAAGTAATCCTGCGCTATCTAGTTGAGGTTGTACATCTTAAAGAGCTGTGAGGCTGAACTTCAAAGAGTGTGGGCGACTGGGGGTGGTAGTCTCAGAGCATATGAGATCTACACAGATTGGGGCACGTTAACTGGAAGATCATAAGGACATGCGTGAAGAAAGGAAAGGGGATTGGCGTGTGATGGGGAAAAGGCAGGGAAGCTTTTATGCTTGACCTCCGGGTTTGTAAAAAATACAGTATATTGTGATACACTGTTTGCTACTGTTAAAATAGGCCTATAGAAATTAATCAGTCTGTTGAGCTTTACTTTGTGTAATTTACGGTTTGCATGAACACATTTGTATTGTATTTACTGTATGCAGACTTTGACTTAAAAGTTTCAAAAGTAAACAGCTAGCCTATCAGGTAAACCCATTTGACACCTTCACATTTCTTCTTCTGAGACACTGAAGAGGCACCAAGAGCCCCCCACACTTGCAGCACAGTGGAGGCGTCACAAGAGGAGCTACGGAAAACCAAAAAGGAACAAACGATATCCGGGCGAGACTCACAGCTAAGCCACACATGCCCTCTATTGTTCTGGCTAACGGACGTTCACTGGAGAATAAAACAGATTAACTGCTAAACTTCTCCCAGAAGATGGTGAAAGACTGTTGTGGGGCGGAGGGAGCTGCGCAGGAGGAAGAGGATGGAGTAGGTGGGGCTGACCAGTGCAGGACACCACGCTCTGAAACAGGGACAAACCCAGGATCCCAGGGTCAGGTTGACCCACAGTGGCAGCACGGCTCAGTGGCAGCACGGCTCAGTGGCAGCGGCTCAGGACTAATAATATATACAGTTCCTAATGTACTTTCATTCACGCCTCGTTTTAGTCTTGATTTTGTGTTTTTTTGTAGTTTTTTTTCAGTCCTGTTTTGACACAATTTGCTGAAAAGACTAATTACGTACAATGTGTTTTTAATTTGAATGGAACATACCGTGTTGAAACGGTTTAGTATAATATTGCTCTAATTTTGTTATCGCAATATTGCACAACCATATCACACCTTTTTTTATATCGTGTTGCAACTCTTTAGTTTATTTTTTTCTCAGTCTTTATTGCCGCTATGAATCTGTAACGCGTCTTTTTAACATTTATTTTTAATACGCACAGTCGCACACCCTTCGTGTACCAACCATTTTTAACACGAGTAAGCGTGTGAATGAAGCGCGTTGCCCATAAACACAAGACATATGGATATAATTCAATCTAGCTATCCTTCGGTTGGTGGAAATAATCCTAACACATTGGCTTCCTGGCTTCTATGGTTGAAATATTTCAGCTTTCCTGTTTGCCATACACGTTCTATTCTCCCCCATCCTCTTCATTGGATAAACATGCGACTGTGAACACTCTCCAAACAAAACAAGAAACAGTATGGCCGACTTTAGATGACGCAGGGTTGCCAGATTGCGTGAGTTATCCTTCATCCCCTGCTTCCATCTGTCCGTGCTGTTCAGGACGTTTGACAGTTTTTTAAGTTTTGTGTGTGTGTGTGCGTGTGTGTGTGTGTGTGCGCATGTGTGTGTGTGAGAGGGGGCGTCATTGTTGTTACCACGGAAACGCTGTCACAAACCCGGTGTGGATCACTGGTTGCTTCTCTGAGCCGATCAAAGGGGCTTCACCTCAATTTCAGGAGCAGTTCGGGAGATATGAGGCAGGACACATCGCATGTCACTCACGCAGTCTCGGAGATCACTGGGCTGCTGTTGTGTGTGGGGGGTTTGTTTTTGCGGATGAGCTGGAGAAATGAAGAGAGGCGAATGCAGAAGAGGCAGCAGCACGACCTCCGCTGGTGTTATCTGTCAGTCTTGAAAAGCAAAATGTAAATATGCGAAAGTGAATTGCATCTGGCATTTGATCCTTAACATCAGGTTTATTTGGTGATACAAGTATTTTGACAGAATAGACTGCAGAACTTGCTTGAGGCTGTTGTTTGAGGCATATTCATGAGTTTAAATAACTGGATTTGTTCCTGTATCGGATGCACTTTAGGAGTTTTGACCATTCAGCAAAATTGAACAAGAACAGCAATGTTTGACCGTTACATGGCAACGGTCCTACATCACTTGACGCCCCTATATCCCACATAGGAAGTGCCTCAGGTGGGTTAATGCACTCGTGCTCACTCTTGGATACCCTGCCTGACCACCACCTTTGATTAGAGCACGCATTCACTGTGGCATTGTTTCATTAAGCCTCTGCAATGTCAAAAGATCAGCATTGATTTTTCACCAAGATCTTGTATTGATGATGGGAGAGTGTGACCACTGTGCAAAGCCTTCGCCAGCACTTCCCAAAGATTCTCAATGGGGTTAAGATCTGGACTCAGTTATAGCCAATTCATGTGGGAAAATGATGTCTCATGCTCCCTGGGCCACTCTTTCACAATGTGAGCCCAATCCTGGCATTGCCATCTTGGATTATGCCTGTACCATCAGGGAGGAAGAAATCCATTGATGGAATAACCTGAATGACACCGTGAAAGGCGTAGGTAGTTGAGTAAAATCTCTCAGCTGTTGCCTAAACACATTTCTAGCTCTAACAGACTCTTCCGCACATCGCGGTTGTTCATTTGACTTAATTAGTAGCGCGTCTCAGTCGGAGTTCAAAGTGAAAGAGAGTTGAGAAATGAACGATGATTGCCAATGCTAACGTGCCAAATGAAGTTTACCCTACGTCAAGAAAATCATTTGATTACCACAGCTTTAAATCCAGGTGGTGACTTTGTCTTTTGGTCAGGCAGTTTAAAATAACACATAGATAATTACTTCATTGCTACTTACAAAATGTAGTATTAGTTTAATTCACTTTCATTTCTTGTCTATGTTCTTTCTAGAAAAAATAAATCTGCTTTTACCAAATTTTGGCTGGAATCAATTCTGGTAATTGGGGTTACTTGTGGTGGTAAACCAGGGGAGATCCAGAAGTAACCCTTTTTTTCTTACTCTCGTAGAGCAGAATGTGAAACTAACCACTTTACAATATACATGCTCTTTTTTTTGCCAACACCAACATTGGAAATACTCTAGAGATGATCAAAGAAAATGTCTCTGTATTATCCTAGCAACAGCCCGGACCTTTAGTCCGTTCAGCTAATGTTACAGCAACTTGAATAATTTATGACAAACATCAGACGTGGTGCACACTGCGATCAAACTTATGTGACGTGAAAGAACATATTCCCTTTGTCCCCCGTCTCTTAAATGTTCTCAGTGTAGCCCAGAATCATAAACACTGTTCGCTCCTCCCTCCCCGTTTGTCTTTTAAACTTGGCGAACACGTCTCGATCAAACGGTGTATTTAAGAGGCTGGTGGAGAATCAAAGATGGGGATCCTTGTTATCAAAGTCACCAAGCTCCCCATTGACGACCTGCTTTAAATGCTGGGCCTCTGCAGCTTGAGAAGCGGTGCACTAAATATAAATGATCCCCCTGCATGAGATTTACTGCTAGGAAAGAGAACAGACAGGAGAGAGGGCGCAGAAAGGCATTAGGCAAATTACAAGGATTTGTTTTGACCTTATGCAACTGGGTTAGTCAGTCATTTTTTCATTTTTTCCCCAGTACAGTAAATTAAATCAACCTTTTCTAGAAACTATTGCCCTTCGTGGTACAATTGTATAATGACAATAATAACACCGTAACCTTATCCAAACGCTCCTCCTGAGGTGCTACCTAACCAGGAAATGCTTTCCTCACCTTTCGATCTCTTACTAAGCTTAATCCTCTCATCGTGAAGTAAAAAACACTGGTCATAGCTTCACTACAGCCACGCCCTGAGCAGTGTATTTTGTTTCCTCTTTATTGAAACTGCTGCGCAACGAAGGGGACTAGAGGAGGGGGGAGTGGGAGGGGCTTACTTTAGCTCGGCCGGAGTTTCAGGAAGTTAAACTACTGGATATTTAGTTTCAGCTGTTTTAGATTAATAATGCTAAGTGGCTTCTGTCTCTAAGTGTTTCTAAGAAGATAGTGATAAAGATGTTTAGTTTATTTGAGCAGTTTACAGTCATTTTTTCATTTCAAAATTCATACCTATACAGTTATGGAAGCTAAATGAATAGGCTGAAACTAGCTTATATGTGTATCCCCCATTCAGTACAATATACTTTTAAATAACAATCATCCGGTAAACATTACATTGACTTTAAATGTAAACATTCTTTACCAAACGTTACAATTAAATTAGCAACTTTACAATCAGCGCACTTAACCTTAGACTTGGCAGCATTGAGAAGAGCATTTAACATACATTTCATCACAGCTTTTCACATTTGATGTGACTTACAGGACATTGTTCAAGTTTTTAATAGGATGAACAAGGACAAAAAAAACAATACATAGGACAATGTATGCCTAGAAAAGCAGCATTCCTTAATTTTACTTTTAAAGATGTAATAAGAGTGTTTCCCAAGTTTACACATTTCCTTTGAGACAGGTTCCAATTCTAATCACTAGTTATTATCTATTGTAATTGATAGTTCTAATTAGTAAATTCTAAGTAATTGTCTTTGGCATTATTACCAAATACATGGATTAAGCGTAAAACACCCTCTAAATATTTCAGCCTAACTGACAATACAGTATTACACTGACTTGTTGTTTTTTGTAACCCAAATGTTACAAGTACAAGACTGCAGGGTTATGTAATGTAATATATAAGGGATGACCAGGAGGAGCACAAGCTCTGATTGGCCAGGGGCAGTATACTGGAGGTATGTAGCTATTCTAACGATTACGATTATGAATTGAATTATTTATAATTTGCACTAACCTGCAAGGAAGTTCCCTGAAAACTGAAGCTGTAGTGTTTGATTCTCAATTAAAGTTCAGTCAAAGACATGGACTGGCCCCGATGCCAAACAGGAACTAAATGTCCCCACTGGGCCTTCCCAATCAAAAGTGTCTGGACACACGCCTGCATTGCTGTTCGTGAGGATATTTTCATTCCAAACAGAAACCTCGGTATTCTGGACTGTGTCAAAATAAATAATAATTGCATAACTCAACATCCACACTTACTGCATGTGGTTTCCGATGTCTTGTTGTGACGTATTCTGCATACCCTATAAACGGACTTTAGTGTTAATAGTTTTATAAAGTGATACTTTTTTATTCTTCAACGTAATTCCACCCTTTTTCAACTTCATCAGTTTTGGAAAATGACAAATTGATATTAAAATGTAGATATATAAGCCTGTTTTCTGCATCAGTCTGAGTCAGCCAGAGCTGGCGTTTTGCCCAGTACATCAAGGCACCTAATTCGCTTTCTTGGTATAATGCTCTTCTCATTTTAGACTGGGGATGTTTTTTTTGTTTATTTGTTTTTTTTCAATAAAAGAGAAAGATAATATGCTACTAAATCTGTCCATGGGGAAAGTTTTTTACACTTAGATTAACTTTTGGGGCGACAGTGGCGCAGATGGTAGAGTGGGTCGTCTTGTGATCGGAAGGTCAAGGGTTTGAATCCCACCTCCTGAAGGTGTACGCTGTCGTTGTGTCCTTGGGCAAGACACTTCACCCACCTTGCCTCCAGTGTCCGCGTACATTGGTGTATGAATGGGTGAGAGGTTCCTTGCTGTAAAGCGCTTTGAGTGCCTAATGTAGGTGGAAAAGCGCTATATAAGTTGAGACCATTTACCATTAAACGAGCTGTAGATTTTTGAAATTGTCTAATTGCGATTTTCCGTTAAGTATTGCGATCACTGTCCAGGTTTTGATAATAATCATGTTAATAATATGGATGGGACTAAAATAAGAATGGCTAATCTAATAAAAGAATCACATCACATTTTAGAAAAGGTCATGATATATTGATATATATTAACCTCAATAGTCCTGCTCATCTTGAAGCACACTCCGGTTCAATTTTCAGTGTTTTGAAGAGTTTAAAGGATTGACAGAGACTGTAAACTATGTGGTGACAACTCACTGATAAATGAAATCATTCCCTGTATAAAGATGTTGATGTTAAGTGTCTCGAGTTAATAGTATGTTACACAGTACGTGAAAACAGTTGAGTGACTCCCTTATAGCGTCTGCGTAATCTCCTGATGGAATGATCCCACATATCAAGACATATGGGCCAATCTAAGGCGAGAAAGTCTGACTAATCCAGAGAGGTCTACACATCCTAACACCAATGATTTATAAATTGGGATTACAACCATTCAGATTAACTCCTGTTATTAAAAGATTACAGGCCTGAGAGAGATTAGGACACTCTGAACATATGACATGTTGCTGTAGGTAACACCGCCTGACACACCACACTGTTCTCCTCTGTTTATTCTAAACACTTTCTTTCAAATGCATTACAAATCTAAAGAGAAATAAGTGTGTATGGCTGGCCAGGCTAGGCAACACCTATATATCGATATATGTCACAACATCAACAATGCAACACGATGACACAAACACATTTTCCAGTGATACTAAACATGCACTCAAGGCTCCTAAGGTTTTCAAATAAAAGCATATGGAAGAAGACACAATATATTTCAAGATCTTTTCTTTCTTTCTTTTTTTTTTTTTTAAGTAAAGCACATTTCTTCTGCCACCTTAGCTCTACATTCAGACGGACATATTTATTTAGTTCGTGCACTCATTATTTATGCCCACGTGAGGGATTATTTTTGTATTTCTTACTTATTACATTTGTGAATGAATTTATTTTTGCTCACGTTCCATTGTGTTGCAAATCTTTAACACAGTTCTAATCCAAAATCCCCGTTTGTACCTTCTTCCCTCTGTATTTGCATTCTTGGCTGCGTCTCAAGACCGGAGCCACGCACGAAAAATGCAAAACAAGCCGATAATGCGTTCATATGAGGCCTGTTTCGATAGCAAGATCATAAATGTCAAACATGAAGCTAATAATGCAAAAGGTGAACGAGAGACTTGCTTGTGGGACAGCTGTGTCGAGTAGAAAGCAGTCAATAGGAAAAGAAGGAAAAGAAAGTCTGTGTCCCTCGGACCTTCTTTTCCTATTGACTGCTTTCTACTTGACACAGCTGTCCCACAAGCAAGTCTCTCGTTCACCTTTTGCATTCATGTTCTGCCCTGTCCTTGAAGAGCACCGGTCATCGTTCACAGTTCCCTCAAGGGGGTCTCGCTACTACTATTACTACTATAATTATAACTGCTAGTCCACTTCTACTTCCATTGCTATGACAACTACTACTACTGCAGTTTGTGCCATTTCTGTGTGCGTTTGCTCAAGTCTCCCCCATCAGCCCAAAACATGTACATGGTCCAATCGATGCAGAGGACACATTTTTCTTTGGGGCAATAAGGTACTGTATATCCTTACCTTATTGCAGTATGATTTTTGACGGACATTGTGTCCTTCGGCTATAGACACTTTAGTTATTTTTCATACTTCCGACTGTCTTATCATGGTTTGGGGGACTGTAGATGCAGCGGCACATCTACCCTTCTTACTGAGGGATTAATGAAAAATATGACTGTTTGTGTTGTCTAAAGCAGCCCACAGTGTAGTTAGTATCGATGGTAATGGGTTCCTATTGAGGATACATAGGTTGATGACACTCCCCTCCTGAGCTGCTGCTGCTCAAGCTCCTGTTGTGTGTGGTTGGTTGGAGGCTTTGGTTGGATGCTTTACTTATTGCAGTTGTTGCTTCAGTGAAAACAGTTTCTAGGGATTTGGACTTAAGGTCTATCAGTATGCGCAAACATGAGTCCTCTAATACGGCTGCTGCCACATTACTCAACCTGAAGTTTAACTACTCTCTATTGCAGCTGTTCTGCTTTGTGATGGAGCTTAAAGTAATAAAACTGTATTGATTTATATACAGTATTATCCGGACTATAAATTGCACTTGGCAAAAATGGCCTAATAAAGAAAAAAACAACAGGCTGAATCGGTGTACGGTTTGCTAACATAACACATTGATGTTTAGCTACATGAAGCATAAACAATGAACTAAATGGGTGTCTGATATGTTAATGTCACATAATCAGTTCAGATAACTATAGCATAAAGAACATACCAAACTCTAAATCTCGCTCCAAATCATTAATTCCATTGAAATCTTCATCCTCGATGTCCTTCTGAACAATCGCCTTGGCAACTACCTGGGCACGGAGGCGTAACTGCACCGTTGACAAGCCTCTCCCAGCAGCACGTTTTTCAAGCTCTCATTTGCCAACTCAATCCTCTAGCTGTGGCCATCCTACCGAGCCCACCAGGGGACAGGGATGAGATAAAAAATTGCGGTAATTATGTCGGGATCCCAACTTACTAAGTTGGGGGCATGAGATAATAACTTGGGGCCCGAGTTAATAAGTCTGGGCTCGAGATAGTTAAGTCAGGGGAGGCACGAGATAGAAATTCGGAGCCCGAGATAATTAAGTCGGGGTCTGAGATAGTGATCCTAAAGTGGCACACCGCGTTAAAGTTGGTTGTATATTTTGCAGATGTCCATTGCGTGAGCCGCCCGACACACACGGGGAGGCGGCTTACGCACGGTATCCAGTCAGATTTAGGGACCGTCAGAAAATTACTCTACTTAACATCACCGCTAAAAGTAAGGTGCACGTATAAAGAGCTTTGTGGAGAAATACTTAAATCACTATAGATCTTAAACATATGTTATTTTCATACAATTTGTATTATTTTTTAATATTTAAAAAAAAAAGAAATTAACTATATAATATGTAGGCTATTATTCCTCAAGGTCTACTTTTAGGTAATTTCTCAATGATCCTGAACCGCTTTATAAAATTAATACTACTATACAAAGTATTTTGCCTTATTTGCGGTGATATTAACTACAGTAATTTGCTGACGGTGCCTAAATCTGACCGGATAGTGCAAGCGTAAAGCCGCTTCCCTGTGTGTGTCTGGTGGCCTCACAGCCGCTTCAGCTCCCGCTCTGAGCATCTGAGACATAATTACCCCCCTTTTTTTTTATCTCACCCATGTCCCCTGGCGGGCTCCATAAATGTTTTTTGTATTTTATTTTGAAGATATTGTTGCTACTTTGTGGGGGTCAGACATACTGGTTTGAGCCACAAATTTGTTTCGTAAGAAGTGTGTTGGTGTTTATTTTAGGGGCAGTACATCATAGTAAATATGTAAATATAGGCTAGAGTTAGCAAACAAGGCTGTTTTTCATCTGTAGTCCAAGAACAGAAATGAAAGTCGGCCTAAAACAAACAGTAAAATCAATCAATGATGTTACAATCAATAAAACGGTGTGTGTTGGTTCTCAGTCATCCAGGATTGTTCCATTGTAGCAGTGGTTTCCGTGTCATTGTTGTGACTTTGTTGTGTTAGTTGAAGATGTTTCGCCTCTGAGAAGACTGTTTAATTACAAAACTAGCTATTAGATATTTATTCTAAGAAATGACACTATCTCCACTCCATATCCCGTGTGTCAAAAATAGATACATTGCCTTTTTTTTTTTTGAGTGACCCACCTACAAGATCTTTGCAGAATGTTTGATTAGCATCTGTAATTAGCATCTGATGTGTTCAAGTTATTCAAAGCGGTTTGACAGTGTGACAGCCATTAGTATCAATAGCTGACTAAAATTACCCTAATGCTTTTCTAAATTAGTTTGCTTTTTAAATACGGTCATAGCTCGTGGCTAAATTCTTCCTCTGTCATTGTTTTCTCCCCAACAAACAGATTAGCTCGGAGGCTACGTCTCAGAGCATATTTAATTAAAAGCATGACTGTTTAATAAGACTGTGCTAATTTGTTTGCACATTTTTAGCAACAGCCAGGAACATTACATTGTGTTGCAGTGGCGTCAGCTCTTGCCCTAATCCTCTGGTCCCTGAGCCAGACAAGTTTTGGATCCACATAAACTTATTCAACATGCAAATCAATGCAGCTCCCCTCTTTAGCCTTATTAAGCGCATTTATTCAACGCCCAGTGGATTCAGACAGTATTCATAACAGTGTTCATAGCCCTCTGTTATTTCTTATTTTATGATGCAGAATTCTGATACTGACAGTTTTCACACTCATTTCTTCATACTTTTGTCGAAAGATATTTGCCTTTCCTAATCATCGTAGTTCAACAGGTTTACAGAAAGTTGTCATTTGGACGAGTTTAACGAGATCTGCAGCTCATGTGGTTACACTCGAGGAAAGCGAAGACCTACAAAAGTGATAGTAACCTTTTTATCACGTTGTTGCCGTTTTTTGGCTGTTTTTTTTGTGTGTTTTTGTTGCTTTTTCATTGACTTTTTGTCGTGTTTTCGACACGTTTTTGTCGCTCTTTTGATGCTTTTTTTTTTTAAGCTTTCAGATTTGGGTAAAGCCAGAGAAAATCTTTTTAGCTGCCTGTAGATTATTTTCAAAAATGAACCGAGCACATTAGAATCAGAATCAAAGAAACAATTCTGATTCTTATTCTGATTCTAATGTGCTCGGTTATGGTGGGGGTTAAGAGGTTAACAACTCATTTTGAGAACTCCTGAACAACTGAGAACGTACAAATTTCTCAAAGTAATTAACAATCGGGGCAGTACCACAGGCAGCTGAAAAGAAACACCACCTCAATCTGTGTGTACTAACAAAAATGAATTTGAAGTATTATGAGACTATTTTCAGAGAGCTGCAAAATTAAAAGTGGCCTAAACAGTTGCCGAAGCCAACGCACATACATAATCTGAGGCTCGTTTCCGATTAGCATTTTTGTTTAGCGCAATACGTAAAGTAGCTGGTCCCAGTAGTTTAAAGAATCTCTTTTAGCTTGTTCCTGGATGAGTCAGCCATATTGGTTCTAATTAAAAAGAAATCAAAGTCTCGCTGCAGTTTGGCTCTCACTGTTGTGGCCTCCCTTTAATTGCTTTTGCATTTTAAATTTTTTAGCTCCTGGTCCGTGGATAAGAACACAGGTGTTTGAAGCTAGCGTTTGTACTTTACGACAATATGCTAAGTCATGAAGGAAGAGACTTACTGGGCTGTGTCTTGTTGAGGAAACTAGGAATGATATTTATTTTTTTCTCAGACTAGAGAAAAACTTGATTTTTTTTTTTACTATAGACTATTCACTTATACTATTCACTTATTCCCACTTACTAAAAATTTACTAGAGATTTTACACTATATTATCAATCTAGATTGGTAATATAGTGTAAAATCAGTAACCAAGTAGGCAAGGCAAGGCAACTTTATTTATGCCGCGCATTTCGTACACAAGGCAACTCAATGCGCCTATTTGTACTGCTCTTATGTTTATTGTTTTTATATCAGTATGTTTTCTGTCCTAGAGTATTTTTTATTGTTAGCGAGAATTTGTGCATCTATTGACTGAATAGAAGCAGAAACTAACTAAACATCCACTAATGCTGCCGTGTCTTTGCCCAGCTGGCCAAAGCGGGTCAGTTTGCACTGAATAGTCAATGATAATAAAAGATAGTTCGTATATAACAATTTGTGTGACTCTATGATTTCCTACCCACTTGAAAACCGCTCATTCTCTGCTCTTACAGTCCGGTCGTCTTTGTCTCGAGCCTACCTCCCTCGTGCACGCTTCACTGTCTTTCAATTTAGTCCTTCAGATAGCTGCTCCTCTCTGGCTCCGAGATAAGTGTTCAGAAACATAACAAATGACTTTCCAGCTTCACATGTAGGGACTTAGCCTTTATGCTCTCTCTCCTCCCTCCCTCCCCTCGCTCCCCCCTCTCCCTATGTCCAATGTTTTGGCTTTATTTATCTTCCGCTCCCCTGTTTCTCATTTCCACCATGTTCCAACAAGCTCCATATCTTGTAGTATTAGCTAAAGCAAATAGTAATTCCCTGCCCAACTCATTTTATTTTTTTTCATATAAAGTTACTAGGAACAATTTGAATTCTCCCGGCACCTCAACTATGTTATTTCTTCCCCGGCAGGATTTTTATCATTATCATTCAAAGCTACGAAAACGTCAAAAGCCATTACGCTGGAAAGATGGATTTTCTCTTCCTATGCATTTCAAAATAACATAGGGCGTTCGCTAAGCTTTGAATCGGAAAAGTGTCCCCCGTACCGACATGCATGCAAAGTAGGCGTCCGATAAAGCCTCGATGGAGTGATCTTGAGTAGTGCGACTTATTGGGGGAAGCAGATAGAAGCGATGTGCTTATTTGAATCGATAGGATTTGGAAAACACACACAGAGTCTAAATCCCTTATCGATTTTCACTACTCCTTTTCAGATAAAGATTAGGCCCCGTCCAAAAAAACGATCAGGGATTTTTTTTTAGTGTTGTTTGGCCTGGGACAAATCCCACGTAATAGCCGACAGAAAGTCACAGGATTTCACTTGGTTATCGAAAGAAAGATCTCAGAGATTCATTGAAATGCTGACCAGTCACAATAGCTATTCCAATAAAGGCCATGTTTGATTGGTTGTAGATTTGCCAAATGTTTGTTCTGGCCAATGCTGTTGAGCAATTATGCAATTACATTATGGTGCAACCTATTGTTCATGTCTGCATGATGTGTGTGTGCAACATTGCTGAGAGCCAAATAAAAAGAAACTAACAAACAATGCGACATAGACTTTGCATCTGCATGACTATGAACGTCTCAAGCAGAGGTTTGAGGTTAATATGAGTAGAGTGCTTTTTATCAAATTTACTTAGTATCGATTCCCTTTTCTCTATCCCAGTGTATATGCAGCTTCTGTTATTTTTGGGTCTTTTTTTTCTCCTCAAAAATTCCTCCACATAGGATAAAAGCATTAAGCTGCCAGTGTCTGTTTGAACTAGCTTTACAGTACAACATTACAAACGTGTCCTCCTGGCTCTCCCCGATATACGACTGTTTAAGATCCTTAATGTAAACATCCTGTGGCGCCTACAGAGAAGAACAATACAGCTCCATACACTGCTCTACACTGACTGCTACATGCCGCTGTGCTTTAAAAGATAAAAACACCTAGACAGTACAAAGAGCAACCAGAGGGGGGCAGTGTTGATGCTGAGGGCTGATGAGGCAACAATAAAGGAACATGTATGATTCCTGCATGTTACCATTTGTTATATAGCTGCAAGTTTTATTCAGGTCTTACTGGCCACCATTGTTAATACAAATGCACAATTTTGTTCTTCTGGTGCGCATAGCATTTTGAGTTCATATTTTTTATTCTTCTCTGTGCATATCTTCAGTTAATTTTCTCTAAATTGCCCCAAGTCTCTTTTGGACTCTTGCTGTCCTTTTTTTGATCCTCGGAGAGGTCAAACTCAGGTTGAGATCAGCAGCGTGTAGTAGCCACAGGCCGGTCCACTCTTATCTGAGCTGGCTGTCAAACTGTTTATGAAGTCACATCATCACAGACATACGAGAGGAACTTACGGAGGACTCGGCGGGATTAGGCTTTATCTGCAGGTCCTCGGGGGAACCACTGCTGTTGACCTCGGGACTGGACAAGAGATACGGAACAGAGACGTGCACGATGGAAAATTACTACAGGCCAAGACTTAAAGGGAGAGTTTGTGGGAATAGGTGCTGTAAACTTGGGTGACAGTTGCTTAGTGATCAGAGTCCGATACATCCAATTCTGTTCTCCAGGTTCAAAAGATAGTGACATGGCTTCCCACCGGATGGCTAAGTGGGTGGTGACACAACAGTGCACGGCAAACACTGCTAAACTACACTGGAATAGGAATTTAAATGCAGGGGCTACAGCGGGTGGATTTTGCTCGGAGAGATGAGGGTGTAATGTCCATGATCGCCATATTTTAGGCAATCTGACGTTCAGCCAAATTCTTTCTAAAACAAGCCAGTCTTTGTTTTAAGCTAATAACATGGTGATAAGATGGTAGTGTACACTAGATTCTGCTTGTTAGTTCTGGATGACTGGTAATCAGTTTAACCTGATTAGTTAGTCAGTGTTCAACAGTCAGTGCCCACATTTATAGTTCAAATGATACTCTCTTGCCGGGGCTTGTACAAAATAAGCAACAAAATGTTCATGAAGTTTTGGTTTCATTTATATTTACAACATGGCTACAACGCGGGTGCAGCGTTGTGTCTGCCATATGCAAGACATACAATATTTCACCTACAATCATTTCTGGGGCAAATAAAGAACCATGAATCTCACAACATCTTTGTGTTTATCAAGAAGGTCTTCCACAATCTTTTACCCCTGAATCATAAAGTTTTTCTTTTGGACTTAGGCTCCATAACGGATATTTAGTCTATAGACCTTTGATTCCACTTATGCAAAAGATGAATATTCTGTTTGACCTTGTTACTGTTGCAGAAAATGTGAAGTGGTGGAGCCTGTAGTCGATATCCCATTAACCCTCGTAGATGGAGGGAGTGGCTGTTTATCAATGGGCCTCTTTAACGCCGCTACTCAGCACAGTTAATTAAAGCTCCCATTAAAACAAGTGAGCAACAACTACAGGCGAGAGCAACAAAGTGAGGCTAAGGAGGAAGTAAGTAAATGTGCAGTGTCAGTGTGCGAACTTTTAATAGGGGGAAACTTTGAAATCATATAATGGCAAATTGGTGAAATGATCAACAAAAATGGCTCTAGTATCAAGTTTTTTTTAAGTGAAATTTAATTGGTCGTGTTGTGACCAATCACATTCAATGGGGTTCATTCACCCTCAATGTTTGATAAAAGGGTTCTAGTCCAAGTAACTGATTATATCTAGACTGGTTCGCTGTAGAGTGCTAAAAATAATATGGGTTATAGTGAGGGGTGCTCGCTTAGTAATAATAAGGTATTAATAAGCATTAGTAATTAATATGCCATGAGTAAGGAAAAAAACGTTTTATTAAATTGTACATTTGGGTTTGTGTGATTTAAAAAAAACAATTCAGTGAGCCTACATAAGTATTATGTATTCCTACTCACTCTGAATATACAAATAGATAAATGAATAAATAAATGAAAACGTAACATGGCCAATAAACACTGTGTAAATAATCCAAAACAATGTATTAAAATGTAAACATGTACATTTCATTTTATTATTTCTATTGTTCTGCTGCTATAAGTCCAAAACCAGCTCAAGTGGATCTACAAACTTTTATGCAAATACATTGCAGAATATGCTATTGCCATCATCACTGCTAATGTGAAACTTCAAAACTGTGCATTGAAATTAGGACTACGGAAACACAGTTACTCATGAAAAAAGACTGTTATTTGGCTTTGGCTGATGTTGGCTTTTGTCGTCGCTCATTTTGAAATACATCGATTTGAAGCAACATTCTCCTTGTTTTAAAGAGCTGAACAGTTGTTGTACGAAAACCAAAATTGACTTGCTGTAATTTGAAAACCTACTACTATTGTGCAGTATTTATTTCTAATGCTATTGCTGCTCAGGATGCTGTTTGTCAGGTAGAAAGGACAATGTATTTCATGGTTATTAATTAATCATATCCCTAACCCTTATAACCGTAACCAAATATGGAGATCATACATATATTGCCATGGAACCTAGTATTGTCTTATGCAAACAGAGCTGCATGTTTCTCTCTCTATCTCTTATCTCTTGTCTATCTCTCTAAGTCTTCTGTTTCACACATACTACATTTCTGAGCCCCCAGTGTTTCCCGGGTTATTGATGTGTATCGGGGACATGTCATGACCTTCCACCCCAGAAGCATTCATTTCCCAGCATTCCACAGTGTTGAGTGTATAAAAGATCGGCACGACATGTCTCAAAGAAATCAGTGTTTGAAGGAAGTCTAATTATAAACACTAGCATTTGGAGAACACTGGGCCACCAATAGAAAAGCATGTCTCCACTGTACTGTATTAGCCTCATCCATTGAGGTCTATAGATGTAAATGGGGACAGTGTCCTGGCTGTCTAGACGCTGGTAATGATCAGAACACGTGACCTCACAGTGGCACGAGCAAACCCTTTGTCACTCTGATCATTATGGATTGGAGATTAGCAGTGGTGAACACTGGGTATTGAATGACAAGAGCGCAGAATACAAAATGTATTCTGAGAAAAAAAAAAAAGAGGGCAAAACAATGAGCTCATAAAATAAAATAAAAATTAATTATATTGTTGGAGATGGGAAACTGGATATTGGCAATTCTTCAAAAAAGACAAAATGAGGAGTAGGCCTACAGGTGCCTTGGCCCTTGCACTTAGCAGTTGTGATACATTTTCAAAAGTTGGGAGTTTGAGAGACAAAAAAGAAATCCTCATTCTTGTTGCATAGTAACATGATGCTGACTTCCTTGGGTAACGTTTCCTGTGCTTGTTTATCCCTATAGAGTTCAGGATCGCGATGCCATATCGCTACAAATCATGGGATCAGCAGCAATGATAGACGAATGGAGATTTTAAAAGATAAAATACTGGATTATTGTTCACATTAAAACACTTGGACACCACAGTGTGTTAGATGTATTTACCATTAGTGACTTATAGAGTTGTTCCACGGCTTTTTTCTACACTTTTAATACTGTTTTTTAGCTAATGTTAGTCTATGGAAAATGTATGCTAGCAGCGGATCTCCATGGTAACAGTGGATTTTCCCGAACCCTATGGTGAGTTTACTGTGTCTTGTTGAAATAAATTCATTTTAAACAGCACATGGCCAAAAACAAGCAGCTGTTAGATATTTACTTACAACATGTTAAAAAACTTACAAAGGATGCAAACACTTCACCCAAGGCATCTTCTGTGTTTATAACTGTAACAGTTATAATGTGGAGAGGAAGAAGTCTTTACCCTACTTAGCCAAAAGTTAGCCAAAAATACACAGGGAGGAAATACAAGTTAAAACAAGTCTTCAGTTGGACTCTTTTTTGACATTTCTCGCATATGTTGAACCCTACAATCATCCTTTACCTGCCTCCGCGCTCAGTATTTTGTCCTCCACTGTTTGTATCATGTATCTCTGTAGTGAATACAAATCAGTCCTGAGCGGTTATCAGGCGCTGGAGCTGACAGTTTGAGTGATGCGCCCGTCATCTCCCTCCTCCACTGACACACACTGGGACTGTTCTCAGCGCCGCAAAATGAAATGTCAAATGCAGATTAAAAGTTGTGATGGCTCAGCACTATCGGGGATTGTTTTTAACTGAAAATGAATGGTTCGCGGCAGTTTTTGAGCGTTTGGTGCAATGAAAGCCGTGGTGATAAGGAGCGGCGGCGGTGGGGCTGCAAATAAACAATAAAAACCTTTCAACTCTACTTTGATAGAGTTTTTATAGGGCAGACATTTTGATAGTGATTCTCCACTCTGTGTGGTTCAGAGGTGATTGGAGAGGCTGTAAATTCAACTAAAAGTTATTCTTATTCTAGGGTGAACACAAGCACAAGAATAGAAGTTGTAGCAGTGAAGTATACGCTTTATTGTTGGGAAACTAGTCCTATGTATTTAGCCATCGTTCATTGCAGCTGGGGTAACCTGTCAGGAGCAGTGAACGGGAGCCATCTTGTGATCTTGAACTTGGTTTGGTCTGGAGAACTTTACCTATCTTGGCTGTTACTGATCTTGCTACATCTATTAAGCAACTATTACATTCGTTACCATTTTAGATGAAGATAAGCAGGGTGGGCCTGATTAGCACGAGAATCAAAGACTGTGTTAAGACTTGCAACAACATTTAACATAGAGCAGAGAGAAACTTAAAATGTCTGCCCCCCTAAGATTAAATTTCAGGTTTCAGCTTGGGTGCGTAAGTGAGTGATCCGATGACACAGACTGGCAGCCTTGTTTCCATCGGTCTACCCGAGGGCAGCTGTGGCTACATACCAGTGGCGGGCCGTGGGGTTTCAGTCATAGCCTTCAATAACAACCTGGGTTCACGCATATAAACTGATCGACAAAAGGCGTATGGATAAAACTGCCTTTTTGCGTGGCACCTGTTCGGTAAAGGATGCATCAACAACACCAACCAAAGCAGCCCCAAACAAAAGCAACCTCCTTCGGGAACACTCGTACTAGTATACGACACATGACAGGCGGAGACGAGCACATTATAACGTGGCAATTTTAGGAGATGTTTTGTTGACAGAGCGAGACATCCAGAGATCAACTCAAATGAAAAATCCACTGTAATAAAAATATACTAAACTTACAGTTTGGTGCTATGTGAGAAGCTTTTTTAATGCTCGTAGTCTCATATCTGTTCCCTGCCCGAGTCCCAGCGCAGCTGACGCGGGGAAACCCTTCTCCTGTCCGGGGAGCCAAGCGTCTACGTCCCGCTGTCGGTCCCGCTGCTTTGCTCTTGAAGCTCTTCATGAGGAAGGGGCCCCAAAAATCCGTTAACAATAAATCGATTTCATTCGGATATTTCCAAGAGGAATATCTGTTTATCCGGTTCTCTTCGGAGTGGCTGAGACGTCTTGCCCATGCGCAGATACATTTGCGGTTTTTCCCAGGCGAACAAAGCGTAGGGGGCGCTACTGAGCTACTGAAGGCCCCGGGGGGCGTACTGTCAATGTACATCAAATTCTAATTGGCGGATATTTCTGTCAGTCACGCTGGCTGTCAATCATGTGTGACAACACAGGGCCTGCAGAATCGGTGGAGAAGGCCCTGAGGAGGAGCAGCTCGCCCGAGGTGTTTAAGGCACTTTTTGAGTAGGAAATTACAGTTACAACAAAATCAATATAAGCAACTCAACTGTACATTATATAAATACATTAGAAATTAAATATACTATTAAAACATGTTATACTTTTTTTTCCTCACATTTGGTCAGGGCCAGCAGAGAAGGCCCTGCTGGTCCTGACGGCACACCACTGCTACATACGTAACTTATCACCACTGAGTATGGAATGAATGGAAAAGCGTAATGCATGACGTTTGAAGATGTCTTGTTCTGACTACTGTTATATTAGAGTTACAGATAGTAGTAACCATACTAGTTTCAGTGTCTTTTAATTGGAGAGGTGGTTTAAGAGGTTAACCCCCACTTATCACAAGAATTAGTTAACAGTGTCTGCTTCAACTAATACCACCCAAATATTTACATTTGATCATATTTTTAATGTAAAAAGGGAAGACACGCACATCCCAAAGTTCTAAATAGCGTGCCGGACCGAGAAAGAGTACAAAGAACAAGAGAGATGAAGGGCCAAGACACCCGAAATGTCACCTAGGTCTAAGCAATAACAAACTCTGGGAGCAAAGTAAGCTGTGCGGACCGTATATCATATTTTTGTTGGCCCTAACATGTAAACATTCACAGGAGAGCGTGGAATAAGTAAGTACACCCCCTGAATCTCGCTGAACTGCAGCAGTTTTTTAAAGAGGAATGGTCCAAGATTCTAGCCTGGTGAGACCAGAATGATTCCCCTCTGTATTTTTTTATCCAGCGGGGGATCAGTCTGGTCACCCAGTCAACGCTCGTGCCTTCCGCAAAATTAATCCGTTCACGTCCAATCTGAATCGTTTATTTGCCGTGACGTGTTGTTAGCGAGCAACGTCACTCACGGGACGCGGAAGTCCCCTCAATAACAATCTACGAACGATGCACGAAAGAGAGAAAGCGTGTCTCCAGTCGGCGGTAAATGACCAAAAAACACATCGACAGTAGGTGAGTTTCGTTATTCATAATCCTGCGCAAATATTAACGCAAAACCGCTAATAACACCACATCAACAGCAGACGCCCGCTCTTCGCTGATTGGTTTACTCCGCTTCCTGTTTGCTTGCGTATCTACCGCTGTGGAAAATGGATTCGACGCAACGGTGACCAGACTCACCGGCTGGTACAGCGGTGAGTCT
This sequence comes from Proterorhinus semilunaris, assembly GCA_021464625.1. Taxonomy (NCBI): domain Eukaryota; kingdom Metazoa; phylum Chordata; class Actinopteri; order Gobiiformes; family Gobiidae; genus Proterorhinus; species Proterorhinus semilunaris. Next base: position 27,813,491 of record CM038344.1, on the reverse strand, counting down.
GGATTTTTCCAGGCTACCAAGATTCATCCTGATTGTTTTGAGTGTCTAATTTGCAACTACAGAAAAGCAGTCAAAAGAGGGGGTCAGCTATATAATTAGGCCCGAGCGGACCTGGCAGGTCTCGGGCCTCTTGTAATTGTACAAGCAGTGCGCGGAGCGCACTGAAGAAAGACGTGCGCGTAGCGCACGTCCCACGGGAAAAGAGCGCGGAGCGCTCAAAACCCATGTATGAGACAGTAATCAGGGGACTCCCGGCACCAACACCTGTCCGGTGATATAGGCGTGTGCCGCGAAAGCGGCACATTTGTTGCTGCTTTTAAAAAAAAAAAGGTGAAAACCACAGTGAAGGCGCAACATGGACAAGAAAGTGGTCGATGACGAGCGAAGCTCGTCATCGACCATGGCCACTCACCAAAGCCCAAAACACTGATACAGTGAATCAGGGCATCGAGCTCTATCCGGTGATATAAGTATTTGCCGCGAAAGCGGCAAATTTGTTCTTGTACTCACAAAAATACGAAAAAAAAAACGGATAGAGAAACATTGAGAAAGAGGAGGTAAAAGACGAGCGCAACGCGCTCGTATTGGATAATAAACCCCATAGGTGGATTACTGGACGTGAGACCTTTCCGAATATATAAGGTTTGCCGCCGGAGGCGGCCCCATATTGTTATTGTATGAGTTTTTCTTATTAGGCCCGAGCGGACCTGGCAGGTCTCGGGCCTCTTGTAATTGTACAAGCAGTGCGCGGAGCGCACTAAAGAAAGACGTGCGCGTAGCGCACGTCCCACGGGAAAAGAGCGCGGAGCGCTCAAAACCCATGTATGAGACAGTAATCAGGGGACTCCCGGCACCAACACCTGTCCGATGATATAGGCGTGTGCCGCGAAAGCGGCACATTTGTTGCTGCTTTTAAAAAAAAAGAGGTGAAAACCACAGTGAAGGCGCAACATGGACAAGAAAGTGGTCGATGACGAGCGAAGCTCGTCATCGACCATGGCCACTCACTAAAACACTGATACAGTGAATCAGGGCATCGAGCCCTTTCCGGTGATATAAGTATTTGCCGCGAAAGCGGCAAATTTGTTCTTGTACTCACAAAAATACGAAAAAAAAATCTCATAGAGAAACATTGAGAAAGAAGAGGTAAAAGACGAGCGCAACGCGCTCGTATTTGACTATAAACCCCACGGTTGGATTACTGGACGTGAGACCTTTCCGAATATATAAGAATGCGCCGCCGAAGGCGGCGCTATATTGTTATTGTATGAGTTTTTCTTATTAGGCCCGAGCGGCCTGCCGTAGCAAGGGCCTATTGTAATCGCAACGCAGTGCGCGCAGCGCACTGAACCGAGGTGCGCGGAGCGCACGAAAACAGCGCGAAGCGCTGTCCCCATGTCAAACGTAAACTCACCGTGTAAAACAGTGACTGCCCACACCTCTGGTGTGGGCCCTTATACTTATAATTGCAGCAAAATGAATGGGGGAATATGGCCAACTGTCATACGGAGGTGGATGACGAGCGCGAAGCGCTCGTCATCCACCTCCGAGCCCCACGAGTGCGTGGGGGAAGTCAAAAGCTTTCCAAAAATGTATAATATGATGTAGTCGCGAAAGCGACTATATTGTTTTTGCAGGAAATATTATTATTATTAGGCCCGAGCGGCCTGCCGTAGCAAGGGCCTATTGTAATCGCAACGCAGTGCGCGCAGCGCACTGTACCTAGGTGCGCGGAGCGCACGAAAACAGCGCGAAGCGCTGTCCCCATGTCAAACGTAAACTCACCGTGTAAAACAGTGACTGCCCACACCTCTGGTGTGGGCCCTTATACTTATAATTGCAGCAAAATGAATGGGGGAATATGGCCAACTGTCATACGGAGGTGGATGACGAGCGCGAAGCGCTCGTCATCCACCTCCGAGCCCCACGGGTGTGTGGGGGAAGTCGAAAGCTTTAAAAAAATGCATAATATGTTGTAGTCGCGAAAGCGACTATATTGTTTTTGCAAGAAATATTATTATTCTTCTTTATTCTTCTTTCTTCTGCTCTTTGAGCAGGAATTTGACCCCCTGAACATAGTCAAAAACTCACCAAACTTTGCCCAAAATTCAGGTCCGGTGAAAAATTAATTAAAATGTGTGTTTCGTTTTGGGGAAATAAAAAATGGCGCGACAGCGCCACCTACAAAAGTGAAAATACATTGCGCCTATGGGGAGGGGGCCAACATAAACTTTGTCATAGAGCGACGGGATTCGGTACAGACATTCGTCATGTGACGACAACCAAAAAACATTATTGTGGCCACGCCCCCTGACAAACCGGAAGTCCGCCATTTTGACAGGAAGTCTGGAAAATGGTGAGTCAGCGTTTTCGCTGACGTCGCATTTTAACGAACTCCTCCTAGGGCGTTTCACCAAATGAGCCCAAAATCGCTCCAGCTCATCCCGAGATGTGGGGCATCAAAAGTTATCCAAATTTTTTGGCTACGTTTTACGGTTTGTTTGCGGCGAAGCCGCAATCTTTACGAAGAATTTTGTGACTTACCGAAAACAACAAAATGCTCCCATTTGCACAAATGAACTTCGATTAAAAATCGGAAATATACATTTTATTGACCTTTCACCCCCGGACACAACAAATGTGAAAAAGTGAGATTTGGCGCGATAGCGCCCCCTCTAGGCCGAGAACAAAAAATGCATTATGGGAAAAAAATTAGTTTCTCGGAAATTGATAAAATTCTGCACAATAATAGCTGATGGCATCCCGATCCAAAAAGCCAATAAGACCCATACCGTATTTTGTACGGTGTTGCCATGGAGACGACCGAGGCTCGCCATGTTATTCCAATGGGACTGACCCGCATATCACACATTATACACATTACAGCGCGTTAGCGCCCTCTGTGAGGAGCTTGTGGACAGTGGTCATGGAAGTACGGCCCGTCCGATGCTGCTTGTGAAATAAAAAAGATTTGGGGCGCGCTAGCGCCCTCTGCAGGCTGGAGCCATCATTCACATGAAGACGCTAAAAATGTCGTTTTGATGTTTACTCAAAGATTAATGGCTCATCAGGGCAATACAATGTAGTGTGGCCACGTTGGCGCCCCCGGTAGGGTTATGGCACGGCAATGGAGTCACTAAGGGAGGCCTCCATTACATGGTTGCTAGGCGACCAACAGGTGGTCGGCCATTTTGGGAAAAATCGAGTAATCAGCGCCGAAGGCGCCATTTCTCGCCTTTGCTCTTTTATAATCTCGACCTAGGGTGACAGCGACATTATAACCACGTAGGGCGCGGCAGCGCCTCCCGGTTATTGCGGCGGCGTGCGGGAACCGGCGTCAACCGGCCCACGAGACCCGCGAGGGCCTCTCGATGCCGCTTGCGGCTTTAATTTTTTTTCTTCTTCTTCTTTCTTCTGCTCTTTGAGCAGGAATTTGACCCCCTGAACGTAGTTGAAAACTCACCAAACTTTGCCCAAAATTCAGATCCGGTGAAAAATTAATTAAAATGTGTGTTTCGTTTTGGGGAAATAAAAAATGGCGCGACAGCGCCACCTACAAAAGTGAAAATACATTGCGCCTATGGGGAGGGGGCCAACATAAACTTTGTCGCAGAGCGACGGGATTCGGTACAGACATTCGTCCTGTGAGGACAAACAAAATATATTATTGTGGCCACGCCCCCAGACAAACCGGAAGTCCGCCATTTTGACAGGAAGTCGGGAAAATGCTGAGTCAGCGTTTTCGCTGACGTCGCATTTTAACGAACTCCTCCTAGGGCGTTTCACCAAATGAGCCCAAAATCGCTCCACTTTATCTCGAGATGTGGGGCATCAAAAGTTATCCAAATTTTTTGGCTAAGTCTTACGGTTTGTTTGCGGCGAAGCCGCAATCTTTACGAAGAATTTTGCGACTTACCGAAAACAACAAAATGCTCCCATTCACACAAACGAACTCCGATTAAAAATCGGAAATATACATTTTGTTGATCTTTTGCCCCCGGACACAACCAATGTGAAAAAGTGAAATTTGGCGCGATAGCGCCCCCTCTAGGTTGAGAAGAAAAAATGCATTATGGGAAAAAAATTTGTTTATCGGAAATTGATAAAATTCGGCACAAATATAGCTGACGGCATCCCGATCCAAAAAGCCAATGAGACCCATACCGTATTTTGTACGGTGTTGCCATGGTGATGCCCGGGGCCCACCATGTTATTCCAATGGGACTGACCCGCATATCACACATTATACACATTACAGCTCGTTAGCGCCCTCTGTGAGGAGCTTGTGAACAGTAGTCATTGAAGTACGGCCCGTCAGGGCCGTCCGATGCTGCTTGTGAAATAAAAAAGATTTGGGGCGCGCTAGCGCCCTCTGCAGGTTGGAGCCATCATTCACATGGAGACGCTAAAAATCTCGTTTTGATGTTTACTCACAAAGATTAATGGCACATCAGGGCAATAAAATGTAGTGTGGCCACGTTGGCGCCCTCGGTAGGGTTATGGCGCGGCAATGGAGGCACTAAGGGAGGCCTCCATTACATGGTTGCTAGGCGACCAACAGGTGGTCGGCCATTTTGGGAAAAATCGAGTAATCAGCGCCGAAGGCGCCATTTCTCGCCTTTGCTCTTTTATAATCTCGACCTAGGGTGGCAGCGACATTATAAGCAGGTAGGGCGCGGCAGCGCCTCCCGGTTATTGCGGCGGCGTGCGGGAACCGGCGTCAACCGGCCCACAAACCCCCGCGAGGGCCTCTCGATGCCGCTTGCGGCTTTAATTCTTATTCTTATTATTTTTCTTCTCCCCCTAAAATGCCAGTTTCGGCACTTTCCCACCGACGAAAAGTCCTGAATTTTTGCCCAAAATTCAATTAGGTGAAAAAAAAAAACTTCACATCTCCAAATTGTAAAAATTCAAAAAAATGGCGCGTCAGCGCCCCCTGGAAAAACGACGTTAACATTGCGCCCTATGGCAGGACGCCCCAAAAATAGGATATTAGCGAAAAATGTACTTCGTCGTAGACGAAAAAAATTCGGCACAGTGATTGGTCACGTGAAGCCAAACAAAAAAACACATTACGCGGTTGCTAGGCAACCAACAGTATGGCGGCCATATTGGCCCGAAGAGGGACTTGGCGCCGAAGGCGCCATTTCATGCCCACGCATTTGAACGAACTCGTCCTAGGCCGTTGAACGCAGCGACTCCCCGTTCGCTCCAGATCATCTCCACATGTGGGAGATTAAAAGTTGTTAAAAACTTTTTAATAGCATTTTTGGTTTTGCCGTGGCAACGCCATGAATTTGGCGTCCGTTTTCGCCGCTCGCCGCCGTGTTCAAACAGTCGTAACTCACACATACTTTGGCCGATTTGAACAAAATTTTAACCGTTGGTCAAGTCGTCGACCCCGGATGTTTTGATATAGGAAATTTGAAAATTGCCGCAATAGCGCCCCCTGCAGAGCACAAAATAAAAATGAATGGAGCCAAAAATTAAACTTTGTCGTAGATGCATGAAATTTGGTACAGACATCCGTCACGTGATCCCGAACAAAAAATATATTGATGCCCCGCCCCTTTTTCCACCGTGTTGCCATGGCAACGGCCCAATGTCAACTTTGCCGCAGACAAACCAAAATTGGTACACGCGTGCGTCTTGACTGTCCGAACAAAAAAGTACATTACATGGTTGCTAGGTGACCAACAGTATGGCGGCCATATTGGCCAGAAGAGGGACTTGGCGCCGAAGGCGCCATTTCTTTTGCCTTCTCTTTTATAAACTCCACCGAGGGTGGCAGCGACATTATAAGCAGGTATGGCGCGGCAGCACCTCCTGGTTATTGTACATTACATGGTTGCTAGGTGACCAACAGGAGGTCGGCCATTTTGGGACAATCGGCGCCGAAGGCGCCATTTCTTGCCTATGCTCTTTTATAAACTCCACCGAGGGTGGCAGCGACATCATAAGCAGGTAGGGCGCGGCAGCGCCTCCCGGTTATTGCGGCGGCGTGCGGGAACCGGCGTCAACCGGCCACCGCGGCCCGCGAGGGCCTCCAAATGCCGCTTGCGGCTTTAATTATTATTATTTTTCATCTATCCGTGTTTTTTTTGAATAAATCGCCTAAACTTCGACGAAAACTCCCCAATTTTTGCCCAAAATTTAAAAACCCGGCGACACACAGTGTCAAAAAGTTTCGTGAAGAAAATCACAAAAACGGCGCGTCAGCGCCCCCTGGAAAATCAAGATTACATTGCGCCTATGGAGAGACACCGGAAAATCTGAAAATTTTAGTTCGTCGTAGACGCAAAAAATTCGGCACAGTGATTGGTCACGTGAAGCCCAACAAAAAAACACATTACGCGGTTGCTAGGCAACCAACAGTATGGCGGCCATATTGGCCCGAAGAGGGACTTGGCGCCGAAGGCGCCATTTCATGCCCTCGCATATGAACGAACTCGTCCTAGGCCGTTAAACGCAGCGACTCCCCGTTCGCTCCAGATCATCTCCACATGTGGGAGATTAAAAGTTATTAAAAACTTTTTAATAGCATTTTTGGTTTTGCCGTGGCAACGCCACAAATTTGCCGTCCGTTTTCGCCGCTCGCCGCCGTGTTCAAACAGTCATAACTCACACATACTTTGGCCGATTTGCGCGTAATTTTAATCGTTGGTCGAGTCTTTGACCCCGGATGTTTTGATATAGAAAATTTGAAAATTGCCACAATAGCGCCCCCTGCAGAGCACAAAATAAAAATGAATGGAGCCAAAAATTAAACTTTGTCGTAGATGCATGAAATTTGGTAGAGATATCCGTCACGTGATCCCGAACAAAAAATATATTGATGCCCCGCCCCTTTTCCCACCGTGTTGCCATGGCAACGACCCAATGTCAACTTTGCCGCAGCCAAACCAAAATTGGTACACGCGTGCGTCATGACTGTCCGAACAAAAAAGTACATTACATGGTTGCTAGGTGACCAACAGGAGGTCGGCCATTTTGGGAAAAATAAGCGCCGAAGGCGCCATTTCTTTTGCCAGCTCTTTTATAAACTCCACAGAGGGTGCCAGCGACATTATAAGCAGGTAGGGCGCGGCAGCGCCTCCCGGTTATTGCGGCGGCGTGCGGGAACCGGCGTCAACCGGCCACCGCGGCCCGCGAGGGCCTCCCAATGCCGCTTGCGGCTTTAATTAGATTTAATATTGTGTGTTCCTCCCAAACTATTCAACTTTACTCAGAAATGTAAGAACAAACGGTGTACTCACTTTTTCCTCCCACCCATTACTTGTGCTTTTGAGTAAGACACTTCACTCATGTCTGTATGAAGGCAACATTAGACATTGAACTTTTAGTTCAATAATAGTGAGTTGTCCCCAAAGCTGAAATTGAAAAGTTACTCAAGTAAAAAAAAAAACGGGGTAACTATACTATACTAATCTTTCTGCTGAAGAGAAAGTTCCCTCCCCTCTTTTGGATTGTTTGGCCCGGCCCCTTCCCTCCCGGAACATTGTAGGGGTGAGCGTTCCCAGGACAAAGACAGGCCGCGGCATATAATGGAGTGAATGAAGAGGCCGGAGTGAGACAAAAGCCAGCGGGGGAGTGTGAGAGAGGGCTAGTAAAAACATTAGAGGGGGCTTGACAAGCGTTCGTCAAAAAAGGGCACGGGAACCATTTCTGCGTGTCCAACCTCCACATTTGTTTTAACTATTTGCGCGTCCCTCATTTCTGATTAAAGCTGTGCAAACGCTTACGGTGTTAACGTTATGCGGGATTCCTAAAGAGTTGGTATAGTTTGTGTAATGCAGCAGCGGAGTTGAGAAGCGTCCCCCTTCTCTCCCCCCCTCCGCCCCTGGAGCACATGGTACGGTCCGTTTAAAGGCTGCATGTCATCTCACTGTGCGCTGGTCCTGTCTATGAGCAGCTGCTTTTTACACACTCACTCTCCCAGTCTCTGTCTTTGCTTTTGCCGCTAATCTTTCCCCTCCACTCCTCTTTCTCGCTCTCCCGCTCAGCCCCTTGTCTGTAGCGCACTTTCAGCTGCCCAAGTAGCGGAGGTTGGATTTTGTGGATTCTTTCAGTGCAGAGTAAAAGTCAGGGGGGGACGAAAGAAAGCAGGTGTGGAGTAAGTGGTTTGGTGAAGTCCCGATGCTGACACCATGCCGCTGCTCTGTGTTGTGGATGTGCTCTCCAGGGGAAAATCCTTAAAATGATGGAGGACAACAAGCAGCTGGCGCACAGGATAGATGGGGCCATACAGTCGTCCAGCCGCGAAGTGACCAACCTGCGCTCCGAGCTGTGTGCCACTGGCCGCAGACTGGCCGAGCTGGACCCCGGCAGCCCCCCTCCCCTGGAGAACCATCACCGGGACTACAGAGGTGAGTACTGCTACTATTACTACTACTGCTATGGCCACTAGCGTATATGGCACGACAGGAGTGGCTCTCAAACTTTTAATGCTCCAAGAGCTACTTCAGGAAAAGATTTGTCTTTCCAAGTTTTCCTGGTGATGAACTAAAGAGAAGAAGAAACCTCCAATCCCACATTTCCTCCTGTCTGCCATGAAACGGAGTTGCCTTGAATTGGGGGCTGGAGAGTTTGAAGACAGGGCATTTGGCCAGATGCAGATTTTGTCTTTGCTATGGTTTTTTGCTTTGGTTTCCCGGGCAGCGGCAGCATGTTTCCTTTAGGCTCGTCTCTGCTCTCTTCCTCAAACTGAGAGGGGAACAGCCTGGCCCCTGTCAATTCGCTGGGCACTGATCTGATGAGTGAAGAATGAGTTGGTCTTTATGTAAACGCTGCTGTGGCTTCCTCTGTCTCCTTTGCCTTGCAGTTTTTTTTTTGTTTAGTTTGTTTTTTTACAAAGTTTCAGACCTCTCTTAATTAGCCTTTTATGTGTTGTGTTATTCATGATACAGACAGTAACAGCCTCTATAAGCGTGAGTGTATCAGACTTGAAGAACATAAGAATTAAACAGTGCTGTATGAATACTTCCTGGAGCCACTGCCTGAATGAAAAGCACGGGTCTGTGTTTCAATATGCCACACTTAATGATTTCTGCTCGCCTTACTTGCTCTACATCCTCGCTGACATTTAGCTGGCATTTGTGATCTGTGAGTGTGTGGCTATAGATTTATTTAAAGTAGTTTGATGAGGGGAACTTTGTTGTTTGCATGTGAATTGGAAAGTAGATATTTATAGAGACATTTATATTAGGTGGCAATCGTATTAACTCAGATTGTTATGAAGGGCTGGCCTATGGTGGGACATTGTGTGCCAGACATAGTTGATACTGATAGTATGCATTCCTTATAAACATGGTGTAACATTATCTTTCAGCCGTAGATGGTATGATTCCTTATAGTGTCAAAAAGATCGCTCAGCCTCTGAAGTTCAACAAGTTCACTCTGGCCACTTCACAGTGCATGTAATTATGTTCTCAAGAAAGGCACTTCACTTGGTTTGAGAGTGACAGACTGAGTAGTGGTGGTTGATGTGGTCATACTGGCAGCCACACTTCAACCAGACTGCCCCTTGACAGCTGTGTTACATCGGATGGTTATGCACGAAAAGGAACTTTTGCATTATTATCGGTCTGTTAAGAAGTTTCCTTTAAAAATAATGTTGAGTGTCCATTCGTTCTGCTGTCTGTGCAAGTTTTCAATGTTTAGCGTGAGTGCAGCCTATTATGACCGTTAGCCTTCGCGGAGGGTATGGCAGACTCTTGTTATTGTGAAGTCTGGGTCATGTAGCTGGTCGATGGCCCCGGGCTGCAGCGCTCTGTGCCTGGCCCGTTACGTCAGGAGCCCCGAGGTGAGGCAGATCACAGCCTCCGAGCATTCGCTGTCAAAACCCATTACAGGCCTCTCCGTTCCAGCGCAAGGAGTTCATCAGCAGGTGTTTCTCCAAAGAGCTGAGTGCCCCCAAGGCCAATGCAACACTCGAGAATATTTTTCAATGGCCTATAGATAATGTTTGTAGAAAATACAAGTGTAAAATGTGAGGTTTTTGGCAGATTTAAGCAAGTAAAAGCAACATAGAACCTGAAATGTTCCAAAGTGTGTTGATCGGTGTATACTAAAGTAGTGGTTGAAGCATACAAGTCGGAAAGGCTACAATAACAAAAGTAGTGTTCGGTAACTTGTCTTTAGCTTTTTTATGTGGGATCCAACATGAAACAGACACCCATTCCAATGTGCTGTTGAAAGCTGATTTGCTACAATGCCGTGCCTTGGAAATGCCTGCGATAAGTTTTCAATTGTAGGAAATCCTTATCGGAGGATATTTGGAAACGTCAAAAGAGCATTCCACTTGTTAGTTGTTGTTTTTTTTATCCCTCGTAACTTTACTGTTGGTATTGTGTAATGCAGCTGTAATCACAACAGCACAAAAGAATACATGTTATATGATTTTGTCTAAGGCTGCAGCTAACGATTATTTTTCTATCGATTAATCTATAGATTATTTTTTCGATTAATCGATTAATCTATAGATTATTTTTTCGATTAATCTATAGATTATTTTTCCTTTTACCGATTATTTTTTCATTTAAAATGAAGGGGAAAAAAATGACGTAGGCCAGTATTTTCAAATGGCATGGCTTTTATTTAACCAAATAAAATTATGGCTCAATGTGCAACTCAGTAGCCTTTAAAATGTGCAATTCTGGAACACTCACTGTAAACATTTGAATAAAAGTAAAAGTATTGCTTATTTGCTTTAAAATGCGCAAAATAAAAAATAAATAACCAGCACACAACAATGATTGTATGATTAAAGTTAATTGTTCGTTTGTACATAACTGTTAATGTTGTACAAAGGTAGTTTAGTTAGTTACACAACTAACTGTTTTTGACTCCTCTCAGAGCGGAACAGTGCTTTAGTTTATGAATTTACAACGCAGATACAAATAATACATTAATGTTTTTGTGTAATGAAAATTACTCACGCGGCCGATTGACTGGTTGATGGCATGAACGCTGTCGGGTGTTTTCGTTTTAAATGTTCGTTCATAGCCGTTGTGCTGCTGTGGTAGGCCATTTCCGCTCGACACAGTGTGCATAAACAACATTATTTGGCCGTTTCTGGAAATACTCCCACACTTTAGATTACTTTTGGCGTGCCTTTTTCCCCTCGCTCGCATCGCCAGCATCGCGCGCCGCCATGATGTAAACAAGCGACGCGTCGACGCACAAAAACTGCGTCGACGTATTTACGTAATCGATGACGTCGACTACGTCGACGCCTCGTTTCAGCCTTAATTTTGTCTGTGTTTAATGGAAAGCTATGGTCTTATGTTCCTACAGGGGATGTGAGCACAACCAGCTCCTATTGGCTGATGACTGCAAATTATGCAGTGAAACTGGACATGGCTACTTTTAGTATTGAACAACTAACACATTTATTTTAACTTTATTTAAAGAGGAAAAGCAAGACTGAGATTTCAAAATCTTGTTATCCTGGCCCCAGAGAGTAGCCTTTTGTATATGTTTTTAGTGGTAGGGGAAACCGGAGCCCATGGAAGATTCTAACATACCAGCTCCACACAGAAAGACCCAGCCTTGTCTGGAAATCGAACCTGGGACCTTCTTGATATGTGGCGAAAGTGAAAACCGCTGTGCCAATGAGAAATAAGCACAGTTACTTCTCATGGTTTCTGCTTTGTAAGAGAAAATTTTCACAACTTGACTTTCACAATAGAATGAAATTGTTTTTGGGTGGGGTTGAAATCGTGCCCAGAGAAAGTGTGAGTGTAGCTTTGGAGCTTCTTGTTTATCCAAGAATTCTATTGAGCACTGCACAGCACGAACCAATTCAGTCCGAAAGTAACGGCAGCCCGTGTGCATGTGCCAGTGTACGAAAACGCATTATGACAATTTGACTTTTACACCGGATTGCTGGTATTTCTGTTGCTTTGAGCCAAGTGGAAATCACACCGAAATACATATTGTGGCTTGTTCTCTTGTGTCCCTCCCCCCCTCCCTCGTCCTCTCTGATGTGCTGAGGTATTTGCTGTGTCCACCTCTCTGGCCTCTGTATGTCTGGTTCTCCTGATGCCGCAGTAACAGCATTCCCACATTCCTGAATGTCAGTGCTGTGATGTCACACTTCCTGTTCCCAGAGAGAGGCCCCTGTCAGGTGACCCCCGGCACAGCAGTCCAGATGTACTCCATACTTTACAGCCCGAATGTGACGGGGGGATTAGCTGCACTGGAGATCCCTGCATATTTTAACCAGTTCTCTTTGTAGACCGAGTTTAGTCCTGGATTTGTCCCATTTTGGACCTGGTCTAGTCCTTGTCGAACCTGATTTAGTCCTATTTGCTTCAATTCTATCTAATTTCACAACAAACCAGATCATTTCCCTTAGAAACTTTGGCTCTTTGGAGGAAGTGATTGGTTAATTATCCAGAGTAGGGCTGGGCCATATCGTATCGCATATCGTTATTGTGATGTAATGTTTTGATATCGTTGTAATTTTTTATATCGTTGTGGACACAATATAATTTCTGTTACGCTCTGCTCCATCAGAGCAGCATAAACGGTGACTGTAGAACACAGGGACACGTGCTAAAAAAGTAAAAATGAAATGAAGGATGTAAACTGCTTGAGTAGATCATATTTGGAAGACAATTATGCCGTAAAAAAAAAAAAGAATAAAATATCACTGAATGAATCTTCCCAATAGGCGTGAGGCTGGGATTTTGAAGTAATTCGTCCATTGTCAATTATATCGTCAAATATATCGTTATCGTGATATTTATTTTTTCATATCATGATATAGATTTTAGGCCATATCGCCCAGCCCTAATCCAGAGGTGTCTGGACTTTCTTTATCAGTGTATGTCTGAAAGTCCCTGTTTGACTATTTTAATGTCAGTTATCAATCATGTAGTATTTCCCAATAAAAGCGGTTAATGTTAGTGCTTGTGGTAATAGTAACGGTAAATACAGTGATGATTTTGCGAAGTCATCCATTGTTGAGGGTGCACAGATGTACAAATCTCTCAAAAACAAATGAACAGATTGATATAAGGCAATATCATTTGTACATTAAATGGGTGCAAGTACAGACTTTGTGAACTTTTTCCCTCCTCTCTTCCCCCAAACTTCTCTGGCATTAAATGGGATGAGTCCTCCCCAAACCGGCTTAGCCTAAATGTGTTTTTCCACAGTTGGATCAAAGTCTGACTGGATGAGGAATCTGGAGAGAAGCAATTTTGTGGCTTCTGCTAAAACCTTCTTACCTGTGTATTCCGTCGTTGGTGACGCTAGCGTTGGCTACTTTACCTGCAGCTAAAGAATTCCTGTGTGATATCTTTTGGTGATGTGTACACTTTCCTAATTTGATTGGTCTGCTCCACTACTTTTCTTCTTTTCCAAAACTGACAGTTGGCCTTTTGCGTTGTGTGTTTTGTCCAATGCCACAAATCCCTGGCTGTGGAAACATTCTTGGGACAGAGCACAGTTAAAGCTGCATTACAATAATAATCTCTGAGCCCTCAAAAACAAGATAGTGTTTAGTGACTGGTGGTATTGAAGAAACGGGATTAATTTCCACTTTCGTATCTATTATCACAGCAGAATACTTAAGTGGAGGCCCGTGGTTTGTCAGTCTCAATAGATAAAGATATAGTCACATTAATGATCTGTTATGCTGTGTTATTCTGAGTCAAAGAGTCACTCCAGAAGTGGTCCTGTATGCCTTTCCCTTTCATCCATTAGACCGGTGTCACTGTGCTGTAAATCGACACCAACAAAACCAATCCCGGCCATTCATAATTTCCCATCCAATGTGCTGGAAATACAGATCCGCCGTGCAATCAATCCTGATCCAGGTGAAGCGGCCTGGCGACAGTTTGTCCTTCAAAATCAATGTTGGACACCAGCCCCTCTGTGTGATACATGACTTATAGACAGGCTACAGATCATGTCTTCGTGGCTGACTCTGGTGAGGAGTCCTGGGATTCTGCCAATACAAATCCATAAATCTGTGTAAACACCACTGTCTGGCAGCTCACTCAAACAGGAGTGTGGAATCAAAACAAAGACCACTGCCCTGTTGCACTGTGATAGAAGGCGAAATCAAATCAATCTTAATTTTGGTCTCATTCTATTCCATTTATTATATTATTTGATTATTTAGTGGTGTAGTAGTTTTATTTTTTTGAGTAAAGCACTTAATGTTATATTTTTTATATGAACAGCACATTGTAAATGATACTTGATTTAAATGGTTGATGTCCCATTTAAAAGACAAGATTACTAACTCACAACTCATGATTAAAGTCTGTCTTGTAAGTTTGCAAAGTAAGAAAAAATGGATTGAAATTTGAAAGTAAATAATCAAATCCCTCCCCTCTTTAACCAGAAAGTCTGTCTTAGTTTGCCAAATGAGGAGAGCAGGAACAGATTTATCAAAAGCAAATGTTCAGGCTCCTCCCCCTCCCCTCCTGATTGGACCTGACAGGCCGGTTCACAGGAAAAGCTTGTCTCATTGGGCAACAAGAGATGTTAGATTCTGAAAATAATATACGGTGTATATATTATGACTTACTTCACATCAAAATGCCAGAACAGGTGGTCGATTTTGTACACTTTATAAAATTTGTAAAACATTTAGACTTCGAGACTATCATTTTAAGTATAGGGCCCTTGTTTAATGTTTACAAACAGTGAAGGGTATACATTTGTTAGTGGCGGTCCAAACTTATTCCTAAATTAACACATTTCTAACATGCCAATTTTTCACAGGGGTGAGTTTATAATCACAAATAACTAGATGCACAGAGATTTTTAATGTCTGCTTTTATAATATTTTTTATGGTAGCAGCATACTGTAAAGATAACACATTTTCAAATCCATCCATCCATCCATTTTCTTCCACTTGTCCGTTGCCGGGTCGTGGGGGCAGCCGTTGGAGTTGCCCAAATCACATAGCACCAGGCTCCTATGGCTCCTCCTGCAGGTGGTGGGTCCACAGAAGGACGGCCTCATGGTTCTAACCGGACCTGTTGGTCTCTCATAAGGGGCTTCTGAACCGCTCTTTGTCTGACCCGTCACCTAGGACCTGTTTACCATGGGAGACCCTACCAGGGGCACGAAGCCCCCGACAACAGAGCTCCAGGATCTTTCGGGCGCTCAAACCCCTCCACCACGTTTAGGTTTTCAAATCCATTGTAGAAAATTGAAAAATGTGTAGCTTGTTGGCACAAACAACTTCTGTTCGTTGCGCGCCTTTTAATAAGCTTTTGTGTATCCTAGATAATCCCACCCACAGCGCTGACAGTGTTTTCATCTATTTTTGAACCCCAACATTTAGTCCTCCTGTTTACTGAGGAAGAGGAGAGAAGGGTCTGAACAGGGAGGGGCAGCCCATTGACCCTATAGGGCTATTGTTTAGACACAGTCCCTTTCATACAGTGGCCGCAGACTCAGGGTGGAGCCACACTGAGCTATCATGACAACAGGACAGAAGTATTTGGGGGGATACCGGGAGAGGGGGAGAAAGAGAGACATGGGCGGGGAGATTATTGAAATTCTGTACTTGTAAAACTAGTTTTAAGTGAGTATTTCCTGTACTGTATTGCATAATTAGTTCCAATACCAACCTCTTACTGTATGTCTCTCCTTCTTTATGCCTGGCTAAATCATGTCCTGTTACTGTGTTGACAGACAGTGTTATACTTTTTTTTGGACACATCAACTCTTAAAGCAACATGTTCTTCCAAATATTTACTCGCGTCGACCTAATGTATCTTGTTGCTGGTGATTTGTGCCTCGACAGTGGAGGGGAAGGCGGGTGGTCCTTGGGGAGTATAGAAAGAGAGTTGGTGGGCGGGATTTTTTTTTTTTTTTGTTCGTTTGGCGCTTGTGAACGATAATGTAATGAGAGACTGTGGGCCTCAAACTCAGGCCAGATGGAGAAATAGAGCTTCTCCCCTACAATTACTGTGAAGCAGCTAAAGCTTTTGCACTCTTTCTCCCCCTCTCATCTCCCGAACATAAGGATTATCACCCGGAACACTTAATCAAGGCTGTTTTACTTTGGACATCTTCTCAAATCTCGCTGGCCCAATGCACTGCCAGGCTGAACAAATTATGCGCCATATTGTATCAATTATTCAACAACGGTAACAACTAAGGCTGAAACGACGCGTCGACGTAGTCGACGTCATCGATTACGTAAATACGTCGACGCAGTTTTTGTGCGTCGACGCGTCGCTTGTTTACATCATGGCGGCGCGCGATGCGAGCGAGGGGAAAAAGGCACGCCAAAAGTAATCAAAAGTGTGGGAGTATTTCCAGAAACGGCCAAATAATGTTGTTTATGCACACTGTGTCGAGCGGAAATGGCCTACCACAGCAGCACTGTGACAAAGTGGGTTTATGTTACTTTGTCCCTTTTTTATGTATTTAAAAATGTTGGTTATAAGTTTATGTATTCATTGTTTTATAGTTTTTTAGTTTGTGCAATCAAGTTAATACTTGCCACCTGGTCCGGGGAGGGGCTTCCTGCTGGGGGAGGGTTAAAAGGGATGTGCAATCAGTCTGGGAGAACCTGGTAGCTGGGTACATGTGTTTGATTGTGCCACACTTACATGGAACAATAAATGTCAGCTAAAATGGAAAATGTATGAGTCTGCCTCCTACTTGACCACGTTGGCCAGCTTCCCCACAAGCACAACGGCTGTGAACGAACATTTAAAACGAAAACACCCGACAGCGTTCATGCCATCAACCAGTCAATCGGCCGTGTGAGTAATTTTCATTACACAAAAACATTAATGTATTATTTGTATCTGCGTTGTAAATTCATAAACTAAAGCACTGTTCCGCTCTGAGAGGAGTCAAAAACGCGCGTGTCTAACGCTACATAACGTTACGTTAGTTGTGTAACTAACTAAACTACCTTTGTACAACATTAACAGTTATGTACAAACGAACAATTAACTTTAATCATACAATCATTGTTGTGTGCTGGTTATTTATTTTTTTATTTTGCGCATTTTAAAGCAAATAAGCAATACTTTTACTTTTATTCAAATGTTTACAGTGAGTGTTCCAGAAATTGCACATTTTATAGGCTACTGAGTTGCACATTGAGCCATAATTTTATTTGGTTAAATAAAAGCCATGCCATTTGAAAATACTGGCCTACGTCAATTTTTTCCCCTTCATTTTAAATGAAAAAATAATCGGTAAAAGGAAAAATAATCTATAGATTAATCGAAAAAATAATCTATAGATTAATCGATTAATCGAAAAAATAATCTATAGATTAATCGATAGAAAAATAATCGTTAGCTGCAGCCTTAGTAACAACGGTGAGCTGTTTGTTTAGAGGGACGGACGGTACAGTAACCACAGACTAAAGCAGAAAGGAGGAATAAAGTACATTTCTTTTAGCGTGTACGGATAGGTTTGTGTTTACTTGGCTTCACAACATTCTGTAGTTTAATACTGAGGAGGAGGTGGGCACCTACAATTCTATGGTGGTAATGGTATTGGTAAAAAATTTATATTTTTCCATTTGGTTTATGGTTAATATTTGGAATTTGGGCCCATCCACATGAAGCTAAACCAGCACAAAGTTCAAAATATATGAATTAAAGGGACTATACGGAGTTTAATAATGTTAAAATTATATATTTTCCTCCCCCTACATGTTCCAGCCATGTCTTAATGTGTTGAATGAGCCCAGACCTGTTCACCACAAATGCCTCTAAAATCACTCAAAAAGGTGTTAATTCGGGTCCGAATTGCCGTCATGCATGAGCTTAATATAGAAACTGCAGTTACGCCTAAGACCTGGGGAGGCAGTAGTGAGTATAAAATTACCAACTTGCATCTAGTCCCTTTAAGGTACAATGACAATATTACAAAACAAGTTCTGGAATATGAATGCACAACGGTCTTGGGTTTCTTCTGGATGCTCTGTTTCCCCCCCATCAACGCAAAAACATCCACAATAGGCCAAGTCCTTCGCCAGGTACTATGTATGAAACCTATAGTTTAAGGTGTAGAAATGGGTTTCCGTGCACAATAGTGGACCACTACTCCACAGTTTTCCCCATGTGGAACCGAAGGATGAGCCCCAAATGCAGAGAACAAGTTAATAACCTATTTTTAATTTTCCATATCTGTTTTAGTTTAGTTAAGCTAGTTAAATTCAGATTATATTGTCAGTTTCACTAAAGTCTGACGTATGTGTACAGTTTCTCCCCAAACAGTAGAAGTTGAGATGTGACTGGCCTGTTAGTCACCATGCAGTGCAGACTATCTGCGTTTATGGCTGACCATGAAAAAGGGTTTGTTACAGTTAAGTGTCGTGGTTTACAGCTGACAGATGATCTTTGACCCCAGAGCGTTTCGGGGTCGATTTGCGGGACACCCGTTTCCACGGAGACAGCTGCCTGGAATGTTTTGGTTAGCAGGTGGCTACAGAGGCTTCCCCCATGCACACGCAGTGCACTGCCATAGGGCGGAAATAACGGTACCAGAAAAAAGTCACACCACAAGACGTACGATAACAATTATTACCCAGCAGTTTATGTGTGGTTGCTGAGTAATTCTATCATGGGAATCAATGCTGTGTTGTGGATCATCTGGATAGGTTACTTTAGTGTAAACCCTTTGTTGAATGCTGCTATCATTTATATCAGAAATAAAGAATCCTATGGAACTTTCCCTGTAGGTATGTCGCTAATATATCCAAAAAAGTTAACATACAAATAACTTTTTTCAACTGTCAACATGTGAGCCTTTTATATAAAAGTGAATGGGTTTAATGACTCCTGTTGTTCTGCAAACTGGCAGTGACTGAAACGGAGCAGTATGAGAAAGCTGCCAACATTTGAAAGACGCTGTCAGTACTCCTCACTTAAAATTTCCAGTCTCGCTTTATCACAATGCAACGTCAAAGAGTCAGTTTTAACAGTGGAAAATTTGAATCGCGTTGACCATTTTGCTAACCTTTGATATTTCCTTTCCACTGCTGGGATCCCATTTGTCCCTCATATCACACTGATGCGCCCTGCCATGTTAATTACTCTGCTCAAAGTCAGAGAGCTGTTTTAACCGCGCCGTTCCCAGCAGTTGCTAACGTGATGTCAGTTGGGGCAGAGTGGATTTCCTGTGTCTCGGGCACGACTGGGGTCAAGAGCTCATAATAAGAATAGCTTTTTAAAAGGCTTGGGAGAGAAAGCCCCAATGACAAGTCAGGATTTCTGTTATTAGCTGGGACCCTTGGAGTGGGCCTCTACTGTAACAAAGGAAGTGGAGCCCTGTATGTCAATGGATATGTCTAGAATTGATCAGTCCCAGATGTTGCAGCCGATATTACGTGTTAGACACACTGAAAAAAACCTACCAACAGAAAATACATTGGTAAATGGTCTCAACTTATATAGCGCTTTTCCACCTACATTAGGCACTTAAAGCGCTTTACAGCAAGGAACCTCTCACCCATTCATACACCAATGTACGCAGACACTGGAGGCAAGGTGGGTGAAGTGTCTTGCCCAAGGACACAACGACAGCGTGCACCTTCAGGAGGCGGGATTCGAACCCCTGACCTTCCGATCATGAGACAACCCGCTCTACCATCTGCGCCACCGTCGCCCAACATTCATGTTGAACCATTATTTTGTATTACTTTGGTCAATTTTGTTAACGGATTAGACCCACAAACTTGCCATATTAATCACAAGGCGTGAAAATAGGCATCCTTGAAGAAGTATTTCATGATATTCACACAGTTTTGGCTAATCCGGTTTACTTTGGTCGTTTCTTCTTCTACGGCTGAAGTGCTCTGGTCTGTACTGTCTGGATAATACTGCGTTACAAATGAAATTCAGCCCATAATCCATCACTGAACCTGTTGTGAGCAGCGCCACGTTCAAAATGTGTTTATGGCGGTGCTGTGGTGTTGCTTGCATGCTGTTTGCAGAATTGAAAGCTTGTTTTCACTATGTCACCCCCACTGCTGCCTGCCGAGGGAGCCCCAGGCAAAATCCTGACCTACCTGCCCCTCAGTCATTACTTTAGAAATGTTTTCACTGTGTGAAGCCCAAATCATAAATAATTGCTAAATTGGAAAAATAACCTTTTATTGTTTATTGAACCTTCTGACATAGGGGAAAAAAAACATGAACACATGAATTAGCTAAAATATGATAAGATAAGCCTTTATTGATCTCATGATGGAGGAATTCACGAGTTACATCATCTCTCAAGAACACTCGGGGTGAATTTTCATTTGTATAATTTTTACTTCATGGTGTTTGTGTAAGCACAATGCATATAAAACACCCATACAATATATTAAAACATAACTTAAAGGTGCACAATGCAACTTTTTATATAAATAAAAAAAAGTTGATATTAATACATATTTGACGTTTCAATAACCCAGTGGATGTTTGGATGATTAGCAATAGCGCCTTTACTTACCACCCTGATGCCGCTGTACAACGCTCCAGGATCAATAGTTTTTTTAGGTTTTTACTGCTGTTTGAACCGTGTCCATAGTTACAGATATATTCCATTCCGAAAACCTACCAGAAACCTCAAACCTAAAATAAAATGGGTCCCGATGGAAAGTGATGGTCCTAAGCTAACCACCCATACAGCCGCTGGGTCCCTGAAAGGTCAAATACGCACTTTTATCAACTTTTTTTTTAACACAAAAAGTCGCATAGTGCATCTTTAAATGATTTTACTTTAACCTCTTACCACCCACCTGAACTGAAAGCATTTTCTCCACTTTGGTTATCGGCCAGAGTAACGCCTCATTTGAAAGCTAAGAACCATAAAACCGATCTCATCTCATGTTTTGTCACTTTTTTGATGTTTAATCCTTGATTTCTTCTCATTTTGCCACTATATTGATTGACGCTTTGTTCAAGAAGCTTTTAGATTTGGGTAATGCCAAACTGGAGAAAATAATGCTCAGTTAAGGTGGGGATTAAGATAAATATACCCAAATGAGCCCTTACTGACCTAGAGAAGAGAAGAAAATGTCTCAGTTGTTTGGGGCATGAATTACTGATCCCTGGTGGATGGACCTCTGCATTACAAGTTCAAGTTTTCTGAGGAAAAAAACTGCATGTCTCACTGATTATGTAGAGGAATCAGGAATCCATGTATCAAATATAATACAAATGGTGATTTGTGTAAAAATAACTTTTTAAAGCCCCCCTGTATAAAATATCCATCCAAAATATATCCAATATTTTTTTCAACAAGACATAGCCATTTGTCTTATGCAGTCAAAGACATTATAAAAAGAAATTGGGACATTCTCAAAAGTGACGACACTCTTGCTCCAGTCTTTAATGATCCCCCATCTTGTGCTACACGCAGAGCACCCACATTTAAGGACCTCTTGGTAAAGAACTACCTGCCCTCTGAAAAAAGACCTTTCTTCCAAAAATCAATAGGTACTTACTAGGGATGGGACGATAGACTTAAACTCACGATACGATGCACCTCGATATGTCAGAGTCACGAAACGATACGTCACGATACAATATCAAAAAACAAAAAAATATTACTGTATAATAACAACTTGTTTATTTTTGTTCCAGTTGAACACAGGGAAACACAAGGCCTAACAGGCCAAACACAACAAGAACACTCCCTTAGTGCTGCTAACCCTAGGTTAATGTATCTCAGGACTGGTTCTTCTTCAAAAAAAGTAACATATCATTCCTGTGACTTGACGACGCACTGCACCATTCCCCGGATATATATATATATTTTTTTCATTTAATAATAATAATAATAATACATCGAACTTGTATAGCGCTTTTTGGACACTCAAAGACGCTTTACATGAAAAAAACAAATTATCAAAAAAAAAAAGATGATAATTTTCGCGATCAATTTTTTTTTTACTCGATGCGTTTCGTCACATTTTGTATCGCGAAACAAAACAACTATTTTTAAAGACTCAACAGGTTCGAAAGCCACCTTGCGAACTGCAAAACCACCTATGTCATTTACAGGCTGGACTGCTCTTGTGGATGTTTTTACATAGGCCGGACAAAAAGACGCTTAAAAGACCGCTTCTCTGAACGCCATAAGGATTAATAACCTCAACTATCCTATTGCTAGACATTTTCAATCCTCTGTTTCATGCAAAATCAATCTCCTCAAAGTTATGGTCATAGACGTCAGCCCACCCAACATCAGAGGTGGTGATCGGTTGTCTCTCCTCTCCCAAAGGGAAACCTTTTAGATAGAAACCTTGAAAGTTACCAAATTTCTTGGTCTCAATGATGACCTGGATTTTTCTGTTTTTCTTTAGTGGTGATATGTTGGTCCCGTGCTTATGTATACATGTCCCTTTTTTGTACTCACTTTTTTAACACACTTGCGCAAGTGTTTTTTGTAAATATTGAACTCTATTTTGTAAATATTGAACTTCTATGTGTGACATTCTCGCCTACCCTTTACCTATTTTGCTCTTTTATGTTGACACACATTTTTTTGTCACATGACTTTATATTTAAGCACACTTGGGTACAATTGATTCTCTATGCCCTGACGAAGATCCTGTGGGATCGAAACGCGTCCATCTTTAATAAAGGACTTTTAATTTACCTTCGGAGTGCCTCGGATTTTTTGCCCATTTTTACCTTTCTCCAAGGGCTCCCTTTTGTGTTAGTATAAAATGTCCACTTCAAGTCCTTGTAACTGATAACAATCAAGTGATTTATTTGTTTATTTTCACTATGTAATTGTTTCCAAGGGCAACCTGTCAGAAACAGTGCAGTGCCTCGCAACTCATTCCCAGATTCTTGACCCAAGTTTGGCCAGGACGACCTAGCTCCTACCTAGCTCTTTCAAACGCTCTGATGGCACATGAATTCTTCCTTTTTATATTAACACAGGAAGTGGAGCCCATGTGTCAATGGATATGTCTAGTATTTATCAGTCCCAGATGTTGCAGCAGATATTACATGCTGCGGACACAGTGAAAAATGGTTTCTGGCTCTGTACTTTATGGACTTACTGGGTGTTTTTTTAATTTATTTTTTGTTGCATCTGGATAAAATCTCTGGGTAAGACCGAACGAACCAAACCGCTCTCCAGAGAGGATTTCCACCAGTGGATATTGTTGAAGACCTGATGGCATGTTGTGTGCTATAGATAGTGTTCAGCTATCTCTGATCTACTGTATGTTGCCTGTATTGGTGTGAGTGTATATTGTGTAGAAGCAACACTTGAGTAAATTGTGTACATTAAAAGCACACTCTTTACTCTTTACTTTTCCCCTTTATTGTACCTCTTGTCCCTGCTCAGTGTAGTCTTTGATAGATGAACCCCAAATGTACATTGACTGTTGAGTTACATGAATCCCGATGTGTTTCAACGGCACATTCCTGCACAGTATAGCTTTCGATGCGGTGTTTGAGCCTTTAGATCCATTCTCAAAGCCTCACTTTTCCCTCCTTCTTCTTTACACCATTCTCTGTACGTATCAATACCACTTTGCAGAGCCAGCCGGCTTTTTGTCCCCCTCGCCGCTTCCCCTCCACAGATCTAACCCTGCGTTTTTCACCTTAAATCATCCAAATCCCCGGTGAGCCTGGACTTCAAAACACTCTCCCACCGCTCAGACAGAGACAGTATACCCTCTCCGACAACCGCCTGCCTGGCCTCAACTCATCCCATTAAAATGCTTCATTGCTTCACCAACAGAGATCTTTCCCCCCCCCCACCCTTTTTTAATGCCGCCGGTACATATTGTTGCCTTGGCTGCGAGTGTGAATGCGCTCCCAGAAGAGAATGGCCTAGGCGTGTGAGGAAAATGAGTTTCGAAGAAGCGCAGAGCTAAAAACCCCCCGCGTTTTCTGGAGGATGCAAAGCGTGACATTCCAGCAGAGAGGAGCATAAGCAGAGCAGTTTGCTAGCTTTCACGAATCGCCGGCTTTTCACGGGCTGCGCTGAGATTAATGGAGGGAGAGACGGAGCAAAACTGCAGTGCACTTTAATGAGCCAAACAACACGCAAAATGGTAAATAGGAGACATTTTGGGTCTGGGGAGAGCTGGTAGCTGTGTTGAGTGACAAAACACAATGATAAAAGAAAGAATATGTTTAGAATTCACCAAGTATCTATATGATTATTTGTTTCAACACTTTAAAGCAAATACTGTGCAAACAAATACAGTATTATGACCTCTATGGCCTGTGTTTGGCTTTGTAGTTTAGATCAACAGAGCACAGAATTGTAGAGAGTTAAGAGTTCTGGAAATAGTGATACATATGTATCTTCTAAATAACTAATATGGAAAGAATCTTATTAAAATCTATAACAACTATTTACTTGAAACAGTCTACACTGCTACAGTAATCGGTCAGACAGAGATGGTGACTAGCAGCTACGGGATGTAACTCTGGTTCTATGAGAATGTTACTGAGTAAATAGCATAAACAGAATATTAGTATTTTTGTGCGCGTTAAATGATTGTAAATGTTTTTCCAGCTGAATCTATATTGTCTGTTTCATATGTCCATCTAAAATCTAACTTGATCTGAACTGTTTTGCCAAATCACTGTTGTTTGTGGAGCCAAATCTCACAGTATCCCGTGTCCACAGACCTCCAGCGAGGTGAGGAGAAGTCATTAAGAAAAGAAACTTTTGGAAACATTCCCAGAGAGGACACAGGGGCAAAGGGGGTGCTGCCTCACACCAACAAACAAACTGAGAAAACAAACTATTATGTAAAGGGTAAACTTTTGAAGTAATTATGTTCATATATATTGCATCTTTATGGTTTGTATAAAGTCAAGTATTGCTTTTGACCCCTGAGGCTGTACTTCCTTGAGGGACAGCAGAGACTCTTTGCCTGCAGAAGCTGGACTGTACAGAGCTCTTCCTGCAGACAGATGGCTCACACCTCACTCGTGTTTACCTTCTCATTCCTCCGAGGGTCCGTGCACCGGCCACTTCCAAATTCACCCCGCTCAATCTATTCTCTGTTTGGACTCGCTCTCACAGGAGGATGTGGTTTGAACATTTTACATTCAGACGCATACGGACCCTCCAAAGCAGTTATTCCATCTGGCTGGTCATGATTGCAAATGCATTAGTTTTAACTGGAAATGTAATACGTTTGATTATGTTAAGCTGGGGTAAGTAGATATATTTGGTCCTGTACGTTTGAAGCAGTAGTACTTCAAGCAGTATTTTAACCAGTTAGAGATCCTAGTCCACGTAAACTAAATGTCACATATTCATCTGAGAGGTTCAGGGTATAGTGAGTTGCAATCTGTTAATAAACCCTGGAATAACGTAGAAATGAACGGAAAGAATAATGTTTTATGATAAGATGGACTAGGTCAGGTTTTAAAGGTGCATTATGCAACTATTTGTGTGTGAGAGTCGGCAGTGAAAACCTTCCAAACAATTGATCCCGGAGCGCCCTTAGTCCACCGTGATGGTAAGTAAAGGCGCCATGCTGACCACTCATACAGCCACTGGGTCACTACAAGGTCAAATACGCATAGATATCAACTCACTCACTTTTGGGTTTTTGAACATGCCACAAGGGCCACAACTGTTGTCGCTTCACAAAAAGGTCTACAGTACAAAAAACTAATAATACAATAATAATAAACAAAACACAATATACAAGTAGCAAAGCACTAACAGCTCTGATTTTGGCCATGGTGCTAGACAGTGTTAAAAGCTTTTGCGTAGAAATGTGTCTTAAGCAACGATTTAAAATGGTCAAGTGTCTGTGCAGCTCTTATGTGGAAAGGCAGGTCATTCCACAGTTTGGGGCAACAGAGAAAGCCCTGTCCCCTTTGGCCACACGCTTGGAGCGAGGAACCTCCAAAAGCAGCTGATCAGCTGACCTCAAATAGATGACATTTAAGGGTCAGTGTAACATTATGATCAAGCCCAGAAGCCCTTATTACTTTCAGGAGTTGTGGCTTTGGAGCATAAAGATAATTAACTATGAAGACCAATGGGGGTGTTTTAAAAAAAAAGTAGAAATCGTCCATCTACGCGAGTAGGCCTATAGCTTTTTGTTGTGGAGTCAGCAGGCATTATGGCTAAAAACATCCCTCTCCGTTTGTCCTGCTGAGACTGTTCCACACAAATATTTATCAGTCACCAATTACTGTGTCCCATGAAAGACTCCGCTGTGCAAAATCATATGAGCTCTACTGTGTGTGGGAATCAGTAAAATGTTTATTATGTGGAATAAGGGTCTAGTAAAATTGATACCAAACCACATGCAGAGCACTAAACTCCTGCAAAGGAAATGGTTACGAGAAAAGTTGGGCGTTATGAATTATTAACACTATTGAATTCTAGTGCCTCGATGATGCATGCTATTACCATTGTTAAGAGAAAGCATTAATTAGATATTTATCAGTGGTTTAATAAATGTCTAAAAGTAAGTTCTATAATTATAAATAAATAAATTACACTCTGCAATTATTTTTTGGCACAAATGAATTTAATTGCCATTCTGTGTAACAATGTATGCAGAGGTGATGTATTACCGTGATTGTGCTTTATGCAAATAGCGTTGGACATGCGGTAAACAATCAGCGTGTTCAGTTCAGTATAGCGCTGGGTAAAAAGCTGCTGTTGTGACTAATGGAGCGACAGAAAAAGCCCTGTTAGTATTCCCAGCAGGCTCCTCGGAGTTACACTCGTCATTGGGATCAACATCAGTTCAGTTTTCATGCTGCGCAATAAGACAAATTAATCTCCCTGGGCCCCCTCCCCACCCCCCAGGCCACTACTCACTTTAAGCATGTTGTTTTCGCATTGGATTTGAGTGAGGACATTAATTGTACAGCTTTTTTATTGAGTGCACAGTGGCCGAGTGGTTAGCATGTCATAGGGTCAGTGGTTGGTGCAGTTGCTGGATTAGCTGAATATCGAATTTTAACAAAAATCTTAAAGGTTCACCATGCAACTTTTTATGTAAAAAAAAAAAAAGTTGATTATTGCATATTTGACCTTTCAGTGACCCAGCGGATGCTTTACTGGTTAGCATAGCGCCTTTACAGTCCATTCCGATGACCTTTAGGACGCTCCAAGATCAATCGTTTCTTGGTCTTCACTGCTGATTGAACCGTGCCCATGGTTACATAATACATTCCATTCCGAAAACCTACTATAAACCCTAAAAAGCCGTAAAGTGCATATGACGGGTTTTAATGCTTTTGAAAGTATTACTTATTTAGAAGAGTAACATCAGTTGCAAGTTCATCCGCTGCGTAAATATTATAATTTTATTTCAGCGAAGAAGCAATTTATAATTAATTGCTTCTAATTAATTTATAATAATAATAATAACTTCTAATTAATTTATAATAATTGAATTTTAAAACTGTTTGCCTTCCTCTCTGTCACTTCCTGTCGGTGTCCAATAAGGAAGTGGAATATAAACATCACAAAAATGGTGAAAGAAAGCTGGGTACAATCTTTAGCAAAATCTTAAATATGATTGTGTTAACTATGTTTTAGCAAAAAATGAAAATAAAATTGATCGTGAAGCATCATAGGAGCCACTGGGATGGAAAGTAAAGGCCCTTAGCTAATCACCTGTACAGCCGCTGGGTCACTGAAAAGTTGGTTTCGTCTTGTTTTTTGTATAAAATGTTGCATAGTGCAGCTTTTAAGTAATGTTTTTTTTTTTCGTAAATTGTTTTGAAACGGCAAAAAAAAAAAAAACTAACTCAGGACCAGAACAAGGATAAAATGTATCTAAATTAGTTCAAGTCCTAAATCAATCCTAAACTTATTGCAAAATCTGTAAAAATGTTTGATATTTCTTATTCTTGTGTTATTTGCCCTGACTAAAACAACTTTTGATCAGTGTCATTTCTTTTTTCATTATGATTTAAAAAGGGTAAACCCAGTTGTTGGACAATCACACAATCACTAACTATGAGTAATAAAATAAAATAAAAACGTTTTATGATATCATTCATATTCTCTGAAAAATTTTCAAAAAATAAAACATTCGATCAGGGTATGTAACATTTTGAGCACAACTGCATTGTTACTGTCTGCCGCTTTATTTCTCGAATTGGCCCATTCACAGTCTCCACAGTCTGGACCCACCAGCGGAATCTTCCATTGGCCTCAGCACAATGACTCCCATTCAACATGGCCACTGTACAGGGCCAGTGTGGTTTTCTGTGGACCGCTTCACATTTAGGGGCTTCCACTTTGAAGCAAAAGCACTTTTCGATGAAGAATGTGCCTCCAAAATACCCACATATGCTCCATCTCAAATACTAATAAGAAGAAAAGACAGTTTAGTTAGATACAAATTGCTATAGATTGAAATGTTTTTTTTATTCTTTTGACCCATTAATATCTATCCACCAGAACTAATCATTTGAGCTGATGAAGCTTTTCTGGTGAGAAGCGAAACTTGGCTCCTTAGCTCTAACACAACCTAGGACAGTTGACAACTTGGAGCAAACTTGAGACGCTGAACTTGGCAAAATGCCCAACATACAGGATGTGCTGCAGCCCAAACTCCCAGCCAGCAAGGTGCATCATGTCCAAAAGTTTCTGTGTGCCCGTCAGCCTGTGTATAATTCAATATGGGATCTGTAATTGGATATCTCACTTGATAATTATCCCAGAATGAAGACATAAATAATGGATCATTTCTCCATTTTGAAAGCCATAAGGGCCGCGATGATCCCTGTTCCTTATCAAGGTGTAGGTCTCAGCGGTGTGTAATTTAGCGGGATGGGTTCTGGAGCAGAGCGGAGCGACTCTGTTAATAGACTTGCTGCTGAGGGCGAATTGATTTTGAGGTCAGTCTATAAAGCCCCCTGTCCCGTACTAATACTGGCATCAGTTTGGCCTATTAGAAGAGCCAGGGCCAAAAACAAAGAGAGTAGGGGAGCTATAGGAGGAGGAGAGATGAGGGAAGCTAATTGGGTTGGCAAATAGTCAGGAGTGGCATTTGACCTGGGACACATGGTAAGACGGCTTGAATATGATCATTGAGGACGATTTAGGACACATTTATAATTTTAGGTTGCATTGTTTGGCAGTTTGGACTGTCAGGACTTGCTTTGTATTGGCTTTGTGCATGAAATGTGCTCTGCTAAATTGTTGTGTATGGCGTCAAGGATCAATGCATTTACAATAGAAAAAGTACTAAGCGTACTAAATCTGTAATGCTGTGTGTATTGGCGTCCATGCTTTCTTTTTGACTGTCCAAAAGACGTTCTAAAGCACTTTATTCACTAGCCCGTTTGCTGTTGTAACCTTCCTCCAAAGCTATTAACTCAAGTTCTTTTAAAGTGTTCTCCTTGCTTATTGTATATAATATACACTATCAAGGATTGTTCTGACAATACATTTTGAATACTCATGTAGTGCACTCTGTATGCAGTAAGAATTGTTTGTAGTGCTCAGTCATCCACTACTTTTGTACATTATTCACAGAAGAAGCAATAACAAAGATCAAATTGTTAAGTTTAGCCGTCTCCGTATACAGTGGATCTGACTCCATAAGGACTTCATTAGTGCTGCTCCGTGTTGAGATCAGATGACCATTAATCCTGTTAATCAATGCAGCACTTAGTCCCACTTTGACCTTTTAACGAGCCGACCCTGAACGCAGCAGGGATTACCGCCTTCACACTGGGTGGACTTTATGAATAAGTCAAAAGTTACACAGGCTACCAAAAGAGCGAGAATACAAAATGGAAATTATTATTATTCAGGCTTTATAAACTTCCCCAATAATTATGATATTAGCAAAGCACTATTTAACTGTTTTTTTTAGGCCTCTCTCCTCAGGCAATGATTTTGTTCAATACTGCTTAATTAATACTGTTCTGTAGTAACATTATCTTAACTTGAGTTAAGATAATGTTACATATTTCGTACCTATGTCCGTACCTATTTCTGTCTTGTTCCCAGCCTTTGTGCAGTCAATGGGGAATTCCAGTCTTAACTTTGCTGAGTCAAAGCGTCCACAGTGCCAGCTCATTTATGGTTATACTGTGAGGTCTGCAGGCGCTGCAGCAGGGGATTGTGGGAATTTGGATCATTCCAAATATGTCGTCCATCACGCCGAAAACTGTTTAGAAAAGCCATAGACGCAGCTCCGAGACCAGACTTCAACTCACTGTTTGTTTTATTCTCCGTTCTGCCGGCACTCTGACGTCTCAGATTTGTTTTCATACAGAGATGGTGTATGGGGTTTTCTCAGGAGTTCATATGAACACTCACTTTAGTGGTGGCACAATAGATTCAAGATTCAAGATTTTTTATTTGTCAAACCATGTGAATGGTTTGAAATTATATTTCTCTCATCCTTGATTGTGGAGCGGGGGGTTGGAGAAGAGGGGTGGGACGGAGGATGGGGAGTTCAGCTTCATAGTCTGTGATGGTCTTTATCCCCTCCCACAGACTCCGAGTGTCTCTGCTGTCTCTGAAGTGATCAGTTATCTTTTTGTACTGCTTCTTGGCTTTTTTGATGCCGCGGGACAGGTTGGCCCTAGCTGTCCGCAGTTTCTCCTTGTCACCAGATTTGAAGGCAGCATTCCGAACCCTCATAAGCCTGAGGACTTCACTTGTAATCCAAGGTTTCTGGTTGGACCTGATAATGATGGCAGCTGAGGAAACTTAAGCTGCCAACCAAGATGCTGGTGCAGTTCTACACGGCCATCATCGAGTCCATCCTCACCTCCTCCATCACCGTGTGGTTCCCCGGCGCTACAGAACGGGACAAGCGCCGACTGCAGCGCATTGTGCGTGCTGCTGAGAAGGTGATTGGCTGTGAGCTCCCATCTCTCCAGGACCTGTTCACCTCCAGGACCCGGAGGCGTGTGGGTCGGATCACAGCTGACCCTTCTCACCCTGGACACGGACTATTCACCCCTCTCCCCTCAGGCAGGAGGCTACGGTCTATCCAGACCCATACCTCCCATCACTTGAACAGTTTTTTTCCCCTCCGCCATCTGACTCATGAACAATAACAAGTCTCTGTAGCTCAGTCACAGACTCATGGATGTTTCTGCTCTGTTGCACTCTGTGGTGTGTCCACACTTAGACCCACTGCTATCACTTTATAACACTTAATATCACTTTATATGCCTACACATCTGTAAATACAATCCCGCTGTTGTTCATTGTCAAATTGTTGTTGTCTTACCACACGTCACTTTATTTTATCTTATTTATTTAATATTTTTTATGCATGCCCTTATAGTTTAACGTTCTTAGCTTATTTTTTATCTTAATTCTGTGTTATATGTTTTATGTCGCACGTTTGCACCAAGACAAATTCCTAGTTTGTGAACCTGTTCTCAAACCATGGCAATAAACCTATTCTGATTCTTAGAGTCTGTAACATCATCAGTGCACTTGGTGATGTAGGCAGTGACAGTCTCTGTATACTCCTGGAGATCAGTGTTATTGTTGTGAATGGCAGCCTGCTTGAACATATTCCAATCCATTGTGTGAAAGCAGTCCTTAAGTTTCTCTAAAGAGTCTTTACTCCACACTTGAATCTGTTTCCGAACCGGTTTAGTGACTCTAAACAGTGGCCTGTATGCTGGCAGTAACAGAATAGTTATGTGGTCCGAAGCACCAAGATGGGGGAGGGGGTGTGCCTTGTACGATCCTAGCAATAGGGGTATGGTCCGCAAACTAAATGGTAAATATGGCTCTGCTGTACTGCTTACAGTTTCTATACTCTATTTGTTAAACAGTTTATTCAGAATAATAATTGTTTATATTAATCAGTGATAAGAAAAACGATCTGTCTGAGACTCTACCAGATCTAAACTATTAGGACTTTTGACTGTGCATAACGTTAGAATCAAGCCCACTTCTTGCAGCATGTACAAGGTAAACAGAGTGAAGGATAAATTGTCCGATGAGCACTTTAATAATTAGAAAGATGCACAATTAAACCAGTTGGCAATTTAATCTATTGTACAAAAGACACACATCTTAGAAAAGTTTAATGCTGCCATCGATTCATGGGGCAAAGGGGCAAAATGGCTCATAAACAATCCAAGACTTTTACCTTGGTGGAGACCTTGGCTGTACTTTTGAGTGTGGGCGAGCGATGGAGAAAGAGCAGGCTGCAGAGCGAGGACGGGTCAAGTCACCCAAGTAAACTTTCTTTCTATTGAGAGATTTAATATGTGTTTTATTTAATACTAGGTATAACAAGAGTGAAACTAATGAACTGCTGAACTAATGCATGAGATCATGCATTCAAGCTGGATCGGAACCGGAAATCACTTCTTGGGCTGTGGAGCAGCCGTTAACCTTGATTCTAACGTTATGAATCGATTCTGGGTCTTAACTTGGACTGAACCATACGGCTAAACCAGTGGATTTCATGAAAATACCGTTGTTTCTGCTCTTTGGACTCAATATTTGTATAGTATTATTAGTATTAAGTATACATTTGTGACATGGTAGGAAAAATATTGTTATCAACCAATTAAAGAGTGTAACTTTATTATTTGAACATTTGAACTTGCAGACAGCGTGATGCTCGCAGCTCTAAAAAGGTTGATGACCCCCGGTTTATACCCTTAAATGCTTTCACTTTAATATGTATAATGTAAAATACGTTGGCAGGTAATTGTTGATTTAAGCAATGACTAAGGTATAAAACTGAAATGGTAATCGAAATAAGACCAGGCATTTAACAGACACTGATACAAAGGTACTGACTTATGTTTTCCCATGGGTGCCCAATCAAACTTCCAAAGCAAAAAAATAAATAAAAAAGAATAAATAAAAGGCAAATATCAATCTCACAAACTCCTGCTTATAAGTTGGCTGCTCTCCTTGTTGAGCAAAGCGAGTTTAACATTATTCCTCCGGCGTACCAATGTTAAGGTAATGAACCAACCCGCTCTTGCATGTGAGAAGAGCAGTAAAGAAAGCTCTCCTGATTTTCGGGTTTTATCTGTCCAGTAATGTTGTAATCAAGGCAAATTTGCCTGGATGCCCACAGATTTGGGTGGGTGCATGTGCTCCACATTACCCACTGGATCGGTGCCGATGCTCATGTTTTTGTAGAGAAATATTGAAAGAAATGTTCCCCGGTAAAGGCTCAAGACCTTCTGAAAATGCCATTCGCAAACCCATTTTTAATCTTGATCCACCATAAATATAATTGTTTGGAAATAATGTATATATACAGGGTACAAACAAAACGTGGAACTGCAATAGAGGATCATCTGAAGCAACCTGCTTAGTACGAGACATGGGTACTATTACCACCACAGAATCTAAACTCTTTTACAGTAGCCCCTATGGGTCCTTGCTGAAGTACTGCATAATATATTAGTTCCTGGATCAGAAAGTTCCTGTAATGGCTACCAACGGCTAAATATTCCCTTATTTTTTTTTATTTACTGGGGTAAATGAAAAAATTTGGGGGAACATTTGCTGTTGAAATGTTCCCCCAAATCTCCAGAGACAGATGATATGAAGAGGGTAGTGCCTTCCCCAGCCCAGTGGTCTGTGTTATGGAGCGCAGTGCTGTCATGCATTGGACAGGTAATGAGTGGCTGTAATACACCTCCACTTCCTAATTGTTTTGAATGAGGCAGAGGAGGCTATTCCATCACACCAGACTGTCAGGTGGCATGCAGCACAGAGCAGGCTAATTGGTTCTCTCCCCCAGACGCTTCCCCCCCTGTCTCTTTCTCCCAGCTCCTGACAGAATCTTTGACGTTACTCGGCGAGTGGGTCGGCAACGCGGCCAGAACGGCTTGTTTGGACGTCTGTCTCATTACTGTTCTGGAGTAAGAGCCCAGCGAGCGACTAATGAAGTTGAACTGTCATGTTCGGCAAATGCAAAACAAATGGCAGCATCATCCTATTGCGTGAAACAGAATTGTGCAGCTTTCTCGTGCACAAACAAGCTCATGGTATGGTAGTTGTAGTATATGAGGGTTTATTAATCAATTATAGTGAACATCGTTAAATGGACCGGACAATGGCTCACTTTTGGAATAAACCGGGGGTTCACTATTATTGAAGATGTAGCCGAACAATTTTTTTTAAATTTGGAATGAGGTCCATAAATGTGCCATGTTAATCCTATAACAACAATAACAGTTTATTTGCTAGCGTGGTGGAATAATGTTTACCTATTTTAATAGCATTATGTGAAAATAGTTTGACTTGAGTGTATTTTACTGATAGAGAGAACAAAGTAAGTTTACGAGCCTCTTTGGCCTTTACTGGAATGCTCCATCTGCCAACAGGACAGCTGTGGCAGTGGAGGGTGGGGCAGACCATAGGAGGGGTATGAATAGGCCCAGTACAGACTGTACCTGCCTGCCCAGCGCCACCACCTCATTGTTATTGTTGGTCCTATATTGTGCTTTAGTCAGGCTTTTACAACTGCTTTAATCCCGTTAGCCTTCGCATTTTCGTAATATAGAAAATACCCATATAGTTTTCATGATATTATTAAAAGCAGAGGGTAAACTTTCTCTTTTTGGGCACCGGTGAGCAGGGCAGCAGTGCAAAAACAAAACTTACAAACATGATATGCACCGGCAAACATGCTAACCAGCACAAGGTTCATTTTGCATTATGTTGATTATACCGTTTTTTCATCATCTGAAAATGAGACTGGGGGTCTCCACTTACCCACAAAAATCTTCATAAAAGTTTCTTGTTGACTGTCACATCTTGGGTTTCTTAAATAAGTTTAAGTTTAATTTGAATATTGTGTTACGTTTGAGAAAACATGATATTCCATATTACCGACTCAATACCGACATCTGCAGCCAATCAGACTTGCTTCTCTCCTTCTGGTTGTCTTTAAGGCAATAAGTGGTTCATGCCTTGATGATATGTTCAGGAGCGCTGTGTTCAGGAGCCCAGATGTGTGAACAGCTGCTCAGGTAGAACAAGTGTCTCTGCGAGTATGCTGTCACTACGACTGTTTTCACTTGGACTAAATCACATAAGGCTCCATCCAGTCGAAGTACAATGGAGAACTATTAAAGGGCCTCTATCGTACACAACATTGACTTTTAATTTACAGCTTATAACCATATTATAATGTTATATCTGATCAAAAACATTTAATTCGCACATGATTCAATGTTTTCTGCCCCCTCTCCAGCCCAAACTCCGAGAAATCCATAAAGTAAAGGCTTGCCCTGATCCTGTCCATAGTAGGGCTAAACGATATGGAAAATATGTCATATCTCGATATTCATGCCAGATATCTCGATATCGATACGATATAACTATGGGTAAGGTGAAAACCAAGCATTTTTCAGAAAAATAAAAACATAATACAAATAAGTGCTGTTTTATTCATGGAAATCTATATCGTTTATATCTTGCTTTTTTCAAATTGTAATGTTTTGAATGTTCATATCTCGATATTTCATTTCATTTCCTTTTATTTATTCTTTTTTCATGGTAATGCAACATAAAATTAGTACAACAATCCAACAAATACAACAATAATACATTCCATGAACAGAAGAACAGGAGTAGGATGAAGAAAAAATCTTATAAGCTCCTACCCCGTTCTTAAAAAAAACGTTACAAATTAGATGGCCTCACCGATGCCAAAAAACAACAATAGTGCAGACCAGATGTTATCAACTTTCGATTTTAATATATATATATTTTTTTTATATATTTTTTTTTTCAGTATTAATAATTTTGCTAAAACAACAGTGATGCAATGGGGACAACAGCGGCGACGGATATCGATACGATAATGATATATCTTTCAGCCCTAGTCCATAGTCAAACTCTTCCCTGTGCGCATTAGCATGTCTGTTACTGGGTATTTTCCAGACATTTACATTATTTCATATTATACTACAAA
This sequence comes from Proterorhinus semilunaris, assembly GCA_021464625.1. NCBI lineage: Eukaryota > Metazoa > Chordata > Actinopteri > Gobiiformes > Gobiidae > Proterorhinus > Proterorhinus semilunaris. The sequence goes on along the minus strand of CM038344.1, from coordinate 27,777,648 downwards.
ATTATCAAGGGTAAAGTTTTCAAAAGAAAATATTATCGGATTTTTGCTTAATATCCTGACCCATCACTTTACTGCAATACACGGCCCCTTCTTCTAACCAGGAGCTGTAGACAGACTTAATGTACTTCACACAAATTGTTCTTGGAAGAAGTACTTTAATTCTGCAGTGATCTCAGGATTAAGTCTAAGATTGTCCCGGGTTATACATATGTCTGCGTGTTACTCTCTGGTATTAGCTTTCTAACACAGCTGCCGCCTTTGGTGCAGGCTTATACCAATCAATGTTAAGACCCTGCTCTACGAGCCTCTTTGGCCTGTACTGGAATGCTCCATCTGCCAACATGACGGGGGTGGCAGTGGAGGGTGGGACAGACCATGGGACGGGGTCAGTGATACAGTGGGGGATAGAGGGTGATGCGAGGGGTGTGGATTGGCCGCTGTGGTAATCTGTGATCATGTATCATCCCACTGACGGGACAGGAGTATTACATGCAGCTGTGTGTTGTAGTGGCGAAACTGAAAGGGTAAGGCTATGGATTTCTCCGTCCTGTTGAGGGCTGAGGGGATACGACCCAGCTGTATCCCGTGGGAGTTGGAGAACATTCACTCAGGTAAACCGCAAATCAAATATACAGTATGTATATTGGTCTCTTAGGACAATATTGACTTATTTTATTGGAAAGATTATGCACTTTTTCTATCAACCAATGCTGTAAGATTCGCGATTTATGCTTTAAATCCACTTTCGATTCACAGTATGTCAATGAGTATAAACAATGAAGGTGATAGTGAAATCGGGGCGGTTAATTTGAAAATATGACTTGTATATGGTTTGTATGCACTGTGCACATTATTTTCCTCAGAATCATAGGTATACTCCAATCATACAAAGTTTCAACACTGCACAAGTTTGACATGTTGAGGGTTCAGAGCTTGGATGCCTTTTAAAACAATAATACTTTGTAACCCTTTCGACTCTAGCCTCTGGGAGCAGCAAGGCACTGGACGTTCGTGAGGATTTCTGTACTTTCTGTAACTTTCTGAAAAACAGCAAATACATATATAAACCTCTGACCATTCTAATGCTTTAATCTTTAGTTATTTCCTGCATAAGCCTTGATGATACTATGTTATTATTTGACATATATTTGTATTTAGAACGGGTGCGGTCCTTCTCCGTCTGGAGATTTGTAGATGGAAGCTGCTCCTGCCTCTGCCCTCTGGACGTCCCGACAGTAACTTGTGATTTATGCGCTTGTATTCCGATTGGCGTCATGTAATGAGAGCTGTACAAGGCGTGCTGTTGTTTAACCTTGTGATCAGCAGAAAGTTGGACACAGGATCCTGGATGCGTCACGGCTGTGGACTGTGACTGTGTGCCTGTGTGTTGGGCGCGACAGTGAACGCGCCGCTGCACTTGATTAGATGATGCATTTCAAAATAACTAGGTTTGTCACAGGGCCATGAACGCATCGTAAAACAGGAAGTGTGGATTTGTGAGGCATGTGCCCAATACTAGACTACGCAATCAATCACAATCAATGAGAGGGTGTTTGTCAGAGCAAAGTGGCAGGAATTACCAAACAAACAAAAAAACATGCCTTAATGTGTTGGAGGTTGCCACCTTAAGTGTGAGATCTGGCAACTTTGCTGTGTTTTCATTGATATTCAGTAATAGCTTAATAATGACAGAGCAAACTTGTATTTTTCGGGTTAAAAAGGCAACATTAGTTTCAGCTCCCAATAGTTTGCTTCACTCCTGTGTTGGGGAAAAAAAAAGTTTTATTACGGAGAAAACCATTGCCATAATCATGAATATAAATGCACTAAATGAAACCAGAAGCCAAACAGTTTCAGTCTCTAACAAGCAGTTATGCTAATAGCACAGGTCCCTCCACTAACATTAGCATCGGTCATCCAACTAATGACCCTCCCTGACTGATACCACACGTGAGGCTTTCAGCCGGAGCGAGTCGACAAACTACCACCTCTTTCTCCATTTCAAATTCCACTCTCGGGCGTTCAAATCAACAGGGTAGAAGAGGAATAGATAGCAAATAGTGAGTTCAATGCTCCGGCTTGGCCTCCGTTATCACTTCTAAGGGAGACTGCAACAGATTTTTAAATTCTTTATACGTTTTTTTTTTTTTTGGTCCGATAAATCATATTAAATGAGGATAATTGCCAACAGGCGCAACGTTTGATTTGAATAGTCTATACTTGGCCTCTTAACCCCCGCTTTAACAGAGCACATTTTCTCCAGTGCGCCTCATTGAAAATCTAAGGCCGAGAGAACTGATCTAATAGGATCTTTTTCCTTGCCTTGTTGCCGTGTTGTTGCTGTCACTTTTTTCACATTCTTTCACATCATGCCCGTTTTTTGTCAATATTTTGCTGCACTTTCGTCGCTTTTTTTGTTTTGTTTTTTTGTTGCGTTCTTGTCACATTTTTGTTGCTCTTTCATCCTCATCATGTTTTGACTGTTTTTTTTTTTTTTCTCAAAGCTTTTAAGTTTTTACAAACTTGCGTTGTTGCCGCGTTGTCGTCACCTTTTTCACATTCGTTTTCATCTAATTTTTGCCACTTTTTGGATGCGTTTATTTCCTCGTTTGTTGCTGTTTTTGTTCTCCTTGTGGCTTTTTTGACACTATTTTGGTGCATTTTAGGCCGTATTTCTTCTCGTTTTTGTTCGTTGAGTAATGCCAAATTGGAGAAAATGTGCTGGGTTCAGGTGGGGGTTAAGAGGTTAAACCGGGACTGGTATTTACCCTTTGAAATATGTGCAACAAATAAAACTTTGTGCCACAGTGAATGAAAACGGGTGTGTATGTATATATTATTCAGTTATACAGATCTGCTCTATCGTCACAAATGCTCATGTTATACATTGTCCATTGATCAGCTGTGAAGAGTTACCCTGTCCAAGGCCTATAAGTTGAGGAATTGCCTTTCGACCCCATTTTATAAACTTGCCGTATAACAAGTTTGCCAAATCAGTTTCTTTCGAGCACTTCTCACGGATCTCCTGACATTCTTAAACAGTAATGAGCCTATTTAGCCCCAAATCTCATTGATCCGACTGCAGCCCGGAGCGCTGACATTTCTGGGCCAGGATCAGGTGCGCACATGAAAGATGGTTCATTTAGGAAAGGCCAACCACCCACCGCTAGTTATTTCTGAGCACTTGGGCGTTGAGCTTAAGCCGATTCAGTTTTATCCTCATAAATGAATGTGTTGAATTCGCCATGCCTGTTGCTATAGGCTTATATAGTTGCATGTTTAGTGTTTGGCTGTTTTCTCATCTTTGTATTGTCGAACCGCGTCGGGAGGAAGTGCACAGGAGTAATATTAAACACTCATTAGTGGCCTCATTAGTCTGACTAGAGCATGAAGTCTTTCCTATATATGCCACACGTCATTCACACTCACACACCACTATAATCGACATAAGCTGCATTTGCTTTTCTCTTTTGGCTTTACCGATTCCAATATTACTGATAACAATAATGTATTAGTCTCAACGTTGAGTTATGAAATTCAGTCCAGTTTGGATAACTTCGCCTTGTCTAATGGTCTAAGTAATTCATTGTTCAAAAATAGATGAATGAAGAGAGAAGAGAGAGAGAGAGAAAGAAGGAAAGAACACCAAGGCAAGACAGATGCTACTCCTGTAAATAGATCAGCTCCTCCTCAGCAGCAAATCAACTTTTTGAACTTCATGAACTTTTGACTCTTCTTGGCTCTTGTTTCCCTGTTTAGGTGCAGAAGCGTAAATACAACTTTTCACAGTCTTTTTCACCCGCCTCAACTCTCCACTCTGAGCCTGCACTCGTCTCATGTTGTTTTGCCACATTTACGTTCGAGACCGTGGCTTAAAGTTTAACCCGGAGGTTGCCTGAACAACAGTTACCAGGCAACGTCGGCGCACAGACACGCGACGGCTCCATGGGCTGGTCCTCCGCTGCTGCTGTCACCGGCTTTTAGTGACAAAGATTACAATGGCTTCAGTAATACTTATGTTAATGTGGTGCGTTTGCGCAGAAAGGGGCAGTGGGACATGTTAGTGCTTTGTCAAAGACGAGATGTGGCTCGTGAAGGTGTATTGCTGTGATAGAAGTGCCATTAAAGTTGTTGAGAATGATGATCGCTCAAATATGGCGCAGTGGTCTACAACAGCCTTTTACAGCAAGTCCTGGGTTTGATTCACAGACCAGACAGTGCATTTCTGTGTGGACTTTGCTTAGCACATTGCAGCATCACACTGTCATTGCGTGATTTAGACTAGACTATGAGCCCTGAACGATAACTCCATAACACACTGAACAGCTACATAGATGTCCCTTTCAGGTTACCGCTCATGTTTAAGGTGTGAGGAGGAGTAAGGCAATTGTCTGGGAGATTTTCGGTCGGTGGAACTCTTAGCGAGTGCCTCTCCTGAACAGATTTATCCATTTTCTCCCGTCTATCTGTTTTTAAGTGCTCTTGAGTTGCTGGTTCCCCTGCAGGGTGCTTGCGGGCTGCCTCTGAACCTCTGCACTCCCATTACTGCAGTTACTCTTCCGAGAACCGTCGGAGATCGAACAAATGGAGATCAGTGAAGCAGGACGAGCCGCAGGGAAGAGGCCACAGGCGTCAGAGCTACATTACAGACGGTGTTACACCAGCTATCTCCACACGTTTAGCTGATAACAGCTTTTGTGCGTTCAGTATGTTTATGTTAAGAAGCTATTGTATATTTATTTATTTATTTATTTGTCAGGGACGATGCAATCAACATAGTTGCGATAAAGATTTGCAGCTGATGCGACACATATAGAGCTTTTAGCTAGTGCTAATTTGCAGTACATGTCCCTGGTTGGGCCTTTCTACACAATTTACAATAATAAAATACATTAATACAACATTTGTGTAAAACCTTTTTAATCACACACATACTGTACATATACGATCACATATACATTCACACAGACTCATTGCTATTTACAAATGGGTACAACTTTGGTTTGTTTCCAGCCAAGATTTAACCCGAGACGTGAACATTTTATACTCGGATATGGTTTTAAGTTCTGTGGGTAATGAGTTCCACAGCTTCGCCCCAAGTACGAAATGGCAGATTGACCAAATGAAGTCTTGCGGTGTGGAATCGTACAGTTGTGACTGATGGAGCCTCTGGTGACTCTGTTATTGTTTTGTCTCTGTATAAATGAACTGAGCGGCTCAGGTGCTTGATTATTGACACATTTGAAAGTTAGTTTGAGAAGACTTGCCAAAGTTTTCAAAGTTTGGTAGCGCCTCCAGGTTACAGGTGCACTGAAAGTGAAGGCCATTAGATTTCTCAGTTTTTTGTAGGAATGTTTTCCAAACAAAGTTTGGACCAATTTTTTTTTCTTTTCTGCACACTGTTGTTGTGTCTTTTATTCTAGTGAGATTCAAACAAATACGGTATTGTGACAATTTTGATTATTCTGATATGTAGTGAAATCTAATATTACATAAATATGAGAGACATATTACCAAAATTACCAAAACAGTTTGTTTATTTTGCGACAGTGGCGCAGGTGATCGAGCAGGTCGTCTCATGATCGGAAGATCAGGGGTTTGAATCCCAGCCCCCACAGGTGCACACTGACCACCCTGCCTCCAGTGTCTGTACATTGGTGTGTGAATGAGAGTGTGACTGGGTGACTGGTTCCTTTCCTATAAAGCGCTTTGGGCCTGATGAAGCTAGAAAAGCGCTATAGAAGTTGAGACCATTTACCATTTATTTTGAGTGTAGAAGGGTTTCAGCCTTGCTTCAGGTCAGTCGACCTCAGGGCAGCTTAGTACAACTGAGTATGAATTGAATGTAAAATTGTCACATGTGAAGCTCTTTGTGACCATGTCTGTGAAAGGCACTATACAAATAAAGTATTTTCCTTTTCATGTTTCATTAAGTCCAAGCAAAGTAGGTTGAGACTCCCTCTTGTCCACGCGTGTTTACGATAAGCATTAATGCTGGTCTCAAACCTAGACTTGACTTGGCACATCTCAACGCAACTGTCAAATAATAATCTTTTTAAAAAATATCAAAATGTCTTTATCATTATTATTTAATTTCGTTTTTTAAAATGAACAGTGTGCTGTACATTTGCGTACGAGTCTGCACGAGTTACAGTACAGAGATAGGAATCTTAATAATCATAAGAGTATGTGTGAAGAAAGAGAGTGGTAGATGAGTCGAGGGATCTGGGGGCTTGAAAACCTTAAGTCGAACTTGATTGATGAAGAAGCGAGACGTGAGAGCGGGACTTGGAGCCGGAGAGAGAGGGTTAGACGACAGAAGGCTGAGGAGCTGAAGTGATGCTGGGGACATAAAAGGCATGGGAAACAGAAAGAGAAGTGATGCTCTTCCCTCCGCAGACTGAACTATAGAGGCTAATGAGAAACCCTCTATTACTGTAAAGAACCGAGCTGCTGGACCATTGTCTGAGAGGCTGTTGTTTCGCTCCAAAGGTCAAAGCGAGGCAAAGATGGGCTTAGTATTGCATAGATACTTACACATTGGTCTTTGGGCAGTAATTGTTAGTAATGAGATGTTAGAAGAAGTGCACAAACAAGCTTGAATTTCTCCCAGTAAACAGTAGTGTAGCTTTTATAATAAAATAAGCTTTTCTTCGCTTTTCGTCTGGAGTAAACTTTAAAAAAAATATGTTTGACTTTGTGGTTGGTGGAACAAGCCAGAAAGAAGAAAATGTTTTTGGACATGGTTGAAAGACTAAAGCCAGGACTGAGCTTGTTAAAGTAGGAGTCGTTTTTTTTGGTGGGAAATCTTCCCTAAAAACAAACTAATGCAGACTGTAACTTGTCATGTGTGAGAGAACATCTGAGCAGTTCAAGTTGCACACATCTATAAGTAATTCATAGCAATAATATTCTCCAGTACCCAGCTTTGACTTGTATTTGAATCCCATTTACCTTCATATTTATAGAACATCTTCTATTTTAGATATCTGATGCAATTTGTGTATTATATGGTTAGTTCTGGTGCTAAAATATATTTACAAAAAAAAAATCCTGGTAAAAGTTTAAAGCTCTTGTAGCCGATTGCATCACGTACTTGTCCTGACAGCTGTCAAAGTCGATGTGTATTATTGCAGATGCGTAGTTTCATCAGACACAAACTCTTTCAACCCGGACATGAAAGTTCATCATCCATAGGATGATTTTTTTTTTTTTTTTATCTCCCAGCCCTAGCTGTACCCTACCTCTATAGAGCTCTTTTGAGATTTTAACCATGTTACAATGCTGTTCACTCATCAAAAACATACCTGGAGCTGTGTTTCGAGCCACTCGCGCAGCTTTGAGTAATCTTTGGGTCTTAGTTGCTCTTCTTAGCAGCACGGTGGAAGCTCCCAAACAGCGCCGTGTGAGGTCCTCGCCATAGCCACACAGCCACACAAGCTGTACAGACACATTTTTTTAATTATCATTTTATTTTTTTCTATAATCGAGCAGCACAAGATATATGTTTGAGATTATTCCCAAATACCTGCAAAAAGCATAATAATACCTCTTCTTTAAAAGTTATCAGAATCGATTAAAAACTCAAAATACCACAAGACAACATTACATAAAAGTGTTCCACTTTAATTGCTAGAGAAAGAAGTGGTAGTTCAAAACAAAGAGTAGCAGATCTGGTAGCATAAGAGTGTAATAGTTGTCAGAGTTGGAATAGCAGTAAAAGTTTGTGCAAAGTCCTAATGAATATACTTGTTGCAGTGCTTTTCGATACACTGCATTTTTTTATTTTTTTTTAACTCTTTATTTATACAATTTTCACATAATATCAAACAAAACAACAGGGTATTATAGTTACAAGGATCACTTTCGCACTTGGGTCTTATATATTATCCATTTCTTCCATCTCTGATCAAATTTGGCAGTTTTCAGTCTTACGTAGTGAGTGATTTTTTCCATTGCATAGATTTCTTCCATAATCTCTTCCCATTGTGACAATGTTAAAGGGAGACTCTTCAGCCAGTTCCTTGTGATAGTTTTTTTGCTGGCCAACATCATGGCTTTGTAGAGGTACAAATCCTCAGGTCGTATAACTGAATTTGGTAGTAGACCAAGATACATAGATTGAAAGTCATTGGAAATCCCATAGCCAAAGATGTCCTCTGTTACTTTCGCTATGTTTTCCCAAAAGGTTCTGACGTTGGGACAAGTCCAAAATACATGAGAATGATTGGCACTCAAACTGCCGCAAAGTCTCCAGCAATGCTGGGGGGTTTTGAGCTGCTTACTTTTGATATGTGGTGTAATAAAAAACCTTGTAATGTTTTTCCAGCCAAATTCTCTCCATTGTCTTGAGCTAGTGGAAGTGTGTTGTAGTTGACAAATAGAGTGCCAATCATCCTCTGACAATCTGAGATGTAGTTCAAATTCCCACTTTTGTTTTATATACAGTGAGTCAGTACCGTTACAGTTCTGCAGACATTTATACAGTCTCGATACAATTTTTGAAGGTAATTTTTTGTATGCTCCCGACACCATTTCTACCAGCTCACAGCCCTCTTGTGAGAGGTGGGTCTTTATCTCTAAATTATAAAAGTGCCGTAATTGGAAGTACCTAAACAAGTCTGAGTTGTCCAGGCCAAATTCCCTCTTTACTTCTTCGAAAGACTTAAATACTGTCCCTTTGGTTAGCATACATACTGCAGTGAGTCCCTTTTCCGTCCACTTTCTAAATGTACTGTCCAACTGGCCACTCTTGAAATCAGGAGAATAGGAAGGCCAAATCAAGAATTTACAGTCACCTTCAAATTTGAATTTTTTCACTGTATCCCACCAAAACTTAATGGTTGTTTCGACTATGGGATTCCCCTCTTTTAATTGTATACTAGTTTTATCACCCAGTCTTGATTGAGGTTGGGATGTTGGGATATAGTTAATTTCAATTTGTTTCCATTTAGAATAATATTTTGGGGAGCACCAATACACAATATATCTCAATTGGGCAGCTAAAAAATATTCTTTGAAATTTGGAAGGGCGAGCCCCCCTTTCATTTTCTCCAGCTGAAGTGTCTTAAACCTAACCCTTGGTTTTGCCCCTTTCCATATAAATCTGCTCACTTGTTTATCCCATTTAGCAAATTGAGAGTCGGGTATTTGAACTGGTAGGGATAAAAATAAGTACAACAATCGGGGTAACAGATTCATCTTTATCACCTCTATCCTGGAACTAAAATCTAAAACTAGGTTTGCCCAATTTGTCAGATCCCTCTGTATTGTCTCATTTATTTTACTGTAATTAGCACTGTATAATGTACTGAGTTCTCGCGTCACAAAGATCCCTAGATATTTAATTTGTTCTGAATCCCATTTAAGTTTGTATTTTTTCCTAATTGGTTCAGCTGGACTATAATTAATACAAAGGATTTGCGTCTTGGTAATATTTAATTTATAGCCAGATTTTTCCCCAAAATCTTTTAAGATGTTTAAAAGTTTAGGAAATGTTTGATCAGGATTTTGAAGATATATTAATACGTCATCTGCAAAGAGACTTAATCTTTGTTTTACGTTGGACACCATTACTCCTTTGAGCTCTGGTGTTTGTCGCATGTACTGAGCTAAAGGCTCAATAAACAGGGCAAAGAGGGAGGGGCTTAAACAGCAGCCCTGCCTACTCCCTCTGAAGAGCTCAAAGCTATCGGTCAAGTCGCCGTTTATTTTGATTCTTGCCATTGGCTTATGATATAGGGCTTGTATACACTTAATATTAGTATCATTGAATCCCAGTCTTTTAAAAACTGCGAAAAGGAAATTCCAGCTTCTATCAAAGGCCTTTTCGGCATCAAGGCTTACTAAGGCTGTTGGAATATTTTGTTTATTAACTTCGTTAATTATGTGAAAGGTACGTCTAATGTTGTCTTGGGCTTGACGCCCCTTAATAAATCCTGTCTGGTCCTCATCTATTAAATCAGGGAGGAAAGACTCTAATCTTTTTGCTAAAATGGAGGTAAATAATTTATAATCAACATTTAGAATGGATATAGGGCGGTATGATTCACAATATTCACAATGTTTTCCCTCTTTTAATATGACTGAGATAATAGCCTCCTTCCATGAAGGGGGGCACTTTGCGTGTTTTAGCGTACAATTAAATGAGTCCAACAATAAGGGGATCAAGTCATCTTTAAATGCCTTGTTCCATTCATTGGGAAAACCATCACTCCCTGGGCTTTTATTGCTTTTCAATCTACTAATTGCCTTATCAAGTTCTACTTTGGTAATGGGTCTAGATAACGCCTCGTTCTGAGTAGTTCCTATGGAGGGGAGATCTAAATTAGACAAATAATCTTCAATTTTGTTCTCGTCTACTTGTTCAAATTGGTCATACAAGGTTTTATAATAGTTTTGAAAAGTATCTTTAATTTTTCCTGGATCATAATTTATTTCTCCAGATGAAAGATCCCTGATTTTGTTAATTGAATTTCGCATTTGTTGGGATCTTAGACGTCTAGCCAATATTTTTGTCGCCTTTGAGCCTGATTCATAAAAGGTTTGTTTTGTAAACCTCATTTTCTTGACAATCTCCTCTTTTGCTAAATCTGACAATTGGATTCTTATATCGTTTACACATTCGGCCAACAATTCACTTTTATCTGAATGCTGTTTTATTTCCAGCTTTCTCAATTGTTCTTCTAATTTCGCCTGAGTTAGTCTTTTCATTTTATGAATATGAGCTGTTCTTGAAATCAGTTTACCCCGCATCACAGCTTTTACGGTGTCCCATATAATAATTGGTTCTATATGATCATCCTTGTTGTCGGAAATACAATCTTGAATTTCTTTTTTTATTTCCTGCACAACCTTTTCATTGTTGAGAATGTTGATATTCAACCTCCATGTTGTTTTCCTAATTAGATTACTTAGATGAATGGTTAAATGGATAGCATTATGATCTGAAATATCTGCTATTCCTACACTGCAGTCTATGACGCGGTGTCGATCAGTAGTATTCATCAGGAAAAAATCAATCCGAGAGTGGACCTTATGAGCTGCTGAATAGTGAGTATAGTCCCTTTCTAGAGGGTGGAGAGCTCTCCAAACGTCAAACAGATCTGCCTCCTTAATTAGTTTTTTTAGGTCTTTTGATTTATTACTTATATACTTTTTTTTACTGGTTGAATCCTTAGCTTGGTTTAACACGGAGTTCCAGTCACCTCCACTAATCAAAATTCCCTCACTGTTGGTGGTTATCTTATCAAATAGAAATTGAAAAAATTTCCGGTCACCCTCTGGAGGTGCGTACACATTCACCAAAAAGACAATAGAATTGTCAATCCTGCCTTTAACAATCACGTATCTACCATCCTTATCACAGTCTTCCTCTATTAAATCAAAATTAACAGAATTAGGTATTAGGGTGTAGGGCTGAACGATTTTGAGAAATAATCTAATTGCGATTTTTTTTCTTCAATATTGCGATTGCGATTAAATATGCGATTATTGTTGCAAGGTCCTCTTCTCATGTATTTTTCACCTAACACAAGCAATAAATCAGCCTGTTTCATAATAAACAATATTTGAAGTGAAAATTGCAACAAAATTGTTGCTTGACCTATTCAAAATGTGTGTGGACTGCACTTCTTAAACTGTCTGAACTTAACAGTACAGTCTATAAATAAATGCTAAATTATATAGATATTAAAAAAAAATAACTCACTGATCCAGTCAGTAACATCACCCAGACTAAAGTGCAGGAAAGTAAGAACAAACGTCTGCTTTAACTAGTTGGAAAAGTTTTAGGAAATCAAACTCCCAATTAATACAAAATAAGCTATTTAATTTATTAAATAGTACTTTATTATTTCGGCCAATCAAATCCCAGTCTGAGCTGCGACTCGTAGTTGCTTCAGATGCGCGTTATTGAAGGACACGGAGAGGCCAGATGGAGCACACGCCAAATCACAGTGGAATTAAGAGCAGCATTTTGGTTTTGGGATGTAACTTTGGACAATATGAAGAAAGAAAAGAACACTGACACAAGGAGACGGGACATGAGGTGCCAGACACAGACACGTCTCTTTGACTCGCAGCCATTTAGTGACATTTCAGCTTAAACAGTACATTTCCTCAGCAAAATAAGACATGACACGGACTCCTAGTTACCAACCCTTTTCATACTGCAGTTTAGTGTTTATATCTAGCGTCTGTACCTACGGAGCGGATATGCGGTAGACGCAAAGGTAAATAAAGGCACATGGCACATCGCCTCCGCGGATACTTAATGGTCATGAAACGTCATTATGCTTTTGAGATAAGTTCTTTATCCACAACATTCCCAAACATAAGCCCCCTAAACTGAGCCACAAACGACTCTTTACTTTTTACAATCAGCACAGACTCACCTATATATGTCTGTGGAGGCAGAGACGTGTGAATCCGGAGGTGAGGGAGTTTCTGTGTCATCAGAGCGTGTAGTAGCGGCGACAGAATGGCGTGATTAGCGCTGCGGCTAACGCAATGCTAACGGAGAAAAGCAATATTCCTTCGCGGTGGCTGCATGATAAACGCTGATATTTTCACTGTACATCCACAATCTACCGTGCACCTTAACTAGACTGAGACGTAAACAAAAGCACGCGACGGAGCGGACTTTGCTGCCATATCTCGCTGCTCCATTTACTTCCCAAATCGCGTGCCCTGCGATTACGAAATTGCGTTGTGTAATATCGCGATAAAATTGCAAATGCAATTAATCGTTCAGCCCTATTAGGGTGATTACTCCTCTCCTCCTGCTATTTTTAAAAGCACTAGAGAAAGAATTTATATAGCCAAACTTTTTGAATTTCTCATGCTCTTCTTTTGGCAAATGCGTTTCTTGGAGGAAGATCACTTGTGCTTTACACCTTTTTAGTTTAATTAATAACCTACTTCTCTTAATTGGGTTGCCAAGGCCATTTACATTTATTGAAACAATGTTTAGTTTACCCAAGCCACTCATGTTTAATGAACAAGTAGAAAATAAACCCTGCAAATGAACATGAACCAAGAACAATAACTTCAGAAACAATACAAACAGAACAATACCTGAGACTTCCATTCAGTGGGTTAATTCTCTGTCCCACCTTGACCCTGTTGGAAGGTCTAGGGCTAGCTTCCCAGAAAAAAGGGCGCCCTATGCAAGGATTAAGAGGCGTTGGAATCTCCTCCATCCTTGATGTCCAACTTTATAGCGCTATCTTCTGGTGCCACTCCACTAAGTCAGTGAATGTGGGAAGGCTGAGTTAGATTTGTGTTTATGGAAATTCCCATTTACTAGACATCAATGTCCGCCTCTTTGATACTGCTTCAATCTGTCTTTAGCCCTTTGCGCTGCTGCTATGTTCTCCCCGGAGCTCTGGCCCTTCCGCTGCCATCCATCCAACTTCTGAAGCCAGAATTCCGCATCTTCTTCCGTCGTAGCCGGCAACTCAACCTCGAGTCCTCGCCTCCGTAGCTCGAGACCAGCTTCGCGAGCGGAGCTGTATACTTTAGCACCGTCCTCCCAGTGAATACGCATGTTTGTGTACGGCGTTTGAAAGCGTATGCCTTTTTCTTTCAGCACCTTTTTTATCTTTTGGTACTCCTTTCGCTTTTGGACAACTTCTGATGCAAAGTCGTGGTCAAAATAGATGTTCCTGCCGCTTAATTGGATTACTCCCCTTTTCCACGCTTCTTTTAGTATCATCTCTTTAATAGTGAATTCCTGGAAATTGACGATGATGGGTCTTGGTGTGGTACTGGGCCGCCTGGTGAGGACTCTATGGGCTCGCTGTATTTTTAGGTCCAAATCAGTTGGTAAGTGTAGCTGGCGCTGGAGTAACTCTGCAACAAATTGCGCCATTGAGGTCGGCTTTTCCCGATCATCTACTCCAGAGATCCTGATGTTATTCCTGCGGGATCTTGATTCCAGGTCGGTCAATTTGTCTTGAAGGCCCCTTTGTCGCTTCATACTCTCAGCCATCGCGTGGGCCAAATCCAGTGTCACGTCCTCAACATGCCCGACACGAGACTCCGCTTCCTCTACTCGGGCTGTCAGGCCTCTCATGTCCTCAGCCATCGTATCCAGTTTGCCACATAGCTCCTGCTGTAGAGAGGCGATGTCCTGTCTCACTATGTTGTTGTCTTGTTTCAGCTCAGTTTTGAGTGATTCAATTGCTTGGAGCAAGTCGTTCGCTGTTACGCCACCTGTAGCTGGATTAGCATTAGCTTGCAGCTCTGCGTTGCTAGCCTTTAACGACGAAGCGTGTCTATCCCGAGTTTTCGACATTTTCAATGATTTACAGCCTTCTTCTTTTCTTGTTCCACCTTTTGCGTGTTAAACCAACAAAATGAATGTACCTACGTCGAGTTTATGGTGGAAAAGACTATCAAAAACTGTGGAGCGCACACCAAGCACGTCTTGTCCCTACGCCATGACACCGGAAGCTCCGATACACTGCATTTTAAGCACTTCTTCCACCTCTGCAGTTTTGCCCTGTACTTTAACTGAACCACCCCCTCGACCGGCCCTTGGACTCGGACATTAGTCATTGTGAGGAAAGCGCTGATTCAGGATCTCAGTCAAGTGTGATGAGCTGCAGGAAGAACTCTGCCCTTAAAGACTTTTCCATTGTAGCATTCTGAAAATACAGCATCCGTCGACATGTGGGGGAGAGCGGCCCGGGCCATTTTTCATTCACCCAATACTTCCACTCGTACAGAAAAAATGTGCCGCTACAATGGGTAATTCATCACACTGCCGGCGACAGAGAATTGAGTTTGATATAATTCACTCTCAGGGGATATAGGGAAAGGTTTTACCATTTTATTCCTCCATTACTTCTGTTCTATCAAAGACCATTATGGCAGAGCTATGCTATAGATATGAGTTATAGCCACTTGAATTGAACTCTTTTTGGATAACCCTCAAATCCACTTTTTGCATTGCTTTGAATAATTTCTCTGTCACAATGTTGTTGAGTTCACTGCAAGACTGACCAGCCTTCTTCACTGAGAAACTTTTGTAAGTTGTCTATAAATTGAATATTATATATTTATATTTATATATATATATATTATTATTATTATTATTATTATTATTATTATTATTTTGGTCCAAGCTGGTGGTGAAAGATTGCTTCTTTCATCTACAAAGTGTGTGAACAGCCATCCATCCATCCATTTTCTTCCGCTTTATCCGGGGCCGGGTCGCGGGGGCAGCAGTCTCAGCAGAGATGCCCAGACTTCCCGATCCACGCACACCTCCAAGAAAATTATGTTTCCCAAACCCACAGAATCTTTGTAAGTAAAGGACTGCAAAGTACCTTTATTATCCATGGGTATTTGTACATAACTTAGTAATATTTTATGTTTTATTTTTTCTAAGTTGGTGGCAGTGATTGAAAGGGTTCACTCTGCACTGGGTTTGGAACATATTTTTGTGAAATTTAGTGACAGTGAAGCTAAATGTCGAAGGTTTCTTCTTGTCTCTAATGATTGTGAGCCTGGCAATCTGACAAATTACTCTATTTGTTCCCAGATGGCAGAGCGGCGCTTGTTTTCGCACGTGGAGTTTGATGCACAATGTGAATTCAATCATACTTCTGTTTTTCGTGCAGCAGACACGCGACTTACTGGCTGTATTTGCATCTTCTAGAACAAAAGCTTCATACAGCGTCGGCGTCTTGTAAATACAACCTGTGCTTTCTGTTTGTTTTGTGGCGTTTGAGGTTCAAAGCTTGTGCACTGTACAATGTGCAGTTATGTTGTATTCTGTATGAAGGCAGGTTGTTGGTCGGTCAGGCTGGTGCAGGTGTGGGAGTTTTCCTCTGCTCTCAGATTCAGACTAAAGCTCCACTCGAGTTTTAGTTCTATTATTTACACTTGCACCAGCAGCCCATCGCCTCAGCAGTGCCCTTCATTGTGACTACAGTCGAGGAGATAACAGGAAAGAAGAAGTTATGTTGCCCAATTATGACGAGTTATCCTCATTACAGTAGAAGATAACACGGCTCTAAAGGCAACGGGAGAGGATTACAGTGCCATTGCAATGTACAGGAACCACTTCCATTAGTCTGGCTTAGTTCTAAGTGTGATTTATAAAGGAGAAAGTGGGTTTATCAAATGTTAAAATAATCATTTACAAGAAAAGGATGGAGTAAAGTAGCCAGATCTTGAGCTGGTTTGGTCAGGACCATCGGATTAGCCTGTAAATGTTTTCAGTTTGGGTATTATAAGTAATACAGTATAATGTAAAAGTAAAACGTGTGTCTGTGTCAGCCCTAAGACTGGATGATCATAGTTGAAATATTTGAAATTATTTACTACAAATTACCATAGAAAAATATTAAACACCTCTTCACGTTTTGAAAGGACTTGGTGGCCCAGTCGAGCTGTGCAAATGAAAACTGAAATGAAGTCTTCACAGTGTCTCGAGGCGGGACAGTTGATGACGCCCCTGTCTCAGAATGAGGCATCACTGTGCAGACGTCCCGAAGCAGCTGGCCTGGGCGTGCCACTGCAGAGGCATGTGTGAAAACTGTGCTAATCAATTCCCATGTCTATGAACCAATACGGCGCAGACGAGGAGCTCACATTTTCCACATGTCCTCACACTTTTACACGGAAGCTTCTGCTGCGAGCCGTGCCCAATGCAACTGAAGGGACGAGCAGAAGTCTCTATATGGACAGATTTTCCAGATTATTCTTCACTTTGAAATCCCTCATTGACATTTCTCACTTGTAGCTGTGACCTACAGTACCAGCCTAGTTAGTAATAATAAAAAAGCTTGGGTGCTGTATTATTATAATAATTCCAAGTAGCCCCTGCCAAGTCCTCGAGCATCTCCAGGGGTCCCACTTACAAGAATATTAAATTGAAGACCAACATTTATATATTTGTAAGATTGCTCCTGTGGCAAGGCCCCGGGGGTGGATGAGATTCGTCCCGGGTACCTTAAGTCTCTGGATGTTGTAGGGCTGTCTTGGCTGACACGTCTCTGCAACATCGCGTGGCGGTTGGGGACAGTGCCTCTGGATTGGCAGACCGGGGTGGTGGTCCCCCTCTTCAAGAAGGGGGATCGGAGAGTGTGCTCCAATTACAGAGGGATCACACTTCTCAGCCTCCCTGGTAAGGTCTATTCCAGGGTGCTGGAGAGGAGGATCCGGCCAATAGTCGAACCTCGGATTCAGGAGGAACAATGCGGTTTTCGTCCTGGTCGTGGAACACTGGACCAGCTCTATACCCTTCATCGGGTGCTCGAGGGTTTGTGGGAGTTCGCCCAACCAGTCCACATGTGCTTTGTGGACCTGGAGAAAGCGTTCGACCGTGTCCCTCGTGGTGCCCTGTGGGGGGTGCTCCGGGAGTATGGGGTCCGGGGCCCTCTACTAAGGGCTGTCCGTTCCCTGTATGACCGTAGCAGGAGCTTGGTTCGCATTGCCGGCAGTAAGTCAGACCTGTTCCCGGTGCGTGTTGGGCTCCGCCAGGGCTGCCCTTTGTCACCGGTTCTGTTCATTACTTTTATGGACAGAATTTCTAGGCGCAGCCAGGGGCCGGAGGGTGTCCGGTTTGGGAACCTCAGAATCTCATCTCTGCTGTTTGCAGATGATGTTGTTCTGTTGGCTTCCTCAAATCAGGACCTCCAGCGCGCACTGGGGCGGTTTGCAGCCGAGTGTGAAGCGGCCGGGATGAGGATCAGCACCTCCAAATCTGAGGCCATGGTTCTCCACCGGAAAAAGGTGGCTTCCCCGCTTCAGGTCGGTGGGGTGTCCTTGCCTCAAGTGGAGGAGTTCAAGTATCTCGGGGTCGTGTTCACGAGTGAGGGACGGATGGAGCGTGAGATCGATAGACGGATCGGTGCGGCGTCAGCAGTGATGCGGTCGCTGTATCGGACCGTTGTGGTGAAGAGGGAGCTGAGTCAGGGGGCAAAGCTCTCGATTTACCGATCGATCTACGTTCCCACCCTCACCTATGGTCATGAGATTTGGGTAATGACCGAAAGGACAAGATCGCGAATACAAGCGGCCGAAATGAGTTTCCTTCGCAGGGTGGCTGGGCGCACCCTCAGAGATCGGGTGAGGAGCTCAGTTACCCGGGAGGAGCTCGGACTCGAGCCGCTACTCCTCCATGTCGAAAGGAGCCAGCTGAGGTGGCTAGGGCATCTGTATCGGATGCCTCCTGGTCGCCTCCCTCGGGAGGTGTTCCAGGCATGTCCTATTGGGAGGAGGCCTCGTGGAAGGCCCAGGACACGCTGGTGGGACTATGTCTCCGTGCTGGCCTGGTGTCGCCTCGGGGTCCCCCCAGAACAGCTGGAAGAGGTGTGCGTGGATCGGGAAGTCTGGGCATCTCTGCTGAGACTGCTGCCCCCGCGACCCGGCCCCGGATAAAGCGGAAGAAAATGGATGGATGGATGGATGGCTCCTGTGTATCATCAGACGTTCGTAATTCCAAATCGTCACTAAAACCAAAAATATCCACATTTCTCCGCTAATCCAATCTAAACCTCCGTCTCGCTGCAGCGCTTTCCAATGGTGCAGCGCTGGATTATCTCCTGTAAAACTGACAGTGGCTAATCCCTGAGGGTTTACAGAAATATTTATTATCTAGGCCGTTATAGTCTTGATTTTTTCCAGCGCTCTGCCCCACATCTCTGTGAACGCCAACTTGAAGGATGAGCTGGTATCACTGAGCCTTGGTCTTGTACGATGCGAATTTGGCAGGTCACCCCCACAGTCATTAGTCATCAGGGTGTAATGGCGATAGGGCAGTGCTATGCGTGCCTTCCTATTGTGTTTCACAGGTTAGAGCTTGTGGTCCTTATCCCTATGTGGCGTTGTTATAAATAATCACGTGGGTAGATGGAGCTCCCTTGAGTCCCCCCTCCCCCACCCCCCCAGTGTTTTGGTCGAACAAGAGGGAACGACAGGTAATTATTGAGCTTTGCGGCGCGGTGGTGTTTCTGGATGTGTATGTGCCGGCGATGGAAGATGATAATGGTATGAAATGTTTGGGGATACAAAAATATCTTCTTTTATACGTGTGCACTGGGCTGCTATGTGGGTTTCCGAAAACCCATCTGCATTTTTAGGGTCTGTCATTTTGGTTTGTGCGGGAGATGTGGGGATGTTGCGATACACAGTTGTGAGTGTTTTGCATCCTTTTAGTAACCTTTTACAAACTGAAGTTCTCCATTCTCCATGCTTATTTGTTTATCTATTTATTTACTGTATGTATGTAACCAAGTAAACAACTTTACAACGACACAGTGTGTTATTCAAGAGGCTTTACTGCCACATCAAATGCTTCAACCAATATGGTTCCGTCAGTTTTGAGGTGAAAAGTCTTAGATTTAATCAAATTGCTGAAACAACTGAACGGATTAATCACCATTCACTTATCGGTAACTGTAGTGGTGGATGGATGATCTCTAAACAGTGTGCAGACCACGAGAAAAACACTCACAAAAGCAAAGATAAAATGATCTGTAACCAAAATGTAATACAGACTCCTAAACGATGTGCTAAGAGGAGAGCTTTTATCCCTCAGACAGAGCAGGAATTACATCAGAATGTCACAATAAAGCAAATCAGTCTGTTAATTGCAGCAACCATTACCTGATCTGTCTGATCATCACTTCAAATCACACAAACGCCTATCCACATCCACATGGGCCAAGGTGAAGTGTCTTACATCACTGAGGACACTAGGATAGTAGCGCAGGTTGGGGCTGGGACCCACGCTGACCTTCAAGTACACAAATGTTTTAGTAAATAGATCGTTGGTCGGGTTATAGAAGTGTTTGACGCTGTAATAGTTGTAGTTTTTGCAGTAAAAAGAAATGTGTTTTTCACACAATAGTCGCGCTTCCTCCACCATTACATGGTTTTAGTTCCATAGCCAATAGAACTTGGCCGATTGAACGCCGCGTCAGCGTCGTCGTAAGTGAATCTATAGCTTTGGGACGCTGTTTATCTGCTCTCTCCCGGGGCCGTTCTGTGGGTTTATTCCTCCGTCAAGTGGCTTGATTTATGTTCATTTGAGGATTGCCATCTGCTGTAAAGGATGTTAATGAGAGGTGCGGGTGGAGATGTGCCGCCCGGGAGCCGAGTCGGCATTTTCTGGGCTCACGCTGGGACATCAGGGCCATGTGTTTGTACCTGATAAAAATAAATAAAACACATGAGGGACTGGGACAGGCTGGGGTCACGGAGGAGGGGGTCGGCTTGTAAAATAATCTATTAGTATAACCTAAAGTAAGTAGCTTCCTTGGCCTTATGTGAGGAGTCAATATTACGATAAAATGCATTGACATTTGGCTTCTGTTGCAGTGCAGTGACATCATCTGCATACCTTCTACTGTTTTGGGCTTCAGCTTTTGCGCAGTAACGTGAACAGTAACAAGTCTACTCGCTGTACAAATGAGGTCTGAAACAATCATTTTCAATCGTTCACAGTAATTTTATGCATTTCCTGTTTCCCTTTGACCATTTGTCACGCCAATCCTTCAGATAAGCCTCACCCCGCGCTAAAGGTGATGGAGGCCGAGTCGTTTTGCATAATGTCACTTTGTTAATTTATGCAGCGCGAGCTCTGCTGGATACGGTTTAAAATTCGCCGCACATTACGCCATTTCCATTTAATTGCTTGGGAGGAGATGATAGAAATTTCAGCACTGTGGTTATTTTGCTTCCCAATATGAAATAATTGCGGCGAGGCACACGAAATGTCGAATCCTTGAGAGCTTTCTGATTACGAGTGAGTCGTTTTTGGCAGACACAAACTTTTGTCATCTCTTGTATAGATTTGCCTTTGGGAGACAGCCTTTTGTGACTTTGAACAAAGGCGCTTGCTGTGATGCTGAGGGGTTGGCGCTGCGGGGCGCTCGGTGTAGATGAACAATCCTCTATTGTTGCCATGAAAGGCACACGTTACTTTCCCTCTCTCTGAAGGGACAGCGCTGTATCTTTCTCTTAGATTTGGGGAAGTTTTCATCTTTCTCATATCTTTCCAAGCCAGTGTTGCTTTGACCCGTATGCGTGCAAAATACAGTGCCGAGAAAAAGTGAGTACACCGTTTCTGCCTAAATTGGTCATAAAATGTGGTCTGATCTTCATCAAAATCACAGGAATGATTAAACAAACTAATACCACCCAATCATTTACATTTGATCATATGTTTATTGGCCACAACATGTAAAGATTCACTGGAGAGCGTGGAATAAGTAAGTACACTGCCTGAATCTCACTGAACTGCAGCAGATTTGTAAACAGGAATGGTCCAAGATTCATCATGATCGTTGTGAGCGTCTAATCTGCAACTACAGAAAAGCAGTTAGTGCTGCAAAAGAAGGGTCAGCCAGCTCTTTAATACAGGGGTTCACTTACTTATTCCATGCATGCTGTGAATGTCTCAGGTTTTTCTGCAAAATATCTTGATAAACTTGTGAGTTAATTTTTCTATTGATGATAACACGTTGTCCAGGCCCTGAGGCAACGAAACAGCCCCACACCATGATTCTCTTGCACCATACTTCACAGTGAGGAGAGGGTTTTAATGTTGGTGTGCTGTTCCATTTGTGCTCCACACATGACGTTGTGTGTTCCTACCAAATTGTTCAACTTTGGATCCAACAGTCCACTGAATATTTTTCCAGTAGTAGTGGACTATCCAAGAGCTCTTTCGCAAACCAAAGTTGAATTGTTTGGGAAGAACACACAACGTCATGTGTGGAGGAAAAATGGAACGGCACATCAACATCAAAACCCTCTCCTCACTGTGAAGTATGGGGCAGGGAGAATCATGGTGTGGGGCTGTTTTGTTGCCTCAGGGCCTGGACAACGTGCTATCATCAATAGAAAAAATAATTCAGTTAGTTTAACTAGATGTTTTGCAGAAAAACATGAGACATTCACAACATGGAATAAGTAAGTGAACCCTATTATAAGGATCAGACAGCTATTATATAGCTGTCTGATCCTTTCTGTAGTTGCAGATTAGACGCTCACAACGTTCAGGATGAATCTTGAACCATTCCTCTTTACAAAACTGCTGCAGTTCAGTGATATTCAGACAGTGTACTTACTTATTCCTCCCTGTCCTGTGAATGTTTACATGTTGTGGCCAATGAAAATATGATCAAATGTAAATATTTGGGTGGTATTGGTTCAGGCAGACACTGTTTAATCATTCCTGTGATTTTGATGAAGATCAGACCACATTTAGTGACCAATTTAGGCAGAAATGTGAGAAATTCCAGACGGTGTACTCACTTTTTCTCTGCACTGTAGTAATGATACAGTCCGTAAAAGAAAGGCACCTCTCCCCCGTATCTGTTTTTGATAATGACCGCTGTAAATGGACAAAGTGTTCTCTCCCTGAGACAAACATTATGAGGGACCTATCAGAGCGGTGCAGACAGCTCATCTGTAGCAGCCTGTAATTACATTGGCATCCAGTCCATCAGGAAGCGGGCATCTTCACTGTGGCATTCATCACTGGGATGAGACCGGCAGGGACTTTATCAGGACACAACCAACACCAGCCGGGTTTTCTGTATTTATGAAGCAAAACAGAAGGTGAAGTGACTGCGGACTGTATGTATTAATCCATTGTACTGTATGAACTAATGGCTGAAAAGGATGACCAGCTTTTACCTTTTGGCTCCTTCAACTTCCTCAATTTGTGTCTAAGCTCTTCCACATTTCCCCTATTTAAATACAGTTACATGACTAGTTACACGATCCAAGTATAGTTACACAAAATTAAACATGTCTATTTTCTAAGCGGATAAAAAGGGGCACTATATTGTAAGGCGTAATAATACCTTTAGGGCACTTTGTCGTCCGCGCAGTAAAGTGCTCCTACGGTATTATTACGCCTTACAATATAGTGCCCCTTTTTATCCGCTTAGAAAATCGACACGAAACGATGGCTTATTCCTTTAATTGTTGCTACAAGGCTCACATTAACTAGAGGGTGTTGTCTGTGCTACTAAAACAGTATATTTGAAATAAAAGCGAAGGTTGCCCTTAAATGTATCCAGTGTTGAACAAGAGAAAGTAATGAAGTCTTTGTGGCACAGAAAATGACTGCACATCGTTAAATCCCAATCTTTTGTGATACTGTAGCAGCTATACTTTTCCCTTCACCAAAGGTTTTCACAGAGCTGTAGACTTTCAAGTTCACATCAACCTCGAGTCCTCGTTGTTCAAGTCCAATTCACTAGTCACTATTACCTTGGATTAAAATTTGGTCCCATTTCTGAACTGTTTTCTTATTCTCCAATTCCAATTAATTTGGATAACATTAAACTACCTTTTTGAATGGAAAGCCTGCATGTAAAAGCACAGGCTAGCGATGCCAAGGTTTGGAGCTAAATCGGTCAAGTCAAAGTCCAAGTCTGGGGTTTTTATAAAATACAGTTGTGTTCAGTTCAGTTTTAAGCTTAAAAACATAAAAGGTTCTAAAGGATGTATTTTCTCGATAACACTGTCATCTCACAGCTTTGCAAAGAGGTATTTAAAAGCATCTAAAAATGCAGTAAATGCAGAGCGAGTGGTACCGACACCTCTGCTCTGAGTGCCTGTATAGTATTTCTCTATTGAACGGGAAGGATTTGATGGTAAAGAGTAAGATGGAGTCTTACGATGAATTGATGTGCGTCAATGGTTTTTAAATACGGTGGTGAGATTATGTAATAACTATCTTCTCAGGGTGCACATGATGGGGGGCCGTGACTCCCACCTCTCAGTTTGCGGAGAAAGTAGAGATGCTGATGACATAACAAAAACATGAAAGAAACTATCATAAAAGAAAGCGCCTTGATGATTTAAAAGAAGAAGTTTTGTTTAGGTTTCAAAGTTGGTGAAAAGAAAAATTGCTCTGCTCTTGATAAAAATGTCCGGCTGAAGTTTTAAAGACATAATTGTCCCGACGTGCTTCTTTTCGTTTCCTTTTCTTACAAAACAAAATATGAATGATTAAAACCCACATCACATTGGGACATCCATTTGCTGCGATATTGATTGATGAACGTCAATGTAACACAGAGAAGACTATTACCAAGTTATCTCTCTCAGTTGGTTTAATATTGAGTGACAATTAAGGAGGCCTTTGTATGTTGTTTTGTTCCCTACCAAATCAACAATAAACCATGAAACATTTGTATTTTCTTTGCAGACTCGTCTGTGCACCGCAGACAGAAGGCCCTGGTCACGGACATGTGCTACAACACGGACATCTCCTCTCTGGCCAACTTCGGCTCTCCAGACTGCTCCCTCGGCAAAGGTGAGCTCACAAAGCCCTGGGATTAGATTCTGCTGTTGCTTCTCCTGGCCGAGATTAATCCTTGAAAGGCTAGTTTGCATTGTCTAAGGAAGA
Source organism: Proterorhinus semilunaris (assembly GCA_021464625.1). Taxonomy (NCBI): domain Eukaryota; kingdom Metazoa; phylum Chordata; class Actinopteri; order Gobiiformes; family Gobiidae; genus Proterorhinus; species Proterorhinus semilunaris. Next base: position 27,753,260 of record CM038344.1, on the reverse strand, counting down.
GACTGCAGACAGCTTGTTGTGTAATCAATCGACAAGTGCGTCTGAAAAATCCTTTTGCAATCAGGGCAGGATTGGGAATTGTTAACTGACTTCAGAGCACTTTGTTTTTGTTGTTTGTTTTGGTGTGGAAGAAATCCTGATAACCTAGAAATGGCAACATCTTTTTTCAATTCGCACCCCTTTGATATTTTCATCAAACTTGTTTATGTGCCCATTTTACATAGATCAGTGTTTAGTGTACCGTTTTTCTTTACGCCCTTTCATTCAGTTGGAGCAGTTTGAGAAGCTTGAGCGATTATAGTCGACGTGGTAATCTCCCATATTTCAATGCATTTTATGAACGACATGTTAGTATCGGTATTTGATCCATATCACCGTATTACCTCCAAGTATTACTTAGTATCTGATCAAAACTAAAATCTCTGGTATTCCCCCATCTCTGGAAGATTCATCAAAATCCACCGTGCACTTTTTAAGTTGTATCTTATCAATTCAAAAGTCACTGCCAAAAAACAAACACACAATCAAGCAACAACATAAACAAAAAGACATCTTATACTAAGCATAACATCTGGGTAAAAGTCTCTGTGAACAAGCCCTGAGCATTGACAGACACACAGTATATTATGGCTTATTGCCTCAATATGAATCACTTCTGTCACATAATGTTCTCTATGGAGACACTTTGACGGGTCTCACTCCTTTATGCCCAAGAAATAACACGCTTCTCTTTGCAAATTGCCCCGATGTCAGCTCTGTTTTTTCCTACTTTGTACCACGCTGCAATTATGGCACGGAAAGACCACTTATTTTTCCCAATCATTGCGTGGGATTTAAAACGCTTTGCACAACGACATGTGACAAACTATAATGGCGTATCTCAATGGTAATCAAAGTGCCGGCCCGTGATAATGTCTGCATAAAGACTATTGATCTCATCTGTATTGATTTTCAGCTTTGTCCGCCCTATCCTTTCAACGACTGCTGTTATCCCTATTCTATTCTTTGTGATGCTGTCCTTTTCATTTTGGCCAAGTCGTTTCGTGTCGTTGCTGCACAAGCGTGTCATTTGCATTCACCCGGAGTCGCCATTTTTGACACGCTTGAACTATTATTGCTTCTTCTTTTTTTGCCTGAAGAGTCAGATGTTATTAGACGGGACCGGGCTGGTGTGAGGGGGTGAAGAGATGTGATTTTATTAGCTAATTGTACATAGAAAGGGGAAAATTTAACATGGACAACAAACCCAAACAGCCTGTCGCGGTCAAATTTGCAAATAATGTGGTTAAGTCGTATCGTTATCGTTCCCATAGACACAGACCGTTTGAAAGCAATGAGAGGATGCAAAATTTTCCGAATCCCGAAAGGATTGCGGTTCATCCACTCGACGCTTGATTTAGCACCACTTTTTCTTGTCGACTCTCCGAGTGAACTAATGTTTTAATACTACTTTGGCGCTGACAGTCTCTATCGGCACTCTCCAGCTCCGATAATGCAGACAGGCAGGTCAGCCATGTGCAGCGACCAGAGGAGAGAGGTGGAGAGAGGAGGGGACTGGGGGATTTCACTTTGGAGTTAGTGTGGGCAAGGAGAAAGGAGGCAGAGCATCATTGAGAAAAGATTTACAACTGAAAGTTATTTTATGTCCTGACAACGCTTTCAATGTCAGGGTTTTCACATTTTGTAACTGCTTAGAACAGTTAAATATTCACTGCTCCTTTAGGCTGGTTGTATTAAGCTCCTTACATAAGCCGAAAATGGATTTCTCTTTTCAGACAAGTTCACGGCATTGGAAAGTTTGAGCTATCAAATCAAGTAACTTTTGTTATGCTTCTTATTAGGGATGCATCGATCCGATAGTAGTAGTCCTTTCCAGAAAGGTAAAACTGTGATGACATGCACCACATTGAGGAGATGCTAGAATTTAGATTTTAAATGGGTTTATACTTTGCAATTGGTATTCACCTTATTTTGAGGACTTTATTGGTGATGAACTGGGACAAATCAGTGGTCTTGGAGAAATGTATTGGGCCATGGGACAAAGGACTCAAAACTGGGACGGTCCCCGGTCCCTGGTCACCCTAGATATTGGATATCGGCGCCAATCCTGGAAAAAAAAATGGGATCAGGTATTCCAAATAAGTGATACCGAACCGATATCTGTTTTGCCAATCATCATTTTAAAGACAACTTTCACCAACTTAATTTACTTTAAAGCTGTTGAATTCAATCACTGAGTTAGGTTTCAACGCCATAAACTTGTATTTTTGATCACCGTGCAAAACACAGCAGCTAGCATCAGTATGCTAATGCTAGCACTAACTTATGTCTGGGACAGAAACCATGATTGGGTCAAACCTAATCTCTCCGTCCCCTCAGTCTTTGTAATTAAGTTAATGAAAGTTTATGCTGTCAAAGAATCACTGATCTATATTTTTAATGCACAAGTTGTAATGATCGGATCACTTGTTGTGAGTTGTGAGGATAATTAAAGAAGTCCAGTGATCCTTGTTTAATGTTTTTCCATTACAGTTTATGAACCCACTGACATATAATCTTGTTTGTAAAATAACATAAGATTTTATTCATCTCACAATGTACAAATTCACAAGATCATTTGCTTTTCTTACTCACAGAAAGACACTTTTTAGAAAGTCTCATGGCATTGGTTAATAATATCGTGTATTAGTAGATACTCAAACCTCCAGTATCGGTATCGGAAGCAAAAAAAGCTGGATCGGTGCATCTCTATGTTTATTTGTAATGACAATAGACATGCTCGGGAACTGTGGGAATGACGAGATGCATAACTCATGCCACAAAGTGCCTTATTTGTCATCATACGTACTTTCAGCACATTTGATCATCCTTTTGTTTTCCCGTTTTTACAAAGCTTAGTGTTAAATGTTTCGAAGCCTCCCCTGCGCTCCTGTCTGATCTACTGATGGAGCCTGGCACTAATCCAGGAAGTGACACATGTGATTGACAGCTCCACTGGTGCTGCTGACACGGAGCTGGTCTCAGCACTTTTGATCCGAACGGAGTTAAAACACAAGGCTCTGACAGACAGGCTAATGGAAACCTGTCGTCAACTCCTCCGCACAGAAATGTACAATATGCATATGCTCCGAAGGCTATGTCAGTCCTGCTCTCTGCAATTTAGACTGGAACCATGTGAGTCTTTGACCTGTGGGTAGAATCTGCTCAGGACTGATCTACCGTACTGTCATTTGTATTTGAATAGTTAAGGTGAGGCAGGGCAGGTGAAAGCATCGATTTGTCACGAAGTCGTCAATGTCCGTGTAAAAAAGCTGCCAAATTCACTCTTTACGATGCTTATTTCATGATGTTTTGTCGAGTATAGAGTTTTCCAGGCAATACCCACACCAGTGTGGTGTTTTTCCCACACATTTACAAATATTGTTAGGTATCCACTTGTGACACGAAAGGCCGCTGTAATTTCCTTTACAGCAGCGGCAAAAAAGGTGCATGACTTTTTTTTTTAACACTCGTGCAGCAATATATCCACTTTAGTAGCACCAACAGGTTCCACACTTGTCATTCTTGGATGTAACAAGGATTTTTACATGGATTATTTTTTCTTCCTAGTCTGATTTATTGAGTTTTTAAAACAAACAAAAAAGGCAAAATTTGAAATTTAATAAGCTGTAGGATAGGGCTGTTAATTAATCGAAATTAAATTATGATTACTCTAAATGATTTCAAAAATAGCGAAAGTTTGTGTTTGTGCGTCTGATCCGTGGAGCAGCGTGATAGAACTGTTGTATTTGTCGGGGATAATTTGAATTATTTTTATATTTGGCTCTTGAGATAACGCTCCTGATTAGCGCTCACCTTTTGCTGAAAGAAGAAAAGTAGTTAGGAAGCCTCTATATCCTTTCCCCTGGTTGTGTGAAGCCGAGTCTACAACTCTTTAGAGGAGCCAATGTCACAAATGGAGCTCAGAGCAAACTCACATTATTTCATGCTGCTTGGATTTTTGTTTCTGTTTCCTTCGTATTTCATGTGCTAATGGAAAAAAGCTTTGGTTTGGCATAAACAAACATATACATTTATTTTTTTCCCCTGTTTCCTCGAGTGTCTCACCTTAAAGGTTCATTATGGAACTTTTTATAAAAAAAATAAATACATAAAAAGAAGAAGTTGTTTGTGCGTAATTTACCTTTGTGTGACCCATTGGGTAGTTGGCATGGTGCTTTTACTTTCCATCACGGTGGCCTCTTGGAAGCTTGGGGATCAATTGTTTTGTTGGTTTCCTGGTGAAATCAGAGAAAACCTACCAGAAAGAAACAAACAAAAAAATCCTGGAGCATCATAAAGACCACTGTGATGGAAAGTAAAGGCGCCATGCTAACCAGAGACACTGGGTCACTGAAAGGTTGACCCAATACACCCAATAAAACTCTTTTTTTTTTTTTATGTAAAGCGTTCCATAATGCACTTTATTTATTTATTTTTCAATCTATATTCAATTGTGATTTAAAAACAAATATTAAAATAAAGATCATTGTTGTATCAGGGTTGTTGTTATTGGAGAGGAATGAGTTTGAACCACAACTAATTTAAATATTTCATTGTTTTAAAAAAAAAAAAATCAGGTACAGGGCGTTTCCGTGGTAAATCCTCAAATAAATTCAGCATTGAAGTGAGCTGGCTTTATGAAGACTCACACTATACTATTCTCACCACATTTTGAAGTTTCCTAGCTGTGCTCCTGACAGATACCGATCGGGACCTTTTATATATCCCGTCTCAGCATGCAGCACATACCACAAAGTCTCCCACATCACACAGCGCTGTCCGTGGGGAATCCATTTTGAACTATACGCATTCTTATTCACGGTTTGCCTACTCGCATTTGGATTCAGGAAGTTGAGTAGTGCTATATGCGAGAGACTGAGCTTGGCACGCTAACAGTGGAGCATATTGTTCTTTGTATTTGAGCGCTTTGTACCTATTTGCACAATGTAGACGGAGTTAGAGTACCACCTGGAAACTTACCTGTGCAAGCCCCCCCCCCCCCCCCCCTTTCACCCCCCCTTTCCTGTTTTTGACAAGGGACTAATACAAGGTTTTTATTTTCCGGTACAAAGAGCAAAGTGGTTAGCAATGGGACGAATAGCCTTAATCTCTTAATCCCCACCTTATCGAGCACATTTTCTCCAGTTCGGCATTACCCAAATCTAAAAGTTTCTTGAAAAAAAAAAAAAAACAGTCCAAATAATGACAATAGAGATGTAAACAAGGGTCAAAACACAACAAAAAAATGATGAAAAAGTGCCAAAAAAAAATACTAAAGCGTGACAAAAAAGCAACAAAAAATTGCCTAAAGAGTGATGAAAAGCAACAAAAACGGGATGAAAAAGTGTCAAACATCTGAGAAAAAAGTGACGACAACGTGGCAACAATGCAAGGGAAAAAATGTGCTCAGTTGTGTAGGTTTCAAATGAGGCGTTACTCTGGCCTAGAGGCTGTAAGCTCCGGTCCAGAAGCGTTTTAGTTTTGGATAAAGCAGGAGCTGGAGAAAATGTGCTTGATTAAAGTGGGGGTTAAGAGGTTAAATTCAGGTCAGTTAAAGACAAATTACGTAACATTTTGGACGCAGACAATGAAAAGGCTATTTTTGCCGTGGGTAACCAAATAATGGATTTGGATGAGGACCTTAACCTTCAATTTCATATTTGACTGCATTAGGTCAACAACTCCCGCTCTAGACCTGAGCATTCCAAAATATATGTATTTTAATATGTATATTATAGAGGGAATAAAAGTGGCAAAAATGAAGGAATATGCAGCTTTGAAGGAATATGCAGCCCCTTAAACGTGTTTGTTTAACAGTATGGGCACAGTGTCAGCCAATAGATGGAGCACGAGTTCTACCTGGACACATACCTGTGCTTTGCTCATGCCCCTCCCCCTTCATCTGTCTGGGAGGTAAAGTCCAAAACGAGACTGGGGGGGGGGGCTGAATGCGGTTCAAACTGGGTGTGTTGCTTAACAGGTGAACGCACAATGAACTAAACACACACAGTCATTGGAAGCTGAGAAATCCCTTGAGGATAGCGCGTCTCCTGGGAAGGGAGGGGGTGGTGACTACTTCCTGGTAACCTGTCCTTTTTTCAGGGGTGGAGCGAAAGGCAGGCAGGGAGGATATGGGTTGTTATGCAGCCTTGGTGCAGTGCTACAGTGGTCGGATCTTGGGTCGGCAGTTGGTTTTTTCTCCCCCCAAATTTTGCCTGCTATGAGAGCGCACACCGAGGCTGACCGTGGAGTCGAGAGGTGCCTGCGCTGAGGCGGACATGCGGTCGGAGAGAGAGGAGGGCAAGGCCGGTGAGTGATGACATAACAGGGAGCAGCGCCAGGGGCAAGGGGGTTTGAATTGAATGAGTATTAGGCCTAAGAAGCGGCAGCTGACAGACGAGGTTAGAGGAAATATCATAAGATAAGAAATTTAAAGGTAACATATTTAGCTGGTATGAAGGGGCCCTCAACTACACATTCATATAGGTTTTAAAACGTTTTCTTCTACAGTATATTTTTACAGATGACATTCAGGTGATGGATTGTGATAAATGACCGAGTTCTGGCTTTTTGCGACTTATTCTCATGCTTGTTAAAAGCGGCTCTCAAATGCGGTATGTAACAAAACAAGCTCAAGAGTCCTTAGCAGTGGAGAAGTTGTCAACGCCAGTGACGGATAGGGTTGAAGGAACGGCAGATATGAAACTAGACTTCTTTTTTTCTTACATGCGTGAAATAAGATCTTTATCTCTTTTCTGGATCTTGAAATCACTGCTTTGCTTTATGCCGTGTCTATGACTTGTTTAAATTGTCGGGACAGCGTGTTAATGAACACAAACACACACACACCATGACAGATTGGTAACTTACTCTCTGTTGTCCTGTATCTACTGTGGGCTTCTCTCATGGTTAGATAAGAAGATCGGTTGCAAACTTTGTTCTTGTAAATAGCTTAAAAGTATGCATTTCGGTTCAAATCCAAGCTCCCACAGGTGCGCGGTGCCGTTGTGTCCTTAGGCAAAACACTTCACCTGCCTTGAGTCCATTTACCTTTTAATTGTGGTCGATAACAATGCGTGTACTTGGTCATGATCATGTTTGTTTGAAAGCTTTGAATAATAACGCCTTTTCAAATAACATAAAATGACTAGACTGCTTTGTTAGTGGCTGTAATTCGGTAACGGTTTTAGTCACAAAGACGTTTTCATGTTGATCTATCCATTAAAAGGGAACTCCATTTACTTTATGTATTTCAGTATCTTCATTGCTATAACTGTCTGCAAACATTTACATAGTGTTTGAAATGACATCCTCAGTAAAGCAACACACTGTGCGTTACCTGTACCTGTACTTTCTTTTCATGAAAAAGCTGCAAATGCAATTGATTTTCTTGGAGAAAACTCTCGTCAGAAACTAAAACACCATAATTGTTTGGTCGGTCAAAGATAGTTCAGTGCTTATTGGAAAGTGTTGGCAAGTCACATGTTAGAGTTATTAAAGGTGCCTTGAATGGCCTTATTGTGAACAGTCACATTGATTTTAAGAGATGATGGTGTTATAATTGGTTGTTTCAATAGACAGCTGTGCCCTCTCAAATTCTGTCAACAAGTAAAACCCGCACGTTGTAATACAGACTACAGACAAAGTTGAGCGTTTATGATGTGTAGTGTTTGCTTGGGTGAGCAATTATACCTTTTAACTTTGGTCTGAAAAAGCGGCGGCGAAGAACACTGTATTATTGTTAAAGCATAAGAATCTGGAGCATGCCGTAACATCACACTTTGGTTGCGTCATAGTTATGGGGTTTACAGGCGTTTGCAGAGGGACTCCAGCCATCTACAAACTTAAGCCCCTAATTTGACTTTCTGACAGTAGCAAGCCATCCATCCATCTTCTTCACTTGTCCGTTGCCGGGTCGTGGGGGCAGCTGTTGGAGCTGCCCAAATCACATAGCACCAGCCCCTATGGCTCCTCCTGCAGGTGGTGGGTCCACAGAAGGACGTCCTCACGATTCTAACCGGGCCTGTTGGTTTCTCATAAGGGGCTTCTGAACCGTTCTTTGTCTGACCCGTCACCTAGGACCTGTTTGCCATGAGAGACCCTACCAGGGCCACAAAGCCCCCGACAACAGAGCTCCTAGGATCATTCGAGTGCTCAAACCCCTCCACCACATTAAGGTGGCGGTTCCAGGAGGGGACAGTAGCAAGCCCTATTTTTATTTTTTTATATGAAGCTTATTTTGTACCATTTACTCACCCGACACCAAAGATATCTGAAAACACATGGCTTTCCAAGAACTATCTTATTAAGCTATTAGTTTAAGACATTCTATTATTATTATACAAGTGTCTAAAATCTCAATTATTATCTGCAAAAGTACTCTTAAAGTTTGGGCATTCAATTTGAGATCAACTCTACGCACGACTGGCATGCCAATGATCACTTCCTCACTTGACATTCTTATCCCCTCTGTTTACTGGTGTTAAGGGCTGGATTGTGACCCAGATATTGCACAATGCTATAGATATGATAATCCCTTAATCTGCACTGAGCTGTGTGCAGGAATGCAGGAGTATTTCATGAGAAATAAGATGGTATGGTGACTGACATTTGCCTAAGAAGAAGAAGAAGAAGAAGAAGATCTTTATTTATATAGCGCCTTTCACAGACATGGTTACAAAGCGCTTTTACATGAGAGCATTTTACATTCACTCCTAGCTTCATCTGTACACACACGACTCAAAGGCATTACTGAATATATATATTTATTTTTATATCATGGCTTCAGGTTTAGATGCTTTCCACACAAAGTTCAATATCCTGGTGCTTTGCAAAAATTAATGAAGGATTGTTTTTTCCTTCTAAATATTGTCAAGGTGAAGGCAGCATGCTCAGAAAAAAAGACAATGAAGGAAAACATTTTTGGGGATTTATTTCTGTAGCTTTTTTGTCAAACTGACGATGACCGCAATTGCGAGAAAAGCGTGAGACGAAGTGTGAGGGACCTTCATGTATTTCATAACAGATGACAGAATAACATTGCTGTGATGGAATGATAACTGCCATGCTGTTGCTTTGTTATGACATCACAAGCTTGTTTGTGTAAGCTGAGCTCTCAGTCGCCCAGGAGTATTCCATCATAGCAAAGGTTTTTAAAACAGATCTGACAGATCTAGTGACCCTCCCACCATTGAGGAGTGTTTGAATCACCGGGCAAGAATAGCACTGTTGAGGGGCCTGACATTGCTGCAATACCACCACCACCTAATGGCGTGAATTCAGAAAAGCCAGTGCAATGTGAAAACTAATGGGGACTTTACGAATGGCAAAAAACACTTTAAAGCCTGGTTTCAAAGAATGTTAGAGTATCTACAGCTAGATATTCCTCCTGTGATAACTCTGGAGTGGGTACAGTTCATTCAAGATTGCTTTATTTGTCAAACCATGACTGATTCGAAATTCTATATTATTCATTAAACCATTTTTAAAGTTTTAGCTTTGGGCTTTGATTGACAGGCCCTGGAAAACTGAGGGGACTTGTTGCTGGAGTTTCCCGCTGTTTTGTCTTTTTTAGGAACATGCTCTGCAGGGGAGACTGAGCTGCCATCATGGATTCTCTCTCGAATGATGTTATTAATGTAAATGGGGAGGAATGACAGTCCACTAATATACTGTATGTATATGGTTTGAATTCAACACCGCAGAGCTCAGTCCATATGAATACTTTTTGAGACTCAGTCCCACATGTGCCACTATTCGCGTCACTTGAAAGCATACAAAGCCACAACATTATGACAAGTTTGAATAAAATTGTTAAAAGTGATCGCGACCTGCAAATTCCTGTCAGCAGTTCCTGTTCAACCTTTTCGTGAAAATTCACAGAAGAACGTGCCATTTGTTTTGAGTCTTTTGTTGAAAATTGTTAATGAATGTAGCCAGTTGCGTTGGAAGATGGTAGGGGTGCACTCAGGCAGCTTCTCATCTGCAGTCATGAAGAGATGTTTTGTCTTTAATTTTTCTGTTACACCTTGTGCTGCCATAGAAACGATACTGAGCTCCGGGCTAATCAGGGTCAACGATGATTATGCAACGCAGTGACTAATAACAAGCAGACTAATTACTACAAGTGGTTGTGTTGTCGCTAGCTCAAACGCTGTAATGCAGCTCCTGGAAATACTGCACTCTTTTCTGAGAGCATGTTCAAGTGTCTCTTCAAACTGTGGAATTTAGAGGAAATGTAGCTTATTGTTTTTGTCATTTTGTTAATACGTGATGGGAAAGTTTTATTCAAGTTTTTTTTACTTTTTCCCACATCCTCACTCCCCTTATAACCCTTTTGTGATGGGCATGATCTGAAAAATTACCTGAAGCCCCAAACTCTTTTTCCTAAGCTTACAAGTGCTGGGATCATCACCTGTTGCAGCCTTTCGGATTTTCTTAATGCGACCATGATAAATTCAGATTTGATTGCGATTTCTCCTGCAGCCCTTGCTGACATAAATGTGAGTGCGCTACCGCTGTGTGTCATCCATGTCCATTATCTTCATTAGTGGATAATTGACTGGAGTCCTGCACAGTCTGTCTCTGTGAAACTGCTGTGAGGGGATGATTTCAATACAACTAAAAATAACAGTTCAAAATCTAATCATTTGTAAGCTTCTATTGCTTATTATTATTATTATCTGGCGCATGGTCTAATCTGCACTTGAGCAAATCAGTTTTTGCTGTCAGCACCAAACAAATGTAGTTTATATTTGTGTCAGTGTCATTCAATAAAATAGAAGAAATGGGCTCAGATTGGATATTGCTGTTTCCTGAAAAATATAGAATACATATGAAAAGACAGCTACCCTGTCTTTTCAAATGGCTTTTTTACTCCTTTGTCTGAAAACTTTGACAATGGTTCAATTCAGATTTTTATGCCAGATGTCCTAATAAGATGAGCTAATCTTTCTCTAGCTAGACGCAGGCACCTGTTTGTAGTTGTTTTTCTTTTAGGCCTAATTGCAAAAAAATATAGGTTTTTGGTGCATTGCCAGTGTGAATGTGGAAACAACAGCAGCGTCAGCAGTTTTAAACCCTGATCTGACTCGTGCCTACTGTCCTTGGGCAAGACACTGCACCCACCTTGCCAAAGTGTGAATGTGATGCGAGTGAGTGGTAGAGGTCGGAGAGGCCATTTGCGCACAACAGATTTTGAGCATCTTAAAAATGCGCTGTACGTATAGGCTAATGTCTTTTCTCAATTCTATTATTAGTAATAGTCCGGTTCACTATGTCATTTCACCGGATTTTTGTGGAGAGTATCAAAACTATACATTTTTGAAAACGTTATTAAATAACCAATCAGAAAAACAATGTTTCCATTTGCGAGCAGCTTTGCTCGACTCAATGTGTTTTTGATCAATCTGCCGACACCGCGCTATAGCATTATCCTTTACTCGCCAAACGTGTGTACTGTCTATATTCTTCTTATCAGTACAGAAAATGACCATAGTAACGTCTGTAGACTTGGAGATTAGCCTTGCTACATTACTTTAGTTTAGTTTATTCATTTATTTGAGCAGTTAAAATTCTGCTCAAAAGGACTTTCAAATTATGTATTAGGATTCTCGTAAAGAGGAACATGGAAATCAACCAGAATACAGACTTCAAAGCAAGTATAGTGAAGGCTATACATTTACATCAAGTGGGTCTCCCTCAGCTAGATTCTCGATCATATTTCCAAATGAAAGTCTTGATCACATCCTCATAAATGCTTTAGCAAATGTTTATAATAAAAATATTAATATTATAGAGTGTGATGTTATCCAGAGCCCAGCAGTACATCTCCATCATACAATTTCCACAGACAGACAACATGTTTTGTACTGGCTGACCCTTTGTGGGCGCTGCAACTATAGACGAACCGGCAATCTGCACCTCCATTTCAAGTGCATATTAACAGTGCTAAGTATAGCCCTATAGAAAAGACGGTAATCACCTCCTACGACCTCCCTGCTATCTCAGACCAAGCAGCTGACAAGTTCAATTTGGAAAAAAAAAAGCTCTCTCTTCTCCCTCTCTCTTCTACCTACACATGTTTGAGCATTTTTAGCTGGTCTTATGAATTCGTTTTGTTATTAGACGCTCCTGTTATCTTGTGATAGACAGAGCTGGCAGACATAGCACTGTGGAGCATTGAAAAGGGCTATTTTTTGACCAGGTTTAGGAATTGCTTACGATTTACTATATGGTTATGGGTTGGAAATGGCATTGTGAACGGGGGACAATGTTTTTTCAGCCCCGTTTCCATATTTAAGCTGGACTGAGGCTATAAAATTGATCTTCTCTGCGCTCCATCCACCCTCACTATCAAGTGCCCTTTACGGCTATAACACACTTGTCGATGCTGTGTTTGGAGAGCTTTATTTTAGTTGACCTGAGCCACGGTTTTGCAAGCCTCTTGGTGCAAATGTTCCTCGCACATTTTTAATCAAGAGCTCTTCTTGGGCCACCCTTTTCTCTCCCTGTGCTGTCTCCGCCGATATTTATCTAGGCTTGTGAAGTTTGCCGTCTGGGTTCTTGTGATTTCTGTTCTTGGTTAAGGGTCGCTCAGTGAAGCTGTCGCGGGTATAATTTGGCAGGTTTTCGCTGCCCTGCCTGCTCCGACCATCAACAATTGTGATGCGGATAAAGTGACTTACCCAACCCTAGGCCTCACACTGTCACCCCCCATTTAGAACGTCAAACTTTCATGCTCTAATGTGAACTTAAACAGTTGCCGGGACCAAGAAAGTCAAGCAACACTTCCTTGTAAGGTTAACTTTGATTGTTGTATATGGACTGTGACTGTACCATTTTTAGACAATTCTATATCCACTTTTCCTGTTGACCCTGAGCTTTATAGCTGCTCTCGATGATGAGCTCTCAGCACTCTGACCTGAGATGCTCACTACACGGTCCCTTTACTGTGTCAATACGTAAAGTGGTTTTCCCCTTGTTGCCAAGAGTGTTTCGCGTCGGCTTTAATCATTCTCGACTGACCCTCAAGTAACTCACTCTGAAGGACATGTAAGCTCTCCCGCTCTTAAAGGAGGCATCCACAGCAGAAAAGGGTTCTCGCGTCGTTGTCTGTACTGGGTTGTTGTAGCGTTGAGGACACTCGAACAACTAACTAGCCTCCTACGGTGAGAGGTGAAACAGCTTAAAGCTAACCCAGGGCAGATGACGGCTGTAGAACCTTTTCTTCACTGTCAGCTTATTTGGTAATAGACTTGACTAGACAAAAACACACAAATGGTTTGTCTGGTCAAGCATCAACACTTGGTTTTTGTGATCAATCATAGTTGCTGACCAAGGGAATACACGTCTTTTAAATGCTTGACAAAAACGAGTCGCTGAGAATTAGCAACTGACAATTTAGGAATTTGAATTTTGCTGCATGTATGGAAAAGGCACCCACAATTTTAAAATGTGCACTTTAAAATGAAAGAGTAAACCAGAGGGAAGCTCCGTATTCCACCATAGACTCTGGGCACTCAGCAACTTGTCCCTTTGAATGTGATGTGTGTTGACTGGCAGCCACTCCTTAATGAATCTGCCTCAGGACATCTCTGGATATGTAATCAGCACCGCTACTACTGCGACTACACCACTTCGTTCAGGAGAGGAGCAGTGGTGTTCAAAGTGCTTCATTTCATTACATCAAATAAAAGTGGCATACACATTTCCTGTTTTTTTAGTAGAACTTCTTTTCCCTCTTGGGCTCCTGAACTGCAGCAGATTTCCTTTCACACATTGTCTTCTGGCAAGTGCTCGTATAAACCGTAATTATTTTCTTCAATTTCATTACTTAAATAAAGGTACAGCTTAAGAAATAAGAACATTGTGCCTGAATTTACCCTTCAAACCTTATTTTCCTGGCCGTGAGTCAGTAGTATTGACAATATACTGTATCTGCACAGCACCACTGACTGTTCTGGAATGTGAATCAAACCTTTTTTCTTTGGAGCCTGTTTAGAAATGTAACGGAGTAGAAAACATTATATTTGTCTATCAAATGTAACGGAGTAGAAAACATTATATTTGTCTATCAAATGTAATGGAGTAAATGTAATGAACTCTCAACAAAAGGAATATGTTCTCAGCAAATGCACTATTCAACTAAAGTACAATAAGCTCTTAGTGGTAGAAGATGTCTGTACAAGTAGACTCCTTCTCACAGCCGTTATCCTGAGACCATTCAAAGATGTGACTTTTTTATAGTTTGTAATTTGACTGGAGTTGACGCTGATGAATCCGAGTCTGTGGGACTCATTGTTAGTCAACAGCAGAGTGACTCCTGAGAGCTGGTCCTGTGGATGTTTCCCCTCAGGGAGTGATGGCAGTTTCACTCAACAATAAACGACTCCGGAAACCTCCCGGCAACAATTTGTCCCCTGAAACTAGAGGGATGATTTATGGTTTGTTACTTTTATATTGTTTGGCGAGAGGGAAAAGAACGGCTTTTTATGTGGCTTTGGAACAACAAAAGTTAGTCGTTAACGTGTCCGTGGAGAACTTGATTTATAAAGTCGTAGCTTCAAGAATATTCACATATGCAAATGGGTTATGAAAGATTTCTTGAACTTTTATGAAATTTAGTTCAACGTAGTGTATTGAACTGCTACAGTGGGAGTAAAAAGTGAGTACACCCTTTGGGATTTATTACATTTCTGCCTAAATTGCTCATAAAATGTGGTCTGATCTTTATTAAAATCACAAGAATGAGTAAACAGTGTCTACTTAAACTAATAACACAAACAATTACATGTTATCATATTTGTATTGGCCAGAACATGTAAACATTCACAGGACAGCAAGAAATAAGTGAGTACACCCTTGGATTCAATAGCTGGTTGACCCACCTTTGGCAGCGATAACTTCATCCAGACGTTCCCTGTAGTTGCAGATTGGACGTGCACAACAATGAGGATAATTCTTGGACCATTGCTCTTTACAAAACTGTTGTAGTTCAGTGAGATTCCTGGGATGTCTGGTGAGGTCTTGAGGTTAAGCAACAGCATCTCAATCAGGTTTAGGTCTGGACTTACGCTGGCAGACATAGTTACACCGTTGGCGTCTTACAAAACCTACTACGTGCATCTTCATTATACATTGATGTTATGCTCTCAGATAGCTATAGACTGTGGTGGATGGTGTCTGGCGATTTAGAGAGAGAGAGAGAGCCAAAAGAAACCGAACAAAAGGTTGAAAATATTAGCAAAATGCTATACGTGTGGGATTTTGGGGCAATGAAAGAAAAATTGGACTACAATATTCAATCACTCCAACTGCAATTTTAAACACAAGATCATTGCGATTGTAGCGAAAAAGGATAAGCTTTTTTCTTTGCCCCCGAGATATTATATTATATTTCCTCATTTCAGCCTTTTATATTTCTTATCTCAATTTCAATTAAAATTCCATTCATTTTGCAAGAATCTAAAGTAGTATCTTTCTAGCTGTAGCTCACTGTGGCTCTTGCAGGCGGTATTTGTTGACCTCATGTCGATGTCCTGGAGACACAGAGAGAGGGTTCATGCTCAGTTTTAGCTTCTGGATTTGAAATTAAAAGATTTAAACTAGTGCCATATTCAGCTCAAGAGGAACGTCAAGCAGTGCACTTCAGCGCCTTCAGTGCCATTAGTACTTTTATGACGCTGTTTCCTATCCGTGTGTTTTCAACTGTTTTTGTCCACTGAATAAAACAATAAAATCTTTGTTAGAAGTGGGATTAGCCACTGCGCGTGTATGTGTTAGATTAATGGTCAATAATGTTGAGTCTAAACTAATTTACAGAGTCAGTACTGAATCATGCAAGACATTTATTGTGACACATTTATTTGAGCTGTTGATGATTTTCGTCCTGCCAATTATCAGAGTTTAAAGTTAACTTTTTACACTTTTTGGCCACTGCAGCTAGTCCTATTCAAGTGTTATTTACCCATAGTGTTCTCACTAGCCAGAAGTTAGCATGAGCTTATATTAATACTCTATTTTTCCTTATCATTTAACATTTTGTTGAAGACCGTTTTTGTTTGCAAGCAATGATGGAGAGGGCACACAGTTTACGCTGTTGGTTGTTGGTTGTCTATTTCCAAACTTGGCTAATGCATTTCCAAATCTTCACAAGGATGAGTTTAGAGGCGTGTTAACCTCTTAACCCCCGCCTTAACCAAGTGCGTTTTTTCTCCAGTGCCGATTTACCCAAATCTAAAAGGCCTCAATTGAAAGTCTTCAAAACTCATCTAAACTGATCTTTTTCCTCACGTTATCGCCATTTTTTAGAAATGTTTTTCCTTTGCTTTTTTGTTGGGTTTTGATCACATCGCCTTTTGGTCACTTTTCTGTCGCTCTTTTGAGGCGCTTTTGTTGCATTTTCATCCGTTTTTGTCGCTATTTTGATGCTATTTTTCAAAATGCTTTACAATTTGGGCAAATCCAAGCCAGAGAAAATGTTCTCGATTTAGGTGGGGGTTAAGAGGTTAACAACTTTCCTGGAGCGATACTGTCAGGACTGTCATGAGGATTGTCATGGACTATACACAAAATATAAAGTAACCTGGCTGCAAAACAAGTCTAAATGTAACTGGCCATAATGTGTCGAGAGACTAAAAAGTGCTACAAACCAAGATAGAAATTCACCCACATTTGTAGTTAATGTGAAACGCTGCTACTTGCCTTTCAAAATACTTGAATACATGTTTATAAATACATATCTGCGTCTCCACAGTTCTACCTCTTCTTCATCTAAAATCCACGGTGTTCCTTCTCCCTCTCGGCTCCTCCATGTGGTGATAGCTCTATGACGTGGTGGGACAGCGCTGAGGGCCTTGGTCTTGATGAACGCTCTAATGGCGCTCCGGGATGAGCCTCTAAATTGAACGGACCACTCACTGTTGCGGCGGCAGAGAGTGGGCTTCTTCAGTGGGAGTATAGGGCTCTAATGGCACAGACCGACGCGAGGAGCACAAGCACTCACGGGTCAAAGCGGCCTTAGACCTCAGCGATAACTGCGCTTCTCGCTCTATCATTTGCGAGACGTCGCCAGTTTGAACGGCTTTAAGGTGCTCGGCGCTGCAGCCAGTGTGGACATGTGCCATCTGTGTACGTGGTGGGTCCTTGTGGAGCCTAGAGGGTCGAGATTTGCTGTATATCTGTCTGGCCAGTGTGTTACGTTAGCAAGTTAGCATTAGGGTTTGTGTTTCTATGGAAAGCAGGTACGCAACCCAGTTAATTTCCAAATCAGGACACATTTTGCATGGGTAGCCAAGCCAGATTCCCTTCCTGTCATTTTAGTGCGGTGTAGACACAGTACATCTGCATTGTTTGTCTTAATGTCTTTCCTCACTCTTTTTCCCACACTGTCTGCAGACATCTTATCGGACATTTTGAAAGCCTATTATTTAGAGGCTACCTCTTCAGTTATTAATTGTAAAAGCAGACATTTGTGAAGAAAAACATTTGTGCTTTTATATTATAAAAGCTTTTTATTGATGGTGAACAAGCAGGATAGTATAGTATTTATATCACCATGTATTGCTCCCTGAAAGTTGTGAAACTTATAAACTAATCTCAGTTAAGAATTGGGACGATAAAAACGCATTGGGAAAGTTAGGAATGAGTTTGGACCACAACTAACCATTTCAAAAGTGTGCGCTCCCTCTTTCAATGTTTGAAAACAAAATACAGCTATAAGGCCTTTAAAATATAGCCTTGTCCAAGCACATCATTCAGACATTAGGCTACAGAACAAAAAGTGTGTTATTCCAGTGCTGTCTTAAAGGAATAGGCCACCGTTTTTGATGTTGCTGCGTACCTGTCTGGTCTTTACGTGTGCGCCCAGTCACGCAAAAAGACCGAAGATGTGGTTGGCGTTTAGCATCTCCTCCTCTCCTCTGTGGGGCCAAATGGGGGTAAAGTTAGAAGCGACCAAGCTCTCTCACGGTTTCCCTATTTAAATACGGTTACGTGCGTAGTTACATGATCCAAGTATAGTCACACAAAAGTGGATAAAAAGAGGTACTATATTGTGAGGCGTAATAACACCGTTGGAGCAGTAACGTCGAAGTGCTCTTATGGATTTTGGATTGTGTAACTGCTCACCGTATTTATATAAGGGAAATGTGGAAGAGCTTGGT
Source organism: Proterorhinus semilunaris (assembly GCA_021464625.1). Taxonomy (NCBI): domain Eukaryota; kingdom Metazoa; phylum Chordata; class Actinopteri; order Gobiiformes; family Gobiidae; genus Proterorhinus; species Proterorhinus semilunaris. Next base: position 27,735,054 of record CM038344.1, on the reverse strand, counting down.
CGCTTCTAATTTCACCCCCGTTTGAGTCCATAGAGGAGAGCAGGAGAGTCTAAATGCTAACAACATCTTTGGTCTTTTTGGGCGACTGAGCGCACACGTAAAGACCAGACAGGTGCACAGCAACTCGTCTAAGCTCAAGTAAGAACATAATATCTCAGTATGGAAAAACGGTGTCCTGTTGCTTTAACACACAGTGAATTGTCATTACACTGATCTAACCCTTAAAACCACTGAAGCCCAAAAATTCACTTTGCCTCAACCTGAAGCAAATTGACTGAACTTAAGTGGCTACAGTTTTTGTGCTTAAGCAGCAGAGGCCGGAAAAGTAAGCATCGGGTTCAGGTGTAATTGAATTCTAACGCAATCGTGCAACAGAAATGGCTCGGTCAACACATGATGGGATTTAATTTATTTGCTGTAGCACTAAATCACTGTAATGGCTAATAACAGGAGACGATCAACCTCCACATCACGACAATTACAAACGCTATCCATCTTCTCAACAGCCTGTCCAGTGTTCAAGTCCTGCCCAGGATTACTGCTTAGCTCAGCGAAAACGCCATCGAATAAAAGCCCACTCTTCTACAGGGCAATATATATCGCAATAGAATCGAAATCACACTTTTCATGGCCGCATTCAATCGTCGATGTAGTGTAGACATAAAAACATCAAATGCATGTGATTCCCTACTTGACTCCATAGGCTTCAAACAGTGAGACTGCGACAGACACATATGCAGGCCTGCAGGTTAACGCATGAACAAGCGGATTTAGGAGCTGGAGGTTGTTAGAAAAAATATATATATATATATATGGAAACGCATATCCACAGTGGACGGAGAGTGGGGTTTTTCTTATCGAGCCGAGACGGAGCTAAGACTGACTACAGGCGCTCGCTCACCTTTTCACTTTGTCTGCCAAATTACAAAGGCAAAAAAAAGGGAGAACTATAGAGTGGGGCGTATTGTGTTAGAGGCTATGATATACGGTCTTTGTCTGTAGAGATTTTCATTCGTTGGATTTGAATTGAATGGGCTTTAACATGCAGGATTGATAATATAAGCGCACGACTTGGAAAAAAGTGCTATTGCTACTGTACTACTACTGTACTGCTGATGCAAGCATGTGATTGATAACATTAGCGTTCAACCACTGGGCATTATTATTGAAATTCCTGCTATAAAGCCGGTAAAGCTGCCACTGTTCCAATCGTATTCTGATTTACTGTGCTGTTGTTGCACGGTACAAGTTTTTCTCCTCCAGGGGACCCGGGACAAAACCTCAGCATTTGGTGATGTATTCAAAAGCTCTCTTCGTAGCCTCTTTTTGAGTCCACACCCCATTGAAAAAGTATTTACAGTTGTCTCATTGCTTTTCAAATTGCCTGTGTCTGCGGCGTCGTGTGGTGTTGAGAAATGAAAGGTTTTTCTGTGAGCGTTACAAATGTCCCTCCGGAGCCTGCTGTTCTCCGCTCTGCACCGACGAGATGCTTCTGCTGCTTCTGGCCTCATGTCATTTGTCTCTGGGCTCACCTTAAGTCCCTCCTCCGCTCGACACTGCACTGTTCGTGACAAAATAGATTCAGATGGATCAGGGTGGTAACTTGAGCAAGAGTTTTGTCCCTTCTGCCTTTCAATCCCATTGCTTAGTTCATAGTATTAAGACGTATAAGATAAAGTCAGCCTCTTTACATAAGCGGCATTTTGTCTGTTTTTTTGTTGTTGAACCCGGCTTGTGCCTGCTTTCCAGTGCTGCTGCGTGAGGAGGTGGCCCAGCTGCAGGAGGAGGTGCACCTGCTGCGTCAGATGAAGGAGGTGCTGAGTCGCGATATCGAAGACTCTCGGGACGGCTCCTCCACAAACGTCCTGTCGGCGTCCGAGCTCCGCACTCAGCTGGGGGACAGGGAGCAGGAGCTGGACCGCGCCAAAGAGGCCTTGCAAGGTGATTTCACGTTCAGGGTCCGTACTGGGACTTGATGTTAATAGCGGCACCTCTAAATAAGTACATGTGGGGAGGTTAGCGTACTGACAAATTGAAACATTTTATATGTATTGTTCATTTAGAGCTGCAAGATTAATCACAATTGGATCATTTATTGCAATTTAAATCTCTGCAAATCACAAAGTGTGCCTTAAACTGTGCTCTGTGAACTGAATGTTGATTTTGAAACGTATATCTGTGTTCTGCCAGTTTTTAAACTATACCCTTTAAATTAAAAATCATTGTTATTCCCTATCAGTAAACTCCCCCATGCATACTGTAGTTACTTTGGTGCTCTGCATCTCACACACCACGAGGGAATCACATAAGGTTGTCAGAAAAGCATGCTGAGTAGAGCTTAATTAAAACGATTAGATCAACTGGTATGCATAAATATTACTGCAGATGTTTTCTCAGTGGTTTAGGGATTATCTCTATTAGATTTGCTTGTATTGTCAGACAAGTGGCGACAGTTTCTCTCCATGTGAGTAGATTGGCGTTTGACATGAAGCTGGGTGTCTTCTGCTGCAGCCTGCAGCCATCCAGACTCCAGTTATACCTCTGTCTAATTACTACCCATCAATCACAGCCAAAGCTCCTCTCTCTAATATTCATGTGGCACTTGTGGCTGCTCATGCACTATTGTTTTTATTGCTTATGAGGTCATTAGACCTTTTCTCCGCAGTAGCCAGTAAATGTCAGACTTGCAATAAAATAAACATGTATGATTTGTTTTCTCATGTATTTATTTATTAACGTATACATTCATAACATTGGCCATTTGAAATAACATTAAACTATGTCGAGTTTATTGACTGCCCGACCAAGAAAAATGGTCACGCTCTAATACGCCTTTAGCTTCGATTACAGCACACATTCGCTGTGGCTTTGTTTCAATGAGCTTCTGATAGATCCAGTGTTGCATTCACTTTTCACAAAGATCTATTGATGATGGGAGAGTGTGACCACTGTGCAGCCCCTTCTCCAGCACATCCCAAAGATTCTCATTGGGGTTAAGATCTGGACTCTGTTATGGCCAATCCATGTGTGAAAAATTATGTCTAATGCTCCCTGGGTTAGGGTTAACCCTAACCCAGCATTAGAAGAAGAAATCCATTGATGGAATAACCTGGTCATTCAGGATGTCGTCTGCTGATCTCATTCTTTGGGCAGATAGTGTGGCTGAATCTAGACCTGACCAACAGCAGCAATCCCAGTTCAGACCACTTAGTTGGGTCCAGGTGGACACTTTTTTTTTTAGCTCAGGCAAAGTATTAACACTGAAGAAATCTGTGAAAACCTTATATATTCAATTCGTGTCAACCTGTTTGTAAAAATCTAAATTAAGTAGTAATTATTTTTGGAGATGTTATCTTGATAAAGCCTAAAGTATTTGCACCCTTTGCTCTTATATTAACTTCATTGATATACAGCACATCCATCCCCCATTGAACACAACTTTCAGGTATACACGAGTTTAACAAGCACTGATTTATTTATCAGTATAACAACAGGCTTACGTGTCAGATTTCAGCTCCTAAAAGGATTATACTACAAACTGAAAAACACAGCGGTGGATTGACACCAGTACATGTCATGCCGTATATTGTTACTCACTTGTAAAATGTTGTGCAACTGCTGCCGAGCCGGTTTGGATGACAAGCTCCAGTAATGTATGAAGGTTGAAGACAGGAATGCCTTCTGAATGACACACTGTAGTGTGACATACTACTATCATGTGTTTTCAATGTGGTCAGTACAGTAGAAATGTGATGCTCTCCCTGCCACAATCCTGTCAAAACAAACCACTGTACGCTTGAACATCTGACACTATGCAACTTGTATCTTAAAATGGTTACATCATCTTTCCCCCAAGAGCACATGTAAAAGTATTTACAGAAGACAGACTGCCCCCATGTGGTCACTGGTTGCCCCTACAGTGCTTCTGACTTCAATACTGTGATTTTGGTCAAAAACATAAGTAGATAAAGATTTAGAACTTACCAGGACTAAACCAGGGCAAGATCAGAAGTGGACTAAGACTGTAAAATGTATGCGACAATGATTTGTATCTCTTTTTCCACAGCGATGAAAGCTGACCGTAAGCGCCTCAAGGTGGAGAAGTCAGACCTGGTGAGTCAGATGCAGCAGCTGTACAGCACTCTGGAGAGCAGAGAGGAGCAGCTCCGCGAGTTCATCCGCAACTACGACCAGCACCGAAAGGTACGACATTCAGAGGATGCACACGTCAAAATGGTCATCTACGGGCCCGACACGACTTGAGTAAACACTCGGGGGTTGTTTCTAGGCTGTGTGTGCAAGAATAAGACCTCAATTGCCGTTACCAATACAATGACTTTGCTTTATCTAAAAATGCACCTGTTCAAAATGCATACGTGTTTTCTTTAGGAGAGTGAGGATGCAGTGAAAGTGCTGGCCAAGGAGAAGGACCTGCTGGAGCGGGAGAAGTGGGACCTGAGGAGGCAGACCAAAGAGGCCACAGAGACGGCGTCTGCCCTGCGCTCCCAGATCGACCTCAAGGAGAACCGGATCAAGGAGCTGGAAGCCGAGCTCACCATGGTACGCCCATTGTTTCGGTTTCAGAGTGTAAGATGGGTCTGGTCGGATAAGCTGTTTTGCTTCTCCGTTTGTCACTTCTAAATTGCTCTTCATAAGAGTCGATTGGGCACTATTGTAGTTCAGGGGTTAATGATCTATCCATTAAACAGAGCGGATGAATCAAGCTAAAAACTGTCTTCCTAAATTGTGTAATGTTAAAAGTCATTTATGCAGACTTTTCTCCCTTTTACTGTAACATATATATTTTATTATCTCCCTGCTGAACATTTGTCCTTTCAGGCAAGGTCTTTTGTGAAAATAAGATAAGATAAGCCTTTATTGATCTCACAATAGAGAAATTCACTAACACCACACAGCCTCCTTACATAGATCATCACTGACCTTACAGTCAAAGTATGTAAGATGGATTTAGATATTCTGCACAATATTTGCAGAACATTACAGATTATAGTGAAATAACCTTCGGCGCCAAAAACAAACAAACATGTGAATGAAATAGTGATGTAAAGACAAACAATATATGACAAACCACTAATAGATGAGTTATGGGGGATTACATGCACAAATGAAACAAAAGACACGTATGGGTATGTTTGCACAAAAGAAGACAATGTAGCAATAATGCTGGTGTAGCAGAATGTTGTCTATACTGAACTGCATCTCAGTGGCTGGTCTGTTTCTATAAAATTGTCACTATTTAGATTTGTTTTTTTTTGTTATTTTTTGGCAGGCAAAGCAGTCCCTGGCCACCTTGACTAAGGACGTCCCGAAGCGGCACTCATTGGCGATGCCCACGGAGCCGGTGGTGAACGGGAGCCAGGAGTGGGTCATGCACCCGGACCTGCCCCTCACCGCAGCCATACGCCAAAGCCAGCAGACCCTCTACCATAGCCACACCACAGACCGGCCCGGTGAGAACGCCCTACCTCGCTCTGATCTGTGGACTCAGGGCTGCTGGTGTTGCAAACTAACCCTGGTTTCCAAAAGCAGTGGCTCCCAACCACTTTTGTCTTGTGTACATCATCCACTTACACTTGATTCATCAGAAATTGCTTACAAGTGAACCTATGAAAACAAGGCAGTAGCTGCTCATTTACTTATGGCATATGAACTGTAGCATTTATTTCCCCCCAAAAAACAAACAAACATAAGAAACAACTTTAATTTGACAAACAAATTACAAAATCATGGGACAAAATATGTACATTTGACAGTTATTTGAGCTTTTTGAATTGCCAGAAGTAAAAAAAGAAAAAAAGTTTTGCGTACTCCTGGTTGGGAACCACTGTGCTGACGGGCTCGGTTACTAACTTTGGGACATTGTGTGTGTGTGTGTGCTGTTTGTAAATGAACGCACATTGCTCCAGCGGTGGTGAGGATCAGCCCGGGACACTCCAGGCAGCCCTCTGGGATTTCGGACGCCTCTGTTGCCGACGGCGACCGCTCGTCCACTCCGAGTGACATCAACTCCCCACGACACCGGACGCACTCCCTCTGTAACGTAAGCACAGCCGGGCCGTCCCGAACAAGTAATCCCCCCTCCTCCACATGTGTGCTGTTGTGTGTTCCCCTGTCCGGTGTGGGCTTGGCTGGGTGTGAGGGGCCGGTGGTGGAGCTGTGATGTTGTAATGGGGCTGCACTAGAGAAATGAAATGTTATGGTAGGAAGGTAAGTGCAAAAGTTTGATAAGAAACATAACAGTTTTTTGTTGTTGTCACAAGTAGTCATCTGGCCTGGGTTTAGATTAATACCTTCGAAAACCTTTGCCACAATGGAAAACTCCTGGACAACTGACAGCTTTCATAATCACTGACTAATAACTCTCTTTAAATCACAATCGATATCATCCATTACATTGAAGACTATGTTATTATTGCAGTAATGGAAATGGTAACTACTAACATAACATGATTAAGGCGAGACATAATAGGTGAGAAACATTTATGTGTACATTGCTGACATAAATAAGAGGGGGTAAAAATCTGAAAAAAATCTAATGTTATTATTTCATAGGCTAGGATTCAGATATTGAAAAATATATGTATTTTTAAATAACTTTCAAAATCATTTTAAATCCACACCGTGTACCCCTCCTGGAACCGCCACCTTAACGTGGTGGAGGGGTTTGAGCGCCTGAATGATCCTGGGGGCTCTGTTGTTGGGGGCTTCGTGCCCCTGGTAGGGTCTCCCATGGCAAACAGGTCCTAGTTGACGGGTCAGACAAAGAGCGGTTCAGAAGCCCCTTATGAGAGACCAACAGGCCGGTTAGAACCATGAGGCCGTCCTTCTGTGGACCCACCACCTGCATGAGGAGCCAGAGGGGCTGGTGCTATGTGATTTCACGACCCGGCAATGGAAAAGTGGAAGAAAATGGATGGATCCACACCGTGTAACATTCCACACAATAAATAGAATGAAATACAAACATTTATTTTATTACAGATAATTTTATGGTTGAAAAATACCTAAAAAAGGAACAAACGCGTCTTTTCTGTGAGGTTAGGTCCTTAACCAAATCCATTCCTGGATTACTCACTGCAAAAGTTGCCTTTTCTGTGTCGAGCTGGTCATTAGGACAATGTTTTATATTGCTATAGTATAGTAGTTTCAGTTTCAGTTTATTCGGTCAAAATTATGCGCAAATTATTTACATTCAGTTAAGTATACTTCTTCATAACATACAAACTGACCAAAAAGGTATAGGCTGAAGCTAAAGCTTATATTGCTTATACTATACTGTACTGTACTGTTGGTTTTGCACTTCAAGATTTAATTTACAGTAGATACTTTCTTAAGGACATCAGTTCAATATCAATGATCTGTTGCTTCCCCATCAATATATCACTAGTTTATATCAAAAGTTAGTTTGTGTAGCCCTCCATTTAAGCTCTTTTGTCTCCACTTTCATTGTACTGAGAGATTTCTTTTGTCCCGTCTGCTGACTTCAGTCTATGGAGGATTTGGAGGACCAGAAGCGTAAGAAGAAGAAGGAGAAGATGACGCTTGGCTCCTTATCTCGGGTCTTTACTCGGAGCAAACAAAGGAAGTCCCTGGACCCCGGTCTGTTCGACGGTACAGCCACCCCTGACTATTACATAGAAGAGGACGCAGACTGGTGATGCATGTGTGAATGTGTACAGAGCAATAGGAAAGGCCACAGAGACTGCGTAGTATCTCCAATGTACAGTCACTCCGTATGTTTGTAAATGAGATATATATTTATAGAGGTACATGTACGCATATGTGTATATATGTTTACATGCATATAAATATATACTTGGGGATATCATGTGCAGACACCTCTATGCTGTTTTATCTTCCAAATGTTTGATGTTTTTATAAATCTGGAGACTTGAAGGACTGTTTATATGTAAATAAGTTCTGTACTGTAAATGTCATTTGGATTTGTAATAGTTGCTTTTATCATGCTCTTTTTTTTATTTTTTATTTTTTTCATTATTCCTAGTAATTTAAAAAAAGGGATTATCAGCTTTAATTGGTACTTTGAAGCTTAGGTTTGTATTTTTGCAAACTTTTGCAACTTTTGATATTACAGAAAGTGCTTGTGGCTATATCTGCCTCACACTTTTAGCTTAAACATATCGTAAATGGACAGTACGGTGGCCCGGGAGGATCACATCAGCGCTAAAACATATCACAAGAGGCTGTTATTGCAGACAAGATGCTTTTTAATAGTAGAACTAGTGTTGAAAGTTGGTAATATGTGTGAGATAAGCAAAAAAGACTACTTATTTTAGATTTTAGAACAAAAGGTAGAACTTGTTGCTTCACTCTGACAAAATAGCTTAAGTACGAATAAGTCTTTTTCTAATACCCATCATTATCAAGGTGCGGTGTTCAGCATATTTATTTTAGTGTTGTTGTGACTCCTCTGCGCTGCCATAGAGGCCTCTTTCTATTACAGACTGAAGAAAAACAAAACCGTAATGGCCAACAAAATATCAATTGTCCCTAGCTACACGCCATCAAAGAAGGGCAACATCTGAGCTTTGTCAATGTGTGCTCAGCGTGCGAGTGCCAAAAGTCTGAGAAACCTGTGTCCCATACTGTAACCTTTGTTTATGTCCGCCTCATCACTGACTGACAGCTGTTTAACCTGTGCCAATAGTTTTAAAAGGGAATGTGCATCGAACCCTTGCATGATCTCTACTCCTTCGTCTTCATTCATCCCAAAACAAATCTCTCCACAACCAGCTTTCCTCTGACTAAATGTGTTTCCCTGCATTATTATGAATTTGTTGTTTTCCCTTCTCATCTTTTTTAAAAAGAAAACATGGCTCTAATACTATCTGATTTGTTATTTAGAAGATGTTGCGTAGAGGGAAAAAAAATGGAAAGCTATTGAACTATTTTATTTAAAAGAGAAAATAAGAGGTTATAAAACAGATATTTATCGGCTGCGGTTATTGCGGCAAAAGATGTACGAAGAGGTTTTAGCGTTTCCAGAAATGAGTATAATTGAAAGAAATATTTTAAAAAATAAAAACAGTAACTATAATCCATCCTGTGCCAGTTTCTCTCTCTCTCTCTCTCCCTCCCTCTCATGAATAATCTTGTTTTGTGTCTAACGTGCCTCTCCTGCCTCCTGCCAGTGAGTAACTCCTCATCTGTGACTACCAGCTGTCTGTTCAAAGGGATTATTCATATCGACACGAGCGATTAGAGAAGTGCGAGAGAAGTTTTGAAAAGACTGGCCGTTTTGCATGCAGTTTTTGTCCCTCTGTCGGCATGAACAGGTAAAGCCCGCACGCACAGACGCCTCAGGGTCAGTCTGTGCTCCTCTTTATGAACCCGTGATGGTAAATGTAACCACAGCATGAAGACCACTGTATGAATAATCCCTATGTCCCTTTACGGTACATGATCCGCCTAACAGTTCCTCGCAACTGACAGCATTGTAACCTTTAACCTTTTCCAAACACCAACTTGTACATAAAATAGGCCAGTGCCTAGAACTGAGCATATGACGTCGATGCCAAGGTTGCTCATGACCAGTAACAAAGACATTTCCAGTGGCGCAAACAGGACAGTGTTTCTGATGATGAACAATTATTTGTTTGTTTGTTTGTATACTTTATTGTCCCCGTAGGGAAATTTGCCCTCTTCATTTAACCCATATTATGATCGTGAACAATCCCAACACTGTCATCTAGTGGCGCTACAATAGAATGCAGCAAATCCTTGGAGGAATTATTTTAATAATAATCATAATCATAATAGATTTAATGTATTAATGTATTTACTCATTTGCAATTGTTTGGCGATGTACCGAAAAATAGATTGGTTATTGACCCTCAATACACTGCTTCATCTTCTCCGAGAGGGATGATTCTGAAAGAGTTTAGGGCTAACCCCTGCAAACGCCCCTGATAATTACAGAAATGTAAAGAAAAACAACATTCAACATTTGAGCAGATTGGCATAGGCCTTTATAACGCTCTCTTAATTTTTTGCAAAAGATCATTTAGATGATGTTGAAAATCATAGATGTCTGAAATTTGTATGATCCTCTCTGGACTCTAATGTGGGTCAGATTGTCAGAAAAGACTATAATCTCTAATTTCAGATGAACTATTGAACTGTCTGCTGTCTTAGTGTTGAGAAATGCTACTATACTGTAAAGTTATTATTGTGCGCTTAAACACAGTGACTGTATTTGATGTCCATATCCGCTGGTCCTGCAGACTGTGACAGCCTGACGCAGAGCTTGTCGGACGGGGAGGAGCAGGAGCGGCAGGCGGAACTGTTCCGCAGTACCTGTATGTCCCAGTGGAGGGCGGGCGTGGTGCAGGCCTGGCTCGAGCTGGTGCTGGGGATGTCCATGTACTCACGGGCCTGTGCTGAGAATGTCAAGAGTGGGAAGGTATAATGGAGGGTTTTAACCTCATAACCTCCACCTGAACAGAGCACGTTTTCTCCGGTTTGGCTTTATCCAAATCTGAAAGCTTCAAGCAACAAAATTGAGAAAAATACCCCCCCCCCCCAAAAAAAAAAAAAAAAGCTACAATCAAGTGACTAAAAAGCCACCTAAAGAGAAACAGAAAAGTAACAAAAACGTGTGAGGAAAACGCAACAAAAGCAATGACAAAAATGTTTTTAAAAAGTGACGACGACACGGCAACAAAAGGAAAAAGATAAACGATTTGTTTAGATGAGTTTTGTAGGTCTTAGCTTTCCAAAATTTTACACTGGTCTATAGAATGTAAACCTTTGGATTTGGGTAAAGCCGAACTGGAGAAAGTGCACTCGGTTAAGGCGGGGGTTAAGAGGTTGATTTGAGATGTATATACTATGCAATTGTAGGCCTATTAGAATAAAAGTCCTGAACATTTAAATTCAATTTAATTTCCATGTAGATATATACCGTATAAAAGAGGAGAAAAATGTATCTGTACTTTGTAGCCATACCGCCTTTGCTCTGCCCAATCCCGTCAGATCTTGGAAGCTAAACAGGGAAGGACCTGGTCAGTACTTGGATGGGAGACCGTTTGGTAACACCAGAACGCCTGGGGTGAATGTAGTGTGTGAGTGAGTGGTTGGTGGTGGTCGGAGGGGCACAGACTGGTTGCCTCGCTTCCGTCAGTCTACCCCAGGGCAGCTGTGGCTACAACAGTAGCTTACCACCACCGAGTCTGGAGTGAATTAATAATGACGACAGTGTAGCGCTTTGAGAAACTTGGTAATACAGTGCATTACAAGTTCAAGGCATTATTATTATTATTACTTTCTGGGGGCTGTGTGCAGGTGCTGCTGAGTCTGACTGATGACGACCTGGAGCATGGTTTGGGAATCAGCGACCTGCTCCATCGCAGGAAGTTGCGTCTGGCCATCGAGGATCACAGAAAAGCAGAGGGGGATCAAGGGTGAGCCTATATTTGTGGATTAGAGATCATTTTAGATTCCGTATTGCGCAATAAGGTGTGCTGTTGTGCTGGATACTGGTGCTAACTGCTATAAATACAAAGTCCTGTGAAATACCAACAAAGAATGTGCGTCATCTGTTCATGTTCCAGACTAGTCCTGTCTAAAGCCTCAGACTTGGACCACCTCTGGGTCTCGGGGTTCTGGCTCAGTGAGGTGGGTCTGCCTCAGTACTCCCAGGCCTTCCTCTCTCGCCTGGTGGACGGGCGGGTTTTGAATTCCCTGAGCCGCAGAGACTTGGAGCGGCACCTCAACGTCAGCGACCACTTCCACCAGAGCAGCCTCCTCCTGGCAATACAGCTCCTGCAGATGCTCGGCTTTGACAAAGAGGTCAGAGCGTAATCGAGTTATGGATCTAATTTCAGTTTTTCATCATCTACTTGTGATTTCGGTGATAATTGTCTTCGGCTCAAGGCAACTCTCCACAGACTCATCCTTTTGACCTCTGTATGCCGCTCAAATTACTCCGTCTTCTGGGGAATGTAGAGTGGCACAATGAGTGGAGAATTAGGGCTGTATCTTCTAAGCTTGATTGAGTCAAACAAAAAAGTCTTCCAGTTATTCCAAATTCAATAAATAAATAAAATATGGGTGTTTCCAAAGCAAATTCAAAGAAAAATAAGATAAAATCCTTTTCAGTTTTGCACAAATTTATTTTTACTAGAATGTGGAGAACACAACCTATTGTCACCCAAAAAAACAGGAGTATGAAAAGTGAGCCAACATATTGCATCCATTAAGAAGAAAATTGATACAAAATAATGTGGAAAATCGTTTGATACATGAAGTTACAAAACAGTCTGCACGCTTCACACGCTTCTCATTTATTCACAGCAAACTCTTGTGCATTTGTAACAGGGAGAGGTCAAGACTCTGAACAGTAAAAAAATCTATGAAAAATGTGCAGTATCAAAAAAGTGTGTTGTGATAAACCTATTCTTATGCACAATCAATTAAGAAGTAAATTGAGCCTGTTATTTCTGATCTCTTGTACCTGCAGGCTCTACAGGCGCGACGCGCTAAATGTGAGCAGTTCGACCGGGACCCCATTGTTTGGACGTGTCACCGAGTAATGAAGTGGATACGAGACATCGACCTTAAGGTTTGTGTTTGTGCACATGTGTGTGTGGAAGGGGTGGGTGGTATTCTGGTGGGACGGGGGCAGCGGAGGGGTCACAGGAGGTTTCTGGGGCAGATTGGAAACAGATACCACACATGTTCGCAGGAAGCTCTGCTGATAATTACTGCTTTGTGTTGACAAAACTACCACTGAAAGGGCCTGGACAGAAAGACAAATAGTTCTGGCTTTAGTTGCAGTGATTTGAGCTGTCATTGCTTTACTCGGACAAAGTATTCAAAATGTGTTCTTGATGCAGTGTCAACAATGGTAACATTCAAATCACAAAGAAACTGACATTCAGCAGGTTAATCTATACTTACAGCTGAATAATAACATGGTTATAAGATGGAAAAAAGCATGCTAAGTATAGGGGTAACAAGGATAATGTATTTTGCTACCCCGTTTCCATATTATTACCAAGAAATTGCTAACCATGTTTCCTGGTATTGTCTAAGGTATGATTACCATGAAATAAGGTTGAATGACAAGTGTGTATCCCATTTGTATGAGTATTTTCAATGTATTGACATAAGTGCTATGTTTTTACAGTAGTTATCATTTCCATTCATTACTGTACTGTGAGGTAAAGTGCTATTGTTCAGCTTCCATTAATAACTTATTATAGAGAGGTAAGTAAGTTGTGGCAGAATGTTGAATGATCCAAATTTACAGACTTTTCTTCTTCTGAGTACAAGTACAGAGCTAAGTAAGAATAACTATTGCTTTTCCTTTTAATTGTTATAAAAAATATTTTAACTGTGGTTTAAACTCATTCCTAACACATTTCTAACATCACAGTTCTTCATAGGGATGAGTTTTTAATGATGTTTCACAACTTTCAGGGAGAAATAAGAGCTTTACTGTTACAAAGCTAACAACTAGCTGCGAGTTCACCATCAATAAAAAGGACAATTAGATGCATAGTGCACGAAAGTCTTTTTCCATTGACGGACAAAATGTATTTCATTCCACTCAAAAATCAGATTCTATCTATCTATCTATCTATCTGCACACAACTGCTACAAAATTCTTATTGAATTTTAGATGACACAAAAGTAACTGGTCCACAAATGTGTTATTGTAGCTTAATAATGCTTCAAAAGCAAACAGAGCAAATAAAGTAAACCTAAAACCTGTGACCAATAGGTTGCGTTCATGTTATATAATTATATTTCAGTTGGAGGGCAGGTGTCAATACAACTCTATGGGAGAGAAACCGTTATTCAAAGAAATTTCCAAAAAGAAAATGTCCAAATGTTTTCTCTGATCATCATGTGATAGTGATTGGATTCACAAACCTGACGTGTGAATTTCATGGCTGAAAGTCCTTTCTACTGGCCAGCGTCAAGCACATGTTTTTGAATATTCTCTCCACTTTTGGACGCCTTTGTGAATAAATAATTAGACATATGTTCATATGTGCTGAAGATATGACTTTGAACTTTGTGACAGCTTTTGTTTCATGTGAATTGGCCTCAGGAATTACAGAGAAATTAGCAATGATTTAAGACTAGAAATCTGCATTTTGAGCGTTACTATGGTTACAGCCATGGGATTTTCAGTTGCCCTCCACCTCAGTTTTAAACTATAGGCTCTTTAGAAGGTTGTGATGTCACGTGAACGCTACCTATTGCCCTCTTTCTCTGCAGGAGTTTGCAGATAACCTTCAGGGTAAAGGCATCCACGGAGCAGTGCTGGTTCTCGACCCATCCTTTGACCCTGATGCCATGTCCAAAGCCTTGTGCATCCCCACCAACAGACACATGCTGCACAGACACCTGTACGAGGAGATGAAGGCGCTCACTCTCCCACACGGGTAAGATACAACACACAACAACATAATAACCATTGGGTGTTTGCTATTGATTTACTGTCCTGGGTTTGCGTGGGCTTCTTTTCAGCACTTTTGAACCTGGAAGTGCCTCCTCCTCACCAGTGATCATGAACCGCTTTGCAGACGAGAGGAAGTCCATGAGAAGATCAGGGAAGGTACATGCACTTATAAAGATTAGAATAACATTAATGAATTACATACACTATTGCTAAGGTATTTCTATATTGAATCTACACATACGTTAATTGAGAGCATAATATTTTTAATGCAAGATCTTCACTGATTTGAGTGGCAATGGCGTGAAAAAAACACAGGCAAATTGCTTATCAAAAGTATTTTATGTCAATGTTTTGTTGTACATTTAGGTTTAACTAACAACTTTCTGACACTTTTGGGTCAAGCTCCGCAAACTCACACAAACTGCTCTCTTACCTAATGGAAGCATTTATTTCTTTTGTGCAGAGCCCGTTGAGGTTACGGGCCAGTAGCCATTCTGCAGAGCGCGCCGGAGGTTTCCACCAGAACAGCCCCAACTACTGTGGATCTTTACCCAGAGAAGGCAGAGCGCAGTCGGGGTCGCGGGGCAGGGGCAGTCCCATGCACGCATACACCAGTGTGGAGATCACTAATGTCTGACATGTACTACTATTAACAAGAACTGTTTACTACTGAGGGACAAAGTGCTTTTAAAGGGACTCATAAGTGTATTGGTTCACATATAGTATTTCAGGTTTTATATGGTAAAGTAATGCCATAAAATGACAGCACTTTTACTTTACCTTTAAATGCTTGTAGTAGGTGTTTGCTGGCAACCGGGAAGAAATGAGCATTTTGACATGATTTATAAGCAGCACATCTATCAACAGCATGGAGCTAACAGAAAAGGAAGAGTCCAGTGATTGTGTATTTACTTTTTTTATCTTTTCATTGTAGAGCTGTTCATGTTTTCTAGTTTCAGTCTAACGTGGACATTTCATCTTTTCATAGAGAAATAATCTCACCAAACGTTGTCTAAATAACAACAAAACTTACTGCATATTCCAACAACAGACAGGGATGTATAACATTCACTCATAACTTTTACTAACCTGCTTATTTGAAGTATAAATCTTTCTTACAACTTATCATTAAATGTGTATAGAAACAATGTAGGGGCAAATGTATCGTTCATTTGGCAAGAATTGATTGTAAAAGACATGTTTTGTACAGTTATTTTACATGTAGCATCAATTTTTTTTATACTTCATTCTAATTTTGTATGATTGAGAAAGAGCAGTTAGACCCAGGGGTGAATCCAAACACAAACTGGTTTGGGTGGGTCTGAGCGAAGAGAGAAGGACTAAAACTAGTTTGAACCTGCTCCAATCCTGGTCTGTGGTCTGTATTCACTGTGTCGGTATCTCAGCTATGTACATGCACCTGATATTTACATCTAAACATGCTTATTTAGATATAACTATTGATAAATAGAGCTTTGATAAAGTTCCTTCAATATTGTAAATCTTGTATATAGTGAATATATGACTGTAAAAATGTATAATCCATGGTGCCATGTTGACTGTTGTGCTGATTAAACCTTTTTCAGTGAAATCCGTATCTTGTTTATATCTTTAACCTTTTTGGGTAAACAGAATATTATGAATTGCTATAAAATTAAATAAATGTGTCAAAAAGGTGTAGTGAGGTTTGAAATATTAACAGATAATGCAGAATAGATCTGTTCCAACCAGGGACAGGAGTTGAAAATGATTTGTCACCTTTTATGTGCATCATTTCAGCAACAGACTTGCAAACATCTGACTACATAGTCCTTGTCAAATAATAATAATAATAATAATAAAATAAACAAAACAACATATGTTTTCTTTAAAAATGGCTATTCCTTATTTTAATGAATATTACAAATATGAACTCTTCTTTGAATATCCCGAAGTTCGTAGTTTTTTTTATTTTTTTGCTAGATGTATGGATTGGACAAGCCTCTCAGATTAGAGCTTGTTTTGCTGTAATGAAATAGTGCAAACTGTTCTTGTGCCCCTGAGCAAGACGCGTCATTAAAACTGCCTATTTAAGTTGTACAAAAATCTGCCAAATTACCATATTTTATGTCATTCCATGTTAACGTTTTTCTATTTCGTGTTTCAATCGAAAGCACTTTCCTCTGCCAAGGAGGAGTTGTAAAGTGCTAAATAAACTTTGATTGATTGATATTAAGTTAAGGAAAGGCCTCTATTTTATTAGCATTCTGTAATATGAAATGCATTAATTTATTTCAAATTCTGCACTGGTTAATTTATAATGAAAATAATAATAATACAAATCAAACGGTTTGGACAGATTTAAATAGAAAAAACAAATAAAGGCTATATTTCTTGTGTCCATAGCGTGGTGAAGCCTCGGCGTTAGGACCCTGAAGACACGCCGCACTATCTGCAGCTACGACAGGATCGGTGCCACCGTGACGAGTTAGACCAAAGTTCCTATCAATACTTTTATAAGCTCATGACCTCGCGAAAATAGGTCATCTTTTTTTCTCTTTACTGATTTTAATCCGAAGTAACCCACGCATGTTTTGCTTCGGGGTTTTGTTGTGCGCGAGCTTCCCGAAAACACCTGCGTGATTCAGGTAACTCTCGATCCATGAAGAGGGAAGTCCTTGAGCGACCGCGGTGAAAGGTAAGGCCTCAGCGAATTAACTTTAATTATGTTCAGTGCTTCCAAGGCTCTTCATTGCTTCAACCGGAAATGTTAAGCTTTTACTGCAACTATGTCCCAAAGAAAATGCAGTGTCTAAAGTTCAATGGGGCTGATTCATCCAAGGACAACCTCTCCTTAGCTCTCTTCCCTTTTTCATAAACAAAGAAAAGCTACATAAAGGGGCCATTTGCGGAGATTTGAACTTTTACCGAGCCCAAGTTACAGAAATGGACAAGGGTAGAAGTAAACTTATTGAATCGATATTTGCCCATGTTTCATAGCAGGTGTCTTTCTCTCGGGGAAGATAGACAGACACACCCATAGGTGCCACTGTCCCAAAGCTAAGGCTGTAGTTAGTGCTAGTGCTCTGACGCGTGTGACTCACTGAGGGAACTCTAAAGTAAACACCTAATAAATAGGCTGAAGGCCGATGGATGTAGAATGGGGCTGCATGGTTTTGGTGAGAAAGATTTATTTGCTTTTTGAGAATTATGATAATAAATCAGTTGAAAATTGTTAGGTTTAGGAATCACCCTTTAAAAAAAAGCATAATTAAAAAGCATCACAGCGGCGCCAGTTTCCTCTTGGTGCTTCTACCTCTAAAACATGTACAATAGGTCCTCCAGCTTGGTGATATTCACCACTAGCCTGTCACAACATCTGGAGAGGGATCCCAGGGCACAATGCAGCTGTCACAGCTTCTTACAGGTTACCCCTGTGGGAATGAAGGATTGTCAAATACAGATGGCAAATTTCCCGATAGGAACTATAAAGTATACCTTATATGCAATAGATTGCATAAAAGTGACCGTCTGGGTTTGAAATGTGACATAACGCAAGTAGAGTAATATTTTCTTTTATAGTTCCTCCCTTTGTTGATTTCAGCCACTAATCAGAGTCCCCGGGCTATCACTTCGACCAATGAGACGGGTTTTCCTGTGAATTGTGCTGTCAGGTCCAATGAGGAGGGGATGGGGATGATGGAGCATCCAAAGTTTGTTCTCCCTGTCCTCATTTTGAAAACTAGGAGTGGCTTTTTGCCACTTTACAGGTGCTGAAGAGCATCCTCCAGCTCCTGTTCCGGTGTGCAGCAAACACCGTGGACAGAGCTAGAGGAAGACGGTGATAAGGTTTGCCACCTGTCCGAGTTATTGTGCAGATGAGTGAGGTACGTCCGAAAAGAACCGCGTGACGCCTGCAGTTCTCCATCGTCTCCACAACATTGTCTGGATTTAGAGCGGTTATTCAGTATGACCGAAAAAATCTACAAATTATCTGCATTGTTGTTTAGGCCACAGGGTCCAACGCGCGTGAAAAAAGTAGTGACTTATAGTCTGGAAGTTACAGTAATTTCAAATTTCACTTTCTCCTCACTTCGCAATCTTACAGACTTAAATTATTAATAAGACACCATAGACAAAATATTTTGTAGTTTAGACGGGATACACTGCCTTAATAACTTCAAAATGTGTTAAAAATTTCGGAAAAGTTATTAAACAGCGTTATACCATGGTCTGTGTGAATACTCAATTCTGATTGGCTGGAAGGTGTCCGTTTCAGTTCGCTGGGCTATGGTATAATGCACTCCGAGGTGTCCATTATCAGAAATAACTGTTCACACCTCCGCATCGTCCAGTTATTTCTGATAATGGACACCTCGTCGTGCATTATCCCTTACTTAAATAGCATGTTGCTGTTTTGATCAAATGGGATCCTGTCTGAGCAGCGTTTATAATGTTTATTTAAGAACTGAGCGATATGCCCCCCTCCCCTCATCGTCAATGACTGAATAGTTTTATGATAAATACAAATAAAGGTATCTTTAGCTGTGTAAGTTCATTAACACACAAGGTAACAATGGCCCAATCTCAATTCAACCCCTTAGCACCCCTCCGTTTTGCACGTTCACGAGAGACGAAGGGGTGTCCCAATTGTATTTTGCGGCGAGGGGTAGGGGAGAGGGCCACATAGCCCTCAAAGCGAGGGTGTTTCTGATGCACACGACAGACGAAGGGGTAGGAGGAATTTGACAAAACACGGAAATAAGCATCAATCAATAAGTACTCTTACAACATTTATAAAGTTGCAGAACGCTTCGTTCAGACTTTATTCGCTTTGTGCAAAAATTTATTCGCGTTGTATTGCCTGACTTTGGAGTTTCTTTCCAAACGCCCTGAGCGCACTGTGAGCGGGTCTACCTCTGCCCATCCCCGCTGAGTGGGCTACATGAGCGGATCGGCTGATCTCTCGCAGCTCCGGCTGCAGCCACAGCGACCCGCGGTAGAAGCAGCAACACTCGGACGGGGGGAAGGAGAATGTAGCGCCAGATGAAGCAGAAATAGATGAAAATCCGTGGTGTTTGTGCTGAGACCGAGTCCTGTTGTTTTGGTGTTACAAAATAGCGTCAGTCTGTTACAAGTTACTGATGAACTGGTTCAGTAGAAACATGCTCTAGAGACAAGTAGACGCTTGCTTTTTTATATTTTCTTTCATATAAATGTGTTCTAATTGATAAAAAAAAAAAATTAAGATTCCTTTCCAAACCCACATAACCTTAATCATCTGTGATAGTTGTAAAATGCAGTCAAATGGAGGGCTGTCCCATTTCTTAGGGCGGTCTTTTCAACCCTCGCCCTTAGCCCTCTGTTTCAAGGTGTAGGGAAATGGTGAGGGCAAGGGGTAGAAAAGAGAATTGAGATTGGGCCAATGAATGTTTTCCCAACCACAGCAGAAGTTCATCTTTCAACATACCCTTTAGGTTGTACACTATTATACACAATAAATATTGCTGCAACTGAATTAAAAGTGTCTGTTCACTAACTGCTTCTGTAAATATGAAGAGTGGTTTCTTTCTTCTACTATAAAATCACACAGAATTTAGCATGTTTTTTCTAACGATGTTGAAATATTTTGAAGCCCATTGAGTTCAGCCCACTCTCATCAATATTTGGTGAGATCATTGTTTCAAACGCTGCTTTTATCTGAAGAGACTGCGCCCACATCAAAAACTCAACCATCACATCGTCATGGCAATGGGTACTCTTTCAAAAGGCTCCCGAAAAGCAATAGACGGCGTGTGCGTTTCATTGAAACATTAAAAATACTTTTGAACATTGTCTATTGTAATGGATGAAGATGTGAAAGTCTAAAATCGTAACAAATATTAACATGGGGTGTTCAGAAGCATTAACATTTGAGAACTGCTAAACTAACACGTTTATATTGCTATTGCTACTACAACAGAGCATACTATCTCTTTAAGCCTTGACTGCGACTTTATACTGCAGTGAGGGTTAACTGGGATAAATTGAAACTGCTTGATCTTCCTGACTAAAATAAGGCGGCATTTCATGACCTTCCAATTTACTTCCTCGGGGGATTTTGACTGAAGACGTGCCACATGACAGGGCACCTTGAACAGACATAGTTGGGGATTGCTGATTGTAGCGTAAACAGAGAAAATGTAGTTCTTATTTTTTTATTATTATTATTTAATTTTATTATTATTATTTTTTCGCTAAATTCAGATACCAGCTGAAACTTCGCACACTCACTATTGGGAATATTATCAAAAATCATGCCAAGTTTTAAAGAAAATTCGAGGTCAAACAAGATGTCTTTGTTGATTTGACATGGAATGACCCGAACGCTAAGACTCAAAGAGGAAAAAGTTAGCAAGAATAATGTTTTTACACCAGTTATTCAAATGCTGCTATTATTTTGAAACTCATTCGTATAAGCCTTCAGTGTCATACACATTTTAAACTGAATGCAGAGGAGAAACTGGAGCGTGCATTCAAACCAGATGAGAAATGTTCGACAAAAATGTGTACATAATATTTAATTGTTTTACATAGCATCGCTAAATAACTATCCAAATGTCTGAACGTGAAATGCCATTCAGACCGTAATGTCATACAAATTGTGTTGGTGAAGTGGATGGCCAGGTTCTGAAGTTTGAACATAAGTCTTTGCTCTTAAAACCTCTGTAACTCTGTTCTTGCATTTTTAGTCTCTTTTGACCTGCCTTTTCACCTCTGCTACAAAATAGAATCGAAATTCCAGCCCATAATATTTGAAATGAAGTGTTGGTACCACACTTTTCGAAAACAGGCATAACCTTTAACTCTGCACTAATAATTTGATGTATTTAAACATTCATCAGAAAGGTGACAACATTGGCAATAGCTCAACTAGTACCATGGCCAAGTCCAGGGGTAGCACAGGTATTGGAGGTCTTTGACAAGTTACATTTAACTTGTAGGGCAGGTTGAGTTTGGTCAGGGGGAGGGTTTTATCTTGCAATGTTTTAGACCTACGGAACCAAGCGGAACTGTTTATGGACGTTAGATGGCAGCTGCCGGAACGGTGAGTAAACCAGAGCAAAAAACTAGAACATTCCGCCTTTGCTTTGCCCAATCCCGTCAGATCTTGGAAGCTAAGCAGGGAAGGACCTGGTCAGTACTTGGATGGGAGACCGTTTGGTAACACCAGAAAGCCTGGGGTGAATGTAGTGTGTGAGTGAGTGGTTAGTGGTGGTCGGAGGGGCTGATGGCACAGACTGGTTGCCATGCTTCCATCAGTCAACCACAGGGCAGCTGTGGCTACAACAATAGCTTACCACCACCGAGTCTGGAGTGAATTAATAATGACGACAGTGTAGCGCTCTGAGATACTTGGTAATATAGGCTTGTAAAGCGCATTACAAGTGTATGGCATTGTTGTTATTATTATAATAATAATAATAATAATTATTATTATTATTATTATTATTATTATTATTATTATTATTATTATTATTATTATTAGAACATTCTTACTTGTGTAAACTAAACTTTTGGTTGTTAAGAGTGAGTCAGCTTTCACACAAGGCCCGGATCTACAGGGGGCGCAACCTCATTTTGAAATGTTTGCCCCCTCAGTTTTAATGGCATCATAATGTATTTTAATGGTGAGAACCTCTATTTGCACCCTTTTGAAACTCAAATGCACCCTCAGTCAGTTTGTTCTGGAGCCGGTGCTGTTTCACACTGAAGAGGAATGGTCATAATCCAAACACTATGTGTCTTAATTTAATTGACTAAATGCCAAGTGTTTTTGGCTGGAGGGGAAAAAAATCTTAAATGCTGGAGGAGGGGCTTTCGTCCCTGACAACTGGTAAAAATGTTTTGATGAAGTATCGAACTGAAGAAAAACGTTCTCGTTTGCTGGAGTGATTGGAGAAGTGTAGGATGCCCTGTTATTGTGGATCTTCTGTTTTGTTCCCTTGGACTAACCCAAGGGTTGGGTAAAATCATTGTAATAATTTAAATTGGTATTATTCTGTTTCTATGGAATATTAAAGCCTCATGATTTCGATTTTTACTTGTTGTTCTGGAGAGTCTGCAAACTACTTAGTATGTATCTTCGCAAAATGTTGAAAGCCTTGGCAGTAAAGATAAGAAATGTCTTATGTGACCCAGTCCATGCCGCTCTCCCTAACTATAACCAAAAAAAACGTCATCAATAATTACAAACCTATGTGTACTGTACAATCTCTCCAGAGGGTAGAAATGTAAGCGTTTGTCATTTACAGTTTATATTTCCAAGTCCATTTCAATACTTGTTAAGCACAGCAAGCCTCACATTTCACAACATTAACTTTTTCATAATGTGAAAAGCCAAAGTGCTCACAAAATGCAGGCTACAGTGCAGATGGGCAACAAAAGTGTCTAAGATACAGAGGTTTATATAGTCAAAAACCTGTACATAATTCAAATGAAATGAAAAGCCTTATAAACTTGGGCAGGTCTTGGGGTGCTCTCCCCATCATTACAAAGTGCCCACTGGGTCCGGAGACAAACGCCCCTGAATGTTGGCCTGTTTGGTTTTCAAGGGAAGACGAGCAAGTGTCTTGGTTCTTGCTTGGTGGCTTGCTTTGTTTCCCCTGTTAATATGAGGATTAGATTAGTGTGTAATTGACCGCTGGGGTTGGGTAAGAAAACTAGAAACATAGGGCTGTTGTTTTCATTGCACTTTTGTTGTGTGCACGTCAACGAAGGAGATGTAACCAATTCATTACCTTTTGTTAAATTTCAGTCACATGAAACCCCGGAGTGATTTTGAGATGTATTGTGGGTTGAATATTGCGTCACCACAACATTGTGATCACATTTGTGCAATAGTTTGTGTAATCCACAATTATTATGCATCTTCAAAACAAAAATAAGAAGTAGATGAGTGCTAAATTCCATTCATTTCTCACAGTACAGAAAGATCCAATCTCTACTGTGTATATAAGGTTGAGGTTACACCTGTTAGTCTTGTTGAAATCTTTGTGCTTCACTGAGCAGCGCCTTAATCGTGAGGCTGGGTCTGTGAAATGAACTACAGCGATTCAGTATGAAAATAAGTGAACCAAGGTAACGCAATGGAGCGGTTTTGTTTTGGTGCTGCTGATCTTGGTGCAGATGTTTTTGCTCTTGTTTCCACAGTAACTGACTTATGTTCGCAATGTGAACTAAACCTTTTTGGATATAATTTGTCATTTCGTATGAACAATATTTACTTATACTTACTTATATTTACATTTATCATATTCCACTGCACTAGTACCTAGCCTCCCTCTGTATATTTGAGATATTTTTGGAAAAATAGATACGACTGTGATTGCGAGTGAATGTGTGATTTGATTTGTCCTCTTCAGTGTCTAAATCTTTTCCTTGTGCCTCTTGCAGGATGTGCTCCAGTCAAGGTATCTGTCGCTCAACCAACTCGATGGGCAATTGTTCAGGGGCCCACTACGCCCTGTGCGCACTGGGCGTGGGACTCATCGCCCTGGGCATTGTCATGATCGTCTGGACGGTCATACCTTTAGATGGAGAGAAGACGGGCGGAACAACCAAAGCTGCCAACTCCACAGTGCCCACAGACAATGGGGAGGAGGAGGAGAAGGACCACACCAAGTCTTCGTCAGTGGCCATGGTTTTAGTGGGGGTGGGGGGCGCCATGCTGCTCATGTCCATCTGCCTGGGAGTGCGGAGCAAGAGGAGAGCCAGGAACCAAAGCAGGCAGCCCGTCCCTGCAGGTGGTGCCTTGATGGACCATGTGGCCGGAGAACCGGAGCCGTGAGTCACCACCTTCTGTTCCAAGACTTGTTTAGACAGGACCAGGCGTACCGTTACTATGCATCGAATATATGATACAATGTAATGGAAAGATGAATGACAAAGTGAGCAGCCATTACAGTACTCGTGAATAATTTCAGTTGATAGAATAGGGACACGAGTCGATTAGAACCAAGCACAGAAATTATGTCAAGTTATTCCCCAAGTCCCAGAGCCAGAGGTTAATACAAATTTAAAGTGCATACAAAACAGCCAAGGATATCCAAACCATACAGTCTATCTGCAACTTCCAGACTGCCGCTTATTTGCAACAGATCGCCATGGCATGTCCAACAGGGCGCTGTGAAATTAAGGACAGTAAGACAGAGTTTCATCCATCCAATTTCACTCGGCTTCATTCAAGACTTTTGGCATTCACAACAATTCTTTGCTGAAAGTGTTCTTCTGGAAGAGCAACTATTAAGAAAAGCCATGAGGACTGCAATTCTGTTGGTTTCTTACAGTCAAAAACATATATTTTAAATATTTCATGAATACTATTTGAGACAATAACAATGATAAGTGGTGGTAAAGACTAGAGCAGAAACGGCCTGCTCTTTCTCTGATCTGGTTCATGTCACGCACAGAGGTGAAGTAGCCAAAAAATATTTAAATATATTTTAAAGTCACTTTTAGAATACAAAAAAAGAATTAAAAGGACTCCTCAAAATAATTACTCAAGAAAACATAAAAACCTGGTTGAAAATTCTTGAGCACAAAAGTCTGTTTTTGTGATGATGTAATACGATAATACGACAAACCAAACATAAAATTTACTAGCCCGTGTTACAAAGTTTATCAAAGCGCCACACTGTCATCATTCATTCACGCCATACTTGGTAGTGGTAGACTGATGGAAGCGAGGCTGCCAATCTGACTCATCTCACTCACACATCACGCACTACATTCATTCTGGCCTATAAGTAAGGTAAGTAAGTGCAGTCATTGTACAAGCATAGTGTTCAGGTGTCAGTTCTGCTGCGGCAGAGCCGCGCTGCCACCATGTGTCAACCTGACCCGCATGACCTTGGAGGTCGGGGAAACTGTAGCACTCGGAAGAAACCTGGCTGGCTGCCCTCTGTCTCCTCCGATCCTCTGAAACGGCACAGCGTTGCCTGGGCTTGTCCCCGTCCCAGAGTGCGGTGTCTTGCACTGGTCAGCTCCTCTATCTCCTCCTTTCTCTTCCTCAAAGTAGACAAATCCACCAAACCTCCACAAAAACACAACAAAGACGTACAAAAGTATCCAGAAAAACAATGTGGAACACATAAACCACAAATGCAGTTTGCAGCAAAATGGAAAAAACTCAGCTGCACCAGGAGAGGGGGAGGTCGCTTCCTGTTTTCAAGTCGCCATGATTTTATTGTATATTGTATATGTTTTTAGTGGTAGGGGAAACCTACACTGACACGGGAAGAACATGCAAATTCCATACTGAAAGATCAATAACCGCAGCACCACCGTGCCATAAGAGTACTTTTATCGTTCAAAACATTACTCGTGTACACACACACTAGAGGCAAGGTGGGTGAAGTGTCTCGCCCAAGGACACAACGACAGTGTGTATCTTCAGGAGCTGGGATTTGAACCCCCGACCTTTTGATCATGAGACAATCTGCTTTACCAGCAAATAAACATTAATGAATGAGGCCCAGTTCAAAAATATTGAGGCCCGATATTTTCAGTTATCTGTTTACTTTGTAGCATTGTAGTTGTTTCATATCTTGTTTCATATATTATTCGCAGAGTCCCAGCTGCATACAACGTCCCGAGTTATGAGGAGGCGGTGGGCAGCGGTAACTATCCGGTCCGTCAGAGCAACCTCCGGAACAGCATAACCCACCTCCCATCCTACGAAGACATCATCGCCGCTGTTGAAAACGAAGGATCTGAACCTGCAACAAACACCAACAACCCGCCTGCCGAAGAGAGCCCTCTGAAAACCTCAGAGTCCCAGGACGCAGCCACCAGTGAGAGAAACCCCTCTCTGCCCACGCGGAGCGGCAGCCGGGTCAGTCGACTTCTCCAGCCCCTGCGTGTGAGGAGGATCAAATCGGACAAACTGCACCTGAAGGACTTCCGCCTCCAAATCCGCAGTCCCACCACAAACCCAGTGACCATCGAGCCCATCACCCCTCCGCCCGGGTACGAGACCAAACTGCCTGAACTCGAGAGCCGAGTCACTGGTCAGTAGAAAAATAGCAGGACATTTTCAAAGGCCCATTTCAATGTTGGTATTGTGTTTAAATTTGGTTTGGAGACTGCAGCTGCTCCCAAATTGATTATTTCCAAGTGGACCTCATGTTCTGCATGTTTTATGTATTTATTTTGAGAATAATATGAACTGATATATATGCCTTGGTTTTATGTCAGTCACTGGGCAGCGCCTATAGGTTCCTTCCTCCAGATCTGAGGCCGTGGTCCTGTACATGGAGCAAACGCGTGCATACACTCCACTCCCCACAATTTGACTCCAGATGTTCCTGCTGGGAAACAATGGTGTTAACCACTCTGACATGTGGAACTAGGCTAATTATGTGAACTGCTCATGATTTCAAATATTATATTTATAAAGTTCATTATATTTTTTATTTAAAATAATTGTTTATTTTGGAGACAAAATGAAAACAATTATGTATAAATAAAATGTGTCAGCCAAATGTGTTGGTGCTTTGTTGTTCTGTCTGTAAATGCTGCAAATAGGTGTGGTAAAAAATATAATACATGTTTTAATAGATATGATTTAGGTAGTTTTTTTTTTTTTTTTTTACAATGTGTACATTTTAAAGGGTGTTTTGTAAAAACTACAGTTCAGTACACAAAATAACCGTGTTTAGATAATAGGGGGGGTATTCAAATCTCAAAATTTCATGTTTTTATGTTGTTCAACTATAAAGTGTGATTAATAAATTGTTTACACTCCCAGCTTTTGTGTGTAGCCCAATATCCTTTGAAACTGTAAATAAAACAAACTACGGATGCCATGAAACACTTAGAATAAAATCTAATCCTATATCGTGTAATAAAGTTGTTTTGTCTGTTGGTGTTTGGCGCCCTCGAGTGGTCAAACTTCATGCTCCAAAATCAGACCTCGGCTCACCGACTCAGCTGAAATGTTAAGTTCTTAGGGCGTGAAAGTTGTAACATGGCTTTAAATTCATTTATTTATATACGCTTAACAATTGCTACTAGGACGAGGACGTGTTGTAGCTATTATCCAAAATGTCCCCCCCCCCCAAAAAATCTTATTACATTTTAATAATTGTTATATTGGTAACCCAACTTTTTGTTTTCAACGTGCTTAAAGACTTTACATTCTGCGACAATTAAACTATTTGCTCTCACTCAACACATATAAAGTTAAGTTGTGATTTTAATTTTTTTCGAAATCTTTACCGTCAAAAACGTATTCTGGGAAACATGAGCAAACACATGCAAAGTTGCTATTTTCTGTGTTTTAGGCGGCTAATTTGTATTTTCTTTAGCTCCACCCTTCACTCGTTTCGGATGGATTTAGCTTTTTTAATGTGCAGCTGCCATGGAGCAGAGGGAGGAGCAGCTCACGCAGGGAAGAGCCAGCCCGGGGAGTCAGTCACATTCCTGGCTAGGATTCAATGACTGAAGCAGACACAAACAAACAGGGAGAGAGAGAGGCTCACACACTGTGTAGGAGACAGACTGAGCCAGACGGCGCAGATAAGCCGTATTTCAGGCGCACTTTGGAGTGCGTAAAACCACACACAACCCGGCGATTGTGCTTTGGATAATCAGACTTCGGGAAAAGCTGTGGTTGACTTTTCTTTTTTCGCGAAGCAGAACAGCCCAGACTCTAGGAGCCTTCCGTTTTCTGAATGGACGCGCTGGGAAGCTTCTCCAGTGACATGGAAATGTGCGTTATTGAGCGTGTGGCCGGATGCTGAGGACGACCGACCAGATCAGTCAATTTTTGCTTTCGTTTTGACTTTCAACTCTAGTTTTTCGAGTGAAACAAACATGGAGGCCGCCAGCTTCCAGCCTCATCCCGGACTTCAGCAAACTCTGCAGCAGTTCCACATAAGCTCCATGCGCTCCCTGGGTGGACCGGCTGCCTTCTCCGCGCGCTGGAACCAGGACGCTCTCTACAAGAAAGACTGCAAACCCTCCGAGCTGGTACTGGCTCTGCCTGCGCAGACGCCCCCGGTCATGTCCGGGCCACTCTTCATCCCGTCTGACCGCTCCACGGAACGCTGCGAGACAGTGCTGGAGCGCGAGCCCATCTCCTGCTTCGTGGTCGGCGGAGAGAAGCGCCTGTGCCTGCCGCAGATCCTGAACAGCGTCCTGAGAGACTTCTCCCTGCAGCAGATCAACTCCGTGTGCGACGACCTGCACATCTACTGCTCCCGTTGCACCGCAGACCAACTAGAGATCCTCAAAGTCGTGGGCATCCTGCCTTTCTCCGCTCCGTCCTGCGGACTCATCACGCAGACAGACGCGGAGCGCCTGTGCAACGCGCTCATCTACGGTGGTTCGTACCCGCCGCACTGCAACAAGGAGCTGGGCTCTCTGGAGTTGGAGCGGACCGAGAAGAGCTTCAAAGTCTACCACGAGTGTTTTGGCCGCTGTAAAGGACTTTTTGTCCCGGAGCTGTACTCCGGGCCGAGCGCCGCCTGTATCCAGTGCTTGGACTGCAGACTCATGTTCCCCCCTCACAAGTTTGTGGTTCACAGCCACAAGCGGCAGGAGAACCGGACAGTGCACTGGGGCTTCGACTCGGCAAACTGGCGAGCCTACGTGCTGCTAGACCTGGACTACACAGACAAGGAAGAAAAGATCCACCTGGAACGGCTGCTTAAAGAGTTAAAGGGCAGATATGATCTGAGTGGCAAACTGTCCAATAAATCGTGCAGAGTAAGTGTCCTCTTTAACCCGTTATTCTCTATCACTCATTGTCTGTGAGCTGTTTGTTTGCTGCTGTGGATATTTCAACAGCCCCGGGCATCTGCAACAGGATCTACATTCATTATCTCTCATTTCAGTGCACTTCCCTCTCATTAGCCGCGCCACAGTCTGAGGGATGGAGTTTGTATGTCTTCACAGTGTTTTTATTTACATTAGGCGCTCCCAGTGCCACTGCCATAATGCTAATCATCTGTGCTGGCCCTGCTCCTGTCACACACTCACACTCACCCCATATCAGTCTATATCCTCTCAGTTTGAACCCCTGCCCCCCGGGGTTACCCAAGGGCATCGGTCCCATGATAAATGAATCCTGATGATATATTTTATTGGTGTGCGTGCGTGCGGTGGAGAGGGGGCTGGGACTCAAGGTGGGACCCTGGATAAGCTTTAATGAGGTTTGGGATATGGAAATGAATGTTGGCCCAGGATGGGATATGTTGTGGGGGTGCACACAGTGTGAAAGAAGCGATAACTATTTTGACAATTGTGATTTGTGATGTTTACACTGTTTTGACTGCAAGTGGAACTACACTGTAACTGTCTAATAGTTACATCAACACCATTAGAAGTCTATCAGCAAAGTCGGTCAGTTTTCAAATTTTGCTCACATCTTCCTCTTGACTGATAATGGGTCCATTCCTTCGGACCAGAGTCAGTACCAGAACATTAACTGGATGGACATGGATGTTGCGCTTGCTGATTTTGCACCATTTCTCAGTCTGTTGTCCAGGGTTTGGTGTATGCAAATGAATGTCCGTCAGATGTTGATAGGATGTGGGGGTGTGCGAGCTGTCCTGGGACACTCACTCAGGCAGGGTCAGGGAGGTTTTGGAGCTGGACAAAGAGACAGAGGCGATGGTGGCTGTTCCTCCGTCACACAGCAGCTGGTGTGTGGGACTCTGCTAATGACTGGACAAGTCATCTGTGCCGGAGGAGCAGTCTGGGCTGGTGACGTCAGAAGCTGAGCGAGCTCAAGGAATAAAAACACGCTAGATATGGGATGATAGGAAGTTATGTGGCTTTTGTGTTAGATTATACTGGACAAATTATACACAGACAACTGGATACTCAGGAAGTGAGCCAGAATATGGACTAAAAAAGTAGTTGCAATTATGTCTTGTGCACTGTATACAAAAAGACTAGTTACTTCTTTTTTTTTTTTGCATAGCTTGACATCTCCCCCCCCCCCCCCCCCAAACCCCCCCAAAAAAAGATGTTGAACAAATTCCAATTTTTGTGGGCCCTTCAAGAAAATATCGGCATCCATTCATGATGATGGCACATAAAAAAAAAATGTAAATATCATCAGGAAAAAGGTGGATCAGACGGAAAATATGAGCAAAAAGTTATAATGACTTTTTAGAAGAGCAGAAGAGTATGAAAAGTCGAGAGAGTGGAGACAGGAATGAACAAATGGTCAGCGTTAGGAAGAGGAAGGGATTTTAGTCGGGAAATCAGATAGGAATAAAGATAAAGGAGGACGTTGGGGAAGTAGGAAGCTTGAGTAAATATGCAAGCAGAATGACAGAAAAGGAGAAGGGACTGTTGCAAGGAATGACACGGAGGAAGGTGGTATGAAAAGGTTGACTGATAAACCATGGTAAAGAAAGAAGCAGAGGACCGATCAAGGTTACATGTACGTATAGTAGTAGGAGTAGGACAATGGTGGGACGTAAGAATGAAAAAGTCCTACACACTGTGAAGTACATAAGGAATTCTATAGATGATTAAAGAACATTCATCTATGTTTAAGAATTGAGATGAAAAAAAAGAGAGAGAAGAAAATCAATGTGAAATGTATGGAAAGAACTATCAAAAGGAAGAAGCAGGTGTTGAGCAGGACATAGCTGAACTTCAGTCATAGACAGATTAGGTGCTGCTGCTCTTGAAATGTCTAATATTCGGATTTGTACTTTTTCTTTGGATAAGACTCGTGATTTATCGAATATTTCCCTGAAGCAAAAGCACCTGTGGCCAATTTTAGCTGCACGGAGGTCTCCATGCATCACCGAAGTTATACATCTCCCAAATACTCATCTTCATAGCGCCTGACAGTCTTTGGAGCAATTGTAATCTTCACTGGGGCAGCCCGGCGGGGAGGGGGAAATGGGGGGCAGAGGCTGTGCGGTGTTCGGTTCACTCTCGGTGGTGTCCCAGTTTGCAGACAGGCCGTGGTCTCCTCTTGGGGATATGCGCACCGGCGCACACCCCCATACATCAAGTAAGGCTGACAGGGCAAGCTGCTGTGCTGAAAACGGCCCGGGACAGTGCATCGGCGGCGGCTGGATCTAAAACCCAAACTCAATGTTATCAGTTTGCCTCAGCCTTGCAATGATGTCACTGTGCGCTGTCAATGAGAGCGAAGCGGCATCCGTCTCTAGACTCCTATCTTGCAGCGGCAGTGGACAATGGTCAGGAGAATGTGCTTAGACGGGGATAAAAGTGGATCGTATATCATTGGTTGGAATTGACATTTTTTGTGCGTGTTGGTGTCAGGCCGTCATACATTTTGTTTGATTGATTTTATAATATGTCCAAGATATGCACAAACTGCATGCAAGTACAAATATGGCTGTAGATTTCTGAGCTGAAGAAAACACCCAATATTTTGTCAATTGCAGGAGGCATTGCATTACCAAAAATAATTGCAGCCTTAACGATTTGTTAATTGCAGCTATAAAAAGTGCAGCACTTTGATTTGATTGAGATTGCAACCCGTATAACTATTAGTAAGGGCTTCCTCCTATTGGCTGTTGGCCTACATTGCTTTCTTACACTATTCTTGTCACTGAATTGTACAGTAATAATGAACATGGCTGTTTCTGCAGACGCACACATACATAAAAGATGAAAATATATTTCCATATTTTGGTGATTTTTAGTTTATAAAGAAAGAAAATTAAGTTGGATCGTCATGTACCACATACTGGAGTGAATAGCTACAAGTAAAAGTAGCAATTTGGGCACAGAAGAAAAACATAGGGAAGAAGGGGCAAAAGAAAAACTTGGATAAATACTACTTTCCCCCAAAAAAACAAGACATTATTTTACATAAGTATAGACCTACAAGTTTTAAGCAAGCTCCAAACTATATATACTGATCAAATTGTTACTTGCATCTTTCAAATGCTCAAAACAAAAGCAGGCACTATGCAATGTTGCTGTGCATGGGGGTCGGGGACATGATGAAGGTATAGTCCTCCAGGGTGGTGCTGCTTTTCTCTCTCTCTCTGCAGTGTATTTTTTATTTTTTTATTGTTTAAAAGTCTGAAATAGTCTAAAGCAGGATTTAGTCCCAAACAAGGGAACGGTGGTGTGTGAAGCATTGTGTCTGCTCCTCATCGCGTCCCGGCGCTTGGTCATCGGGGCTTTATCCTGAAAGTGCAGCCGGGGCAGATTGCAAGAAAGCAGGCTGCAGACTCTCATTCAGAAGATGCGTGGTCTGTGAGCCAGGCCTTGACACCTATTGTCAACGGGCCGCGGCCTTTGACCCTCACCCGAAGACACTGACCCATGCCCACCCTCCCCTTCCCCCTTTTTCACTGTGGCCAATCGCACGCCCACTGTCCTGGCTGACCACTGACCAGATGGCTGTCTGATAAAGGAAGCGGGGATGCATACAGTGGACTGATAACAAACACTGACCACAAGTGAGGCTGGAGCAACATATAGGGAAGCTTGTCGTGGCTATGTACAATATTATTGTCAATGAATCAATTTAGATCTGAAATTACTCATATACATTTATTTTGAAAAACTTACTAGCTCTAAATTTGCTTAACGGTGTGTCCCATATCTGCCTCTGTTTTGGCTGATATAGCCAACAATAGGAAGGGCCTTTATGATAAACAGCCAATGGGAGCATCCCTTATTTGAAGGTGTGATCATTAAAATTACAAACAAACAAACAAAAAACAGAAGAAGAAAAAAATCCAACATTATGTGTTATCTTTAGATCTTTTTTTTTTTTTTTTGTGTGTGCATTTTTTTTAATTTTAGATGCAGTTTGGTGTCAGGACATACCACAAATGCAAGTAAGAATTACCATAGCTACCAAGATTAAGAAATGCCCAACAAATCGGATTGTAGAGTTGCAAAAGCATGTTTTTCTTTCCAATCCGAAGTCAAATAGTTGTTAGCATTAACAGTACGGCTGTGTGATCTATCATCTGACTGAGTGAGCGGGGCGCAGGAGGACAGCCTGGACCCTCTTAATGGGATGGTTATTAAAGCCATTCAGCTGAAGCCAATTTATGCCATTTCTCGTCCCCATTGTTCTCTGCACTCGATGAAATTAGCCTTAAATCTACTGCCGAACAGTCAACTTCACACTGAAAAGGAGAAAGTTTTTAGTTACGATTGAATACAAACATAACTCGGTGTTCCCTACCCCTGTGGGTTTTGTACAGCACTTAGTAATTTTGATTTGAACTTTAGGCAAGGCAAGTTTATTTGTAGAGCACAATTCATACACAGGGCAATTCAAAGTGCTTCACAGTTGCATAAAATTACAAGAAAACAGATCAAATCAATCATTAAAACATCAACATAAACATGTATCAATTACAGTAAAAGTAAAAGGTAAGAGTGCAGATAAAATACTTTGTTTTCATAATGCTCGGGTAAAAAGAGCTGTTTTCAGCCTGGATTTGAACATTGTCTGAGTTGAGGCCTGTCTCACATCCTCATGAAGACTGTTCCAGATTTTAGCTGCATGAAACTGAAACGCAGCCTCACCGTGTTTATTATTGACTCTGGGAACCACCAGGAGACCCCTCCCTGAAGTTCTCGGGGCTCGAGATGGTTCGTACGGCTCTAACATGTCAGAGATGTACTTTGGTGCTAAACCATGAAAGACTTGTACACAAGCAGAGCTGTTTTAAATTCTATTCTCTGAGTGACAGGAAGCCAGTGCAGAGACCGGAGCACTGGACTAATATGGTTGTATTTCCTGGTTCTTGTCAGGACTCGAGCAGCAGCGTTCTGGATGTTCTGCAGCTCTAACAGCTCGTTTAGAAAGGCCAGTGAGCAGCCGTTACAGTAGTCTAACCTGCTGGAGACAAACGCATGGATGAGTGTCTCCAAGTCTGGGTTTGACACTATTCCTCTGATCTTAGCAATGTTTTTCAGATGATAAAAAGCTGATGATGTTATTGCTTTGATGTGGCTGTTTAAGTTCAGGTCTGAGTCCATGATTACTCCTAGATTTCTAACCTGATTTCTTGGTTTTAGAGAGAGAGACTCAAGGTGACTGATAACACTTTGTCTTTGTGTCTGTGGGCCAAAAACAATGATCTCAGTTTTGTCTGAGTTTAGTTGGAGAAAGTTGTTTTGCATCCACAAACTGATCTGTTCGATGCAGTGACAGAGAGTATCTACAGGCCCCTGTTCACCTGCCGTCAGTGACACGTAGATCTGAGTGTCATCTGCGTAGTTGTGGTACGACACATTGTTGCTGTTTAGTAGCTGACCCAATGGAAGCATGTACAAGTTGTATAAGAGGGGTCCCAAGACCATTTATTAATGGAAAACCCCTTTTGGTCCCCCCTTTCAAGGGGGACCAAAACATTTAAACATTGAACACAATACAGGACAACACAGGACCAGTTACACACCAAACAGTTACAGACAAACATTAAAGACAATTTTTCTCAGATACCTCTCCAGCTCACACGACCATCTCAGAAATTACAATATTTTTCCAATAGAAAAACAAATAAAGCTATCAAAATAAAGATAAAAATGTTGATGTTATTCCAACCAAGAGTACACTACAAACAGTGGCATTCCATTTTTAGATAAACAAAAAGAGACATTTTGAAGGGACCAAAGGTTGATAAAGACCTCAGTGATACAGGCAGATGATTCCAATCAAAGGGAGCCGTAAAGGTGAAGGACCTCCGAGCCAGCTCTTTATGCACAGTAGGAACAGTAAATGTAGGATATTGAGAGTATCTAAGAGGGTAGGCTGAAGTATAAGGGACAAGAAAACATTTCAAGTATGCTGGTAAATTAAGATAAATACAGTTAAGCTGGATGTATAAATTACAGTGATGAGTTCTATATGGGCATCTTAAAATGAATCTGCAAAGGGTGTTGAACAAGACATTAAGAGGTTTAAGGTGTATATCACAAGTATTAAAATAAACAATGCCTGCATAGTCAATAATTTGTAAAATAAGGTGATTGATTATTCTCCTTCTAACTTGAAGTGTAAAGCATTTTTCAATAGAACCACTCTGGAAATGTCAGTAATGGACAGAGAAATTCTATATTTTCCTGCTGGAGTATTTCAAAGCAGTGGTTCTAAACTGGTGTGGCATGGGACCACACCATCACCTTATGTGTATATAAATATAAATCTTTATTTCAACCTACGAAACACTGTACACTTTGAATCTGTTAAATATTATGTAAATGCAACATTGCTGATTTCATCACTGAATAAGCCTAAAGCTGAGATCATGGTCAAAATATACTAAAACAAAAAAAGTTTTAATATTTTCCTAACTATTGTGGCAAGAACTACTCAATTCATCTTCTTCTCTCCTAATGGATATGATGCCAAGGGGGGAGGGGGGAGTGCCAGTTGTTACCGCCTTGCCTGCCCACTTTGGAAGGCATCCAGTGGCCCTCAAAACCAGTTCGCCTGGTGTGCTATGCCATTGAGGAATGGTACGTGGAGAAAAAAAGAGTTCTTATCTGGCCGTATTGGATCTTATGGCACAATACTTAAATGGTTGATTAGATCTACTTCTGCAGTGGGTGGCACTGCCAGCTGATTGGTGGTTTTACACATCGGGGTGAGTCGCAGATGTTCTCTCCACACCTCCAGAGTTTTCCAAGATTGAGGAGCATAATTGTTACACTGCTCTAAGGGCTGTAGTCGGTTATTACAAAGGGCGCTGCCTGTTGCTGAACTCGCTAAAGTTTGCTCTTGTCCTTCCCTTGATACAAGTCCCAGTGGTGGCACAGTCTTGAAGAGTGCTTCACAGTGGAAAGAACATTTTTTGAGTCCAGTTCTGGCCTCTTTAGCTTAACCATTGTGAAATATATTAATTAAAACAAAGCTTTGTCAGTAATTGTCATGTTAGAAAGACATAGCATTTATTTTAAAATGTTTTATATAGAACAGATAGAAGTGTAATGACGATGATGATGTTTCCCATTTTTCCTTTTAGTATAGGGGCGTATTAGTATGCAGTATAGCATCAACCCGCGCTTTTCTATTTGTATAGCTTCAAGAGCTATACCAACTTATCATGACAAGCCCAGGTCCAAAAAGTATTAATTTCACCTAAAAAATAATGTGGTTTGTATTTGATTATTAAAAAAGTATTTTCCTCATAGACGTTAGCTTTCATAAGGCTGTCTAAAAAAAATGTTTGGTCTCGAAGCATTTCTGTCTAAGACAGAGTGAGAGAAAAAAAACACTGGAAATGGTCCGACGATCCACTTTTGGATCCCGACCCACCACTTGAGAACCTCTGCTTTAATCAACAACAAACAACCAACAGCATCAAGTTTATAAAGCATATAATATGAAAAAATAAATAAAAAATATGTGGGATATATAGCACCTCAGCGCTGCATTGCCCTCTCCCATGTCGCGGTACGTATATTTGTGGCAGATACACAAGCATGTTTGCATGTAAACAGCCCAGTGTAATGACTGGATCAGCTGCGCGAGCCAGATTAAAATGAGCTCACTGGCGGCTCATTTCCATCCCCATCTGTCTGCTGACCTCTGGGACGTCCCGGGAGCTGACAGGGCCACCTCTACAGGGCTGCGCCATGGGGCCATGTCTGCTCAGCTCTGACCCAGCCAACCGGCATCCAACCCACCCACATGTCTACAGAGAACACAATTCAATCCGACACTTACTTTGAAGTTTGCAGTGCA
This sequence comes from Proterorhinus semilunaris, assembly GCA_021464625.1. Taxonomy (NCBI): domain Eukaryota; kingdom Metazoa; phylum Chordata; class Actinopteri; order Gobiiformes; family Gobiidae; genus Proterorhinus; species Proterorhinus semilunaris. Next base: position 27,697,915 of record CM038344.1, on the reverse strand, counting down.
TGGGTTCGCAAAATTGTGGATTTGCGCTCCCACCAGCCTCAAAATGATCGTGACCTACATTTTTTCATCGTATATTTGGATTGAATTTGCAAAGCAGGACTAATTTGTTAGGCCAAAATAATTCTGAACTTATTATATATCATTTAAAAACGATTCATAAACCACAGCCGTTTTTTTACTGAAAAATACAGATTTGGTTCCTAGTAAAACTGACGACAAGCCAACTGAACCAAGAGCCAGAAGAAAAACCAAAGTACAGAGAAATATGTTAATTAGTAGTAGAATAAAATTGTGTGATCAGCCAAAGATTGATAAGATAGATTGCTGAATAAAATACTTCTTACAAAGCCATAAAACGGTCCAAGACATTTTGATAGGCATTTCACAGAATGCTCTAAGCTAATTTAACATTCTCTCCAAATTATATATTATATATCTCTGGTCCCAAAGGAGACTCACTGGTCACCCCTGTCCCCCCTTGACCCCAACAGTCAAGTCCCCTCTGACTGACCACCCCCCAAAAAGATGCAGCCACCCCTGGACAAAGCAATGGTCCGAATTATAGCCCGGGTGGGAGGGGTCTGGCTTATAGTGTCAAGGCAAAGGGGGTTGCCGGGATGTCCCAGGGGTCACAGCCTCTGTTCTTCCCGCGGTGACCCCGTGTTAAAAGGGTGTCAGCTGGGTTTCTGATGGGTTCCCCGAGACGTGCCGCCTCCTTTGTTCAATGGCGGTTGCGAAGTGCGGCGTGTTTCTTTGTCCTCATTTTGGATTGTGCAGCGGCGGGATAGGTCTGTAACCTCTTGCCACTCCCGGGTTCTGCACGATACCACGGAGTGCGAGTTTGCCGTGTCATTGGTTTCCTGGTTAAAGGCCCAAAGACAGATTGGAGCCTGGACTGGTGTCTGCATGTCTGATGGAGGCAGAGCGAGGCCTAAATTCAATAGACTTTATAGAGGCTCATAATGAGATAATATCATTGTGGATGGACCAGAGGACTTGGCTCAAATTAATGGTGTAGAATTAATGTTTCTATTAATGGTGATGGAACATAAATTCACTTATACATTTCAAATATGACCAGGTATGAATTTAGCCAATCGGTTTAATGTATATGGTTAAAAAAATATATATAAAGAATTGCGTATTATGCAAACTCCTGGTACAGTGATTACATGTATTCATAAATAATGTTTTACAAAAATACAAAATCTGTGTAATAAATTACATTTAAACCGTCTTGACTTACATTATTATTTAGAAGTACAACAAGGATCACTACTTCACCACGTGATTTTTATTAGTAACAGTAATTGTGTCCAAAATATTCTCGGTAAATTGTTTATATGATTCAATCAAAAGATAAGATAAAACAATGAGTGTATTCTGAATGAATTCAAGACAAGAACATGGAAATTGGTCATGAACCGCATTACCTAAAAACACTCCCCTTACCACACAACGTCATTCTTCTATGTATACAGCAATTACGACATGCTTATTGTTTTATCAATTACTTTTATACATCACCCTAGATGACAGAGCGCAGTGTGATTTTGGTCGTGTATAAGTCATCGGTGATATAATACTGACTACAGGAGCGGACTGGAGGTGATGAGCGCCCTGGCGTTTGCGGCTGGGCAGGCAGACAGTTGTCGGCTTGCACGATCAAGCGGCAGATGCCTGTATTGGGTTAGTGCTATTCCACAATAATCATGAGTTCCTCCTCGATCACCTCCTCATTTGGTTGCTTCGCTCTCGGTGATTAAGAGTCAGGCCCATCTGGTTCACATGCAGCCAGTGCATACAGGAAATCCTGGAGTCTGTATCCGCTGTGGGCTGAGAGGCCATAAGCTGCAACAGCGCGTAATCCTACACAAGTCCAGGAATGTAAAGAGACCATAGTGAAAACTGTCTGCGTCTACGTGCCGAAAATATGTCCCAAATATTGTGAAATATACAGTACAATGTTGCGCATTGTAATTTGTGAAGTGAAAATAGCTGTTTTATGAGAAATGCAGATTCATTTTATGGAATTGAGTTCTTTATTTTGAGTTCTTCCGCTGCTTTAGTTACTTTTTCCGTGTTCCATATTGATACACTCTCCCTGTTCCTGGACTTTTCCCAATACATTTCGAATCTAACACCGAGATGATCGCACACTCCAGTCAAGCCGAAGGATAGCCAACACTACCTCAGACATTTCAAAGCCCATTCAAAGTCTCCACACAATTTATAACCAGTCCCGCTGGAATTTTCTAATTAGAGCATGAATAAGATATCTTAGGGGGAAATGTATTATAGGAACTGTGCAATCAAGCCAACTGTGTTTCTGGGGAGTCCTTTTTGGGGGAGGAAAAAAAACAACAAGAACGCTGTAGTAATTAATCTGTCAAAAATACAGTAAGCCACACTCAGAATCGGTCGTCTCGTTTTTTTTTCTCTCTGAATAAGCCTAATGTCAGTTTTGTGATGAATGTAATCAAATTTAAGTTTGAATAATCGTGAATGAAATGTGGCATTGAGACCGCATGAGTTTCCAGCGTTTTTAGGACATTTAGGAATAAAATGAACGATTCCTTATAAGGATTGTTAAAGATATGTCACATCTTTAAAATCTTCTTTCTTTTGAAATATGATAAATTCAAAAATCATCTTGACAAATTCACATTAAAAGATCAGCTCAATTCCCCCAATAAGAGAGAGCCTCTGCTTTAACAGCTCCACAGTTCTTTGCAGCTGAACTGTTAGACCACATTGGTGCTGGTGCTAATGGTGCAGCAGTCTCACCATACAGTGCCCTGCTGGTGCCATATGACAAACCGGCATGCTGCTCTCGCCTCCCGTCCACCCACCGCCCACCTCCGGAGCTATCAGGGGCACTAGCTAACGCGGCTAACGCCAAAATCACGGCGCAATGCTCGTGTCCAAAACATGCCTGCCACCTCCTGTTAGCATGAATAGCATATCATAATTATAGCAGCTTGAAAGAAAAGAAAGAAAAAAACACGGTTGCTTGAAATGAGATGAAAGGGGTCGAGTTCAGAGGTTGTCAAACTTTTCACACCGCCATCCCAAATTGTTTGCGTTCCGAGAAGCATTATGGCTTAAAACGCACCTATAGGACAAACCTAGATGTAACACAGTAGAGCTAAAGGAATGTATAACAAGCTGCGATTCAAACATAAAACTATACCAATAAGCTATCTGATAGTGATCAAACGTTGTTGAAAGCCATCCTGTCCCCAGTACATTTAGGTCTTGATTAATTAGGCAAATAGTTGTTGTTTTGTTTTTACTTACAGTCTGAGTTGTTTTTTGTATTCAGCACTCTTCTTTTTTTTTATGCCTTTTGTGACTGGTAGATTGTAATCATAGTTGAACTTGTGAAGACGCGGCTGCCATGCCTGAGTGGCTGTACAGTAAGAAAAGAGAAAAATGTTTTAGGATTTATGCGGCTGGCTTCCTCTTTGGGATATGCATAATTTATTTTAGGATTAGCGCGGTTTAGATTAACTTTTTAAAATCCACTGTCGGAGTTCACAAGACGGTGAAGACAGAAAGACTCACTTCAAATGCGGTATTTACTTTTTTTGTCTGCGTCTTTTCTTGTTTTATAAGCTCGGACAGAATATGTGGTAGGTGCGTGGGCAAGTGTCCTAACATTTGGAAATGAAATCAATACAGAGCAAGGTATTTGGTAGGTATGAAAAATGTTACATTTTCAGGGTGATTTCATGAATATTTTTTTTTAATTATCCAGTTATTTCAGAAAACTCCACAATAGATAAGAACAAAATACATTCTACTTTCTACTTTCATTCCATGAATCTCGTTAACTCTGTTTAAAGCTTTTTTTTTTTTTGTACTGCCACCAAGATATTCACTTCCCTCGGCAAACAAAGCATTCTTTATCATTTCCTGACAAAATTGTGACTTGTGAACCACTGGATGCAGCATTTATAACCTGAACTAGCCGTTCTTCCAGGTGCAGGCCCCGGTCTAGACGCTGCATCTTCACGGCTGAGAGCTTGGGCGTATTTCGTCAATGTTTTTTTTCCTTCTTTTTCTTGTTTGGGGCAGCGTGGGCAGGTACCTAAACATTTGGAGGCCACGCTCAAAAAGCCGGTCGGAGTGTGTGCCGAAACTCCAGCCTGTGATTGGAGGGCGCGCGCGGTGGTTGCTAAGCAGAGCTCTTCTTCCTGTGCTAAATCAGAACTCTTGGTGGGCTCAAAAGAAAAACGCCAGAACAGACAGGCTTGACACACACATTTCTATGGGGCTCTCATGCAGTCCTTATCTATTCACTGGTGGCCACAGTCTTTCAGAGATACTCACATGTTGAGGCTAAGGGGAGCGGTTCTCAAAGTGTGGTTCGGGTGCTAAGGTATTCCTGCTCTCGCGTGGGCGGCAGTCATACTGGTTTAGCGTCAGGTTGTCATGGGTTGAATGTACAATTTTTAAGTGTACAGTTTTTAGAGCAGAAATGAATGGTGATCGACAACAGGGCTTCTCTTGATGGAACTCAGGAATGGTTACCATTTAGATATGGTTTCATCCTGTTAGGTGCTGTTACATGGTTGATTAGCGTGTGGAGACCACTGTCTGTAAAAATGTCAAGTCCAAATCTGGCTGTTAGACCTATACAAGTCCAGGTTTATAGTCAAATAAATGTATGCCTTCTTAATTTCCTCAAGCCCCGTTAACGTATCCATAATAGCAGCGCATTTTTCTATGTTAATCCCTCGCTTTAGGGTTAGTCCTAATTTTGCGTCTTTTGAGTCAAGTATAGATTTTTTGTGTGAAAATTGTTCGCGAGCCACTCCACTACGCCATGCACTCCTCAGTCATTTGTAACCCTCTTCACAGTCTTCTTGTGTGCTACTGCGGCTACTATCCCACTTTTTGGCAAGCCCTTTCGAGCCCATAGTTAGCGATGGTACTGTATGCACTGGCACAGAAGCTCTCCTCCACTGAGATGTCCTAGAGCACTCCCCAGTCACGATGCAGTATACTTAGATCTCCACCTCCACTCAGTGAGCAGGCAGGCTGGCCTACATACACGGCACACGCTCCACTCTGCTGCCAGGGCTGCGGCTCATTCGAACACATGAAGAATATTACTGTTGGTAACCAGCCATTATGAGACAACAGTGCGTGTCGTGGTCGAGAAGAAGTAGCCATACCTTTTGTGAAAGTGTGGGATTTATTTATTTTTTTGCTAGTATTAAACTGTAAGATAATATCAAGGCAATGAAATATTTTAACATACTATGCAGTTGGTTAAGAGGGTGTGTGAAGATTAATAATCACTGGGTTTTGTAATCTAGGAATAATGGAAAACCCTTAAGATGGCTCAGATGGCTCATGTTAACGTTTCAGAGAAGTAATTCATAAATATGTTTGTAGTGGTCTATACTACAGGGGCAAAAAATGCTTTCTGTTGTTTTTAAAAATGTAAAATTGTATTAAAACATTAAAAATGTAAAATTGTAATTATTTGTCAGTTTTTCTATAACATACTTCAAAATTGGCAAAGCGCTCTTTGAACATACACTGCAACAAGTGCTGGTCATATAAAGCAAATTTTGCAAGTCTAATGGGAACTGTCTAGGTCTAAATGTGAAGCTTTTCATTTTAAACTGCTTTTATGGTTCCTCAAAAATGCATCACCATTTGCACAATACACATTCAACCTGGTTTAATAATGTTACTACAACTTAAAGGTCAGACTGCGTAAAATCTGTATCAATTTTAGTAAATATTTGCAACATGGTGTATTCATGCATATCCCCCCCCCCCTCATCGTCTGTGCAATTACCCTAAAATGTAACTTAGAAGTGCGTGAGAACATTCTGTGCATTCTGCAGGCCTTTCAAAAAGAAAAAAAAATAAGAAATCTATAATTGAAAATAAATCCGTATTTCTTTCTCTGTGGACCTCATCTGGGGTGGAGGCAATTTACCAACACAATTTGAACTCGCATGAGGCTGTGGATGTTTTGTCAAGATGACCTAATACCCACCCTCTCTCATCTCTTTTTATACTCGAGTGGGGTGCACATTTTGCTTCCATTTTTGTAACAAGATTTTTGCTATTATGTGCACTGATCAGAACAGGACCTTTTAAATGGCTTATCCCACTAATGCATTTGGTAGTATTAAGACCACACAATATTTTGTACTGAACAAAATGTAAAGCTACGCAAAATGTAACCAAAAAAATCTAAACGGCATAATTTGTAGGTATAATTGAAAAATAATAATACAAAAACTCACCCTTTTGGGGCCAGTTTTAACTTGTACAGATTTCTCTATTCTGGAAGTGTGCAAGGGTCAGAGCTTTGGGTTGTAGCCGAACAATTATTCTTCACGACTTAAAAAATAACCCAGTCCCCTCTTGTGCTCTCGGAGGGCTCTCTCGACACGGTTCCTTGCGGAGACGGAGCAATGCAGCATTGTCAGCAAGGCACCCGTATCAAATGGATTCAACACAGCTGTCCTGGCACACTGTCTATTGCAGCAAGTTATTTATTCAGAGTTACAGTCACTCCGGGAAACTGTCATGGCCACTCTATGCACGCGGCCCACAGCATCATCTGGGCAGGTTAGGGCCCCCTCTTTCACCTCCAAGGACCCCCCTTAAGTGCGGGCTTTTGTGCCTCATTCAAAACGGTTCACTGTTTGTCTATGTCAAATGTCTATTTGACTTGATTTACATGACCTTTCTGGAGTCTTCGAGGTTTCTGGGATTAATGCTATTGCTGAAGTGCATTAAAAAAGGTTCACAATAAATACCAAAGACATTTTTGCAATAAAAAAAGATTTAAGAGCATACTTTTGTGCCAGCTGGTCCTCCAGGTTGATATAGGTTATGAAATGTTCAAATTGAATATAGCTTGAACACAATGAATATATTTAAGCCACAAAGATGTATTAGTTTATTATACATGGAAGAAAATGTCCAGTTGGCGGGCACAATCAAGCAACGAGCATAATTCAGCGAACCTATCCTTGTATCCGTACGGAGTGTGATGCTGCTGGGTGAGTTAACAGCTCCCTGCCCCACCCTGCTCTCCATTCGCCGCTAACTGTATCACTAAAGCTGTCTGTACGTTTAGAGAAGCTTGTACCACTTCGGCCTGAGTAAAATACATGCTTTCTCTCACCATTGTGTCGCATTGGCCCTTTATGCAGGTGTCTTGCATTGACAAAGGTGGACCGCACTGTTGGTAGCGTTGGCGAGCATCTGGCTTTATTTGCCGCCAGTCAACAAGTGCAGACAGACAGCCACAGCCTTAAATAGAGCGAGCCCACCCTTTATCCGATAACGAGCGGACTATTATAAGCCCTCCTGGTGTCTTCGGCGTTGCATGGTCACTGTCAGGTGAAGATTTCGGTCTGCTCTTGTTTAAATAAAAAAGACCCGGCAAGCTGCTTTCGAGATTATCGTCAAAAACCTACTTATGCTACTAATCGCTCCCTATTAGCCTCCCGAAAACCCCTTGTCTCCCATAAAGTTTCCCTCCAAGGTCCTGACCTCTGCGCAACTGAAGCTGAAGACGAGCGGTGACGCGGAGCCACATGACAGTTACATGACAGCTCGCGTGGTGAATCTGTCCATAACGGTAAACAAAAACATATTTTAAGGACAATCGATTCACTCGTAACCTTGTATTTGTCAAATGTGTGAAACGAAAGATGATAATGTGATCGCGCCATCTGCCTAACCTGGCTGGCTTTTCTAAATCGCTCGCAAGGAATTTTTTGGGTGCCTGTCTTTTTTCAGTTAGTGAGAGGCGAGAACAAATAGGGACGGGTGAAACTTTATCATAGCATGAAATTGTTGAGACACAAATAATGACCAAAAAAAAAATTCATTTAGGAAAAAGTGGTGAAGAAGAGTACATTATCACGACAGCAAAGAAATTCAAATTTCAAGATGTTTGTGCGCAATCCTAAACCAAGGATTCATAGAGTGAATAATTGGCAAAATGTTCAAACAGAGCAATTATTAAACATTACGAGCTACATAATAATAAAAGAGGAACTTAAAGTGATTGTCTGTAAGATTGCAAAGTCCCCTCTCCTTCTGATTGGACCAGAAAGCTGCTTCTACTTTAGAAAATGAGGAGCGTGAGAACAAACGTTCAAAAGTAAACGATCAAGCTCTCTCCTGATTGGACCTGTCAGGCCGGTTCACAGGAAAGCTCGTCTCATTGGTCAAAGTGATGGCACCACTATTCTGATAAGTAGGCAGGAACTTTTTTATTTTTTTAAAATTTAGTATTACTTTCGTGTTGTCAAATTTCTGACCTCGGCTGTCAAATATACGAAATCTATTAAGTTTGTAAAATATTTAAACTTACACACTATCATTTTAAGGGGACAAAGTAGCGCAATTTGGAACCAACTTTTAATACTATTTCTCAATACAACAGTAATCGGATTTATGCACTTATTGGAATTGACTAAATCCCTGGTCAGAGAAACAGTTATTTCGCTGAAATGTTTGACGCCACAAAACCATTCATTTCTTAAAAATCTAGACGTCGTCAAAGCCATTACCCACTACTTTTGCAATTTCTCAATCCTCAAAAAGACCAAACAAACAGATCAAATCTCATCGACTGGCGTTGATCGCTTTTGACAACAAGGATAGGACACCCTTTAGAGGACAGTCAATGGGTCACGCACTGTCCCGGCTGCATCTGTCCCATGTGGAATGTATGAATTATTCGAGGGGTAATCGCGCGTCCATTGTAGGTGCACTCATCTCCACAAAGATGCCCATCGCTCCATATTTAATTCAGGCCTTTCAGGGACCCCACTGTACGCAGCCGTCCCGGGATAATGAGGCGCTCCGGAGAGATTAGCCGCTCTATCATCAACGCAGCGCTCTAATTTTTGGCTCTTTGTTGTGGCAGTGCCGGCTGGGCTGCATGACGGACACAGTTGGAGGAAGTGGCTTTTGTGCGGCTGGCAGGTGCACAGGAATGACAGTGGGCACTCTGCGTCTTACTGTTACCGCCCTTTTTTTTATTTCAAGAAAATGCTACTGCTCAGATTTTTTCTTTTGAAGATGAACTGTTCAGAATATTGCAAATGTCTTGTTAGTTGAGTGTTGATGTTCAGTGCTGCAATGGAGTGTGCTCTGTGCTGTTGTTTTGCCAGGTGTTACGGGCCACAGATATAGGGGGAACATCCATTGCTTTATTTGTGTACTATTTCACAGATTTCAGGTAAGTCTAGGTCTCAGTGAATATTCTGGGAGCTGTTACCATAGGAATCTAAAACAAACAAAAAACCCAAATCTATCAGCTCAGTTCAATTGTTTGAACGGCACTTGCTCAAAATGGCACCCGCAACAGCTAAGTCATGTGACTGAACCCCATTCAAGTTTGGAAGTTTAGCAAAAAGTAAAGATATCTATTAAGTGGGTGGAGGGTAGTTTGTGTTGTAGCAATATAATTGGATGGCGTTAATTACATGGAGATGCAAAAAGGATTTTAAATGTACCGTCAGTGCTGCAAAAACTGAATAGACAAAAGATCGTATGGGAAAAAATCTGGGTCCAAAAAGACAGAAGGGTTGTTAAATTTCTAACCCAAGCGTACAGCTGCACAATTGAAATCTTCCCTCTATTATTAGCTGCCTTTAACTCCATGTTGGCCAATCGCCAAGAGTAGCAATGTAGCATCCCCAGCTGAATTACAAAGGCGTCCAGTGGATGCTTTTACTATGTGGAATCGAACATCACATTGCATAGTTTCTTTAGCATGCTCAGCTCAGCATCTCGCATTACACTATTTCCTAACGCTAGCAGCACTGTTTTTGAAGAATGTACTTATTGCTTCATCATTGACCCCAGGTTCGTTTCTGCGCCAAATATCTTGACTAAATTTGACACGACGCTAAGCAGCATGTTAGCCTTTTTTTTTTTTGCATGCCAGTCTATGGTGTTTTTGAGCGTGGGGCCGCTGGCCGTGCCACTGAGAAAAAGCAGGGACCCTCTCGAACCCTCAGTCACAAGCCTCCTCCGGGGTTGGCTGTAAATTCTTCAGGCGAATGGTTTTCCCTCTCTCCTCTCCCCCACTTTTTTTTTTTTTCGCTTCTCGCTCAACATCTGGAGAACAGCGCTCGCACCCCTGTCATCTTTTTACTGCGTTGAGGTCATTTCCACCCGATCCCTAAGTGGAAACATATGAAGCGGAGGGTTTGGGCCTGTAATGGGGTGGGGCTGGCATGGACAGGCTCCGAAACACATACACAACCGAGTTAATTTTTATTTTATTTTAAATTTTTTGCCAAGTCGATGTTAAAAAAAACCCGTCATATGTCAAAATTAAAGTAGTTTTCAATGTTTTCGCCAGATGTGTATGTAATAGCGTCATTCAAAAACAGAAGAATTTGAGTTTCGGCTCCTTACAGCATTTAATGCTGGAAAGGACACAGTGGATAGTGTACAAATTATATCTTTGCGCAAATTTTCATGTAATTTAGGAAACCTCGTCTTGTAGAATAAGATTTACATAAGACATCTGTTTTCAGAATCCCATTGCAGAATTACTTTGCTTGCCATCTTTAAACTAAAATTGTATCTTAGCATTTTTTTTTAATTGCAATTTTTATCATCTATGCATGTTGTAATTAGATTTTGTCCTCCGCCTTTTCTAAGTAGAGAGCTTGCAAAACCAGAAAAGAATTTACTGCACTCTAAAACTGCAGAAAAGGCGCGAGCATTGTTTGGCCGTACACAGAAGTGCATAATGAAAACCAAGCCTCGAAAGATGTGTTTTTTCCTTTCTGTCTTTCCATGTTTATTTTTGCTCTTTCCCTCTTCGCGCTCTGCCCCTCGTAATCGCGTTAGTTGAAGTGGTAGACTGCAGAAATCTGGGCAGCGACTCTGGCACATGTTGTGGATAAAAAAGGGCGTGTCTTCAAATTAAAAAGCGGGATTCTCTGTTCTCAAATAATAATGTGGATTTCCTCAATTATGCGCAAGTCTTTCCAACAAAACGCCTCGCACCAACCGCTCGCGCCGTTTGTTCTCGGCAAAACTTTAGCTTGTGTCATCGGCAAAAACTCGGAGCCACCATCTGACACATAACACTTGGTATCCTGACAATGGATTATTATTAGTTTTTCAATGAGTAAATGTTTCCAGGACTTTATATGGGCATTTCCACACAGGGATCACTTGCATTTGAAAAGACCTGAGCAGACTGCATTACCTAATACTGTCCCCCTACGACAATAGAGTGGTGCCTGCTTAAGTTTCAAGGGGAAAAAATTACAACTACTACAGTATAATATAATACAATATAGCACTGAGTGTTATAATCAATATTAGGGGCAGGTAGACCGTGGTTGCATTTGTTTGAATTATGAGATTTTCCGTGTTTGTGGCTTTAAATTGCAACTATGGATATTAGAGCTGAAATTAAAAGTATTTATCAATGACACATTTTTTTTCATCTCCATTATTCCTCTGCAATTATCTATTATTGGTTGTCTCATATACACTCACCCACAGGTGATATTTACTTCTTTGTTTTTTGGTTTACCACAGCCAATTATCTGCATAACAGTCTCTATTTATCTGGACTTAGGAATGGCACAAAGTGCATCCAGACTCGAGACCCCTTAAGGCTTTTCAATTCATTTCTTTGACACTTCTCTGCCCCTCTGTGGGGATTTAAACACTAAACTCTTTAGCTTACCGAACATCTCGACGCATTATATAATTTATCCATCCGTGCAAACTTTTCTTTTAGCTTTTTTACAGTCTCCCAAAGTGTCTCAGAGCAAATTCCAGTCACACTGTGGTTTCCATTTTGTGGTGGAGCGGACTGCAGTGCTAAAAGGGGCGGGTGCTCTGGTGTGTCTGCCTGTGCCTGGGACGTACATACATAGACACAGTGTGCGAGACTATATAGGGAACAGCTGCATGGATTTGCACTGTCCAACTCCATCATAGCAGACTGCAGCAGCTCGTTATTGAGGGCACCACTCTCTATGTCCTCATTACCTCTGCAGTAAAGCTTCGGAGCTTTGTTCTTTACTCTCTCTCTCTCTCTGTCTGTCTCTTTTTCTCCCTCTCTCTCAGTCTTTCCTCTCTCTCTCCTTGTCTCTGCCCCCCCTTTCCCCCCCCCCCCCCCCCTCTCTCGCCGTCTCTTGGCTTGAAACTAGAGAATATGTGCAGAAGTGCTGATGCTGCAACTTAGCTCCGGCTGCCCACAACTTATGCTGCACAGGAGAAAACATTACACAGACAACCGCTAGCACCGCCACCCGCCAACCCCCCCTTTAGCTCGTCTCTCATCGTCTACATATTTCCACAAAGGGGATGCTCCACTTTTGATTCATCTTCATCTGGCGCACAGTACTTGGATGTGGGCTCGCTTTGGTGCACTTCCTACTATAGACTATTAGCCCCAGATGCTAATTCTGGGCTTTAGCGAGAGCCACTTGGCAATTGGCACAACATGCAAAAGCTTCTGAGTAGACAATTAAGCTCAAATGTATTGCGGGCCAGTTACTAGTGTTCATAACAGAATGGATTACTTTATAACTTCTTACAGCGGAAGGACCCTTTGCTCAGCATTGTGTACCATTCAAAATTACATTTTACTACCACCACCACTTTTTTTAAACTTATTTTCTCAATTTATTGCTCAAAGTTGCAGCTGTGATTTTTACTTCTGGGGCCACCATGCATTCACTTAATCCCACAGCAGTGACCATTACTACGTGTTACTACAGTAGTCTGGATAAACACTCCAGCTCACAGTGAACAGTGTTAGTATTGTTAGCGCGTTGGTCTAATCGCCGCATGCCCCCTCGGCCTGTACGGTCGACACAGGCGTTAAACAGGAGCGGCAGTGGCAACGGCAGAACAGATCGGAGGGACAGTAAACTTTTATCACGCTAATAACCCGCTAGTCCCAGCTACCTAATGACTTAGACAGCCACACCAGGGGTGAGCAAGGGGTCAGGTTGAATTGCTGGACATAAACGGGCAAGATCTTGAGCTGAAAGAACAAATAAAGGAAAGGAAAAGGGGAAAAAAGGGGGGTTTGGGTATATAGAGGTGGTAGAAATTATTGTTATTGGGCGAGCATATAATTGCTTGAATTGATTTTGCAGTAAAAGGAGACCATTGATTAGACTGTTCTTTTATAATGAGGCAGACTGTGTGCGTTTAACCCGCGGTTCCCACACGGCTCCACGCGCAGCGGGACGTCAAAGGCCACAACTCCTGCGCGAGCAGCAGAGAAGTTAGCACCAGCTCTGTTTTCTAAATGAGAGAAAGAGAATGAGTTTCTAAGGAAACAACTTTCTCATACTAATAACATTTTTTGGGATAAACTCTTACAGAGGAACTCAAATTAGTGGAAATTGGAACATTAACTTTTAATTGATTTTAGAGATTTATTTTCGCTAAAATTGTTACATCTGTTTACAAAAGGAAATGCCAACATAATACATTGAAAAGAGGATACATTTTAATGTTGCACTAGGTTCTTTCAATTCAAATATTCTTGAGATAAAGGAGTGGAAATATTATGGCTGCTTTGAATATTATTAGTTGTTGAAGATAGACAGGATGAAGGTTGAAAGTGTATCGTGGCTATCTAATGAACTAGAAAGGCGTAAACATGTCAGTGTCCCAGGACACGATGGCCTCAGAGTGGATACAGAGTGGACAGAGGTGTTTGTTTTGGTCCAGTGTGTTGTGGACCGCAGACTGTGGCAGGACCCCGGGACAGACAGGCGGCCATGTTTGTTTTTGCTTCTCTGTTTCTTTGGAGAAGTACAGGCGCTGCCAAAGTCCTGCGCTCACACCCAAAGCACGCAAATCACAGCCCAAAGCCTGCACTCTTAAACAATAACGTACCAGGGTGTAACTGCACCCTCTAAACTGCAGTGGCGACCGGGGAGACCGGCCATAATATTATTATAATGCACACCTGTTCCAAAGCAGCAAGTCGGCGCAGATTTGCCTCAAATTTTCTTCAAAGTTCAAATCGGGCATCAAAACTAAAACAAATTTTTTTTTAAATGACCCACATACGATGGTGGATTAAATAAAACACTTGTGGTTCAAAATAGGTCCATACAAGCATTGGTTGCATGAATAATTGCGCAACCAAGGTTTGCAAAGATTGGTCAAAAAGAGAAAATGATTAAAGTTTTACTTTTCATAGAAAACCATTGATGTTGAACCAAGATGTTTACGAACAGAGCTGCAAATCAATAAGATTAGAGTCAATTATCCATGTTCAAAGTCACCACCTTCACCTTTCCTCAGTTTGAACTTTCACAGGAATTTTAAACACACCATTTGATGATAACAAGCTGCCTATATTTAGCACCATTAAAACAGGTGTACCTAATAATATGACCTCTCTGTCCGCACTGCCGTTTCCTCTCTCGCTCCCGTCTTATAAAAGTGCTCTTTGAGAGATGAGATTGACTTTGATTGTCTCGGTGGCAGGATGTTTGCGTGTTTTGTTCCAGGGCCCTTTTCATAAATAGCAGTTTTTATGTTTGCTGAGGTCAACTGGTTTTTACTAGACCGGAGAGGCAAGTCCAGAGGCCTACCCTGCCATCTGGCAGTCATAAAAAGGGGAAGCCGGAGCTCTTTAGTGGGGGGTTTATAGGATGGTGGGGCGCGACGTTGAGAGACAGGGAGGTTGGTGGACTCTGCTTGCCCTGCTGCTCTGAATGACAGGTCAGAAGTTCATTGCCCTTTTTCATCCCGCATCTGCCTTGTAAGGTGAGGGGGGTGACGGGCCGCGGGATCAGAGGAGAGAGCGAGGGAGGGACGGAGGCGGCAAATGAAGATAAGGGTACATATAATGATAGAGATACGAGACAAAGTGAAGTTTACAATTGATTTACTGATTGGAGAGGTAGTAGTGTCCACGTGCACCATTTTGAAGGTTAGATGGATTGTTGTGGATAAGATACACTGCCTGACAGAAAAAAATGTCACACACTCTACAATTTTGTTGGACACCTTTAGCTTTGATTAAAGCACACATTTGCTGTGGCATTGTTTCGATCAGCCTCTGCTATGTCAAAAGAGCCAGTGTCTACAAATCTTCACCAAGATCTTGTCTTGATGATGGTAGGATGTGACCACAACACAAAGCCTTCTCCAGCACTGAACCTAGACCTGCAGCTAACGGAGATCATAATAGTTAGTTAAATGTACGTGGCGACTTTTTTTTGTCAAGCAGTGTAGGAGTTTATATTCCAGAAAGGCTCTCCCAAAATAATCAAGGGAAGTATTTAGTATACACTATACTCGGATGATTAAAATGTACGTACTCAATCATGAACAAATGAGTAAAAGTAGGTATATGAAGCCAGAGTTCCACTTGAACTAAACCAAACTACCCTGACCTTTATCGTAACCCCCAATGTAAAAAGCCTATATCCCAGCCGCAGACATCAGACTTCCCTCCATTGATTTACTGATTAGATGAGTCTGTGGTGTCCCTGGAGCCGTTTTGAAGATCAGAGAGAGGGCCCTGCAGATGGTGCTGAGTTGTGGCTGTGTAAACACTTATGATTCAATGGCTTTGGTGTTGTTTGGGTATGTGTCACCATCTCCACGCTCCCCCACTCGCCGCACAGCAATGAGCATTAAGTTGTGTTTTGGAGAGACCAGAAAACCAGCCCGTCTTTTTTTTTTTCTTTTTGAGTCCTCCTCGGGTGTCAGGAGGCTCCATTTTGTTTGTGAATCACATTTGCGTGGGAATAGCAGTGCCGCTAAGCCGTGAAAATACCAAATTCAGAGCACAGCGAAGCCATGAATGCACTCCGGAGAGTCGAAGATATGTTGAGTTGGATGTCTTTCCCAGTTTTCAGTGCTGGCCTGTCCATCTGAAATTAGATGCTCAGCTTATAGGTTTTCCAGAATGGGGTTATCATCATTGCAGAGGCCTGGGCGCTCTGCTGACTCTGGCACTGATACCTCCCATTGAGATTTCATCTTTTGTTATGCTGCAGACTTGATATCTTAACCCTTGAGATGCTGCTAGTTAGTACATTGTTGTTTGTTGCATGTTTGAAAATTAGGTCAAATCAAAACTATCTGAATAGATGTGACATGACAAATTTTAAAAGAATCTTAAGCGTCTCCATTCCAGACCTAAAAAGCTGCAATAGCCTTCAGTGATCCATTCTTACGTCCAAATGTTGATATGGTACGAATTTTTTGATATAAAAAACTAGGAAACCTTGCCAGTCTTCCAATTGTCTCCCCTCTTTTATTGTAAGCATTAGTTCAGCCCTGGAGTACTAGAACATACATGGAAATTAAAGAAGAAAAAAAAAACACACCAAACTGATAACCAATCATTACATTGATTTGTATAACTGTTTCACATGATTATTTTTAAGGTGTTTACAAGAATTTTAAATTTGAACATGATTTAACAAAAATATTATACTGCATTAGTGATATATTGACTGATTGAATGGGTGAGAAACCAGTATTAGTCTTTTTAAACTAAATGGTTGTAGCCTTAAACTAAGAGTGTGGATGGCAGGAGATATTTGACATTTGACAATACATCTTAAAGACCAAAATGCTCCACTGATATAACTAGCGTACACTGTCTTTTTAACCAAACTGGCAAATAATTCGCTGAATATAATTTCATCTTTCCTTTACGCCGGTTGCTACAGTAGCCCCTCATCGCTCTGGCAGTGACTGGTGTATGAAGGGAGGAAAAGTGCTGACAGCCGAAGAATGAGAGTGTGTTTGGCAGGCACGCCCTTGTAGGTTTCTGTGTCACTCAGCTCTATTAAATTTTTAATCGTTTCCTCGCTGTGGTATTGGCCTCGCCATTCTCACACACACACACAGTCGGACCAGTTAACATGGCCCCTGCTTTTTACGCACGTCCCAGCATCCATTTACTTCTGCCGCTGACGCCATTTTACTTTTACTTTTTACTGATGCAAATGAAAGATGGAGAAGTTAAACTGAAAGGAAGGAGAGTATGAGGCTACACCAGGAGAAAAGAAAAGCAGACAGTAAACAGGGACTGAACCTTGACTGAATGAATAAAACAAAAAGTGGTCTAACTCAATACTAAACCAAGGTGAACACAAATAAAATATATTAGTATCATAGTTGTTTCGTAATTAGTTGTTACGTAATCAGTATTGCTCCGTTTTGGGGTATGGTCAGATTCCAAACAGGTATGGACACTTCTCCAGAGATAAACGAGGACTCAAGCAGGACCAGCCCAAGTCTACAGCCAGCACTAAAGCACTGTATGAAAACCCAGTGCCGTGTGCCTCTCTCACACTTGGGGAGACACCACAGTGAAGGATCAAGTTACACTCCAAGCCATTTATAAATCCAAGCACAGTGGCGACTCCGTTATTCCCAAGCCCTTATTATTAACTTTATATGGGAGCGCATTCAAAAATTATCATTACAATGCTTTTAAATAGGGAAGCCAAGCCAAGAGTGGTGATTGCACTTGACGAAGTTTAGTGAAAGCATCAAAGGCACCTTCAAAAGACAGCCGCAGTGAAAGAATTCAGCTCCAGATTCGCTGAGAGGCTCTTGCATAGTTGGTCTTGTTCATCCACTTCCATACTACACCAAGCCTTAAAGGGATGGGACATGTTTTTACTGTATTGCACAGGAGGGAATATAAATTATAATGAGGGTGATCCATCTCTAAAAGCTTTACAAGACACAAAACGTAGATTACAAGACATACATGGTTTAAGGAAACAGAAATGTTTAGTGACTAAACTAAGTTTGGGGAAATGTGTTTAAGTCTAAGCAATGGGGCTATGCTCCATTGGCTCTTTTGCAAGAACAGAAGAGTTCTTGCAAAAGCTTTGGCTACATCTGCTGCCACAGAAAAAAAAATGAAAACTGCAAATGGGAAGAAAAAAAAACATGACTAGACATTGAATTCACACTTTTATTTACATTATTATAGATCTAACTGTGCTCAGCTAGACGAGTTTTCAAGCTCTAAACTTGAAATGTTTGTAATTAATATATTGTATAAACTATGTAATGGATAGTTGGGGCATTGCTCAGGTTCAGCTCATTGAGAACTTATTGAGTGATCATCTCTTACTCCAGGTCCACTGCAGTGATTCAAGAGATAGAAATGTGGCGTGTGTCCCTTTAAGAGCGCTGGCCTGTCTGCAGAATGCATCAGTCCTGTGGAGCAGACACAGGCCAGCGGGAGGGGGGAGGAGCCGGGCCCAGCGGAGGGAGGGCCGAGCACTGCAGGGAACAGCCGCAGTCTGGGCTTCCAGCCTCCTGGCTAGACTGCTGAAAGTTATTATTGAGTTCCTGTGTAGGGCCTCCCCTCCCTGTGGCATACTCCTCTCTCTCTCTGCACAGGCAGACTGGGCTGAGGGCGGAGAGGGGAGCGGCTGGCAGAGCACGTGCCCCTGCGCAGTGACCTGAGACCTTACCAAACTGGACCACTTACAGGGAAGAGGCATGTGTTATGGTGGTGTACATGAAAATGTATGTTACTGTCATATCAGCAATTGAAAAATCTAGTCTTTTTTGTAACTTTAATTGATCTTCCACAGGCAATAGTTGTTCAGGAAGTTTATTTTAAATGCAAGAGATAAAGTTGAATTGTGCATGAAGAAATAAATGACAAATATTAAGCCAATTAAATAGAGTAATTATGAAAAATTATGACAAAGTGTTTGCTCTAAGGTTGCAAACTGCATTGACATATTTACTGTGTGTGTTTACCAACTAAAACTTGAGGATTGTACTGAACTGCAAGGTGGCGATTTTTGTTTCCAAACTTTATCGTGCCTACTGCAAGAAAAGTTTAGGTTCAGGTTTTGCACGTAATGACAAATTTGCAAATATGAACATGCACTTAACGCAGAGCATAGACAGCATATAGTCCAAATTCCTTATCAAGTGCCATGGTGACCCTATCTGTACCACACCACTCCAGTGAGGCTATGCAGAGTTCAGTACAGTAGAACACGACAGCTGAGGCACAACACACATGCAGTATATTGCACTAAATATTACATAAATGTCTGTCTCTTGCAATAGTGGCAATGATGGTGGAGTCCGCTGAAGCTAAAACCACCAGGGATTAGCGCAGCAGGCAGGCACAGGCCCCGAAAGGAGGCTATGCAATTGTGACTTTCTGCCGCTCTGCAAAAATCTCCCCGAACTGCAAAGTGTGGACAGAAAAGATAACCCTGCAGTGTTTCTCAAACTGTGGTACTGGAAGGTAGTACACTTAAGTTTAGTCTTATTCCAGATTTACTGTGAAGCTTACCTTAAGCCTTTGTTAGTTTTATCCAATTTGGTTGTTATAGTGACAAACGCAAAATGTTAATCTTTTTTTTTTTAGATCAGCATGGCTACTTTTTGTCATAATGTCACTGAAACTGCATAGCCAAAGTTATCTGAAGGAGACTGCAGTTCCTCCTCCCACCTGTCCTTGAATCAGAGACTCACCGCTTGGCACGACAGCAGAGGATTTACAGTAGTTTACCGCTTTCTTCTCCATGATCCGCCAATCTCCTTGTCTTGACTGGTTAAGACCGTTGCTATAGGCTAACAGTGCTAAACTGCAACATTAACCACAGAGCGTTGGAGTTAGCTGCAGGCCTATTAGCTTGAGCGGCAGCCTTTGAATTTGACAACAATTTCACAACAGCCGCCTCCGCAGCACTGTAGGAGACCAAATAAATTTCACTTGACTTTGTGATACACAAGTTTAGCATTAAGTAACATGGCCTGGATAAAGCACGCACAGTGAATCGAAACTATATTGCTTTCAAGTCACTTGTGCAAAAAGCTTATTAAGTACATTTTATGTACACAATAGGGAACATCAGAGGGAAGTTAGATTGTCCAGTCTGGTGAATGAGGTTGTCCTACAGTCAGTTGGACCTGACACAGAAAACACTCACTAATTACAAAATTGCAAAAGCACAATAGCAATGCTCATGGGTATTTTTTTTTTCACAAGCTCCAAGACATTTCAAGCACCTGCCAAAAGTATACATTAGCACAAAGATGCAAGTCAAATGCAACAGAATCTCGGAGGGAACGTTGCATCTACAAGAAAGTGGATTGTCTTACTCTTGCTTTCTCGTTCACCGTGTTTACCATTTAGCCAGTCAATCCCTCACCGTTTTTCCTCTCTTGTTTTGGGTGCAATGGGTTGTATATCATTCTACCAACAACATGAAAGGTTTAACTTTTCCAACAACATTATTTCTTCTAAAATCCTGTCTAAAAGTTGCACAAACAAGGCAACGCACTGGAAACTAGCGACCATCACATTCGGTGCAAAAGAGCCTCCACTGTCACCTCTCCAATGGCTGACCACATTGTTGGAGCATGGGACCAAAGCATTACCAAACTGTTATGGCACTTCTTCCTTATTTTGGGTAATGGAAACTGCACTTAACTGCCCCGACCCGTGCTGTACGGCATCAGTTTAAAGCTACAGATCTGCTCTATGGTGAACTCTATGTGACTGCATCCGGGCCTTAGCCACCACCTGAGGCCATTGTGCGCACATACCTCCAGCTCTACGTATGTCGCACATGTGCTGCGATTAATCCAGCCATGTGTCTCCCACTATGATCATTACCATCACTTTTAACAGCTCTCCTGGACCAGCACTGGGCGAAGGGGGAAAACCCTGGCAGAAAAAGCGCTACTTTGTGGATCTCTGTTTGTTGAGTCAGACCATACTCCGGCTCCAGTGTTGTGCCGTTGCCATAGAGAAAAACATAGACTCTTGTGCAATAAAATCATCCACAAAAAAAAGACATTTCCAAGAATTTTTTGGAGCCCAGAAACAGACGGCAAATTGCTGAATTCACGAGGTGCTGCTGCAGTCCGCCCCTCTCTGGCCTCCATTTTGGTATTTGGTTTTTATAGGAAGCTGAAAGACTCAAGCACTCTCACCTAATTTCTCCTGAAGGCAGCAGCAGGACTAAACAATGACTAAAACAAGTCCAAACCAGAACTAAACTAAAGGGATTTTGAACCATGCCTAATGCATGCCTGAGATAAGAGAAAACCAAATGACCCTCAGCTGATTATTGACTGTCTACATGTGCTAAACCTATTCTTACCAGGATTAAGTCTAACTGAAGTTTAAGGAATACTTTGTTGTCCCAGTTGAGACATTTCTCCGCTGCATTTCACCCATCCTTCAAGGCTGCAAGGGCAACCAGTCAGGATGGAGCAGTAGGCTGGACATGACCCAATCTTTAGGTTTGGTCTAAATCCAACAACGGAACCGGACCAAACCAGATTAAGACCAAAAACTGGACTAAACAAGATGAAACCAGTACAAAAGAGGTGTAAATTTAAACAAAAACAGGACTTTGATTCACTGTAGTCTGCCCCTCTCTGGCCTCCATATTGGTTTTTATGGAAAGCCGTGGAGCCCTCTCACCTAATTACTTGTGTAAGCAGATATGTTTTTGCTATGAACGGCGGAGGAACCAGAACCAGTGTTTAAGGCTGGAATGTATGATCCTAGCAGCGGATGTTGTGGGTGTTTTATCCCCTATTTCCCTTACAGACAATTCCTCCAACAAGTGGGAACAAGTGAACCACCATTTGATCTCTGTCAAATATTACTGTATACAAGAGAGTAACTGTGAGGCCCCCTGCTCCAGAGCAGAAAGCACTTGAAAGTCAGTTGTGGAAAAATGTCCAGGGAGTGATGGTATTAGCAGCGCTGGTGCTATTACGACTGGTTTGTAAGTGAAGTCGCAATACTAGGTAGTTGTGACTCTAAAAGGACGTCTAAAGAAAATGTGGTCATCATCATTAATTTGGATCATAGATGAAGAACTTACAGTACAATTTACAAGTAAAACAAGAAATGGTCCGAAGCACTCTGATGAGAATTTAAAAGTGAACAAAGGACACCGATGCATTTCAATCTGTACAACAGAATGGAAAAATAAATAAGTAGTATGGTAAAATACATTGTTTTTTTTTTTCAAAGCTTACAAAGCTTATTTTGACTTCTACAGATGTCTCGATTTAGGTTCTTCCAAGTTCACTCAAGCTGGCAATCCTAATCCTTGAACCATTTTTCAAAACCAGTTTCTCCCATTTCTATTTTCGCTGTTATGTTAAGGGTGCTTGTTTTATGTAAAGGTTGTCATTGCCACTCTTTGCTCTCTAAATGTGGACATACTGAGGGCTTTAAAAAGCAACTTATATAACTGTGTGATTTCTGGTAAAGAAGACCAAACATCTGCTGCTTGAAATAGTTCAAACATGGAGGTCCCAGTCATTCAGCTTGGCAAAAAAACAAAAAATGGATTTCCTGGTACCCTTTCTAATTTTGTCCAATCCAAAGAGAGAACCCTGTGTTAGCAAAAAGGGCTAGTTTGTTTCTATTGTTTGAGGTTTTGTACTTTTTTTATTCAAAGTTGAAACTGCTTCAATGTATTCCTTTAAATCAGCAAATTATAGGACGACACTCTCCCAGAGTAAGAAGCAAACCCATAAAGATTTTACAATATTACATTCAACTGACATGCTAATACTTCCCACAACCAGCTTTAAACTTAGAATAGATGTGTGTTATCCATCCATCCATTTTCTTCCACTTGTCCGTTGCCGGGTCGTGGGGGCAGCCGTTGGAGCTGCCCAAATCGCATTGCACCAGCCCCTATGGCTACTACTGCAGGTGGTGGGCCCACAGAAGGTTGTGTGTTATCCATACAGCTTATATGGCAGCACAATACTTGCAGTGTTAATTGGGTTCAAATAGCAAAGTCAGCACTCAACAATCATGTATACAGTGCAAACAACAACATTTTGTTTTTTGTTTAAAACCTGCAACAAATATGCTCTGAAATGCATGTGATTCATGTATTAGCAATAAAATAATATGTCGGTAGTACTAACAGTCGGCACAAATGAAAATCATTTTGATGTATTTTTTCCACATAGTGGTGAGTGCAAGTTGCAACGTTCCTCAATCAAGTTGCAACAAAACATTGCTTGAACGCTTCCCTGTACTTTAAGTTCAAAGCTAATCAAAGTGAAAGTTGCAAATGTAAGGCCCACATTGAGTGCAGTATTTCATGTGTTAAATTGCCTCAAAGACAACAGCGGCGCGGTACAGAAGATTAGCCCCTCTCCAACCTGCTGACCACAGAGGCAGCAACGTCTCAACTCAATAGTGTCCATAAATTTCACCAGGATTTACTACTCGGGCTTTGGCTAATTAGATGCCGGGTCGTTCTCAGGACTGGGGACATACTGGTCGAGTGACATCACAGAGACCGGACTGGAGTGGTGAGCACCGACCCCGAGTTGACCCCAGCCGCTCACAGCTTTTATAGCCCCCGTGCCCCCCTCCACCGCCCAAATCCCCTTACACCTCTTAACCTCAACCATTCATCCCATTTCCATCTTTCCAAATAAACCTACCACCTGCCCAGCCCCGCTCTGGCCAGGGCTGTTACAGAGAGGGCACGCGGTCAGGGGCTTCAGCTGACAAGCACTGACTGGTATATTTGTAACGGCGGTTCACTGACATCACGCTTAGAGCCTATTGAGATCACAGTATGGAGAAATTCTTACTTCAACAGTTCAGGTATGTTGACATATTGATCATTAATGCTCACATATGTGCAAAGGAAGTACATTTAATAGTGTGATTTCATAGATTTAGGTCACAAAGCGCTTAATTTATTAATAAGTTTCCCTAGGGTAGACTGACGGACGCGTGGCTGCCGATCTGCTCCATTGAACCCTTCAGCCACAACTCACACACAACAAATTCATACAAACAGGCATGGTGGGTTAAGTGTCTTGCCCAAAGACACAATGACAGCATGAACAGGTGTAAACTGGATTAGAGCCACTGACCTTTGAGTCAGTCATTGAATGCACTGACTGTCGCCAAACCTATTTTATCTATCTAAACCATCAAATATAATTTTATTTTCTCCTTATTAAAACTTACACCTTAAATGTTGGAAACTGGAGACTAAATCAATCAATTAATTCAACAAGATTTCAATCTCAAAAAGATCCATATACATTGCGTAGATATTACAGCCAACATTAAAAGTATGTATAATATATGTCGTTACTTTTAATTTGAAACTCATTTTGCCTCGTCTCTTACATGCACGCTGCCCGTCCATCTGGCCTGTCAATCTCTCAGATGCTGAAAGTCTAGACCCTGACTGCTGAGACCATAGTAACTCATGACCTCCCTCTCTCCGGTCATCTCCTCCCTCCCTTTTCCTCTCACTCCTTCAGCCATCTCTCTTCTCCTCCCCCCCGTCTCTCTCTATGACCTGCTCCTGTCCTGTGTGGCATGCTTACAGTATCCCAGCCCTTGGCGTACCTGGCACTGCTAGTGATATAATGGTCAGTGTATTCAGAGGCTGTGACTGTTTGGGTTGCAGGGAGGTTATCTGGTGACATTTTAATCGTCTTTCGGCCTTCTTTCCCCTGGTATTAGTATTAATCTGTGGGATTAAAACTCAGCCGGTCACAAACTGCTCTCTGAGTGTCTTGTTGTAGCGACGGCGGGAGCGAGGCTGGCAGACAGAACAGCGGCCACAGAAGCTCACCAGAGATGTACTTAGCCTGCTTACACTATGTCGTTTAGCCTGGCCAGCTCTCCGAGTTCTTTTTTCAGAGCACTGTACAATGGCTTGGTGGTGCCCATCAATTAGAATTGACCAAGATTAAAGGCAAATTAAATCGATCAAAAAAGAGGAAATATGTTGGTTAAAATTAGAAGAAAAAAGTGCAAAGCAAAATCCAGGAAAATTCTAATCTTGTTAAATAAAAGGTAAATAAAAATGATTTGGACTTTACACCACCGTAGCATGGATTTGCCATGGTAACCTGGGATAACAACTTTTTTTTTTTCTGGATTTATGGCATTACTTTTTTTCCAAACGACTTAAATCTTTGTTAGTTTATATACTTTTTTCACCGGAGTTTTCTATAAGTGATAACACAATTTACAGTAAACAAAGGCCAGACTAAATCTTTACATCAAAATCTGAATCACAACCAGTCACTTCACACCTTGTAAATTATGACACATAGCAGAGATACGCACTCAGACAGTTTAAACAGTGAGCTGTGGAGAGCAGCACATGGGGGTCAGTGCAGTGCCAGGAGATTAAACTTGCACGGCAGAAACAGGCCTGGCACTGCTGCACTTAGAGATCAAGTTCTGTCAAGGCACGCACACAAAGTGCATGAGCGGAAATATTGTCCAAAGTTATTTTATAGCGGGAATATAAAGGATAGTTTAGTTTGTGTTTTTTTCAATTGATACACTCCTATTTGTTATTTGATTTCTGCTTTGTTTTATTACAAATCAAAATATTAGAGACCAACAGGCCCGTTTGGAACCATGAGGCCGTCCTCCCGTGGACCCACCACCTGCAGGAGGAGCCATAGGGGCATGGTGCTATGGTGCTATGTGACTTGGGCAGCTCCAACAGCTGCCCCCACGACCCGGCAACGGACAAGTGGGAGAAAATGGATGGATGGATGGACAAATCAAAATATAGAATTGGCTAAAACTTAAACTACCCACCCAAACCAGTGTCTTATCCAAAAATGTAATACAAATCCAGTCATCCACCATATCAATATTCATGTCTCGGGCCACAACATTCCCCTTTCCTCCTCCGTTACCAACCTAGGGGTCAGATTTGAGCCTCATCTTTCATTTGAGAACCATATCCGCCACCTCTGCAAAGTGTCCTTCCATCACCTACAAAACATTGCCAAATTTCGCCCCTCCCTCTCACAGACAGATGCTGAGAAATTGGTACATGCCTTTGTCTCCTCCAGGCTGGATTACTGCAATGCCCTCCTCGTCGGGATCCCTGGTAAGAGCCTGCTGAAGCTCCAGCACATGTGCAGCCAGGATCCTGACGAGGAGGCGCAAATATGACCACATCACCCCTGTCCTCCGGTCCCTTCATTGGCTGCCCATCCATTACAGAATCCACTATAAAATCTGCCTCCTCACATACTAGTGTGTCCATGGAACAGCCCCGGCATAGCTCACTGAGCTAGATACCCCACACACCACCACAAGGCGCTTGACCTGCCATAGTCCCTGAGGGCTCCCTAGAGTGTGGAGGCCTTTAAAAAAGTCCTGAAAACACATTTATTTAAAAAGGCCTATTAGTCTGTTAAAGTTTCTACGTAGCCTTTGACTAATTAGTTTTTTTCTCATGTGCTTGCTTTGTTTTTCTATGTCAATGTTAATTTTGTTTTTATCTAATTTTATTCACCAAATGTAAAGTGCAATATAAATACAATTTATTATTATTATTAAAGAAGAACTTTCATTTTCCATTTTTTTGATAATTTGTCTACATTTCCTTTGCATTGCTTTGCTCAATCCATTTTTGTGCAACATACCCCATATACATGCAGTGCATGCTGTAGGATGCAACCACAAATCACGGAAAATGACAAGCCTTTATGAAGGTTTACTCTTGTTTGATACATACAAGATACTGTGGGAGCCAGGAGTAGAAAATGGGAATCAAAATTACTCACCCACTAAATGTTTTCCTTGGCTTCACAATGAGCTGTTTAGTCCAAACCAGAGCTAAAGGCTGCAGCGAAAATCTTTAGCTGCTCTTGTTTTATCATCCCTGAAAGTTGTGTGCAAATGTCTCGAGTTTGAATTATTTTTTCCCTGTAAGCGCCAAATTAAATTTCACGATCCTGGGGTCAACCAGAGTCTGTGCTTCCTCTGCTTTTCCTTCCTCAGCCCTGACCTTCATCCCCTGCAGCTCGCTGCTCGGCTCCACAGCTGCTGCGGCGCTAAAACTGTGCTAAATGTGAACACAAGCAGAAAGTCATTGTGTGTCGCTTTGCAGATAAAACAGCGATAATGCAGTCATTTTGATCCGAGATCAAAAAGCTTCACAATACAGACACATAACGGTACTTGTGTTTGAGAGCTTTCTACTCCTATTTCACTATCTATTAACACTGATTAAGAGAGGATAAAAAAAGAGCAGGAATTTCTGCACCCAGACACCCTTAAACTGTAACTGTTTAATGGTGGGTCTACTCTGGCAACTACGAGCCTACGGCAGGTATAGAGTAGAGTGGGAGTGTGTCTGCTCAAACCAACAAACTAATATGCAAACTAGAGATGTCCTGGTGGGTTCGATTCCCACCAGGACGGGGCCTTTCTGTGTGGAGTTGGCATGTTCTCCCCGTGTCTGCGTAGGTTTCCCCTACCACTAAAAACATGTGCAATAGGTGAATCCTCCAGCC
The DNA here is from genome assembly GCA_021464625.1 of Proterorhinus semilunaris. NCBI lineage: Eukaryota > Metazoa > Chordata > Actinopteri > Gobiiformes > Gobiidae > Proterorhinus > Proterorhinus semilunaris. The sequence goes on along the minus strand of CM038344.1, from coordinate 27,670,597 downwards.
AGGTGATTCTGACCATCAGCCTGGCTCCACATCATGGAGATGGGTCCCCGGGCGTGGCACTGCCGTAGACCAATGCTCCTTACGGGTTGCCTCAGTGGCATCGAAGGATGGGTTAAATGCAAAGGACAAATTTCCCTATGGGGACAATAAAGTTCTGTTTGTTTTTGTTTGTAGAGATGTAAAATATAAAGCTAGTGGTGCAAGCAAGGCTAAAGCTTAAGATATTTTTAATTACAACATGAGGATTATACCATTATTGCTATCCTGTGTCCACATGAGATGAAAGGTGGGAATCCTATCCCAGCAAATATGGGCTTTCATTGGGGTAGACCCTGGACAGTCTGTAGTTGGTTGAGGCGGGACATGCTATCCAACACAAGTGTCAGTCTATAAATACGACCGGGCACTGAGCACGTTTCATATCCTAAGATAACTCAGACCATACCATACATGCTCTCGGTAATGACGGCTAATCCACGCTCATATCTATTACATGTCTTCTGGCTCGGGGTCGTAACAATGTGGAAGCTCTACTTACATGAGATGAAGGGTACAGTGATTTTGGACACCGATGTCAACAGCCAGCGCGCTCTGTGTGAAATTCTGGCAGGCCTGTTGTTATGGTTGCCGTGTTAGAACCTGAGGAGGAATTCTTTTTTCTTTCTTTTTTTGCACAAATGCAATAGTAACAGTAATTGTCTTCTTTGTTTGCTGCCACCGCGGAGATGCTGCGCTCACCCACGTGCAGGTGTCCTGTGTGTATTCAAGAGATCATGATTAAGAAACATGGCATGAGTGAAAAAGAATGATTGGGATTTGTTGCTTAAGCTGTATTGCAAAAACCTCCTACACACCTCACGTATTAGAAATTAAAGGAATCCAACCTAAACCAATACGCCAATGCACTGTCAGAATAACAATGACAAACGTTTACTTTGACAGAACTGGTACACCAAAAGGATTCCTCTTTCAAGACCTTAAGAGCATGAAATTAAAAAGCTAACCAATTTTGCATGACCTGTATAATACGCAAAATAGGGAGAGGGGGGGTGCAACCATTATACTTTCTGTAGTTCATTTGATTGTTTCTGTATATTTTTTTGTTTAATTCTGACTCTACTTTAGCAGAATCGCATGCTAACGCTATGTGTGTCAGCAAACTAAAGCTGCCAAGATATTTTCCACCTTAGTAACGGCGGCTCTACTTGAGTCCACCTTATGAAATCTCAATCCCAAAGACAATTAGGACAATCCAATAAACCCCACTGTAATACGCACCTTCTGCCCATGCCTGCCGGTCTCCCTGTATACCTACACCGCTGCGGCTAACTTGGGCTAAGTAAACAGCATATACCCCACAACTAACAGGAGAAGCGACCAGGGTAAATTGATATATTAAGTCTAGCATTAGGGAAGAGGAAATTGGAGATTGAGTGGAACAAGTTTGAAGGGATATTCCAAGAGGGGACAACTAATTCCCCACATCAGCTGTTATACGAGGTGACCACAAGGCTTTATATATAAACGTCTCGAGGAGTTTATGTAGTGAGAATTGATAGCAAAGTGCAAAGATCACATTGCAAAAACTAGGATGCCCTCACTTCCAAGTGGGGGGGACCAAAAGCAGTGGCCGGTGCCAGTTGGTGTGCCCTTCAGTGTGAGACAGTGCCCTGCTAAATAGATGCTGATCTATGGATTACAGGGTTTAGGAAAAAGGGGGTTGAAATCCGAAACTGTTGTCCTGTTGCAACTATCATGTCGTATTGTATGACCGCCGGCCCGGAGTGGAGGTTCATCTGCGGAAACTATTTTAGATGAGATGATGCCATGTTTTTGTTTGGAGATAATTGAATTTGATTTTTTGAAAGCCACAGCCGATGGCAGTGGTTTCAATTGAGCATGTTTTCATTGCATGGCTAAAGTTAGATACAGAAGCCTTTTCTGTTGTTTTGAGGTTTTTTTTACTCTTTTACATTTTCTGGACACTCAAAGGCTTTACATTGCATTATTCATTTACTCCATACTTGGTGGTGGTAATTTACTATTGTACTAGGCACAGCTGCCCTGGGGTTGACTGATGGAAGCGAGGCTGCCAATCTGCACCATCGGCCCCTCTGACCACCACCAACTCACTCACTACATTCACCCAGGCTTCCTGGTGTTCCCAAACGGTCTCCTATCCAAGTACCAACCGGGCCCTACCCTGCTGCACTTCTGAGGTCTCACAGGATCAGGCAGAGAAAAGGCAGTATGGCCCATTTATAACTGATGCTCAGCCACAATATAAAGTAACATATGTATCAATCCTGATCACACCATTTACATGTATCTTCATAAATAAATTGCTGCCAAAGAAGGTATATTTTTTTTAAGTTAGATGTGCCAATCAATGAATAGGGAAAGCCGACCAGAAAGATTAGTTTAAACTTTTAGCAACACCATCCAAATACCAAAACGCATTATAAAACATGTTATCTGTGTGCAAGCAGGCTGCCAGCACAATGTCAGAAACACTAATTATCTGCTACTTTACCTTGAGGCATTTCATTTCTAAGAATGGGTCAATTTAGTACCAAGAAAACCACTTTGAAAAGGATATTTGCTTGCACACGTTAACACATACAGTACTTTAATTATGCAGCGAAATAGATCCAGATCCCATTCCACTGAAATCTTTATATCCATCAAAAGAAATAAGTCTATTTAAATTTAAAACGGGGTGAGACTTAAGTAGTGTTTTGTATACAATTGCATGATAAATAAATGAAAGCTGTCGTAAATCTGCAAGGGCCAGTCCAAACTTCGCCTGCCAACTGGTAAAAACATGTATTAAAATCGTTGCTTCTCAGAGAATGGAGTCCCATTTTGCTTGCTGAAGTTCCACCCCAGTCAATTCCAAAAAAATGTGCTCATTATGTTGCATTGAAATACCAGTCTAGTTCTTATCATGCTCCAGTTAGCACAATATCGACAACTTACGCTTTCAAGCAGGTCAGGCTGTGTGCTACTGTGAATAAATATTGATATATTTTTGATTTGCCTGGCAGTTTTCTGTGATCTGCCGTGCCTGCGAACGGCTGAGGGTTTGCTGTTATTACTGTGCCATTAATTTTTACAAAATAATGCAAGTCTATTCCTGCCCCTGCATTTGCTATTTAGTCCTTGTCTAGCCTACAGGTTTGCTTTGAAACACTCCCCTCATTACCGCGCCTCAAAGAAATATCATACAATGGCTGGGTTGAAAAGGGCAATGCCTGAATGGAAGGCCTTAAAGTAGGAGGCTGTACTTGGCCTTCGAGTATGCATTCCTTCGGCTCACTGCTTCCTCTGTGGTCCCTGGCCCGCACCGTCCCTCAAACCCCCACCCCCAACCCCCACCACCTCTCCCAAGTCCTCTCTCCGCCCCCCTCCCACTCAGGACTTCAGTTCCCACAGGGGACGGAGCCAAAGCAAGCAAACTCCTCTGAGGAAGTCTCGAAGGGAGAGAGAGAAAAGACGAGAGAAAAAGACTTAAAAATTATACTCAAGTAAGAGTACGGCAATTGGACAGACGGTTATAAATGTTTCACTGCAGTTAGAGCTGCAAGTAGGTGGTGCAGTTAGCGCAAGAAAGACTTGGGGAATTGCTAAATAAAAGTAAAAAACTGCACTCAAGTACCATCACCAGTATTCAAACAGTTGCCCGAGTAAATTATACTGTAGACCTGGCCCACCTGCCTATGACTATACAGTTGGAGGTGCAGCTGGCCCTGTTTGGAGAAGGGAGGATGGGAGTGGCTTCGGGGGGCCTGATGTTATGTCTCACTGGGGCCTATGCTATGGCTATGAAGTGGTGCTAGTGCGTCTCCCTCCGCTCTCCCGCGCATGAGGTCAGTGTCAGATTTAGCCAGCAGGTCCCTTGTGGTGTCTGCCTGGGAGTGTCTGTTTTTTTTTTTTTTTCTTGACTTGCTATTATGTCTAGCAAGCGTAGCCTTCCTGGAGCTCGCGGAAACCTCAGGGTAGAAACAGTCACCAGACAGGCACACATCCTCTATAGTCGAAAGGGCAACACAGCAGTAATTACAGCGTCTGATTACTGGGTTAGTCATGTTTTTAGTCTAATGCAAAGTTAGGCTTGGTTTGGTACTGGGTTGAAGATCCTTGATACTTGGATGAGATCAGGTTTAGCCATGGGATCGTTCAAATAAGTGGAAGTTTGGAGTGAGTTTGAACCTAACTAAAACCTGGTTAATAGACTTAATTGATTGGAAATATAGAATAACAGTAAATAGAAAAACACATTATGGGTGTGTTTCCCAGTTTTGTCCATTTGACCTTTTTGACCTTTGAGGACTTGACAAAACCTCAGGGCATAGAAATAGTCAGCAGACAGGCGCACATCACATCCTCATTGTTTACCGGGAACACAACGACCCGTAATTACAGAGTCCGATTTCAACAGACAAGAGGCCAACTGCGAGCCCATCCTGGAGCAGTCAGAGGGGTCACTGTCAGCGGGACGAGGTTAAAAGACTTAACCTATAATAGTGAAACTCCCCTAGTGTGCCGCCTGTGCGCCGCAGCCATGGAGTAATGCGGTTTCTGGTTAGACAGGTACAGGAGACATGAGAGGAGTGTCCAGACGAGTGTCACAGATACCGAGAAACAAGAGCCGTGAACAACACATCGGAGGCTGCTGTAACCTGCACTTACATAATGGGCATTGTAGTCGTGCAGTTGTGTGTAATACAGGCTAATAAAGCAGACCCGGAAAGTAATCAAAGAACTAGGCGCTCGCAAGAAGTCTTTCCCAAAGAAAACATGGGCAAAATTAGTGGTTGTTGTGGATGCCATTATATTATAGTCAGTGATGAAATAATAACACAATTCATTTCACTCAATAAGGTGTTAGCAGTGCCCTTTGATGATAAAATCTCAATGAGTATTGGCCAAACGGTTGCGGTCTGCCGCAGATCTGTAAACACTTGTCTAGCAAAACATGTCGAGTGCTCATTGCTACAGCTTGTACACTCCACATCTGTCAAATGTCATCAACGCAGGCACCGAAAATATAAGCAAAATACACCACGTTACCATTTTCTTTAATGTATGTGTAATATGTAATGTATAAGGAAAAGGCTGCATGAATGAAGTGGCGCCTCTGTCCCGGGCTTAGTCAAAACCCATCTTGCGAGTCGTGCAGTGGAGGTGTGTTGCCACCCTCACTGTCCTACTCCCAACTGTCTCTGCTGCCCCCCACCCCTCTGTCCCACACGTGCCCCCGGCGCCCACTCCCGGTCCACCCATATGCGGCGAGCGTCTGGCCTCTCAGCGCCGCTGCAAGCCGTGATTCATTACAGAGCAGGCTTTCTTCTCCCTTTACTAACTGAGCTTCGTTGTTAATTCACATCTTGAGGTGATTATGGCAGTGGAAGTGTAGATGTGTACACTATAAAGGCACTACCCGATTATTTTTCGAGTAGTGGAACAAAATTTGTTTTGTCCTCCTTTTGTATATTGTAAACTTAAGTGAAAGTGACCCAGAAAAGTGCCCCTGCAAGTTGTGAAATGTGCCTATAAACTCATCCCTGAGAAGAACTGGGATGCTGCAAATATGTTAGGAAAGTCAAAAATCTGGTATTTAAAGAAGAGGAATTATTCTGCACTACGTTACGACAGTTGCGTTAAGTCATTTATACATATATAGCGTAATACAAGTTTCCAAAAAGTATAAGCTAAGGGTAGAAGATGTTGACTCAAGCAAACGCTAATGCATAGTTTTATGACTATGACCAAATCCAGTCAGGGCATTTTCCATTGAGCACTATGCTGTAGACACATAGTAATCATTTGAATTGTACACACAGACGGAGAGCAGATCTGGGAGTGTTTGGCGTTTCCCAAAGGCGAAATGTCATCGTAGTGAGTAAGTGAGCGGCAGACAGGTCCGTGCCGGTCTGCGAGCTCTCTTAGGTAAACATATCCTCTGTCTGACAAGTGCAAACCTGAGGGAGGGCTGAGTAGGTGAGCTGTCCTACCACACATGCAGTTACCCACGGGACAAAAGCGTGTTTCAAAGGGATGCCGCCGGTTTGAAAAATGTTTCGAGTTGACTAGACATGAGAAAGAAAGCCCGGGTTAAAAGTTTACACTGACAGGTTATCATTATTTGAGAAGTTCTTCACATTTCCAACAACAATGTCACCTGTCTCTATTTTTGCAATTTATCAACGCACACTGAATGTTGCAGTGCATGGTGGCCAACATTCTTGCAAAGTCATTTGGATTTCGGATCTCCTCATGTCCGGTTTCCCCTTTAATCCAAAACATGCACAGTAGGTTAAAACCCCCAGCTAGGTAATCCTTATCAAGATTCCCTGAATTATTGTTGTCCTCCATACATGCAAACTTTGTTCTTTAGCCGCAAGCAATATTGAGTATGACTAAAGACAATTAAAATTTTTTTATCAAAGCCTGGCTGCTTGTATGTCATCAGTACCTGCCCACTTTCATACACCCTCATTTAAACATTTCACTAAGCAGTTGTTTCCTGGATTAACATACTACTCTTTGAGAGCACTTCAGATCGAGTGTCTGCCAGATTTGAGTGCAATATTACTTGACTACAATCTCCCTGTCTGTCTGGCTCTGTCTGGATATTGCAATATTTCTGTGGTCGGCCCAGTCGATGTGCACCAGCTGACGGCGCCTCCACTGGCTGCCAGGGAGCAATGTAGCCCGCCTGGCTGCCTTCCAGACCAGCTTCAGTGTCTGCTTAGCTCAAAGCTCGACCCGAACGCACACACACATGTCAGATAGACTCAAAAAACTCAGTTAGAGATAGCCGCCATCTTTCTCCACAGCCTTTGTCTGCTCAGCGGATGCACTCGCTTTCTGTTCATTGCACAAGCTAACAAGACGCACAAGTCCCACACTAATCATTCAAAAGTGTTTCATTGTCAAATATGTTAGTACTCATAACATCATATTTGGGCAAATGTAAACCGCTCCAGTGCGAATGTCATGGTTTTAGGACTGTCAATAATGGCAAGCAAAAGTTCAAACCTCAAAAAGGGGTGTGCATGGGGTAGGAATTATTTAAATATTAATCGAAATTTTGAATTATTAATAAGCCAAGGGTCCACTTTATAACGTGATCAATGTGTGATTATTACTGTCCACAGATCTCAAGTAATTTAAAAAAAAGACTGTTTTCTTGGCAAATTAACAGTTCACAATAAAGTGTACTTTTTTGGAATTTTAGTTTTGGGTTCTTGAAATATCCACAGCACTGCTCCTCTACTGAATGACATGGCATCCTTGTATCACTGCATTATAATATACCAATAATTAATCATATATTTTTTCCTCTGTTTTCCCTCAGTCTCCCAGCCCCGTCCCGGCAAAAAGGACCAAATTTGAAAAGTTACTCTCTTCTGCGGCTGAAAAGGACCGTAAACCAGAGTGGTTGCAGTCTCTGACGAAGTCGGCTCATAAGGTTAGTTTTGATCGCGGCGAAGACGCTGTCAGTGTGAAACAGGATTTGACTTTAAGCGTAAAGGTCAAAAGGGTGACGCAAATGATGCTGTCGTCTCACCACATTATCATCTCTGTGTGACCTCTGCTGCGGAAGTGCTCATACAGTGCTGAGGTTGTGGCTACTGAACTTACTGTATGCATAATTACTATTTGAGGGAGATTGTCAAAGGTTTTTTTTAATGGAATGATTTTTTTTTCTTTACAGCATACACAATACTTTATGATCAATTATATTTTCTTAAACATTAGTTAATACTAGGCTGACTTTTAAACATGCATATTTAGCTGTTATTGTGTGCAATGCATTATGTACTAAGTACTTCGATATGTTAAATTCATGAATAAATTAAAGCTCTAATCAATAATTAATAATGTGCTCATTTTTGTTTTGGATATATATTTAGTATGACTATTAACAAATTACCTTGGACTACTTGTTGAAATCTAAGCTTCTAAGGTTTGCACATTACAATGAAAATTGAGGAGATAAAGTGAGATCAGTAATAAGTTATAGCAAAGTGTATAATTAATATATTTTATTGTTTAACTTTAATATGCATATTTATGAATAATCCTCAAGCAAAATGTTCAGTGTAACTTAAGTACATAAGCGTGTTGTTTGTTGTAGTGCTGCTTCTGACATTGACATTGTTCTGTTGTTTTCTTTGCTCTCACAGGATCTTAAACAGGTCCAGTTGAAACAGAGACCCTCTGCTTTCCGGCCCTGGTCCCCCAAAGCAGTGGAAAAAGAAAAAACACCCATTCAGAAAGAAGAGAGGTTAGTGGAGCAAAAAATAAATAAACCCACTTTTACCATCAAAACAAGTTAGACCTAGAGTAGCGTGGTCCTGATTTAGTTATACTTTAGTTTACTGAATCCTGGTTTTGAACTTGCCGAGTTTTCATTTACATTACTTTTACTTTCATTTCCCACCATAAAAATTATATTAACGTGGCAATTCACTCTGACCAAATCTAGGTCCTTTCCCAAAAATGAGGAGAATAGAGCAGCGCCCAACATGGCTCCAATGGCCCCTCCAGTCCCCCCGCGAGACAGCCATACTCCAGGCAGGGGGCCCACTGCCATTTCCAAGCCGCCGCACGAGCTACATAATGGGGACGTGAAATCAAAACTCAAATTAGCTCCAGTCTCGAATTCAGCAAACAACAGTGGTGGCAGAGTGGAAGACATGGACACGGACGGGGAGATAGATGTGGACGACTGCAATGAGCGTGAGTATAGCAGCCATTTTGAAGAAAATCTGCATAAAACATGGAAAGGTTCAGAGAAGCATGTGGAAAAATGATGGAAGAGCAGGAAAAATATGTGGCAGGGGGATTCCAGTACAACTGCACCATCAGCTGGCCAGATGAGGAACTGCAGGGGGTAGAATTGTCTTTCACTAAGGACATTAAGTTTAGACATACTTTACGCCACAATTAACTTTATAAATTACTTCAAATATGGCTACCATAAACTGAATATGACATGTGGATAGTTTAACTTTAGTGTTATGATAAAAAAGTTTAATCCCGATCCTGAAACTCCTGAAACGTATTGCGTATTTTATCAATTCCTGCAGATCCAGTGACCTCTTCATCCCTTCCCTCACCTCCTTCGGCCTGCAGCAGCGTGTCTCAGACCATGACCCCACAGAGCACCCCTCGATCCCAGGATGGTCCCGCATGGTCACAGGGGAGCATCGGCCCAGAGATTGACAGCCTCAAACAAATGCTGTACGGAGGTCTGGACACCAAAGAGTCCAGGGAAAAACTCCTTCAGGAAATTGTCAGGATGCGTGTGAAGCAAGAGGAGAAACTGTCCGCCGCGGTACAAGCAAAACGGAGTCTGCAGCAGGTATGGGTAATGCAGCACTTCTATGTGGCGTTTCGGTAATTAGCCACTTCAGTTATTGAGTGTTTGCCATGCATATTCAGATGTTATTGTAAATAGTTATACCTTATTCATTTTTGAGAAATAAAAGCCCATACCGTCATCAGTTGTCAATAAATGCATATTAAAAAGATCTATAAATACAATTTTCAACATCAAACTATGTAAATGTCTAATTTCTACATAAAGCCATAAAATGCCCTGCGTTTTGTCCAACCTACACGCAGACAAAATTGTACTGAATTTGTCATATCAACACAATAGCCGTGAACATCTAGCCTTCAAAGTACAATACTTACACCTTCATGTACCTTACAGGAGCTGGAGTTTGTGCGAGTGGCTAAAAAGGGTCGTCTCCGCGAGGCCATCGAAGCAAAGCGTAACCTGCGAAAAGAGATCGAGCGTCTGCGCATGGACTGGGACAGGAAGATGCGGGAGGCTGATGAGTCGTGTGGGCGCCTCAAACGGGAGCTGGAACACGAGAGGCAGCTCCGAGTGTGTGACAAGGGCTGTGAGGCGGAAAAACTGAGGACCAAGTACTCTACACAGGTGAGGGAGAGGAGTAGGAAAAAACACATTCACACACTCTTTTGGGAGGCAAAAGGTCTTCAGTCTGAAACAACAATAAAGATGAAAGAATAAGAATCGGTCACGAAAATGGTCAAGTATGGTGTTAGCAAACACTTGATATCAATTAAGTATAGATACTACAAGAAACGCGATGTAGTAGTTACTTCACTACTACATTAGTTACATACAGATACCGCAACATAATCTCAAAATTGTACAAAATAAAGAAATAATCTTTAATACTGATTTTGAAACTTTTTATTTAGTTAGCTAATTAAAACTTAAATGATAATGATGATGATCATTATTATTGAGTGATTGATTGTTCATTTATTCCAAGTTCAATGTACAGATACACTAGCCTGGCATAAAGCCAGACTGACTTTGAACTAGTCCCTCTTTCACATACACACTAATGCAATTTTTAACTCTCGATTCCCCCAAAAGGGGGCGTTGCCCAGCAAAAGTTCCCGGATGTTGCTCCCATCTATCAAACACAAAGCGACTTACACTTTGCGTTTACATCCTCCGCCATGTTTTTTTATAGTCCACACGTGTAGTTGAGCAAATGCTCTGGTGAAAGCCCTCGGAGCAGCTTCTTGCTATGGCTTTAAGGACCAGCTCACGGTAGCGCAGCGGTTAGAGCTCGTGCTTCACAGCTAGAAGGTCCGGGGTTCGATTTCCACCTGGACATGGCCTTTCTGTGTGGAGTTTGCATGTTCTCCCCGTGTCTGCGTAGGTTTCCTCCGGGTACTCCGGTTTCCCCTACCACTAAAAACATGTACAATAGGCCAGGATGAATGAGAGTGTGCATGGGGGACGACAGACGCAAATTAGCCCAAGGCTACAATCTGACGTGGCTTGTTTACATGCATGAGACCCATGTATGTTCATTAACATGCATTGTCCCGACCAAATAAACCAATAAATAAATTTAAAACAGAAGAAAGGGCACTGGGATCCAACACTGTATTGGTTACGGCCCGGAGGAGCACCGGTGTTTGACGGGAAATCTTAGCACGGAAGATGACGAGCTGTTAACGCCCGCCTCCCGTGCTATGTTTGGCTCGTCTTGGTTTTGCCGGAGTCGGCGAATTTCAAATCGCACGATTCCCGACTGTATCCCCATGTATCTCTTAACATGGAGGATCAGTCTGGCTCGTGCCAGGCTACATATACACATGCAGCATTTACAACTTTGAACACATTCATACATACACATGTACATCTAATAATACTGTATATATTTAAACTCAAAAAGGAGAGGGAGGAAGTCTTATAAATTCCCACTACTGTAAGTGTAGAAGCCAATAGCACGGCAATGTACAACATGACGCCAACAAACAGCACAATGATCTAGGGCTGAAACGACTAATCGATTAATCGACAACTAATCGATTATTGAAATAGTCATCAACTATTTTAGTAATCGACTAGTTGTTTTATAGGAAACACAGACTCAGACAGAGCAAAAATGACTTAAAAATGTGGCTTTTTTTTAAATGAAAACCTACTTTGTTTTTAAAGTTAGGGTCTCTAGTGTTTTGTACATCCAATCAGAAGCAGAATTAGCGCCAAGAGCCTCCAACAAACATTCACTTTAAATTAACTCCATCAACATGTCCTCAAGTGATGCCACTTGAGCGTTATGTGATAAAAAAAAATGTAAATACAATTTTCATACACCATTCACAGCCAAGCGATTAATCGTTAGTTGCAGCCCTACAGTGATCCCAGCCAATCCCAGATGTAGCAGCCTGACAACGCAACAACACACCAGCAACGCACCAAAGCTGCCGAGCCAGTAAAGCACAAACCTCTCTCCAAGGAGTGACAGGCCACCTTGTTCAGTCAGTACAATCACAAATACTATTTGTCAAGTTTGGCTATGAGAAGAAGATTTTTTCTTTCCTTTTTTCTTTTTTCCATTCTTTTGTAATATTACTCCAGTAAAACAAATAGACTTGCATTGCCCCAACCAATAAGATGTACAATACATGAAATGTGCATTATCAAACCAAGTGTGCCAAACAATTTCATTTTGATTCTGGCTTTGTTCGCATGGCAACATATCAATTGAATGGTAGAAAGATACAGTGCCCTTGCACAACGACCTTACTACACCAACCGCACGTCACCACGCCCCTGCCCAACCCCACCCAGGACCAGCCACAACCACCGCACTACGTTGCCACCCTGCCATCATCCACCGCCACACTAGCAGCTCCCTCAGGGGTGGCTTCTCTTCACCACTTATGGGTTTATTTGTTCAAGACAGTGCATATTAATGCACAAACATGAGACACTTGCATGTAAATGTGCCATGTGACCTGGTAAAGTTGCAAATTTGATTTTAGGAAAAGGCATAATTTTACTAGCAGTTTTGGGCAAACAAATAAAAAACAAGAATCAACAACAAACATCATGTTTTACACAAGATAAACATTGCTAATATTGATTAAAACATCTTCTCTTCATAAAATCTCTGGCCTGTTGTGTTTCAGATCAAAGACCTGCACATGCAGCTGCAGCAGGCGGAAGCTGATCGAGAGCAGCTGAGGCAGGAGCTGCAGCTGGAGAGAGAGGCACGTCAGAGTCTGGAGACTGTAGTCAAAGACCTACAGACCCAACTGTCCCTGCAAATCCACAACGCCATCAGCAACAGCTGTGCTTCTCCAGACCCTAAAGAGGCCAGCAGGGAGGCTCAAGGCACACAGAACACCTGCAAATCCTAATACTTTACACTCATTTACAGACTCTGCCCCCAGGAGCGTAACCAAGACTCTGCTGCATCTTTCTTCATTGGAATAAAAGATCAGCTAAATAAAAGCAAGTTTGGTAGAGAAACGAATGAACATATATAATATAAAATGGATATTATTATGACACTATATAGGTTTTATAAACTGGAAAACGATGCATGATTTCTGAGCATGATGTTACTGAACTTTTTCACATCTCCCTCCATTACAAAACCCTGTCCAAGGACTCTCTTTTTATTATTTTTGGTATTATATAAGCTATTTCTAAAAATGTGCAACAACAGCCACATAACACTACTTGAAAATGAAGGGAAGACAAAACCAAGTCAACCGTGATGAGATGTTTTTGGTGCCACAACAGCGTACTGGTACACACCACTGGAAGCCAGAGACACCAGTTTGCCACTATTTACTTTCAATATGCGCTTGCATTTTATAACTGCGTTGAGGATGGACGTATTACAAATTATTGCTTGCACCATTATTCCACAACAGGCAAGACAAGACATTCATATTGTATGCATGTATACCAGCTTGTACTTTTTGTATTGTATCAACCTGAAGTATTGGAGTTTGTAGTGGCCTGCGTTCCAAGTCTGCCACCGTTTTATGCTTTTTGGTATTTTAGCGGAAGTGTTACTTTATTAATCTTCTTCTTATGCAACTTTAGTTTGTGGTTTGTTTTCAAGTTATTGCAACCAAATGTTACAAGTATAAATAGCAATTATTACCACCCACAATAGTGTCGTGACCTCGCCAGCCATCCTAAAGAGGTTATGCTCTTTCATGCATTTGATTGTAAGGTCTGTTTGCAAGATACAAGATTTTAAATAGAAAAAGCGCCAGTGATGTGTCAACTAAGGAAGTTGGAAATAGTTTTTATTTTGTATCAGAGATTTTGTATCTATTTTGTATATGGAAAGGAATTTGATCAATTCACTTTATTTCGATTCTCTTCCAAAAAAAAAAAAAAGCACTATCATTACCATTGTGAGATAGGGCCAATGCACTTGTTAATAGAGAATGGACTCTTCAAGTACTTAAGTCATCTGTCTAAGCTCTACAAAATTATTGCCGAGCCCTTTGCAAGTGAAGCTTGATTTACAGGGGAAGGACAAAAATGACTGAAATGGACTTAAATTGCAATGGTTATGAAAACAGGATGGATAAAAAAAATGTAAAAAATGAATGTAAAATTACTTGTTTGCTAATAAAAAACACCAAGATGGCTGGCCAGGTTACAGATGCCCTTAAAAAAAGACAAAAAATGAATATTGTTTGTTGCAATGTGGTACTTCTGATTTTCTAACGAGTATTGTAAAATAATTTATATACTATAATATAATTGCTGCCTATCAACAGTAAGCATTCATTTTTAGTCACTGGTTGTAGAGCTCTTAAATCAACAAATGCTGTTTATAAGAACAACATTTCTACATACTATATAATAAATATGGATATATTTTTGTACTAAAAAAAATAAAAATAAATTGCACTTTTTAACAAAAAACAAAACCTTGCATAGCGCATTGTAAAACTGTTACATTTGTTTTTCAAACCACACGGACTTTGAATTTGAACACACTTCCTCTTGTGTAAATACAAATGTAAATAAGATCCTTGTCATTATGTTTGCTTGCTCCAAAACTGATTATTATTTTTCGCTTTTTACTTGAAACCAAAAAGAAGAGAGTATATTCAGAGTTGCAATCACAGGGCATTCGGCAAAGTGGACCGACAAGCTGAATGCGAAAAGAGGAAAAGTTACCATGCCACCAATGTAATATTACAATTTCCAATATGATTTTATTTGAGAATATACTGTATGTATTATTTGCTGCGTATGGAGTATATCTGTAAGACCACCGACCAAAATCATTCAGAGGTGCACCCACGGCTGGTTTAGGTGCTGTCCTATTAACTTCTATGTCTTACCATTATAAAAAGTCCTCGCTCAGTATTTGTTGGGTACAGTGTAATAGCAATATTCATATTGGTAGATGATGCTGTTGTAGTTTTGGTTTGGAAGTGGGATTTCACTTGACTCTTGTTTCAATGTTTTCTTTTACCTTCAGAAAACTTGTATACTGCCCATTAAAAGTTTATTCAACGCTACAGTGTTGCTTGAGTCCGTTTCTTTGGTGCAATAAGTTCATCCTTTGCAACATAACATTACTACAATTTCCTTTCATAGGTTACATTGGTAATAGGTTACAGAACACAACCTCTATAGGCAAGTTGCATGAGGACAAAGGAATGTCCGAGGAACTCTGAATGGTAAGATAAAAGTCCTTTAATAAGCAGGGGACGCTGACCTCTATAGGCAAGTTTTCCATTTTTATTTTGGAATACTGATATTAAGAGTCCTCCATTGTTTCTTCATCAGACTATACGGTGTTAAACAATTCAAGGGCAAGGTTAAGGTGCACATTAATGTTCCTCAGAGGGAATGCCCTCAGGATAAGGACACATAACTTGAGGACTTGAGCCTACTGTGCCTGTTTTTGGTTGATGGGGGAAACTCTGGAACTTCCTATTATGAGGTAAAAGCACAAAGCCACCCTGCCATCATAAAAATAATACTAGATTTCTGTTCAACGGTAGCGTCAGCACAAATAGTTTACTCCACATAGAACAAAAAAGTGGAAACTGAGGTGTACATCCCCTTCCCTAGACAACTATCTCAGCTGGTGCTTTTTAAGTAAAGTTAAGAGCTGTAGAGTTAAGTATTTGGGGTATATTCTGGCCAATTACAATAAAACACACACAAAAAATGTTCCATAAGCTATGGAGCACTCTCTAAGGGCAACTTAACTATGGGAAAACATGAGTTTTAGTTTAGTGTATTTTACAGCTTGCAACATTTAAAAGGAGTCAGACTTTTCTTGTGTTTGTAAATTATTCAAAGCAGTTTAGTGAAACTCGTAAAGCGACTGTTGATCAGGGTCATCGTGTTGACACCTGCAGGTGACACAAACATACATCTGAACTGTAATTATTGCCATTCTCTTCATACTCAAGTTTTATTGACGGGACAAAGAAAACATAAACTGAAGAGCTCATTGGCCAACAAAGTTACACATCCCACAGCAATGTTTTACCGCGATTGTTTTCAACAAAGATTTCTCAAAATATTCCAGTGAGTACAGTACACCAAATCCTAGTTTTGTAACAAAGGGGAAAACTACACCATAATCACAAACAGCTCAGTCCATTCTTTTGTAACTTGTACAAAAACTACCAAGCACCATTGTATCATATTACAATGGCCTCATTTAGGACACTGATCAACTGGGTGTTACCGCCCCCTAGAGGCATAAAGTGGTAGCATAAATCAACTAAAAATAAATAAATGATTAGATTGTAGATATGTTTTTTAATTTGTGCAAAGGGAAAAGTGTATTGTTTTAAAAACTGTATACATGATTTGCAAAGTAAAGTCAGCTCAGTTGTCTATGTTCAATGGTAAGATTTTAAAGTAGGTTATTTTTTTCAACTAAACCTATATTATTTTATTAAATATTTACAGGTCAAGGAAATAATGTGCTTCGCAATCTTTTTAGACTTTTTAGACTTTTCATTTTAATTAGGGATCATTTTGTTAATGCTTCAGTAATATATAATTATGTGTTTTTAGTCCAATTTAGGTCTATTTAAATCATTTTTAAATTTTTAGATTAATCCTGCTTTGATCTCAGTCTAGGTCTGGTGGTACTTGGACGGTCAAATATTTTATGAGGTGGTACTTGCTGTGAGAAGTGTTTGAACTACTGCACTGCTGCCTTATTTTGTAAATTAAGGGCACAATGGCCAAATATGAGGCAATAAGAGCAGCAGTGGTACATTTCATTTTCGGCAGAAAAAGAAGATGATACAAACTAACGTAAAGGATGAACTTAATCTATAATCTATTAATGTATATTTAAAATATATATTATATGTATATTTAATTGAATATGGGGTAGGCACGTATAAGCGTATTGCTTCATCCTACTCCATTTTGAGCATCCACAACTGTATGACTTTTGAAAGACAACATGAATGTAAAATTGCTCAAAATAAACTAAACTAGACTAATAAAACTAAATGAACTAAACACAACTTCTAGATTCAGAACTAGACAATTTAATATTGTTTCTCTGTTGATACAGAAAGTCTTACCTACAAACTCATAAAACACAAGAGACCCTCCTTCTGGTCGCAGCTGTTTCCCTGTAACAGACAAAACCACATAACTTTAAAGTTGCATTATGATACCTCATGCAGCTGGAAGTGAAGTCTTGACATTTTTGGCAACAATCCAAATCACAGCTTAATGGCACACCTGCTTTTCCACTGAACTATTATTCATCCACTCCTCATAAATAACCAAAATTCAACAGCCAAATCAAGAAACACGTTACCCGAAAGAGCAATTGCTGGGTTGCAGGTTCTAGAATCTGATGATGTCATAGGACCCAGTGGGGGGCAGGAGACAGTTTTTCCTATTAACTGCATTACACTTTCACAAGTCGTATCTAAAAAGAAAATGTATGAATTACAAAATATCAGTCACTGGGTCCATGCTCTCTCTGTACAAGACCAAACATTTCTCAAAAACTAAATAATTTTACCTCTATATAATATTATAGGCCTTTAGAACGCTGTGATGTCACCTGCAACCCAGCAATAACTGTGTGATACAATGTAGCTTTTACATAGAAAAACACAGCAATAATGCACTCAGAAAATAATAACTTTTATGTTTAAGAGAATAGTTTACAATATGAAAATCTGATTTGTTCTTTGATTACTCAGATTTTTGTAGGAATCGTCCATAATCAGTAGATTTGCTCAATCAAGAATAGAGCAAATCAAATTATCTGTAATTCCATTCAAACAAAATTATGGAAATACAAAATTTTGAAATCAAGTAGGCTATATTTTTACTTTTGAGTAACTGATTCTCTTGGGCATCATCTTTGTGACATTGGCACCTTCAGCCATCGCTTCTGAACAGAACTCAATTTCAGCCCAAGGAAATGAGTTTCAAACTGTAGCTGCTCGACAGAAAGGCCACAAGAGCAGGGCAAGTATTGGATCCCCCTGTCCAGCGTGGATCCCCACACTGACCGTTACTATGCACATTTAGTGCACTCACTGCTTTCACACTGAAATACTCACCATACATTTATGAATTTACTATTTCCATAATATAGTATCTGTGTAGCTTATAAGATAAAGATTATTGCAGCTTTTTGTAGTGGGTTGAATTTGTTTGTAGTGGTTAGCAATACGTGAACACGAGTGAGTCTATGGTTTATTTGCATACATTTAGAAAATTATAGCCCTGCCTACATGTGTGGTATAGATAAAGTACCTAACAACATAATATTCACGAGTTGCATTTCAGCCTTAATGTTATGCATAGCAACTGCCTCTAGAGGGACTCATAGCACATGGCTGTGGCCAGGTGGTAGTCTCTTAAACATACTCCTTGTCTGTAATAAGAGAGATAAACAATCTTCCAAAAGCATGGTAATATTATTTCTCTCCATATGAATGATTTTGAATGAGCTCAGACCTTTATGGTATGTCTATGCATTTCTTCACTGTCCCACTCTTACTGCAGAGGCTTACAGGTTGCGTGGAAAATCCCTCTATGAAAGCAAGCCTCACTACAGGATTACAGCCTGAGAGACTTAGGGACTGGCACATGGCGCACACTTCCTACCTGCAAACAACTCCTAAGATGAACAAACACAACACATATTTTTGAGATTATTTTGGAACTATGGAGGTGCACAGAACAAATGATGAATTGAGAATTGGAGATGAATTTCAAAAGTCAAATGATCTTTTTAAGCGAGATTGAGGGAGTCTCTGGAGAAGATGGCCCTATGTTGGTTTAATGGGGCTGATATTTTGGCCTAAACTTTGGGATGACCGAGGCAGATCCAGGGATGGCTCCACTGTCTCCAGGCAAAGGTGGGAGCCCGCAACCTCCAATTTCTCCCAAGAAATCTCCTCTGCAAAGTCTAGGATCGCTATCTCCGGGAATGCTTTCACCTGCAATGGCCAACCCCAGTGATGAACCAAAGCCATCATCCAGTGCTGCCAACTCTCCCCGCCATTCAATCATGAGCTCCCCAAAACTATGGCACAAGACGTCCATCTCCAGACTGGCAGAGGAGTTCTTCTGGATCGGGGGCAGTGTGGTGGCACAGCCCAAGTGGAGACTGGGACAGATAAGTACGTTGATTAATTTGATACATCGCATACAACAAACTAAATAAATAGAACATGGAAAAGGCATGGTAACTAGGAATAGCAAAACATAATAAATAAGTAAAAAGTAAATGATGAAAAAAGAACTCACCATTGTTTGTTATATTACAGCATTATTATCATCGGACAGACACAACTTACAGAAAGTTATGCGCAAATGAAATGGAATTAATAAATAGTAAATTAATTATTAGGGACATTTCTGTATCATCACAACATATTGTGAACAACAATGCATAGACAGATATGAAGCAAAAAAGGTATTAAAGGTATACAAGTAAATAATGTTACTGTGCCACTATGGATTTGTTTTTTACTTTGTCATTTAAACGTCCATATTTACTATAAATGTAATGATGTAACTGCACTCAGCTATACAGTACAAAAACATTGCTTTATGGGCAGACTTGTTGCTGTTGGCCCTTGGCCCTGACCACATAGTGAAGCCAGCAGAAGATAATGGGCATATGGACTGTAGACAATCCCATGGGATTAGCCTCAATGTTGTTCAGGGGTGCGTCACATCCATCTTAGCTGTAGATTACAAACAAAGGTTAACTGTACTCCGGAGACAAAACAAACCATAGCAATACATTTATGGATTAAGACAAAAGATAGATGTTTTAAGTCAAAGAAGACTATATCAAGGCCAAAAACACACACACAAAAAACAAGGCTAAATTACAACTAAATTACAGACCTTTTTCAATAATTTAGGTTATTGTGCATTATTGTTTTAGACTGTGAGGGTAAAAAGTGTAGATCTCAATGGAAGAGCTCAGTGTTATTGCTATGTTTCTTTGGGTTATTGTAATGTGGATTGGAATGGAATGGAATGAATGGTGCAGCTATAGTATTAAATAAAAAACTTTGAAAGTAGGTGAACCCACACCAAAGGACTATGTTGAAAAATGTGTGTAACAGGTCTTTCATTTCCTTGCAGTTGAGAATTGCATGTGCACAATGCAAACGGGAACACAGATGACCAAGCTGAAGGGGAAGAAGAAGGGGCTGGTGCGCTTCTTTTATCTTGACGAGCACAGGTCCTGCATCCGCTGGAGACCATCACGTAAACACGACAAAGCCAAAAGTGAGAGCCTAAAAACAGAAGAGCAAAAGTACAAAGCTTATACAGTATTTTAGAAATAAAGCAAGAAAGGCAGAATGATATTTGAACAGTTTTTTTTGCAAACGTGAACATTATATACTAGCACAAAATCTTGTAAGTTTGGTGAGTATTTAATAATTATTGTATAATGACAAAGTACTGCTTTAAGTCTAAGCAAGAATTCCCAACATTGAGCACTTGAATACGCTATAACCATTTAACTGAAATGTTTTGGACAAAAGACAATCACAACTTGACTTAGCATAAGAAATCATAAGTAAATAAGTACTATTAATCTTGAGCATGAAAATAGACTTGAACTTACACCTGATGCTCTTTTGCAGTAACCATTGACTCCATCCATGAAGTCCGCGAGGGGAAGAAGTCTGAGATGTTTCGGAGATACATAGACAACCGCTTCGACCCCAACTGTTGTTTCAGTATATACTACGGTGCTCGGGTCAAGTCCTTGGACCTGGTAACCACTAACGCAGAGGCGGCCCGGACATGGATCCACGGACTCAAATACCTCATGGCTGGGATCAGCGACGAGGACTGCCTGGCAAGGAGGCAGCGAACCAGAGACCAATATCCTTTTTATCCATGGGTCTCAAGTTATGAAAAAATATCCCCTTTGGCAATGTTAGAAAGTATACATATTCTTTATTGGTTAAAAGAAATCCACGAATAGTACAATGGTTAATGTACCACAGAAGAACCACAGTAAAACAACCATTGCGTACTGGTGCTTAGGAGTATTTTGCAATTCTGTATTTATTTGTTTAACATTAATTATTAAAAAAAACAAATATTTTCCAAAGTGGTACTTGGTGGGAAATCTTTGTTGATAACAAATACTTGTGAAAGTAAATTTCATCTTGGTTGAACCTTCACTTCTGCTTAAATGGCTACAGCAGACTTTCTCCGAGGCTGATAAAAATGGCGACGGGACTTTGAGTATTGGAGAAGTTCACCAGTTGCTCCACAAACTCAATGTGAATCTCCCACGACAGAAAGTAAAGGAGATGTTCCAGGTAAGAAATCCAACACAGCAAATTCAACTATGGGGCAACACTGGGTTAAAGGCCTCTCAACAACAAATATCACTTCATGGCAGCAGCGCATTATGGTATGCTTCTGAAGGTAAAAAAAAGAAGACTCAGAATAGGAACAATAATCATGGTAACTTGACATAACTCACATGTTTGTATAATGGATGTGAAAAAGAAGCGTCGTTGTTTTTTACAGAAGAAAAAAACTGCTATAATGGCAACCAGCTCAAACAACTAATCAGATAACTAATAAATGATTGAAATAATTGGTAGATGATGGTATGCAGACAACGGAAGCAAGGAGGGTGAAGTGTCTTTCCCAAGGACAAGATGATGGGGTGCATTTCTTTTTAATAGATTATATAAATGAACAAGTTTGTAGCTAGTTGCAGCCTAAGTTTTATTAATAATCTAGGAGTCTCTCTCTCAAAAGAACAAAACAAACATAAAGCAACATTGTGTAGATAGAACATTGATAATTCCCCAATCCCAGAATGCTTCTAAGACAAAGGACACCGTTTTTTTTTTTTACAGTTGAAATTAAACTTTTAGCCTATTCTCAAGAGACACAGAGAGAGAAAACTAACATTATGCGAGACTGTGATTAATTTACTATGGCAAGTCAAAAATGCCAGAGGATTCTCAAGGCTTAAATGTTTGTTACTGTCACAGCCCTACACGGCCACAGAGCTCCCCGGACTAACACTGGACAGAGCGCCAATGGACAAATATGCAGTGAGCAGTATTTTGGCAGAGCAGCAGTGGAGTCCTGCAGGAGAGAGGGCCCTCCCAGAGCGGACCAGATGGCCTCAGTTAAAGCTGCAAGAGTGCAATAGTTTGGTGTTTCCGTCCGCACATCTAAAATTATGCGTTTGGGAGCAATCCTGACACTTTGGCCGAACAGTTTTTCACAGTATGTCCATAAACTGAAAAACATATGTAGGGTAGTGTTCCGGTGGAATGGAAGTTGCTTATAGGGAGGCCAAAAATTCCAGGAAGATGGATTTTGGCTTGACAAGGAACTGAGCAAAAACAATTGACTGATCCTTAATACTGACATCGAACAAGCAATTATGTATTACCCACATTTTTTCAAGCTGGTTGGATCGAGAACCAATTCTCATTTACAAGACAGAAGTTAAAAATAATATCTGGTAAAAGTGTAAAAAAAAGAATACTTACAAATATTTTCTCTTCACAGGAGGCGGACACGGATGAAAACCAAGGCTCTCTGGGTTTTGAAGAGTTCTGTTCGTTTTATAAGATGATTTCAACTCGGCGAGACCTTTACCTCATCATGATCTCATACAGCAACCAGAAAGAAGTGATGGACTTACAAGATCTAGCTCGCTTTTTAGAGACTGAACAAAAGGTTCGAACAAATCATCTACTTATGGCTGAGAAAAAATGAGGTTTTCGGATTTCAAATGAACATTTTTCGCACTTTACCGCACAGTTAACATGACAATAAAACGGAAATAGCATGGTAACTAATGGAAGATAATGCATTGTACGATCCTGTTTCATGATGAATACAAAGAGTACTAAATAGTATTCATTTCAAAGAGTTAGGTCAGAGTTAGGATGTGTGTTATGTTTCCATCTAAATTACCATCATTCCCATGTTATTACCATGCTATAGCTATTTTCATCCAATACAATGCTATAATTGCAGAAAAGTCAATCAACTGTTTTCTTTTTACAGATGCGAGGATTAGCTCGAGAACATCTAGTTGACATTGTTTCCAAATTTGAGCCTTGCCCAGAAAATCTGCAGCGTTTGGTTCTGGGGATTGATGGTTTGTAGCAACTACAGTTGCCAAAAAATATAACATTCAACAGTGCAATATAGACTTTTCATTATTTTTTCAAGGTTTCACAAACTTCATGCGGAGTCCAGCAGGGGATATTTTCAACCCAGAGCACAACCATGTGAACCAGGACATGAGCAA
Source organism: Proterorhinus semilunaris (assembly GCA_021464625.1). NCBI lineage: Eukaryota > Metazoa > Chordata > Actinopteri > Gobiiformes > Gobiidae > Proterorhinus > Proterorhinus semilunaris. The sequence continues at coordinate 27,647,474 of CM038344.1, read as the reverse complement.
ACCTCTCAATAACTATTTTATCGCTACGTCCCACAACACATACCTGACCGGAGACCAGCTGCTGTCCCAGTCCAGGGTGGAGATGTACGCCTATGTTCTCCAGGACGGGTGTCGCTGTGTGGAAGGTGAGACAAAAGTCACTACACCATATTGGTTGAGGTGTTTTGGATTATGGCATTGGCTTGAGTTTGTGACAGTGACTTACTTGTCAATGATGTTTTCTTAGTGGACTGCTGGGATGGTCCTGATGGAGAGCCCATTATACACCATGGGTACACTCTAACATCCAAGATCCTTTTCAAAGATGTTATAGAATCCATTAATAAATATGCTTTCACTAAATCACCGTAAGTATTTCAGGGCTTATAACTATCCCTTGTGGCTTGCTTTGTCATAGGAAATTCCAGACATTTTGAATCTTTATCATGAATTCATGTAACTTTCATTTGGCTGTTTGTGGGAAATCTTCGCCTAATAGTTGAACTTTATCAATGTCACAGGAACTTTATTGCCTGTGACATTTAAAAGTACATTGCAAACAATAAATGTGTCCTTAAAATGTCTTACATTAGCATTAGCGGCTAATCACAGCACTGACCAAAAACGTGTGTTACTGTCCCATTTCTTTCATTTAATTTTAGGCAGTAGATACTTCATACATTTTAATTACAACAAATAAAATATATTTTCTTGTTTACCTTGATTTGATCCGTGCCCTTCCCTCCACAGGTTTCCTGTCATCTTGTCCATAGAGAACCACTGCACGGTGCCTCAGCAGAAGAAAATGGCCGACTATCTGAAAGAGGTGCTCCAAGACAAACTGGACCTGTCCTTCATCAACACTCAGGAGTTCAAGAAGCTTCCTTCACCGGAGCTCCTCAAGGGAAAGGTCCTCATCAAGGTACACCAACATCTATGGATCCATGGGGTACAAAGGGTACCTATGTTCCACGGGTGCTTTTTATTTTTTTTTATTTTTATTTTTTTTTCTGTAGGTGAGTTGGTACATCAACCAATCACAAGTCATGAAAGTGAAACGTCATACATAGATTAATCAGTTTAAGGATAGTGAGCTATCCCTGTCAACTTTGTATTAATAATTAAAAAAAAAAAAAAAAAAAAAAATGTGCATGCTAACATGACATGCAGATTTAATGACTATTTGAGCTTCTGCTATGTTATTGTCTGACATAGGAAAAGATTAAAGTTAACTTAAGTGTGACTCTTAGATTGACTTTAAGGTGTAGGAGGTGTTCAGAGGATAGCTTAAAAGGACTAGATGCAAGTTGGTCATGTTATACTCACTACTGCCACCTCAGGTCTTAGGTGTAACTGCAGCTTCTATATTAAGCTTGTGCATGACTCAACTTTTGAGTGACAGTGCAGGATTTTAGCGGAAGTTGTGGTGAATAGGTCTGGGCTCATTCTACACATTATACAGCAATGTCCTAATGATTAGGACATTGCTGGAACATGTAGGGGGAGGAAAATACATCATTTTAACATGTTTAAACTCAGTGTAGTCCCTTGAACTTAGCTACTGTGTGTTTTTCAGGGTAAAAAACTGCCTGCAACCCTTGACCCTGATGCAGAGGAGGGGGATGTGTCTGATGAAGACACTGAAAATGAAGACATTGAAGAGGAATCAGATGAAGATGATCAACCACAGGTGAATAATTTAAAACTTTATATAAACCCTGTGACAACCGAATTGATTTTAAAAGTAAATCTTTATTAACTTATTTTTACAGAATGGGAACAATGCAACTTCTGCCAATCCGCCCAAGAAGACAAGACGCTTTGGGAGATCGATCATCAGAAGCTTCAAAAGAAAGGTCATTCTTACTGTACAATACATGTACAATTGCTTGGGTAACTAAGGTCTTTTCATTGGTTAGCTTCTTTGCATCATTGCAAAAAAATAAAATAATAACAATAATAATGTTTTTTAGAAAATGTAATAAAAATGTAGTAAGTGTTTCTTTGGTTGCAAGAAGCTTAATAATTGGCAGATTTTGCCCTTATTTCTAATTAACTTGGTGTGATTTGTTTTAGAGAAAAAAGAGAGCATGCTCGAAAAACCAATCCGTGTCAGATGGAGAAAGGGACTGCAGTGGCAGCAGAGAGAGGAATCAGATTGTCTACCATCCAAAGTGAGTCTAGAATAGGCAAACGCAGCACAGCCAATGAAGTGCATCAGGGGGCAGGCATTTATTTTCACCATAAATGTGTTTACAGTGAATCAGCAATGTGATATTGCATTATTTGTCTAAAACTCTATTAACTGTAAAGCAGTCAAATAATCTTCTATATCTTCTATATGGTTATATGGTTATTTGTCATTCTGTAGAAAAAGGAAAACTATGAGGCTTTCTCGAGCTCTGTCTGACCTGGTCAAATACACCAAATCCGTCCGAGTGCACGACATAGAAACACAAGGTAAAAACTATGGTCTGTTTTTATTCCCACTAAAATAGGCCAGTGGATTTTAACTTTCCTTGTCTGTCAGCGTGTACAAGCAGTTGGCAAGTGTCATCCCTGAATGAAACAGTCATGAACCAGATTTTGCAGCTGAAGCCAGGAGAGTTAGTGCGTTTTAACCAGAGGCAGCTCCTCAGAGTCTACCCCTCCAACTACCGAGTGGACTCCAGCAACTTCAACCCTCAACCCTATTGGAACACAGGCTGCCACATGGGTAACACTCACAAATTAACAGGAGTGTAGCTGGGTTTCCAAACCTATCAGTTTTATCAGTATTTTTAGGCTGACCATGTAATTCTTTCAGTTGCTATGAATTATCAAACTGAAGGTCGAATGCTGGAGCTGAATCGCGCCAAATTCGCCAGCAATGGAAACAGTGGATATGTACTGAGGCCCAAGTGCTTAAATAAAGGTGGGTGTACAGTATATTCAAATAGGCACAATACACAACTATCGCTTTATTTATTTTGGGTCAAATATAAATATTTTTTTTCTCATAGGTGCCTTTAATCCCACATTAGACGATCCATTGCCGGGACACAAAAAGACCCAGTTGGTCCTGAAAATCATCAGTGGTCAACAGCTTCCAAAGCCAAAAGATTCAATGTTTGGAGATAGAGGGGAGGTATGTTGTATAAGAATTAATATCTTTGACATTAACTAAATATCAAATAGTCATATTTAGTTCTAATATTATGTCATCCACCTCTAGATTATTGATCCCTTTGTCGAGGTGGAGATTATTGGTCTACCGGTGGATTGTAAAAAGCAACAGACCAGAGTGATAGATGACAATGGTATGAAAATATATGCACTTATAGGCGTCCATTCTTTTGTTCAGCGTAACATTTGTATTATATTTCAGGCTTCAACCCTATGTGGGAGGAGGTCCTCGTGTTCAACATCCAAATGCCTCAAATCGCCCTGGTCCGTTTTGAAGTTTGGGACCATGACCCGATTGGACGGGACTTTATTGGGCAGAGGACCATAGCTTTACGAAGCCTGTTGCCAGGTACATGAACTGCAGTAATCTGCGCCTTCTCATTTCATCTTCATCTTATGGTTTCAACTCAAATCTTCATCATCATTCAGCAATAATTTAACATGTGTCATATTATGGAAAACTGGCAGGTTATCGCCATGTGTATCTGGAAGGCATGGCAGAGTCCTCCATCTTTGTTCATGTTTCCCTCATTGACAATATGGGAAAGGTAAGCACAAAATTCATGGTCAATTCTGATAAAAAGGTAACATGCATTTTATTTCTTAAAAACAACAGTACGGCTTTTATTACATAATTTAGTTTGTAATATATATGAACAATATATATTACAAATATATATTGCTAATGCATTTTATAGTCCAACCATAATCACTATAAATGGGTAGTTTGCATCTTAGATCTTTTTTGTTTTCATCCAACAGGGCAAACCTACCAACGCTGTTCATGCTGCCAGGAAGCACATCCAAAAGGCAGCTCAGAAGCACATGAAGGGCCAGCCACGGCAGGCCTCTTTAGACTTCTCCATTCAGTCTTCAGATGACGGTCGACCTGTTTTTCGGCGGGAGCTGGACTCTATGTCTCAGGACAGTAAGAATGGTGACATATTCTATCCCTTTGTACCTGGACCTGCCGCTATGGCATCTATCCACGAGGGGGCAATGAGCGAGCCACCGCGGCGCGCCAATAGAGTCAAAATCCAAGAACCTCCAAAGAAGCCAAAGAGGGGCATTTTAACACGTATGGCCTCAATAGAGTCTCCTCCGTTGACGCCTGCACCTTTTGTTTCACCAGACAGTTTTGACATTTTGTCCCAAGATTATTCTGATAGTGCAGCTGCTGAGAATTCCAGTTTAGTTCAAGTGGAGATACTCCCTGCACCTCACCCTGACTTTGCAGAGGAAGATGAGGAAATTCAAACTGATGAATTTGAGCAACCTGAACCATTGGAAGAATTTCCACAAGAACCAGAGGAAAACAAGGAACCAGAAACTCAACCTGACTTTGTCTTTGAGCCTGTTCGGCACTCCCTTCCTCGCCATATATCGCGACCCCTCATCCCGCCACCATCTCCGCCCCGAATTCGAAGAACTTTAGAAACCCCAACTACCCCAAGACCCTCCTCACCAATACGGTTTAAACACAGGTCCCAAAGTTGCCCCCCAAAACATGGATCATCCAAGACGCCAATGGTAAATCGTAAGATTGACCTCCAATGCCAAAAAAAATTAGAGAGTTACAGTAGCCAAGTGGGACCAATCCCTAATGGTGTGTGTCTATCGGAAAGTTCGTCTGTTAGCAGCGGTAGCACAGACAGCCTGGAGTTTGTGGCGTCAGTTGTCCCTGTCAAAGCAGGGAAAGACGACGGCACTTTGCAAAGAGAAATGAAAGCTCTTTTTGAACAAAAGATGAGAGAGATCCGCTGCAAATCGCCACTGTTTTTTGAGGATGAGTTGGAATAACAATGGCAAGTGACCAAGTTCAGACACGGAGGGCCATCAATCAATTCTATGCTAACTACTAAACTCATTTTGTTTGTACAGATTTAAAAACACTAAAGAGGGGTTGCTGCTGTCAGACTCAGATCACATAATAGTTCTTAATAAAACAGGAATCAACATAGTAGTGAAAAAGGACATTTTATTCCAGGCCTGCTACATTGTTTACATCTAATTCTATTACACTGCTGTAATTGTTTACAAAATCATTGTATACAAAAAAAGGATATACTTGCCAATTGTGCAGACCACACTTCATATGTGTGCACGGCTATTAGAAAATATTAGCCTGTAATTACTACTCTACTATTTTTCAGTCATTTTGTCACACGTACTGTATGTCGATGTAAATCATGTAAATGCTAGTAAACCTTTTTCAGTCATGTTATAGACATTTGCTGATGGCTTTTATGCTTTGTCTTTGTCGCTATCACCCGTCTCCTGTGGTTTAGTCTTGTTGGGTCCAAAGCGCAGACTTAGCTGTTCAATCAGCACAGAGCAGCATGATTTCTATGGGATGAACACAAACATTTGCATATTACATAACGACCACATTTTTATCATATTTTAATATGATCAGTTATCGTATTTGTTTTTCAGTTTTAGGTTTGTTTATTGTGTCATTTAGGTTATTTTTAATCTTGTCTCATTTTTAAGCCTTTACTTCTTTTTTTCTGTTTTCGATGTCATTTCTTGTTTAACCAGAGTGTAGTCTTGAACCCAAACCATCATTCAGGTATTTTTATTGGGGGGAAAATACCTCTAAAACAGTGTTTTTGTTGGCTCGTCTCTCCTCAGACTTGACTTGTAACATTGCTGGAAGCGAGACGTCACTAGTTTGTCTCTATGGAGATGTAGCTGCTTTGCTTTTACGGTAGTTCACTAAACATGAGATTTGTGTCCTCTTCCAAATGCTTTATTATGATAACCCACAGCAAACATATCATTGGCCATGTCTAGCTGATCATTGTAGCATGTCTAGTATTGCAAGTAAGTGAACATTGTATAACCTGGAAGGTTCCACTGTGTGGCTTTAAATGGAGCAATCTACTGTAAGCCATTTGTCTATTTGAGCACCTGTCCAGGTAACGGCAACAACATAATCAACTTTATTTGTAATCATAAAAAGCTAGGGTTAGATGAAATGGTCATTAGGTCACACCACCACTTTTTCAGAGTGTGGGTCATATTTAAAATGTATTATGACCTCAAGAGGTAATTTCTTCTTCTTTTGAGAGTTCCCACCTTATACTGTGATCAGTTATAACCACTTGACACTCGTAGCACGAGGGAAGCTCACCAGTAGGAAGGAGCGAGTGGGGAAAAATAGATTTGAAATGTAGACGTAGCTAAGTATGGAAGTACAGTAGATACCTTCTGTTCTGCTGCTCTGGCTCTGCTGTGCGCGGTGAGCTCCAGGAGGCCCAGCAGGAGCCCCACGCTTAAACCCAGGGACAAGAGCACGAACAGGCCTTTGAGTCCGTGCGGAGGAGCCTGGGCAGACACGGTCTGGTCCTGGTCCAAACAGCTGCTGGGCCACCACTTACTGCGCAGGTATGCCAGGTTGCCCACCTCACTCAGCTGAAGGATGGCCACACTCAGGTTCTTTATGAGTGGAGAACCTGAGGCATGTGTCAAAACAACCACTTCAAAAAACATGAAATTAAATCTTATTGAGGCTTCACTTCTGCTCAGACTAAAAATACACGTCTTGGTCAGGTGTGTGTTTTGGTAATTGCCATACATAGATCAGATTCATGTGCCTCAAATAAATGGCATAAAAACTCAGCCTTAAAATACATATGACGCATATGCATAGGTTTACCTTTTTTTGTTTTTTGTTTCTTACCTGTTTTTATTTGTTTTTGTGATGTTTATCATCTCACTTCCATTTCCCTTCTTGTCCATGTCCAATGGGCAGGAAGTGAAATGGACGTACAATACATAGATGCTGTGCCAGCCATGTTATACCAATGAGAAATGAGTGAGTCAGAATTCTATCCCTCAATCTTTAAATGAAATAACTTTCCTCCAACTTTTCATTAAATTACCACTTCACTGAGATAAGATCATGATTATTACCTACCCGAGACATTATCCATCAAACTAAGTCATAATAACAAAAAGATTAAAACCTGTCATATGCATAATCATAGGGATAGCCTTTAGAGGGCGGCATGTATTTTTACAACGATGCTAAATTATAGCCCGGTAAACCACACCTACTTCTTCTCTACGTGAAAGAAGGTGGGTCTGAACTTCCCTGCATGGAATGGACAGGGCCAGGCAAGCTAAATGAATGTTAATGTTACCCAGAAGTCAGTGTCCGGCATCAAAAAAATAATTAAACAATGACAAATCTGCTGGGGTATTAAACGGATGCTGGTTTACCGATAGGAGCTGCGATACTGTATCCTCTCATCCCGATGACCTCATGAGTGCGCACCAGCTCACAGTGACGAGCCACGGCCAAATCCAGCGTCACAGACTCTCCAATGAAGGCGTAGGTTCCCTCTTTGGCCCTGCTCACGCCCTCATCCATCGAGGCCACGAAACTCTTACGCCTCTCCATGTGCTCATAGATCCTCCTGTACATCATGTTGTCTGAATTCTGTTCGGAAGACAGCACAAAATTGCACATGTGCACGTATAAGATTGATGTGCACTAATCAGGCATGAAATTATATTACTGGCTGACAGGAAACATGCATAAAACGTGTATATTAATCACCCCCATGGTAGTTAGTTTGGTTTAACATTAGGCAGCAACAACAATTGGCAAGATAACTGCGATAACTTGTGGGTTTTTCTCCAAATTGATTCAAAGAAAGAACTGTAAAAATGCTGTTCTCCATATCTGAACCCACCTTGAAGAAAGCAAGAGTAGATGACCCCTCAAGGCACCCATACTCAATCTTATCCTGATTGGCCAGATCTTCAAAACCTTTTACGGTTACAGACGTGGACTGAGTGGAGTTGAAGGCGGTTAGGTTTGTGAAATAGTGAGCCAAAAGAAACAGAGTGAACAACCACCAACAACTGCTGACCACACGACCGGGGAGAGATTTGGGATGAGGACCAGCTCCTAAGTGTAAATACACACATGATGTAGTTATAGAATCTCTTTCCTTTTATCAAGCCACAAATCATAGTGGGATATTTTTAGTGCTACTACTCACCTTGTAAAGTCAGACCTCCCACTGTGTACCAGAAGCTGTGCATGACGCTGAAGTTGTTCTGTTTAGTCTGAGGATCCCACTCACATGGACTCAACCTGCAACACAAATCAATCTAATAATTATAATGATAATGCATTACTCTTATATAGCGCTTTTCCAGATGCTCAAAGTCACTGTACAATTTCGTGCATTATTAATTCACACCATACTTTGTGATGGTAAGCCACGTATGTAGCCACAGCTGCTCTGCGGTAGAAAGCAAGGCTGCCAATGTGTGCCATTGGTGTATCTGACCACTACCACCACCACCACACACTACATTTACCCAGGCTTCCTGATGTTCCCCAGGCACTCTCCCATAAAGTACCAACCAGACCCTTCTTAGCTTCCGAGAACTGATGGGATCGGGCAGAGCAAAGGCAGTATGGCAAATATTAAGACATTTTGTTACTGAGATGTTTACAGAGCTGGACCATGGCTTTTCCTTTATAGACTAACCTTGCAATCAGAAAAATGCAGGCTGTAGTCCCCAGATAGGCCACAAGTAGGCTGACCCACGTCTGAGTGTTGAATGGAGAGAGGAAGTTGAAGAATCCTTGGTTTTCAGAGCGGTCCCTCCGCAGCAGGATGCTGATTCCCGTCTGCATGAACGGTTGGGTCATCTCCACCACTTTCTCCCGAGCCGCTGTCAAAGTGAGAGGAGCCATGGCCAGGTCTGCCTCCTGCAGAGAGAGGACAGAGCAGGAGAGGGGGAGCTTTTAACAGAACTACGACACATTAAACTCCATTAAAACATTAATAAATTATTGAATTAACAAAGTTTTAATGTACACAAGTTGAAGAAGAAAACAATTTGACTCACAGTGATTCTGTGCAAAATTATAGCATCAAGTCTGAAGGCTGTATATGTCTTTTGCTGTTGTTGTGAGCCCTATATCTGCTCTGACAACTATGGCAATGGCAAGCTATAACATTATAATTTGAACTATTCCAAAGGAGAACCATATATATTTGGTTCTAAAGATTCCAGTTCTACCAAGTCAGAAATAATTTCCACTATAAACGTTACATTATAGTCTCCTTGAATAAAACTAGATGCAACATTGTATTGTGGATCAAAGCAAATGATTAAATCAGATAAGTGATTCTTAACCAAAGCGCCGAACTGGGGACCACTGTGTCACCATGAGCGCCACTTACGAACAGAACAAAAAATGTACTACATTACAGTTGGAAGACAGGTTAATTTGCATTGAAAAAGTTGAGAACAATTGGACTAGATTACTAAAATAATCTCTGTTAAAATATAAAGCTCTTATTTTGGCCTATTCTTCTCACCCCGCGGATGACCTCTCCGATCATCCCGTTCCATTGTCCACTCTTGTCCACTTTGCCGAAGTAGCCGTCTTTCACCAGGTGAACTTTGTAGCTGAAGCCTACTTTTTTGGCCACTTCAGAGAGCAAGTCCATGCAGAAACCCTCCAGCTCCAAGCCTTTGGACATGGTGTATGGCTCTTGCTGCCAATAAAGAAAAAAACTAAGCAAAGTAGATCACTGTTGGCTAAATGTTCAAATAATGATACTATAGTGAGCACATGAGGGCACTAAAAGAAAACATTTCTTTATAGGGCTGGGACAATACGCTTTTGTCATAACACAATACGTATCACAAGATACATTGAGGTATGCGATTTGTATTGCTATTCCAATATATTGTGACAGAAAAACATTACAATTCAATCTTTTCAAATATTGCTATACTTTACTCTAAATAAACTGAAAAAAGGAGAAGTTGAGTCTCCAAAAGCCATAAACCAAATCTGAATCTAATGTTTGGTGAAATAATTTTAAACGGTGCTTAGACGTGGCCTACAGGGCTCCACTGTCCGTCCTTTGTAAGAATGCAAACAGCTGCTACTTTCCCAAAAAGGTGTTTTCTCAGTGAGACAATGCGTTTGCAGCAATAAAAACAGAAATGCCCATTTCTAAGAAACCGTGAATGTTAGAGGGCTAATTCTCCAGTATGTTTTACAGGGCCCCAGGCTGTGTTATGTGCGAAGGAATTAGCAAGTTTGCTCACACAGTTTTTGCACATTTGACCACAATTTACTGTGAAAGCAGTGGATCTCTATAATAGTCTCATCATAGGCATGATTTAAATGTAATTTATGTAGAGCGATAAAGTTTTTTTATTCAATATTTGTATCACAACAACTTACAAAATGATGTCTTAGCGCTAAAAGCTCTTTATTTATATGTTATTTATTTATTAGTTTTACCACCAAACCAATAGGAAGTGGCCTCATAAAATACTTTAATATACTAATATATTTTTGCTTCTGTATCATTTCCAAGTAGGCCTACCTTTATTGTAGTGATTTTCAGCTCAGGTTCCACTGAAAAGTGAAGAAAATAAGATCATGTTAAAAAAGATATGATGACGTCCAAATACCAGAAGAGCCTGAGTTCTTAGCTACATTTTGGTATTAGCCAATGTTTTAACCTTTGCATTGTTCTCTGACAAAAGTGCAAGTGAGCCAAATCAGCTGTTGAAATCCAAGTACCATTCTCTTCACAAAAGCAGAAAGATTCTAAATCTGAGTTGTTACAGTTAGTTCCAACTTTTTCAACTTTATATCTATATGAAGACGTGAGTTTTGAGTATATAGTGGAAGGTTGGCAGTTTGAGCCAGTGTACTTGTGTACTTGAGCAAGACACTTCACCCACCTGCACACATTGGTGTATGAATGATAGTGTCATGATAGTGTGAAGGGGTGAGTGGTGTGGCTGGTGCCTTGATGTAAATTGCTTTGAGTGCCGAATGTGGGTGGAAAAGCACTGTATAAATTGAGACTATTTACCATTTAGCAATCTCCGTGGGACATTCCTGGTTAAATACAGGTGAAATAATAAAAAAAGATAACTGTGTTGAAACTTATTTGTATTTATTTATTTGGTTGGAACCGTGCATGTTAAGGAACACATTATGTCAACATGACACACCGGATTGTTGCCATGGGAAACTAGAGGAAATAGTCCGAACATTAAGTTCCCACACAGAGGCACCACCTATCAGGTAATCACACAGGTATGGGACCATCTTGCTGTGAGGCTAAAGTGCTAACCACTGTGCCACCTAATTATATATTCCAAAGTTACAAAGTAGTCACTCGACTCTTGTAAATTGTTCACAAAGAGTTCTTGGGTTGTGTCCTAATCAACAGCCAGAACAAAGACCCCATTATTCACTGTCTCGGCTTTTACTGACTTTGTAGTTTCCACTTCCGCTGCCCTTCAGACCTAACTTTCATGCATTATTCGAATCAGCTTGCGTCATGGCACATCTTCAGAGGAGCAGTGTTAATTCAACATCTCAAAGCTGTGCCGCTGTGAGACAGGAGGTCAGTCAAAAACTGTGAGTCAAGGCCAAAATCCGGAGTCTAGATCCCCATGGGTGATTTTTGCCAACCATATGCTCATATGCAGAAAATCATGGCTTTTCTAAGACACTAGAACATTCTTTGGCTTCAAAACTTGATTTACTAGTATCTTAGCAGTTTTACTGGCCTATTTCTGAATTGGGTTTATAGTAAAATTGATAGTAAAATATGTTGACTGTGTGTGTATTTAAGAGTGTTCAAGCTCAAGACATTTGAAAAAAGGGGGGAAAAGAAAATCAGCAAGCAGCTCGGCGGCTCAAATCAATTACAGTGAGGTTTTCCTAGAAGCTATGTAACCAATAATTTCTTAACTTTTTTTGTTTTGTCAAAAAACATACCTTCTAATAGTGCATGTAAATAACAGTAAATTATTATGACAAAACATTACTAGAATTATAAACAGTAACGGATAAGATAAATAATGAGGTTTTGAAGAGGGCGTCTGACCTGCATGACATATCCTCTTCTCAAGCAGAAAGGCAAAAGAAAGCACAAACAGGCTCAATAACATCCTGAAGTTATCCTGAAAAAGTATAAAGAAAGATTCAGCGCTTACCATTTAGTATTTTGAAAAATTCAGGACTATTGGATTGAAACATGCAAAATGCTTAATTTGCAAGAAAATACAAACTAACTGAACTAAACTAATCCAAAGGTTTAATAGATGCTATAAATACCTCTAATACAAGTCCAGTCTGTGAAGTTGAAGGATCTGTTGGAGTGAGCGCTCAGCTGTGAACCACACATAAGTTATGACCATTCCCAAGTACTGAGAAGCTGCAGGGGATTGTGGGAGGAGAGAGGGGAGACATGAGGGAGGGAGTAGGCGAACCCCAAAATGACAGATTGTTTTGTATATATATCACCAAAAAAGGTCATAGGCTACTGTGATTAAAACAGAATAACTTGTCTGTAGCAAAAATATTTAAAACGCATTTTTAGCATAATGCATAATATTCCGGTCAAACTGCAGATGCTGCTTATACCACAAAACAATTAGACCAAACTACTAAATGGGAGGCAAACCAATATGTTGGTTTACCTTTCAGTGCTTTGGGAAAAAAAGAAGACTTCCCAGATAGCAAAATATGTTAATTCAACGTTGATTTTTGGTCATATTGGTTATTTTTGGTTGAGATTGAAACATCAATGTTAAATCAACGTTTAATCACTGACGCATAATCAATGGTTGAAAAAAAGCTGTTGAAACAACGTTGAATAAACCCATGTATTTTAAGGTTCTACATGTACATTTCTGTTGTAGCTGTTGAGGTTAAGCTCCAGGAACTGCCCTGTAGAGCCCAAAGTGTTAAGAGGTGAGAGTCAGTTTTGTGCAGCCTGTGGGCCTGGTTTAGTCTGGGTTGTATCAGGCCCAGTGCAGCCTGTGGGTCTGGTTTAGTCTGGGTTGTATCAGGCCCAGTGCTGCCTGTGGGCCTGGTTTAGTCTGGGTTGAATCAGGCCCAGTGTATCCTGTAGTCCTGGTTTAGTCTGGGTTGTATCAGGCCCAGTGCAGTGTCGGTTTTCTCCTCTTTGTTAAAATTAAATTCTAACAAGTCTTTTTTCTTTTCTTTTTCCCCTAGTGGCTTCTTGACAGTGTTCTTCACTAAACTCACCTACAGTGATGGGCTGAAGAAGTGGATGATAAGAAGATATATGGACTAGAAAGAAAAGATGGCATGATAGCAAGGTAGCAAATTTCTAATGTGTGAAGCATTTGACCCACAGTATGAGAGGAATGAAATATGAACTGTTAAACTCATACAAGAATCAAAAGCATTTCTAAAAGTGTTTGCTCTAAACTAAACTGTATGTACTCTGTGAAGGCCATTTTTTTTTCCAACATAATTTGTAACATAAATGCCATTTTAATTGGACTGTGCTTTATCATACAGTCTGTAGTGATTATCTGAATTGAGCTCAACAGTCCCGCCCACTTCCTGTTCGAGTCCGAGGTATAAATCCCATTTAATCCATTGATTTAGAGAAATATCAAGAGTTTAACACAGACTCATCAGCTATGTGCTAAAATTGTGTGCTAAAACAGACAATTTTAAACTGAATATTTGTTTAACTTAAATAAATGTCACCATATTTTCAAGTATTTAGTGGGATTCTTTGTATAAAATATCCATGCCTTGGTTGGCAGTTTGTACCGAGCTGATTACCATGTGTTGTGCTTTTTAACTCTTTTTTTGTATCAATAGATTAAATCAATGGGGTTTTTACTTGCGACACACATCCAAGACTGGAAGTGGGCGAGACTTTGTCCTATAGGGCTTGGTGTCATTAAAGCTAAATTTAGACAAAAAAGGTTAATTCCTAGTATGACAATTCTTCACATGCATTTTTATGTTACATTTGCTTGTGTTTGTTGTTGTTGTTGTCTGGTAGTCAAGTAGGTAGTTTTGTACAGTCATGTTTTGTATTACAGTATAATAAATTGGTAATAAAGAAGCTGTTGATTTTAGAACATTGTTTCAATGTCAAATCAATGAAATGTTAATGCTTAAACTCTTAAATCCATGTTAATTCAATGTTTATGTAGTGTTGAAAATTCTGCGTTGTTTCAATGTTTAATAATTCTAGTTGATCTGATGTTGTTTCAATGTCATAATCAATGAAAGATCAACGTTGGATCAACATTCAACATAACGAGCAACGTTGACGCCATTTCAACCTCAGAATGTTGATTCAACGAAAAAGCCTGACGCTAGATCCACGTTGATTCAACGACATTTTGCTACCTGGGTTATTAGACAGTGAAGGAAATGAAACAGGGGTTTAAAGCACAGTGTAAAGAGGTCTGTAAAGTACAGGCTAACAGGTGCACACAATATGCAGATGAGGCTTTGGCGCGCGCTCCTAGTTGTTTATCTGACAGCAGCTCGTTCCTCTGGTTTAACCACAGACTCGGGTTTGAGCACTGACCAATCAAAGGTTGGTGCGCGTTGTGCGCGAGGTAAAGTGGCGGCCTATGACTGGCTGTGTGCTTTTTTCCAAAGGGGCGTATTTTCAAGCCATCTTGACTGAATATTTAGCCCTATCCAAGGTACATTAATTTTATTTCTTCACGATTTGGACATTTTGGTGATAATAATCTATATTGTTCACAAGGTTAAACCCTCTGCTATGGACTCGGGTCCAGCTGCCGTGCTTCCCCGCGCTCTGTGCAGAAAACTGGAAGGTTGAAGATGACACTGTCGCTCCAGATATAACCGGCTAGCTAAGCTAACACGAGCATGTCCGCCTCGGCTGTGGTCTGCTGTGGTCTGTCAGTGGCTCTCATTTAGCCTGGTACTTATTGTGCGTGACACCTCACTGCGTGGGAGCGCCTACTAGGTATGTCTCTAGGGTTTTCCATGTTCGCGTCTCAAGCAGATATTCTGTGATTTTGTTGCACGACTTGTGTGTCCTGTCCGACCGAAACCTTATCACATCAGCATAGCTTCTGCAGCCTCTGAATTTCAGCCAAAGCCGAGGCGTTGCGCACTGAAATACCGTGATCGTGTGTTGCATGCAGTGAATTTCCACACGTGCGAGCAGCGCAGACCGTGCGGCCGCGCACTGCGCTGCAACCGTGTGTTATTGTGCTGCTAATGAACGGGCAATACAAATGTTGTCTCTACTGTTCTGCGCTTAAAATGGCTGACAGATGTTAGATACTCGGGCTGGTATTTAGCGCAGCGCAACCAAACTATGTTGAACAAAAAAAAATAGACAGAAAGAATCTGATTGGGCGGTGCTGTTACGGGCTGTAGTTCAGTCCAATGGTGTAACAGCGCTGGGACAAGGCTGTTAGTCACTGTTTGTGCAGGGAGTACTTGAGGTAACATCATTTGTTTTAAGTTCAACCCTGACCACTCCATACTAGACATGAATAAAAGGTAGTCTACTTGAAAACCTTGAACAGTTGTATAGCCTTTGAATGTATTTGTGCATATGCTATAATGACAATAATGAACAATAGTAACTATTATTTTAGGAAAACTGTAAACAACAGACTATTCAATTGCTCATTGGGTGGCCTAATTCCAAATTAATTAAATTATATCAATGGTATGCATTGGCGTGTTATTCTAAATGTGCACAAGGTCATTACCAATACGAAAGAGTTACTTTGGTCATAAAACAGTCCAGGACAAACATTCTTATAAATAATCTGGTATATTCTGTCGTATTTCTCCCATGTATTTCAGGAGCAGGTGAACTTCCTAAGCACACGCAGAGGCGGTAATGTGAGAAGCCCACAGCAGCGCTGAACATGGGCCGGGGAAGAGGTCGTGGCCGAGGCCGGGGCAGGGGAAGCTCTGGTGCCTCTCGCCCCCCTTCCCCATACCAACTCCAGCTCTCTCCATCCCGCGAGACTCTCACTTACGCACAGGCACAGAAAATTGTTGAGGTTGACCTAGAGGGAAGAATCCACCGCATTAACATATCCGACCTCCTGCCCATCATAACTGATGATGAGATGACTGCACAGGACATTGTGGAGTGCAACAGCAACAAGGAGAACAGCGAGGAGAAGTGCCAAAGCAAAACCAGAGTTTGTCGGAAAGTAGTGCATAATAATAAAAACAAGAAGAGTGGAAAGAATCAGCAGCGGTCGCATCAGCAAGCAGGAAATACGAACTCATCCCAACACCAATCATCTTTGCCTGAACCAAAATTTCGTTTGCTGAAGTCCGTAAGCCTCTCAGATGCGCCTCCTTTACAATCAGCCTATTACCGCTACATAGAACAAACAGGTGAGGAACAGGACAATGTAGCAGAGTACGATTTGGATGAAGAAGACTTAGCCTGGTTAGAAATGGTCAACCAAAAGCGAGTGCGCGATGGTGTAGCCTCAGTACCTCCAGACACTTTCGAACTACTCATCGATCGATTGGAAAGGGAGTCCATATTGGAATCCCGCAGTCAAGCCTTGGCGCAATGCTCTGTCGACGAGGATGCCTTTTGCTGCGTTTGCCTGGATGACGAATGCCTAAACAGCAACGTCATTTTGTTCTGCGATATCTGTAATCTTGCGGTGCATCAGGAGTGCTATGGCGTACCCTATGTCCCAGAAGGCCAGTGGCTATGTCGTTGCTGCCTACAATCTCCCTCCCGCCCTGTTGACTGCGTTCTCTGTCCCAATCGAGGAGGTGCCTTCAAGCAAACTAGTGACGGGCGCTGGGCTCACGTAGTTTGTGCCATATGGATACCAGAGGTCTGCTTTGCCAATACTGTGTTTTTGGAGCCAGTTGAAGGGATAAAGAACATTCCCCCTGCCCGCTGGAAGCTAACTTGCTATCTGTGTAAACAAAAGGGCAGGGGGGCGTCTATACAGTGCCACAAAGCGAACTGCTATAGGGCCTTCCATGTCACATGCGCCCAGAAAGCCGGTCTGTTTATGAAGATAGACCCTGTGCGGGAAACAGGGGTGAACGGGACCACTTTCTCAGTAAAGAAGACAGCGTTTTGTGAGCACCATTCTCCAGTCGGGGCAAGACGAGACGGATCAGGAGATGAGTCTGTGGAGGGGCGGCTGGTGGGAGGGCGGGGCAACAGGGGGCAGAGATCCTACACTCAAAGTCCGCCATCGCCACAAAATAAAAAAGGTACAAAAGGCCAGAAGAAGAAGGGGACCAAAGCAGGGGGGACGCGACGGTCCAATGTGCCTCTGCTGCTGGTGCCTCAGATCCCCTCTCACAGGTAAAAAACAAACCTGTTTAGTTTTCACTTTTGTTCATAGCTCAGTAATAGCATGGTAATTAGGTGTAAAAAGGATTCTACTTTTACAGCGCTGTTCCCGCATCATTATCAAGAAAATACTTACTATGTTTCCTGGTAACCGTTTTTCACTTGGCTTGGGTTAGGGTTGAGTAAAATTAGGTGTGTATCATAA
This sequence comes from Proterorhinus semilunaris, assembly GCA_021464625.1. Lineage (NCBI taxonomy): Eukaryota > Metazoa > Chordata > Actinopteri > Gobiiformes > Gobiidae > Proterorhinus > Proterorhinus semilunaris. The sequence continues at coordinate 27,629,990 of CM038344.1, read as the reverse complement.
TTACCATGTTATTACACATTAGGTACGAGGCTATTTGAATCCTGTTACCATGTTATTACACATTAGGTACAAAGTAGGGCTTGGCGATAAATCGAATATATTCAATTAATTCATACTTTTAAAAACAGACAATGTGGAAAATGGCTAAATCGTAAAATTGTGTCGGCCTGACGAGCGCCGTGCTGCCGATTTAGCAGCGTTCCAGACGCCCCGTAGTGACTCTTGTCGAAAATGACACCAGCGGAACCAGCCAGCCTTTCTAGCAGTCTCTTTATAAAGAGCTTTATAAAGGCTGCGTGTTGCGTTTTCGTTGTGCGCGATGGAGTTTTCTTCGCTAAAACAAAGTTTCCCCCCGGTCTGCTCCTCTCATTGAAGTATATGGCTCCTCTCCCCTCCTCTCACGCTGAGCTGCTCTGAGCCGCTGCATTTAACTCCGCCCCTTTCCCCTTGAGTCTCCATGGAGACGGTTGTCAATCACAGCTGAGCTCGAGGATGATAAAACTAAGGGCTTACTATTAAGAAGTTTTACTTTTGAGAGCAGACACAGAATATTTAAAACAGAAATAACCATTTCGAATAGGCCTAATTGTAGGCTATATTATGAATCTAAATATTAATGAGCAGGACTCTGTGCTGTTTTCTTCATATGAAAGATCAAGAGACCTTTATTATTTCCAATAAAATCGATAAAAAGTAAAAAAAATCGAGATTTTCTTTTTTGCCAATATCGCCCAGCCCTAGTACAAGGCTATTTCCATCCTGTTACCGTGCTATTACACATTCGGTACAAGGCTATATACATCCTATTACTATGTTATTACTTTGCCGTAAAGTAAAGTGTTTTTCATTCTTTTTTCCAACATATTTTTTTCCATACATTTTCATAACTACAAGAACAACAAAACCACAAAACGACCTATGAAATGGAGAGCTCACACACACCTTGTTACACCAAAAATGTTGTATGTTATGTGGTCTGATAGTGTCTTTGGATAAAATTGCAATTATTCTTTTTGCCATAGTAGAAATCCACGTCAGTGGAGGTTTATTGATTATAGAGCGTGATATTGTCATACTTACACTTACACTTGTACGTATGAACTGTGCAAATGGGGTGGGGTCTGTGTCCCCTGAATGGCTCTCACTCCTGCCTGCACACATGAACTGAGCTGCGACCCGATTATGCCATCGTAAAGCGCTATTTGTTAAAAAAATCTGCTCAAATGCTCTACTTGATATCGGATTCCTCAAGATATAATGATACATAATTTATATTAGCGTCAATTTCCATTATTCCACTTCGTTTGTCTTACCAAAAACAACTGTAGTGTTTCAACTATAAACTTTCTTCCTGCCTCCAGTCTCATCTTAGAAACAACAGGGTTAGAGTATAGAATGCCGTGATGTTGTGTTGAACTACCACCTATTACGCAAATGTAATAAAAAACACTCCTGTCTCTATTTGCAGGCTGAATAAGATCTGCACAGGAGTAAATGTTCAGAGGAAGAATCAGTTCATGCAGAGACTCCATAACTACTGGCTACTCAAGCGGCAGTCCAGAAACGGGATGCCCTTGATACGGCGACTCCACTCCCATATGCAAGCTCATAAAGCCACTGAACAGGTAAAGACAGTGAACTTAGGCCAGTTTTTCCAAAAACATGTATTGTATTTAAAATGTCACTTGACAAAATAATGCCTATTTGCTACAGTAAAGAAAGTCAATTAATAGGGGAGTAATTTGACAAAAATATATACTTTTATACATTGTTTTAATCTTCACTGTGATCAATCAAAATGCTTTATGTATTTTAGAAATAAATAAGTATGGCTTTATGATTTATGAGATGACGTAGCAAAATATTCAATAGCTTAAAAAGTAAATGAACGCTTCCCACTACCATTTCACTACCAAGTCCAAACCCTTAAATAAATGAGCTGTTACTGCCACTGGTTTGGCTCTAAACCCACCTGTTGATTAAAAAGTACCTTGCAATAATTGAGATTGACTTTAAACTTAATCACAATTTGCTTAACATTTGAATTATTGGACAGCTGTATCAATTTCTTCTTAACTCTTAATCCTTTCTGTTTTGTGTCTAACAGAAGGAGCCCGATGAGAAGTTGTCTGCAGCGAGGGAGGAACTGAGGTACTGGCAGAAACTCAGGCAGGACCTGGAGAGAGCTCGGCTTCTGATCGAGCTCATCCGAAAGAGAGAGAGGCTAAAGAGAGAACAGGTGCGACACAGGGGACAGTCGTACTTGTCAACAATTCATTTATGACATCCCCACATGCTTTGTCTAAGGGCTGATGCATTGAATGTTACAATTGCTTTTGGTAGAGAGACAATCGCTTAGTCAGTTGATTTGATTCCTCGATACCGCCATACTACTAATATTGCATGCTACAGACATTGTGCCCTTGGACAAGACACTTCATCCATAAGAATGTGTTAGTAGATTTAAGCTCTATTAGATTGGCAGCCACCTGTCCATCTATCATACCAAGGCATATGTGAGTTACAACCACCAGATTGACGTTACGAACAGGATTCTACGATGGTCGTTCCAGAAGGACCCGGTAGGTCCGGCCGGCCGGCCTGGGGGAGATATCCATACACATCCCTGATGAGCAAGTGATTCATCAAGGCTGTTGTCGTTGTTAGAAAAGTAACTCACCAATTTCAGTACCATCAAATCACTATAATTAAAAATGTTCAGTACATGTATAGACATTTTATCTTTTTTCCTTCATATGTATCTTCATATCACTTCTTCTCCGCAGATGAAAATTCAACACGCTGCTCTGGAGCTAAAGTTGACTCCGTCATTGGTGCTCCTTCGAGCCACTTTGGACCAACTTCAAGAGAAGGACACGAGTAAAATTTTCTCGCAGCCTGTCAATCTTTCCGAGGTTGGTTAAGACATTTTTATACATGAATTTGTTAGCATAAACTTTGACTTATTTGCCATAAGCTAAGATAATTTTCTATGATCAATTGAGGTCCCAGATTACTTGGAGTTTGTTTCCCAGCCCATGGACTTGGCCACAATGCGAACCAAGCTGGAGGCACACGGCTACGCGACCATCTCAGACCTGGAGAAGGACTTTGAGCTAATGATCTCCAACTGTCTCAAGTACAATTCCAAGGACACCGTGTTCCATAAGACGGCATTACAGATGAAAGACATAGGGGGTGCTATCCTCAGACAAGCCCAAAGGCAGTTTCAAAGCAATGGATTGGACTCCAGCACCGGGATGCACCTACCGGAGGAAACAAACAAACCTGGCTTCTACAAATGCACATGGGATGATGGTAAGAATTAAGATAAATGAATAGGTAACATCTCATCAAATGTTTTTGTATCTATATTCTTGTACCATTTCAAGAAAACAAGACATCCAGTCTGCGTGTTTAAGCATTCTTATCACAAACCGTCTCAGGATCAAGTCAATTTATACACCAATTGGTGTAATTGGTGTGTATGCAAGAGTGTATTTGAAAATTAATGCTTAGGAATGAATGAAGTGTGTGTTTCATTTTAATGCTGTTTGGGGGGAAATGTATTTTTAACATGTGCATTTTTGAGACAAAAGACTTTGTTGACATCAGTCTGCCCAGGGACTGCAGGTGGAAATTAGCACAAGTGCTATAACCTGGTACAATGCATCTCTCCTTTCTGAGGTTAATGTATATTGTACGCTGTCCCTGTTCAAATAAATAAACTAAACTGAACTAAACTTTAAAATGGGGTTGGAAGTTTTGACATAGCAGCGATGTCTTGTATCTAGAGATGAATATAGAATCACTGAGTAGCAGGAATTCTATGTAGATCAGGAGAATGGTCGGTCTCTCGCTCAGTTCTCAATACATTTTATTCATTGGTTTCACGTTCAGCACTGGAAATATGACTGAAACCTATTTTTTATATATAGCACTTTCTAATACATCAAGATGACAACCATCTAACACTCAAAGTATCTAATTTTAAGATAAATTAAGATGTAACTTTATTAGTCCGAAGGAATATTATTTATCAGGAGGAGAAAAAGACACAAACATTAAAAATGTGTATCAATCCAAAAATATAAAGAAATATTTATAAATTTTATACCTTTTTTATAAATATACAAGTAATAATTAAATATACAATTAGTACAGAATATTACAAGAGGATGTGCAAGATGTAGCTTATGATGTTCCCTCCCTATTCCTCCTTGCTGAAGGGGGAAGAGTTTAACAGTCCAATGATAACCTGTGGTGCTCTGTGCTGCAGCGTGGCATCCTTAGTCTCCTCCTGAAGGTGCTCTGGTAGGAGTGCAAGGTTTGAACTTTATTTTTTCCAGTATGAGTGGATTCCTACCCTTTTCTCTCGGCAGTCCGATATTTCCAACCGAATAAACAACTCTCATTTCTATTTCAACAATAATATAAACGTTCTTTACCAAACCAATGGTTTGGTATCACCATTCTTTATTAGAAAACAACACTGTGCCTTTGAATGGAAGATATTAAGATATCTGTAATAATTGGCATGTATCTTCACAGTGGTGCTAGTAAATCTGTCTCTGTGAGCGTATTTCCTCATCATTAAGTCTCTTTTCTATTGTTTAAGTTGACTCCCTGCTGGAGCCTGAGAACAGACTGCACTTGACGACAGAGGAGCAGCTAAAGGTTTTACTGGATAAATTAGACATGGTAACGTCGATGAAAACCAGCGGCGGTCGGACCAAACGTATTCGGTTACTGCGGAGAGAGATCAACTCGCTCAGACAGAAGATGAGCCAACAACATATGTTCAACGGGAATGACAAGAAAGAGGAGATCGACAAGGAGAAGGAGGAAGACTCGCCAGTGAAGGACCGAGGGAGAAGAAAGAGAAAAGAAAGGACTGAGGACAAGGACATGTCAAACCCAGGTAATGTACATAAAGTGTTCAGTATACAACTTGCAATATCCACAAGGAGGGAAAACAGGCATATTTTTAATAACATGTACAGTATCAGTGAAAAAGGACAATATGAATATGTCATGTGTAAGCCAAGTGATGAGTTTTTATGCAAATAAAACACATGTCTTTTTGGAATGTAATGGAAGCTTGTTTGTATAGTACTTTTCACATAACACAGGTCACCCAAAGCTTCACACAGTATCGGAGAGTTGTTCTTCAGTCACTCGGACGGATACATGTTTTTAGTGGTAGGGGAAAACCCCTGTGGAAAACTACACAGACACAAGGAGAACATGTAAACTCCATACAGAACGACCCCACCTGGGGATCGGATTCAGGACCTTCTAGCTGTGAAGCACGAGCGCTAACCTCTGCACTAAAGGAAGTGTGGCTCTTGGTCAACAACATGTCAAATGGAGGAAAATATATTTTTGTTCAGCATTTGGTCACATTGAGCATACTTTATCTGTTTTGAACTTCCCTCTTACAAGATAAGTGTTATGGCACGCAAGAAAAGTATTCTTAATTTTCCAGAAAATTCATTATAAAAAAATATTACTGATATTATTATTATCATTATAAAAAACTGTGTTTTACAACTCTTAAAGTGTTGACGGATGTCTGATCGTTGATTCAGGCATTATTTACTATTGTTGGGTTTTAAGGCAAGACACTTCACTCACCTTGCCTGTGTGGACATATTCAAGTGAATGTGACTGGTGACACGCTAAAGAGGCATATCATGTCTCAGCCTTTGTGTCTGTCATGGGATGGATGAGTAATGGTCTAGTACAGTCCAGTTTTTTGAGAAGCCTTTTTCTTTTCTTTTTTTAACAAGGACAGCTTGTGAAGGGCAATCAAATGGAAATAGTAATAATAGTAAAAATAACAGCTTGGATATGTTTTGTGTTTTAAAAACACCAGAGTAGACATTTCTTCATTCATTCATAGCTTGCCAGAGCGGCCTGGATTCTTACTAACAAATACATGACTGCCAATCTTGCACCAACCAGCCAACATCAAACACTCCATTGCACACCACATTCAGGTAATTGTCTTGCCTAAGGGCAACAGTGGGCACTGTTGGGCACTGCATCCAAACCACCAACCTTGTTCTTATCAGGTAACCGGTCTACCACCTGAACCACCACTGATGCAAATTAATACTGCTTTCTGTGCTCTAGATGATACACCTCCTGTACTTGAACTCACCTGTCCCGTGTCATCGCCACTCCCGGGTGATGCCCCACTTGAGCCTCCCGACCTGAGCATTGTTTCCGGGGGACGGAGGTCACCTGGCCGCTCCTACAAACGCCAGAGATCGTCTCGCAGCGGCAGCAAAAGCCAAGGGGAGGATGAAGCAGAGGTAGCTGAGACACGGTCATCTCAGCAGGAAGCAGTGCATGAAGCCACACCCCTGGGTACCCCACCATCTCAGCCTATGGTCGGAGTAGGGCGGCGGACCTCAGTGCTCTTCAAAAAGGCCAAAAATGGAGTTCGGCTGGCAAAAAACAAGGTGCAACAAAATGAGGACGAATCCGAAGGAAAAATGAATGGACTTGATAGCTCTCCAGCCTGCCCAGAATCACTGAGTTTAACCAACGTGACCTTACCCCCAACGCCATCCCCCACGCCTCCCTCTCCACCACACCACCTGAGGTCAAGAGGTCTCGACAAAGAAGCTGAGAAAACTCCAATTTTCAATAAAGAAGGTATTAATATAGAAATTAGAAATAAAGCCTATTGACTATATTTGAGTTTATGTTTATGTTTATGTCAGGTCTGACCAATGGGAAGCACATCTCCACAGAAGAAGAAGATGACGATGATGATGATGATGATGAAGAGGAGGAAGAAGATGAAGATGAGTAAGTTATCAGTTAAAGTGAAGTGAGGGTTAGTTAATTAATATGAACTGGCTCTTGATCTGTGGATTTTGCAGCTACAGTCCTCCTCCAAAACGCAGCAGAGGAAAACCAGCTCTGGCAAAAGTCCCTGAGATTGAAAATGGAGAAATCTCTGGTGGTGTGTATTAAACATCTCCAATATCTGTCTTAAAGCTGCTGTCTTTAATTAGTCTGTATTTGGAATATAATACACATTGCATATTATGTTTAAATACATATTATAGATTATGTTGTCCTAAAACTTTCCACATTGTCCTATTCACAGGACAGTCTTCACTATCGTCAGGAAATGATTCAGAGCTGACACCTCTGGACTTAGTTTGGGCCAAATCCAGGGGGTACCCTTCATACCCAGCAATGGTGAGAACTGGCTTGATATTATCTGCAGAGTTGGTATGTTCTGCAGTTGACATGAAGGAGAAAGAGTGTGTTGGCCTTTTCCATAGGGCAGTAATTCAGTGACATGAGTTTTTGTTGCAGATTGTTGACCCAGACATGCCCCAGGAAGGGCTGCTCCACAATGGTATCCCTATTCCCGTGCCTCCTGTGGAGGTGCTCAAGCTCGGCGAGGGCCGAGAGACGGAAGGAGAGAAAAGGCTCTTCCTGGTGCTGTTCTTTGACGCCAAAAGGACGTGGTGAGACCAGACAGACAGAGTTAATCAGGCTGAAACACTGCATCATGATGACCCTTTTGTCTAAAAGCTTCATGTTGATTTTCAGGCAGTGGCTCCCGCGAAACAAGCTGGTCCCACTCGGGGCGGACGACACACTGGACAAACTGAGATTAATGGAGGGAAAGAAGCCCAGTGTTCGTAAGTCTGTGCACACGGCTTACAACCGCGCCATAAAGCATCTGAACAATGTCAGAGGAAACATAGACTTCACTCCCTCCAATTTTATATGACTTCAGTTTGTAACACAGACTCCTGAAGTTGACTTTTCCAAACAGTGGTCATGAAATATAACTTTTGACGGTTTTATATAGAAAAGGATTGCCTTATTTGAAAAGATTTTATTAAGCTTGATGATATTGTCAAAGATTTATTTGTCCATTCTGTGTCATATTCAAAATGTCTTAAAACCACTGTTTTAGTGTGATCATGGTCTTGTTTCTTTTTTGGAAAACTGTAAATATATAAATGTCATGTCTGATTCAAAGTATTTATATTGTGTTGGCCATTGAATTGGCTCCTTGTGTCAAGGAATGCAACAGTTCATGTTTTTGATGAAGCACGTCATATCTGGACACACTAATGATATTTTGGCTCATGAGCACAGTAATTACAAATGTGACACAAAAGGCCAAAAATGATAATGAATCTAGTTTTAATGTTTGGCCTTATTCTGTGGCTTTTTACAAATATTTGTTCAAGTATGTTAGAAAAGTTGAAACATCAGACATGTGCTTTTCAAGATGAATGAAAATGTATCATACCATTTGGCTGAAGGTCAGTCCAGATATGACATGTCTATATTATTTTTCCATATTGTGAAACTGTATCCTAAACTCTTGGTGCAGCTACAGTTTGTGGTTAGTGTGATGTTAAGCCACTAGAAAAATGCTGATTATTTGTGTCTGTCTCTCACTGAAAAATGGTTTGTGCAAATTTGAAAAGCGAAGCACAGTCTGTGTTAAAAGGGTGTTTTCTAGGGCCATATCCGAGTGGCCGCATTTATAGATAATATACATATATGTAAAAAGTAAATGTAGTAAAGGTGCATGTGTATAGTTTTGTAAATATGTAAAAGTACGTTTTTATCAACCTACATGAAATAATTTAAGGAATGCAAGTCAAATTTAGATTTTAATTTATGATTTGTGGCAGTTAAAGAGTGTTATTTAAAGGATATTGAGAAGAGTTATGTACAACACTAAGTAGATCTTTGTAATAGTGAAGGTATACACACCAATTTGTTTGATTGGACTGGGCCACCGTCGGCAACGCGACCAAACTCACGACTTGAGTGACTTGTTTTGGGGATTTTTGATCGTGTCATAAAAAATCTATAAATTTTCACACAAGAATAAATAGTTTGAAAATTAAGATGTGTTTTTCCTTAATAAGATGAGCCTGCTGTAAGTGATGTTCTTAGATTAGTGAGTTGGGCTTTTGGGTAACCTGTCATAAAGATCATACTGATTTTAAATAACCATGCAGTTCACTGTGCAAATTTTAAAGCCAGACTGCGTAAAGTTTCACCCGAAAAATAGAACCAAAAATACAGCAGCTGACTTGTAACTTTACTCTGAGCCGGGATCTCTCTAGTTCACTACTATAGAAATGTTGACTAAAGGCAGCCAAATATTGAGAGTTTAGATTTTTGTAAGGTTAGGAACTCATCCAAATCCTTTCTTTGATTACTCAGTGTACTCCAAAATGTTACGCAGTGAGTTTTAAAAAAAATGTACACAATTATTTCATGATAATGACCTTTCGGTGTCCCTAGATGATGTACAAACTAAATAACTTTGCCAATACTACTTGTAATTACATAGGTAAATTTTATTGTTCATGTTTAAATGTTTTGTTCTGGTTCCCAAGATGATAATCCTTCAAGAAATCAGAATGAGCCGCACACGTCGGGACACCAAATTCAAAGGCTAAAAAATGAACATAAAGGAACTAGCTCTTCTACTCTTTCAATCCCAGCTCCTTTCACTAAATCCTTATGGAGAGATGTTTGTTTTCAGAGGACAATATATGATCTAAATACTTACAGGGACGGGCCTGGCTGGTACTTGGATGGGAGACCGTTTGGGAACACCAGGAAGCTTGAGTGAATGTAGTGAGTGAGTGGTTGGTGGTGGTCGGAGGGGCCGATGGCAAAGACTGGTAGCCTTGCTTCCGTCAGTCTACCCCAGGGCAGCTGTGGCTACAACAGTAGCTTACCACCGAGTGACCATGGAGTGAATGAATAATGACTACACTTTGAGAAACTTGATAATACAGGCTTGTAAAGCGCATTACAAGTGTAAGACATTATTAATAGGATTTTAGGACAGATGTACAATTGTACATTTTATAAAGGCTTCAAAAAAAGGATGAAAGTGGGTTTGTGTATGGTCCCCAACACTTGGAGAAAGGTAAAACAAAAAATAGAAAAGTGAAGATGAAGATTTCTAGATTGTTTTATTTATACTGTACATAGACATCTTTAATACTTAATATCACATCTTATAGACAATCTCTGCAAAACTAGTTTCCACAAGTTACGACTTTAAATGCTACAAGTCATGAGACGGTTGTACTTTAGAGTATTTGCAGTGAAAGTGGTATTTCCTATCCTATCAGTGACAAAGGGACAATGAAAACATGGAGAAGACTATATATTTTTTCCTCTCATTGAGCCATTTTGCCAATTTCTGTAACCAACATATATCTCAATACTAGGCTAGAATTCAAAGTAGCTGAAGGATTTGCAAACCGTCTTGTTTAAATATTGGGCAACTGTTTGTAAGCACATGACACAGGCCTGCTCTGCGAGTTCCAGTTGTTTTTCCAGATATGCCAAACAAAGAAACGCCTTGTACAACCACAGGACATCCATTGCTTGTCCATAACATTTCAATAGATGACAAAAAATAGAAGTAATTTATCTTCACCTAAATGACTTTTTTTGTTTTACACATCATTGTTTCCACAAATAAATAATGAATTGCATCAACATTTTGAATCTTTATCTTAATACATTCACCTTCTGTAAGAAAGAGTATAGTTGCAGTAATAAAAGGTATTTTTTAAAAAGCTTTTAAAAATACTATGGTGATGCCTATTCAATTTAAAACTATTTCTACGCAACGCTATTATTTGCCCTGTCCATTTTCATTGGAAAAATGGTTCAGCTGCAGCGTGCCTTCGTGTTATCCATGAAATCCATTAAATGATAACACGTGTAGTGTTGTAGGGTTGCAGGCTCCTTCACCATCTATTAAGTCCTATGGGCATCAAAATAAGACGGCGCTCATAGGAGAGACAGGAAGCCATTGTCCGTGGAGTCCTGCTGGTCCGATTTCCCACTTCGAGAGCTCTTGCTGGGGTTTGGAGTGGTCGAATATTTCGGGGGGTACCGAATAAACAGGCGCTCCTCCTCTTTTTTGATCCACCGCAGAAGTTTAGTGATTGCGGTAATGCCACAGGCCTTAGTTACCAAAGGACTAAAACAAGTATAGAGCTCAAACTTACTTGTGACCTGAAATGGAAATAAAGAGAAAGATTGTTTAACATAGCTATCGCATAAGGCTAGATCTTGTACATCTGAAATATTGCAGCGGTTTAAAATAAAACTTAAGAAGACTACAATTGATTTACTGGAATTCTGGACATCGCGTTATCACTACTTGGTTTCTGAAACGTTTCAAATAAAAACTCAACTGTGCAACCACATCTTTACATTGTCAGCTGAATTTTGCACAACCACAATGTAAAGTTGCACCAATGGTACAATTTCAAACGACAGGCCACATACCCAGGCGAGCATGGTTTCCTTCTCTGCCACGTGGTAAATGAGCTTGAGAGGTCGCGAAGTGCTGTGTATGCGGCTGTGCATGTATCGGTAAAGGTCCAGCAGCCTGGTCTTCTCCTCTTCACTGCTGTAAGGAGCCTCCATCTCTGGGCTGAAGGGACAAGGGGAGATAAGAGGAATTAAAGCTGCGGTAATCAAAGTATTTTCTTGTAGTCATTTGGCACCATTGATCTACATTTTGATCAACATTGTAAACGCAACATTCGTGAAAAGAAAAACAGACCACGTTGCTGCTGTGTCTAAATAGAGTGAATTTTCCTCCATTGCAAACCAGGAGGTCAGTTGTTAATTTAGCACAGTGTTAGCATTGACGGTCCGCGCTGTTAACTCAAGTGAACAATCGGGATGTGCAGGAGGGTCTGTGAGAGCCACTGAACGTGCGTTAAGGCAACAGCTGAGATTTTACTCAACTACCTGCAACTTTCACGGTTTGAGTAATTCAAGTAGTGCAGCTTTAACTGGGTCTCAATTAAGTACGAGATTTTCGCACCGTTTGAGCTAAATGCAGTAAATAATTGGAGAGGTTATGGGGAATCAGGAGAAGTGTCACCATCCAAAGAACAGCATAGCAGCCAGAGAAAGCAAATTTAATTTAATACTACTTTACAGTTTCTGCTTTTTGAGAGCACCTGATGTAAATAATTTAACTTCATGTTTATTTCTTAATCCTAACCAGCTACTTCCTTAATTTACAAAATACTTTTTGGGACTTGAATGAAATGAATAAATCTGTATTAAATTAAGTGTTCACTTCAAACCGCACATAATGCTGTTTGCTAAAAATGTATCCCGATTCTTCACCCCCTTTCAGTCCTATCTCCAGTTAAGCCTGTGGAGCCAAAAGCCCCAGACTGGACAATATTTTGGGTCAATTATTTAGAGTTCTTGTATAGTATTATTTTCCTTTATTGGCCAACTGTAATTGAGATGACAAGAAACACCTGCTGAACAGAGGAAGTTGGTGGTAGACGAAAACAGAACCATCTAAAGTATTTCTTTGGCAACTATTTCTGACTTGGTGTTTTTTTTTAAACATTTCCTTTCCTGTACAAAATAACAAACAAAAACACAAACCTGGTGAACTGAGAGAGCTGGCGGTAGTTGTCTGGCACGTCAAAGGGCTTGTACATGAAGTGCCTGAGGTCTGAAACTCCCACCTGGCTCACGCTGTAGGCCTGGGCTTTGTCTATGAGACTGAGCGAGTTCTGCGCCGTCATGGCCTCCTCTATCTTCCTCTTGCACTCCGCTACGGCGTAGAAAGCTTCCTTGTCTGTTGAGAGCAGCAGTAGGCAAACAGTGCATTCGGGAGGGTCCAGGTAGGATATGTATGCATAAAAATAACAGTCCGGGTTAAATAAAGGGAGGCAAATTGGTGTCCATATTTCTCCCGCTTGGAAAGCAGAAGACGCCCCGATGAGGTTGAGCAAGAGGTGCACATCGGCCGGTTCAAGTCTGGCGTCTTCAATCACTGTTCTCTCTTGGACGATCGTTAGCAACTGGTTCTTTGCGATGAGGATGGAGAAGACGAGGTTAGGCGTGATAGCTTTCTGCAAGATCTGGCTTAAGGAGTCCCTGAGAGAAGACGCAAGGGGCAAACAGTGCACCGCCCCGATCAAAAAACTGGGGTCCGAGTCCATTAAATTGAGGAGACCGTCCAGGATCTTTTCAGAACCAGCCAAAAGCCTCCGGAGGTCGTAGTTTTTCTTGTGTTCGAAAATGCGGGAGATGCTGGCCTGGGTGAGCATGCTGATGATCTGATAGTAGACGTACATGAGTTCAGCACGCAGCTGTTGTTCAGACTGACGAGAGCAGGAGACACAAACCAGAACCAGGGGCCCCTGCTGGAGGAATACCACAGTGTGCCCCTCTGAAATAGACAGAAACAATGAACACGATTACTGAGCAAAATCTGACGACTCTTGCAGCACTTTAACAAATTATGCCCAAATACCCCAAATACAGATACATTCATTTAGCATATTGCAAACTGTGAAAAGTGACCAAATACTGCACTTGAGGCAATTAAAATTATGGACAATCTGATACGGTAAATAAAAATAAAAACCATTGGCAGTATATTCAATGTAGAGCCCTTTTTTCAGTCCATCGCTTATATATTTTTCAGTGGAAGTAAATTAAAATGAAACTAAAACCTTACATAAGAACATTTTCAGTATGTCATAGCTTACAATCCACAATCAAATGGTCAACCACAGCAACATTAGTCTATAGATCTATAGAACATGCTCAAACGATATGACTTATACTTTGTTAAGTATAGTTTAAAAACAAACTACAATTCTGTCGTGCAGTGCTTAATTTGTAAATTTGTATATTCAGGAACACTTTTGGTCTGATGTTATGGATTCGGGGAACAGGCCAAACATTTGGCGGAACACTCTCATTAAACACCATTATTTCAGATCAAATATTTGCCGGATCCTCCTAAATATTTTCCGGGTCCTTTACCCTGAAAAACTGAGAATTGGGGGAATGCGTTCCCCCAAACGGGGGATCAAATTAAGCACTGCTGTCGTGAGTCCACAATGGCAAATTAAACTAATATGCGAGGCTGTCTTATATGCAGTGTAGAGAGATTTCCAAACAATAGAATCATTACGCAGAGTGATGCTCATACCTGAATAGACAGAGCGGATGATATTGTCACTGCTTTGCACAAAAGACACCAAGGCCATCATGACTCCCATTGTGGATGAGAGTGCCTCTTCACTTCCATATCGAGAGTAGATTGGTTTCCCCGCCTCGCTCAGCACAAAAACATGCTTCCTGTGCCGTCTCCAGCTCTCTGCAGTCACATCCTCCTCACGGTGGGACATATAAGCTGGAATATCCTGGCTCCCTGCCTCTAAAAGAGGAGAGGATCGGCCTTTCACCCCCAAACCCTGCTCCTCAAGTTTCGCCTTGGCCAGCATAGTGACAACAAATTCACCTGAGTCGCTTTGGCTATTGTCCGTAGCAGCCTCCTCAGCGTTTGATATGCAGTCAGTCTCTGCATTTACTACCTGGGATGAACTTGCTTCATTTTGAGGCTCCTCTGTTGTAATACTCGATGTGTCTGAATCTGCAGCACCATCCTTGTTTACACCGTTGCTGTCCGTTTTCTCCACTGGCTCGGGAAACATGTGATTCCCCAAAAGAGAAAGAGACGTTGCCAGATTTGGAGCTAAATCTAAATATGGAGGGGATAATGAAATTACAAAAGGACAAAAAAAATAAAATCACATGATTTCTATGAAAGGAAAATAAATTTACCTGATTCGCTTGTCAAAGGCTGGACACCAATGCTCAAGCCCTCGCCTTCTTGCCGACCTTCTCCCTCCATGCTACCATCCCAGTCACCTATATTTAAAAACAATTTTTATTCATTTTCATTTATTTATTTATTTATTTGAGCAGAAAAATAAGACATTTAAAATTTGAAAACAGAAAAAACAAAGACTTTTGCTCAAAAGGAGTAGGAAGAAGTTCAAAGAGCGTATAATTGACCTACCCCTTATTTCTCATCCAAGTAACATCACACACAAAAATAAATACATTGGAAACGTGTTATTTTTGACCATAGTCATGAAAAATTTGAGAAAGCTGACCTTATTTTAAGGTCACACAAAATTAATCCCCAACACACTGAAGTTTACTATTGTCAATGTTCAATAATACAATAGAGTCTTAACTTTCTTTATAATACCTCAATCTTCATATCCGGGCAAACCCCACAACAACAACAAAAAGCGCGAGTGTGTGCCTGTCTGTGAAAATAATAGTAATTATGATACTTCACAAGCATATTTTTTAAAGATAACGTCTTTACATGTTTTTTTAAAGTGTCCTAGTGTTTTGCTCTGTTTTGTCTCTTTATTTAAGTCATTCCACAATGTTATTCCTGCATGGGAGATACACGTACTTTTAAGGGTGGTGTGAACACAATGTTTTCTCATCACAAATTCTCCTCTTAAATTATAATTTCCTTCTCTACTGCTGAACAATGTTTGGGTGTTCCTGGGGAGAAGGTCACGACTTGCTTTGTATAATACAGAGTTTTAAATTTAATTAAGTCTTCAATTTTCATTATACGAGATGCTAAGAACAACTCATTTGTATGGTCCCTAAAACCAACGTTATGAACGATTCTTATGGCTTTTTTCTGAAGTTTATTGTAAGTGGATCTAAATGAGTTTTATAAGTGTTACCCCAAACCTCCGCACAGTAGCTGATATATGGGAGAATTAAAGAACTATATACAATATGTAAGGCTCTATATTTTAGCAGATGTCTAGCTCTGTACATTACCGATCTACTCTTTGCCATTTTTGATTGTATGCTTGTTATATGGGGTTTCCAGCTTACATTATGACTTAAAATCACACCCAGAAATTTACATTCGTAAACTCTATTTTCATATTATTGATTTTAAGTTTTACTTCAGTATCTTTGATTCGTTTCCCAAAAATCATCATTTTTGTTTTCATAATATTCATTGACAGTTTGTTATTATCGAACCATTGTTTTAACTTATTTATTTCTGTTGAGATTTCCGTCATAAGAAGCTGTAAATCCTTTCCTGAACACAGAATCGTTGTATCATCAGCAAATAGTATGAGTTTCAGTTTAGAAGAGGTATGACAAAGATCATGTATATACATGAGTAAATGAAGAAAGTATGCCATATTATAAAAGTTGTTGCTTCAAGCCCCAAGTCACCGACACAGGGATTTAGACTTATGAATAGCAGGATTTATACCAGTGGTTAAGTCACATGATGTGGGGAAAACTGGTTTAAGAGGACGATATCTCCGTGATATCAAGCGAAGACAGGAATTTAAGACATGCCACCGGCGTTAAAAACAATGAGTGGGTGCACAAATACAATAGGGTTAGACAAGAAGAGAGGATCGTAGATGATGCAGGTAGTAGGCTAGAGCATGACCATTTAGTTTGCCATGATGAGATACAAAAGGCCATTATTAATGTTATTTTAAGACGACAATATCTTTAAATAAACGATCAATATCGCAGATACTAATTGTACGTGTTGTGTCTTGGGTCGTTAGCACTAGCAGACGTAACAGATACATTTCACGGCCCGAGTTTGAGCCCATATTAAACAAAATCGGGAATGACACTCACGCTTCTTCTTTCTTGGAAACGTTGGGGAGACGCACTAAATTGATAAGCACGATTTCATTTGCAGTTTGGAGGAAAGCAAGGTGCCAACAAGAGCGAGAAAACAGAAAACAAATTTGCCCGACTACAGCGGCAACAGACATCCGGAATCTCAGATGACACATCACATCAGCCAATCAGAAGGCCCACTGTCATCCAAGTCCCGCCTCCTGATGATTTCTAAAATAATAAAACATTGTTGTTGTTGTTTTTTTTTTTTACAGTCAATGAATCAAATCAAATAAATGAACAAATTAATAATAAAGTATAATCACAAAGTTCTAAATAATGTTTTCATTATGTATTTATTTTATCATCAAACTATTACGATTTTTTTTTTTTTGAGCCAACGGAACAGATTAGGTTTAGATTTTATCCTGATACTATAATAATAAAAAGACAAATAATATAGGGGGAAATCTAATTATTTAAATTGAGATAAAGGGAGACACGGATGTGGCATTAAACTGTGAACGTCATATCCTGCTTTAGCTACTACAGTCATCAACAGTGCCTAAAACGTTCATGGTCAAAACAGTGTAGAGATGATGGATACATTCTGTTATAGTATTTCTCCGCCGTCTTTAACATAGATCAGACTGCGAGATTGAGACTATAAATAAGTAAACTATGGACGAGACGTGGGACTTTGAGTTTCTGTCTCGAATAGCTGACAGCTGCTTGTCTTTTCTCTCGGAGTTTGTGGAGGACTGGCTTGCTAACGACATGCGAGTATCTATATTTAAAATTCTGCTTTGCTGGCTAATATTTAGTCTCATTGCAATCCATTTTGCTTGGAAAGTCTACGGGACTACAGTAAATGACATGTATTACAGACAGGGTACGTTTCCATTTTGGGCTATGGTGCAAATTCAACCATATTTAAATGTCTACTACACAATTTACCACCATTATGAAGGTGTA